>MU388822.1:0-600000 GCA_022578795.1 Xylariaceae sp. FL0255 | reverse complement strand
CTAGGTCCGCCCTCATGGCCTCAATTATTCAAAGCCTGCCACTTGTTGAGAGCATTATTATTCCGCCACTGTGCAGAAACGCGAATCTACACGGGATCCGAAATCATGGCCTTGACATTGAGCTTCCTCTTGGTATTACTGAGCCTCAATATCAGGGCCCTTGCATCTGTTCACACGATCATTGTCGGGACATTTGGTACAGAGTTCCTCTACACCGTTCAGTACAACGATGAGGAGGGCACATTGAGCCTAGTGGGACGAAGTTCTGTAGAGGCTGCTAGCTCTTGGCTTACTCTCAGTGTGGGCAGAGTTCATTTTCCAGAACCACAGACGATTCACACACTGACTGAAACGTATCTAGCATGACAAGACTAAGATGTATGGTACCAATTGGAATTCTGAAACGCCTACTTTCATCAGCTACGACCTTAGCGATTGGGAGGATATCAAGGTCGAGGCCAGTATTCTCGGAGGCGGGTTATGCTCAGGTTCCAAGAGTATTTTCGTCAATGCTTATCAGGAACCTCCTTATACCGTCTACGGCAACTACTACTATGGAAATGCCTGGTGCAGTTCGGTCATGTCTGTTCACGAAAACGGAACTTTGGATCGTATCATCCAGGAATACGTATACTCGCCCGGATCAGCGGTTCATGGCACAGCATTCAGTCCCAATGGAGAATTCATGTTCTCTACTGATACTCTCGGGAATCTGATTTGGACACACAGAATTGATCCCAAGACAGGAATCTTGTCGAATTTGAGTAAAATCCGCGGCCCGGAAGAGGGATCAGGACCTCGTCACGCCACAACTGACTACAGCGGCACCCATTTATACGTAGTGTTTGAGGAGGCGAGTCTTGTTGGCCAATATTCTATACTGGAGAACGGGACCCTCGTGTTTGATGCACAATACTCTCTTCTCCCTGAAGGAGCAGATCCTACCGACTACTGGGCAGATGAGGTCTCTTTGTCGCCAAGCGAGAAGTATCTATGGGCGTCGAACCGAGCGCACAACATCTCTCAGAAAGGGTTTATCTCGGCATTTGAATTGAACGTGGACGGTCAAATTCAGGAGCAGCTATTCTTGAATCCGACAACAAATAGCGGAGGATTTGCCAATAGTGTCGCAGCGAGTCCTTACAAGTGAGTTATTATTATTACAACTTCTTCCCTAGTTGATATTTCGCAATCTAAAAATTTCTCGAGTAACTGCTCCGAGCATCGGAACCGCCTGGATCGGATTTGACTGACCGGTAGTGTTATAGCGACTCGATTGCCTCATTAACCGACAACTCGACAGGCTTTGTGGAGATATGGGATATTACGGGGAACATGCTGGCTCATTTAGACATCAATGATGGCGAAGGTTGTTGTGCAAATGCTGTTTGGTTGGATTAAATTTCAATGACTTCGCGTCGTTTACTTATGGAAAGCCCCCAGCCCTGTTGTTGATGTCTAGAATGCATAGATGATTGCCTCATCTGTTATGCCGACGATAATCAACAGCAGCACATAAACGTCCTTCGTACCTTCCAAACGCCTTGTAAGTCTTGGGACTTCTCACTTGTCTGTGCTTGAACGCCCTTGATTTCTTGTTGCTTTGTCAAAACTCCAGTCTCAGCATCTGAGAATATGTTTTCCATGATGGAAAAAGCGAGAGTAAGGGGGTCCAAGAGCCGAATGAGGGCGGTGCTTGTGATCCAAACAACCCAGGCAAGAGATCGTTAAACCTCACTGCCTCCATCAGTTGCAACCGAGGATGCGCTGCCGCGATATCATTGCCGTCATCTACACCCCACTTCAATTTTATCTTTGTTTTTTTAAAGAGCGGATGTAGGTGTTGAAACCGAGTCAAAAGGGATCCAACTGTATCTGTAGCCACCCATCCGGACGGGACGTGATCAACGAGGCGGCGTAGGAGAGAAGTGATTTCCTGTTGCGTCAGATACGGGAAAAGGCCTTCGGCGATGAGGAGAAGCGGGCGGTCGGATGGGATTTCGCTCATCCACGATTCGTCAACAACAGAGGCACCGATCAGGCGATAATCCCACTCAAGCTCCTTCTCCTGTTCTGGGTCGGGCACCAGTCGCTCGCGAAGGTTGACGACTTGAGGCTTATCGATCTCAATCCATCGAATTCTACTGCCAGCGGGACGCTCGATGCGCATAACGCGGAGGTCGAGGCCGCATGCGAGATGAAGTACGGTGACGGCCTCTTCGGCGTGAGAGTCTAGAAACAATTGACACCACTTATCTAGCCCTCTACCACGCGTGCACATGAATCTTTCAAATCGCTGATCTGAAGGAAACAGCGTGGGACTAATGTCGTCGAGGTTGACCCTATTGAGGATCTTTTGGGCATGGGGATCTCCAAGGATGGGGTTCGGCCGTGCAGCATCTCGAGCTCGCATATACAATGTAAGGAGCATAGTTTGCTCAACAGCATTCAGCTCCGCCCTGACAGGGCCTGAAGGTGCCAGCGATAAACTACCACCATCGTGATCATGGTCACCCATTGCCCGTTTTGGTTCTGCTCCTTGTCGGGGATCCTATTCCCTAGTTCTCTCCCAGGTGGTACCGAATGAGAGGAGGGGCGATGAGGGGAGTTCAGTTCCGGGGGTGATGATCGATGCCTTTTACTGTTGGTTGTCTATACGGATTGCGCAGGCAAGCACATCTGTCATAGCGGCATTCTCAGCTTGTGGGGGAGAAGTCGGGCACCCACCATTATAAATAGTATGGTTGCCATTGCTGCTTCGCAAAATCCGGGCTCAGATTTATCAGCCATTGTAATCTGTTCACGCTGCAGGTGGTCACCGGCTCTCAGGTTCTATAGCCCGATATGGAGAATTGGAGGATTCATTGTTGGTGACATGCATTATTACTCACAGGAGCACACAATACAGACCCACGATGACAGTGGAAGAGAAAATCACGAGGGCGCAGACCGGGTGACTTTTGTTACTTCGGACAGATTACCAGCATGGGCTAGGACGGTGCTGCGAGATGGCGGTGATGATGTGACAATTCGCCCCGAATGTCGGACATAAGTGCCCGCTTTCGCCCTGTTAAGCTGAAGAATCTCGATACGACACCCTTGACACCTCGATACCTGCGGGTGATCAGCGCTGCATCACGGGTCGTTTGTTATTAGGAAAGTCACAAAACTATTGGCCTGTCGCGACAATCCACGATACTGTAAATGGTCAATCCCACACTGTTGTTCAGCCATCTGCAGAATCCTGGTTCTCCCCACGTTGCGTGCTCCGAGACTATCTGATCTGTTTGAGCTGTTCTCAAAATAGATAATTTTAGTCCTAGATTCCTTTGACAACATGCATGGAACTTTGCGGCGCATATACTCATGACATTACTGCCCAAATCGGTAGATCAATACTTTATGATCCTTGTTCCTCCTTCCACTCTATCCGTGCTTGTTCCGTTCAATACCAACATATTATGCATTACTGGACCCAATTGGCCATATAACCGGGATTCTATCACATCTACAATCACAATTTTACCACAGACTGAGCATCGGGTGTCTCCTCTAGATCATCATCCATCGAACTCTTGAGCCAACAATAATTTAGGTCAGTGCCTTGGGGCCCGACATTGTCTAGATGGCCAGAGACAGCTTGTGTTAGCTCACAAAGGATTTGGCAAACTCAAGACATCATTACTTACTACAGTGATGTTAGCATGTACATTTCAAGACGACTAGCAAATAACACTAGTAAATTGTTTCTGAACTTACCACCAAATAGCTCCAGCGCACTGATCGTTATCAGCGCATAGCGAGATACACGCCTGCATCGAATAGGCTTCAAGATTTTCGATGTCTTTCCCCTGGTGCGCTGTTTGACATTCCAGCCGGAATTTTTCCCCAGTTGAAGAGTCTGTATAAGTGCTCTTATCCGCTCCAATGCAATTTCGCGACGATGAGCCCGTTATACCTGACGTATTCGACGGTTCCGACGCCGATGAGACAGTCGCTATCCCCTGGGCTGTCGTTGTAGACGTAGGCTGCTGAGGGAGGTCAGTATCTATGTTTGAGCCCATCGTAATGTACAGAGTTGAAATCATGGTGGGATCATTCGTAACTATAGCAGCCGCACTCCCCTTGCCCAACTCACTGCTTGGTACGTGACCCACCATCTCCACTGGTGGATGATGTCGGCGATGGTGGTTTTTCAGAGAACAATGTAATTGTGCAAATGGAAGCGGGTGAAGCAGAGGGTGTGAGTGTCATTTCCGTCTTTCGCACGGTCATAAACGTGGAGGAATCGCTGGTCGCGTAGAGGGAAATCGTTGCCGTGGTCATGAGAGGAACCGGAATGGGACTGCTACTTACTTGATCGCCATCTGACATTGATAACTCCGTATACCTGGGATTTGGTTACCCAACTGCGCACCAGTATTGCTCAGATGGTGCCGTGAACGATGACGACTTACCCCATGCCTTTGTGAGAAATTCCGACCGCAACTCCGATGACGATAGCCCCGACGACGAGGAATGCAATCGCTACGGCGACTTGGAAACTCCGTTTTTGCAAGCCTAAGAGTCGCGATGGTCTCGAGTCAATAGCCTCTTTCTCGGTCGAAAACCTCCGCGGTTGAGACTTCCATAGTTTCTCCTCAGGGCTGACCACTCGTGGCCCTTCGACGACGATCAGACCGGGCTGGGACTTTCTGGTATCTGGAGATCCCACTTCAATGCCCTCTTCTGCAGGGTGCACCTCGGGGGCGATCGATTGTGGTGAATTGTGGCTTGGGCTAGTATGCGGATTTCCATCTAGAAACCTGGGACTTCCCCGAATCTTCTTAAATCTCTGCCACGTGGGGTTTGTGCTACTGGTCGTAGCTTCGCCTTCGCCCTGGATGTGTCCCTCCTCGGCACAGTCCCAACATACCGGCAGACCCCGCCCGTCTGAATGTAGACATGGCTTTGTAATTGATGATTTGGATGTGTCGATTGACATGAGCGTAAAAATAAGTCTTCTTCTTTCTCTGTGAAAGGTGCTAATATGATAAATGATAGATAGATATATGGAAGAGATCCAGCAAACAATGACAAATTTAAAACGAGGAAACAGTCGAAGATGTTTGAGACACTTGTTCCACTAACAGGGCCATACCTCAAGTAACTCGAAGGCGATGAGATGTAGGAATAACTCTCGAAATTGAAGAAAAAGAGAGGAGAGAGGAGAGGATGAAAAAAGTGAATCTAGTTCTCGACGTCAACCCTTGAATAGAAGTGTGGCACCATCTTTCTCTTCCATTATGAATGCCTGAGCACCCATCCACGGGACTCTCTGCATCACAAATATGGATAGACAAGGGCTTCATGGAACAAGGAAAGAAAAGGCCTTTGCCCCCATGACAAACGGAAACTGGTCTTGTCCAATTAGAGGTTTTCTTTCTTGACGCCACTAAGCTCCTTGAAAGGATTATCGTTATTTGTCCTGCAGGTTTGAGGAAAGGAGAAAAGCAGAAAGAGAGTACAAGTGCCTCAGCCGCGTACCTCACGACTATCCCTTGCCTCGACATCTACGCCACTTTGCTCTGAATAGATTGGGAAACAGTGATGGTCGGGCAAATGTATCTATTTGATTGGGCTAGAAGGTTGGAGTTCTCGGAGCTCTACTTTGCCGCGCATCGACCTTCATACTGTCCCGGTCCGTCATTCAATGGATCGCACCTAGTGATCAGGGAACCACCTCTTTGATCTAACGTTTCAATGAGCATGATAATTCCCCAATCACATTTTTCATGATTTACATTGAGATGCAAGATAGTTCAAAGTTAAGCGCTGTTCAACTCGCTAGATTAAACACTATGTCGTTCTATAAAGCACTTGTTAAATCGACACAGAAATGAAAACAGGCCTGGAGATATGGTATAGAATAGATGAGTGTCCAAGTCGACAGGCCCCAACAGCCTCCACGCTGTTATCATCCCTCGCCTGTCACCCCCTTGACTACTTCTGTCGAGGTTATGTTTGGCACCACAGAGTAACTAGATGAGCCTCAATGGCGAAAGGCGCAACCCCTCCCCACACCAAGGGCTTTCCAAGTACTCAGACACTCAGATTACAGTCTAATCTAGACTGAAGTTCGGTTACAAGACATTGACTAGTATATTACTTGGTCCCTCTGCAAAGCGCATGAGCTTCCACTGCCACTAGACCCTTCCGACTTCTGAGACTTCCGATAGCCAAATATTACCTTCGGTCACTCGCAGTGCCAGCTGCAGTGATAGTGGCCTCTCAGTGACAGAAGAATCTACATAAACAGTAGCACCTGCAATGGCCCTAGTAATAATGTTAGTAGTGATGTGTTTAGACGGCTGTTTCCAGAAGGAACCGTAAATTAGTTACAGGTAGCTGTACTAGCTGTCCCAGTAGGCAACTACTACTAATTAAGGTTACCTAAATGTTTGTCTTACTTATAGTTTAAATTGCTGCTCGCGGGGGTAACTGGTATATCTGTTCAATGCTCAATTAGAAGGTTGTGAAGTGATAAATGAAGCTCAACTATAGCGTTAAGCAGGTGGTGGGTAATCTATCTTGACGAGTGACTTTGAGAGAAGAGATTCGGAAGATTAAACATGGTGCCTATAGGTTCTGTGTTCACTTTACGACTGGATGCTATGTGGTCAATTGTATATATCGGACGTATCTTAGTATTCAATTCTCGCTCTAGAAAATTTGTAAGAAATGACTGACATTGTTATAAGTGAAGAGATTTAAGTAGCCATTCCATGTATCATATGTAATATTATTGATCATATATATCGTTATCTCCTAACCGGAAAATGGTATCTTTCAGCTTCTCCCATGCGCATCCCTCAACGCCTAGCCTTCCCATGCTCGAGCAATTCTACGTATAGATATTCTCATCTATCGCTTAGCTCCTGCCGCGACAGCAGGAGAGTTCAAGTCTGGGGGTGTGTGGGTCGCGGCATGTGCGCCGTTGATATCAACATTGATGTGGTCCTTGTGAGGGCCAGTGAGATCAGGAGCATCGTGCGACGTCGAGTGCACCAATCCATCGATGTCACGATGATCAGGCTCTGGGTGTCGGCCGGTAAGATCATTGGGAACTTTTGTGGCCGAGGTGGCACCGTTCAGGTCCCTATTGTTACGGGTATCGTCCTTGTTTGCATGGTGCTTGTCTGTAGTGGAGGATGTATTAGGGACATGGAACCCGGTATGGTTCATATGAACTGAGAGAGGGGCAATCAAAGACTTAAAAGAAAGGGGAAAACCGTGCATGAAGTAAACTTACGCTCTTTCGTGTCGTGGTCGTGGTCGTGGTCATGATGGCCGTGAACGGCATCCTTGACCTTGTGGACGATATCCGACATTATTGATGATGGATGCGGGGGTGGGGTAGTTGATTATTGTGTAGTTGGTCCTTGGCAAGAAGCTGAGTCTGTGGATTGAAGAGTGATGTGGGAACGAGTCTTCTGTCTAAGTTTGGTCGAGGTCCGTCGTCCTATATATATACTGCATGCTGCAAACGATTCATCAGCAACCTGCATGGCCTCGTCTTGTGAGAGACCACTGTAGTCGCTTGACTCGCTTTGGCCGTTGGCCTGTTAGCTGCGCCCTGGTTCGCGACGACAGCTTGCCCAGACCTGGTCCATATCAAGTTAGCAATCGTTCGCCAAGCCATGGAATGATATCATTGCTTTCATTTGTCATTTTTTTCGAGTTCGGGCTGAACAGTAAGCAATCACCAACTGTTATTCCCCAGACGATGTAGCGTGAATTTCTGAGAGATATGAAAAAAGCTCCATGTCAGGTACTCTCAAGCTGGTCAGCCGTATTCCATAACTCGAAGAACGACAAGGAAATACATGAAGAGGAAGCAAATTCTCTCACGGACAGGTCTTGGTACCCTCTCGGCCATGATGTGCCGACAAAGTTGCAGTAGAATCTTCCCACAAAAGAAATATCAATGTCACAATTGGGCTATGCTTTTCGGGTTTCCACGGGCAAGACTCGGAGGACCAAATGCGGCGGCTCTTCGTTTATATGGGTTGGCAACGCCGAATAGCGATCCAAGACGAAGATTGATTGATGGATAATGGACCAGCAAAAACTCTAGCATTTACCAAACAAGCTGAAGTTGTAGTGGGATTTTTGTAATTCAAGCCACAACCATGCAGAATTCTTCATCATTGGATATGATGTCAATATCTGCAGATGGGCCAACTGGCATTGGAGAAGTACATCTTTTTGTCAGCCTTTGATAGATATTGAATAGCTCTGAGATCCTCCACCAGACTATCTCGAACGCTTGACCTGACGTCATTGAGCCTACTCAATGGCATCCCAACCACTTGCGCATTTCTATTTCAAGATCTAAAGAATGCCAATCGCGTGTCATTCGATCCGCCATATATCCGAAATATGATGACACTGTGACTATGCATTCGGTTCGCTACACGATCGCCGCAGAGAAAGGACGGTAGGAGGTGAGGTTGCGGATGTGGAGCAAACGCAGCGAGTCAACAAGAGCTCTCTCCCTTATGCCATCTGCGATTCGAGAGAAGGTCATTAGGTCAAGCAAATCCTGTGATCCATAGAAGGTGACAGGAAAATGAGAAATGCATGCCGAGCCCCCCTTTGCAGAGAGCTTACCTGGCAAAGAGGCTGTGTCAATTCTACACGGACAGCCATTTCGGAGGATACTGACTTTCAGTGGACTAGGTAGGCCCGCTACAGATCGCCCGGGCCTACTCCATCCCAGCTTACCAATAGGCATGACAGCGTGCCTGCCAAGTCCTAGCACATCCTTACCCTTATTTCGAACTCCTGGCACTTTCCTTTGTGATATCATTGACGCTCTTCATAGTTGAAGAAGTAAGTATGGATCTTGATCAGGCAGAAGTGGATTAGGGCATTATACTATAGAGTGTCCAACTTGCAACAGTGAATGATTTTCAGTGCACTGCCATAGAAGTCCATGGCACCACCATTACGAACGGTTTGTGACTTGCACCATGTTTCGACATCCCCTTGACTCAACGTTCCTGTGACGTGGATATGAAAAGCTTCCTAAAACTCCCAGCAACACTTCTTAGTGTACCGATTTTGATTTCCTTTCGACTACCATCATCTTTGATTATATCTTCAGTATTAACACAGGAACACACTTCAACGTTGGACAGCACATCCAGGTCCTCTGCTGAACGTCTCTCTACCCTATGCTCAACTACTATTTGCTGCCTCAGCTGGCACAGCAGCAAAGATGTCTCGTCCGCTTGAGCTTATGAAACCCTCTACAGCCTCAATCGATGCCGAGTCATCTTTACACGAAAGGACCATATTAAACGAAGACGCGAGCGGCAAAAATCCTCGTGCACTACTTCGAGACATCAGGGGCCGAGTAGTATATCCAAATTATGTCCCACCGGGTGTTGAGCCCCTCGAGATTACCTCCCTGGATACAAATACTCAGGTACCCTCAAAGACGCCCAACAGTCTTGTCGCCTCTGCTCCAGCTTTACCACAGACACAGACGCGCAACCAACCACCCGCCTCCCGATTTTTTAACGCCGCACAACTTACCCACCCCCATTTTAGACAAAAACTCACCCAGCCTATAAGCCGAGGCACGGCCAATACCTCGATTTTGCATAGTTCTGTATTTAACAGAAACGGTGACAGATTCGATGCTGTAGACTTGTCGTCGGAAGACGAGCAAGAGGTAGATCCATACGAAGCTACCCCGGCACAAGCAGACACTCAACATCGATACGACAGGCCGGGCACCAAGGGAACATCGATTGATAACGAATATGATCGCTTTCGGGTAGCTAATAGAAACTTCACGACTGAAGGAAGAGTATCCAAGAAAGATGGCCGGTTGAATCTCACTGTTCACGACACCAGTACTACAGGATACTTAGCTAAAACTCTCGAAGCTGCTATCAGCAAGATCATTCCCGGTAAATACGAGAGCACAGGTGAAGAGACTGAGCCATCTCCTTCGAGTGTCTTAACAGGTGCTACCCTCAACTCCAAAGAACCTCCAAGGCTCAACATCGTCATCATGGTGATAGGCTCACGCGGCGATATTCAACCATTCTTGAAGATTGGCAAACTCCTCACACAAGATCATGGGCATCGGGTTAGGATTGCAACACATCCTGCCTTCCGAGAATTCGTCGAGAAAGACTCAATGCTAGAGTTTTTCTCTGTAGGGGGAGAGGTATGTATCATTACATGGCGTTCTTGTTTCTTTTATCTCCAGAGCGTCCGCCGAGGTAATTCACATATTAACCTTTATTTAGTAAGTGCAATATCGCCTTTATGTCACGACCTCCCCAGGCATAAATCCCCTGTGTTCCAGAAACTAAGGAATTTGAGACTGATAAGACATTCTTCTTTCTAGACCAAGTGAATTGATGAGCTTCATGGTAAAGAATCCAGGCCTTTTACCCAAACTTGAAACAATAAAGAGTGGCGATATACATAAAAGACGTCAACAAATGGCTGAGATGTTTGATGGTTTCTGGCGAGCATGTATCAACGCTACTGAGAACGAAAAAGACGCCCAGAATGTGAAAATGATGAGGGGAGATAACAATCCCTTTGTCGCTGACGCCATCATCGCTAACCCCCCCAGCTTTGCACACATCCACTGTGCAGAAGCATTGGGAATTCCGTTACATCTCATTTTCACATTTCCTTACACACCAACGCAAGAATTCCCTCATCCACTGGCAAATATCAAGAAATCCAATGTGGACCCCGGGTATACCAATTGGATATCGTATCCTCTTGTTGAGATGATGGTTTGGCAAGGCTTGGGAGATTTGATCAACGATTTCAGAGTCAAGACGCTGAAATTAGAGCCAGTTTACACCCTTTGGGCTCCCGGAATGACATATCGACTCCACGTCCCCTTTACATATCTTTGGAGTCCCGCTCTTGTACCCAAACCTAAGGACTGGGGTGAGGAGATAGATATTTCAGGATACGTGTTTCTTGACCTCGCTTCTACGTTCGAGCCGCCACAGGATCTGGTTGATTTTTTGGGTGCTGGTGAACCACCTATCTACATCGGTTTTGGTTCTATCGTTGTGGACGACGCCGATCAGTTCACAACTATGATTTTCGAAGCAGTTCGTCTTGCTGGGCTTCGCGCACTGGTGTCCAAAGGCTGGGGTGGGTTAGGACATGAGCACGCACCAGAAAACATATTCATGCTTGAGAATACTCCCCATGACTGGCTGTTTCCGAGAGTCAAAGCCTGCGTAATCCATGGCGGAGCCGGAACTACGGCGATTGCTTTGAAATGCGGAAAGCCAACCCTTGTAATACCCTTCTTCGCGGATCAGCACTTCTGGGGAACTGCTTTATCCAAGGCCGGAATAGGTCCTGATCCTATACCGTATAAGAGATTGACAGCAGAGAATTTGTCAGAGGGCATCAAAAACTGTTTGACAGACGAAGCCACGGCAGCAGCGAGAGAGGTCGCTGAAAGAATTGGGAACGAGAGCGACGGAGCGCAAAGTGCTATCAGGAGCTTCCATCGCCACTTGAAGCTATCCGGGCAGGAGTCGATAAGATGCTCCATTCTTCATGACCGCGTGGCCGTATGGACTATCAAGGACACAGATCTAAAGCTCAGTGCCCTAGCAGCGAATTCCGCTGTACGTAAAGGACTAGTAACATGGCGTATGCTGAGACTCATTCGGCATAAAGAATGGAATGACTTCCAAGGGCCGGGCGAGCCGGTTACCGGTATTCTTGGTTCATTATTCGGCACCGCTTGGGACCTATTTTGTGGCATTGGAGGTCTTCCATACCGGCTTGCTAAGAGCGACTCCCAGCCCGGGAAAGGTAACAGAACGAGAGGCTTGCGGAATGTGACTTCCGCACAACAAACGTCATCTGAGTACATTGATGAACTTCAGGAGGGAATTGAAAGATCAGGGCTGGCATTAGCTCGTGCCCCTCTCGATCTGTCCCTTGCCGTAGCACAAGGTTTTCATAACGCTCCGAGATTATATGGCGATGAAACAGTTCGAGAGCCTAGACGAGTGACTGGATTTCGGTCGGGGTTGAGAGCTGCTCGAGATGAATTCGTATATGGGATCTATGACGGAGTTACTGGAATTGTCCGGCTACCCCTTCTAGGTGCCCAAGAGCATGGTGCTCCGGGAGCTATCAGAGGTCTGGCGATGGGGTTTACAGGATTCATCCTCAAAGACCTTGCCGCCATATTCGGTCCTATTGCGTATACCCTCCAAGGTCTGGCGAAAGAGCTTTCGGACAGCAAGAAACAGGTTAACTACCTTCGCCGAGCTCGCATCACTCAAGGTCAACGAGAGCTGAATGACTTGACTGATGAGGAAAGAAGACACACAGACGAGGAAGTCACGAAGGGCTGGGCCGCAATGAGACAACTGACAAGTGCTATAATGGAAAAGGAAGGGGCAGCAATAGGGTGTATTCCATGGCGCGGCAGTGGAACAGGAAAGACTAAGCAGTGGACTGGGCGGGCCAAAGGACCTGGCTTTGACAGTGTAGAAGCTGCTCGAAGCACTCTCGAGTCCATCACCAGAGGTGCCGTTCAAAGTAAGGATGGAGCGAGACCTTTGGGTTGAGTCCTGGCGGTGCTTGCCTTACTTCGGCAATAGGTAGGTCGTGTAGTCAACTAGGTTTCGCCTTGAAGTAGTAACTTTTATACCAATGACTATATAATAACCCTCTGTGATTGAGCGTTTATTAATACACTGGACACCAGTATTTGTGCGAAATATTATGGGAATCGAATGCCACCTTCCATCAGCTAACGCCGAATGCTGCATGACATAATTGTCCCCGACGACCATCGCGTTTATCTCTTGACATCTATGTATTCCTAGTGTTGTTGCTGCCTGCTGTCGTCACCATTTGCACTAGCTACTATCCAAGTAACTTGTCTTCTTACGGAGTGGTTCGTTTTCTTATGACAGAGAGAGAACCTTCTCTCCGGTCTCTTAGGCGATTATAACAACTCAACTCAAGTAAGCTGCTTTATCCTCGACCTGGCCACAGCTGAACCCCGACCTTGAGCCCACCAACATAGACGCTGGTATCTTTCAAGCTATGAGCATACTGCCTTGTTTCTGATACAAGTATTGGGAAGTACACATGCAACCCATTGAAATTCCATTTACTATTCGTGTCCTTACCCCTAACGTGCAATTTAAAAACCCGTCTGTTCTTATCAAGAGACACGGTAACGCATACCACCCACTTGTTTCGGACCCATGATTTCATGAAGTATCTGCTAATTAAAACCGTTTGCCGAGGTTCTCGACGGCCAAATTTCCTTCGGGGCTGAGATTCTAGTAGGGACGAGAAGGGAAGAAGAAGACATGCACCATGTAAAGTTTAGCATATAGAACAACGGTTGGCTTTATTCATTTTGTATCAACGATCCAACCTTTTCGGTTTTGAGCACGGCCGACCTGTGCTCTCTTCTTTGGTATACCCTCGTCACTTTCGTCCATCAGTACCACCGCCTCCTCGTACATCGCACTACCAGATACGGCGATGCCACATCCCGAATTTTAAACATTTGCAAAGGCACCCCGGTTCCAGATGCTGTCAGTAAAGAAAGAAAAAAATGTAGAAAAGAGGTCAACGTTGCCGCCGAATCATAATTAAACAAGGTATGTAATCCACATCGCAAGCACCCCTTCATTTGGCGTCGTCTTTTCACGTCTTATGTGATAGATGCTGTCCTGATGTCCGGGGAAAGCTGGGCGGGAGGGTCTGTTAAAACACGTGTGTGAGGTATATGGGACAGCTCAGGCGCAAATCATAACACCTGAAAGATTCGTTGGCCAGATCATCCAGGATTACAGGTCAAGTCGTAAGCCAGATCTAAAGTATTGCTGGCATTTGTGCGAGGTATGTATAGGTATGGTAAAGGTCGTGCTTTCTCGGCATTTCGGTAGGCGTTCCAACAATTAGATCAGACCACACAGTCGGAGGTTTTCCTGGATGATGATATCTATAGATTTTGTCAGTCATACTCGGCTGGAGACCACTAGGACAGTTAGGTGCTTACCGTTCACAGCGGCCATGACGAAACGGATCTGTGTCGTGTCTGTCGCGCATGTGAAATGTGTGTATATTTGCTTGGTCTCGTGTTGGTTCAAGCTAACGAAGCGGTTCAGGATGTAATCGCATGCAGCAGCGTAGTCATCGCCACCCTCGTAATCAGGGAAGTAGTTCTTCATCGGGCTGACGGGGAGCTTCTCCTTGAAGCGATCAATCTTGTTCAGGAACAGAATGATGGAAGTCTTGATAAACCATCGCGAGTTGCAGATGGAGTCGAACAAAGTCAAAGCCTCTTGCATACGGTTGACAGTCTCATCCTCAAACAGCAGCTGGTCGTATTCGGAAATGGCGACAAGGAACAAGATGGTTGTAACATTCTCGAAGCAGTGAATCCACTTCTTTCGCTCAGAACGTTGACCACCGACATCAAACATCCTGTAGGTCAAGTCACCGATAATGAAAGTCGTTTCCGTGATACCAGTGGTCTTGACACGCGAGCGAAGGACATCTTGGTCGTTAGGCATGTAGTCGGGAGAGGCAATACGAGCGATATTGTCGAAGTAGCTGTTATTTCAGGTCAGTCTCCATCCTCTATATTTCGATATAACCGCACTCACTATCGAGCAGAATCGTTCAATTGGTATTCCCTAGATCGCTTAAAACAGCCCTGCACATCCTGGTCTTGCCACAAGGTCTCGATGGCATTGCCGACTAATGGTGGCAAGACGTCGCCTTCGATTTGGGCGGGTTGCATGAAGATGGTCTCGACGTGGTATCCCATACGCGGATCATGCAGTGGCAGGTCGAGGGTCTCCATGGCCTCAAGAATGACACGCATGGACTGGACGGTGTTGCTGAAGATAATCTCCTTGAAGGACTCCTTCTCGTCGCGCGAATACCCGCCCTCGTGAATCAGCTTCATCTGCTTCAAGATGGTAGATTTTCCGGATTCACCAGCACCTAAGACAAATGGGTTAGCAGCAGAGCAGTTGAGATTCGATAGTGGACGTTGACAACCCACCCAGAAGAAGCATCTTGATCTCGTTACGCTGCATCATCCTGTCCCGCTTCAATTGATTCTCAATCTCCTCATTGCGGGCCTTGCCCTCCCTCTCCTCGGTGCTCATTCCACAACCCATCTTGGCGAATGTGGAGGCCTGTCGACAATACGATGGATCAGTGATGTACTGGACTATATAGCACAGTAATTAAGAAGGAATGGAACTGGTCGCCTCGTGCTGAAATAAATATGGTTAGCAACAAGTCAGGGCTGTTGAGAGAATTGGGTCCCTATTTAGATTGGCGTGGCATTGTGAACAGTAAATCAAGACATAAATCCGGGATGCACTGTTCGACTAAATTCGTCCATGCGGGTGAATAGTGGAATAGTCAGGTGGTGAAGAGGGGATATGGCATGGCTTGGATGGGAACACTTGTTGCGATGGATGCGACGCATCACAAGGCGGAAGAATGAAAAAGGAGATGTGGAGGAGCAATGGGGACGGGCGACGGCGCTCGAGGCAATGGAGGAGACTCACCAGAGAAGCCACTCGGTGGGAAATAGCAGAGAAGCGACGACTACAACGACGACAAGACGATGCTTCACCACCAGAGGTTGATAGTGTGGACGGCGGACGGAGATGGATGATGAGGACGAAACGACAGGAAGAGTGGAAAGGGAGAAAAAAAAGGGTGAGCGAGGAAGGAGCGTTTCGGGGTGGGCTAGCCTAGGTAGATGCACGGTCTGGAGACTGCTTAGTCTCATTTAGGTACCAAGTAACCCAACCTTGCAGGTACAGCAGATTGCGAGGGCTCACTACTGGCTGCTGAAATTGGGTGCATTAAGCCAGCGCACGGACAATCCGGCTACTTGCTGCCCAGGTACCCTGGTACCTACTGCTGTAGCCCCAACAGTCGGATTGCTTCTGCAGTCCAGTTCACTGTCCAGAGGACTTTTCCCCTGCCATCGACGCTAGGTATACACGGTCCCATCTTCATGTACCGATTCTGATGGCGGGATCGCGTTCATCGCAACTACACGTAATACCTAAGGCCAGTCACACCTTAGTTCAGTACAGCGTTAGTGGACTATAGCACGCCTGACTCATCATTTATTTTTCTCTATACAAGGAACATAGTCATTTTATTCGGGAATTACACAGTGGAGGCATCTCCAAGGCAGACCACTGCGAGAAGAGAGGAGAACAGCGAGAGTGGAGGTTGGCGGGGATACTTTCCCATTGATAAAGGGGTGGAAAATGCATCCAAGGCACTTGCACAATTATGGTCAGGTTAATTGCCTGTTTCATTGGCTTCATGGGGGGATGGATTTCTGATCTTTGACTATTGCACCCTTTTCAGTCTTAGCGTCGACCCCATCGGCCGCTAGGTAGTTTTTTTTTTTTTTTTTTTTCTGCTTCGCGTACTCGTAGCTTGCTTGATGCCGCCTCAGACTTGGGGATGAGCGACACACGCTAGTTTATGAGTGGGACTAGCCCATCCAAATTAAATATTGGCGCACCCCTACAACGCCCCGCCGTCTTGGCATTCTGGAAGTTCCCTTAATGAAACCTCGCGACAATTTGCTATGTTAATAAAAACGAGTTCGGAGCAATAACAGCAGTTGGGCTTCTTATTACCTTATAATAGCTGGTTTCAATATTCATCTCCAAGCATCATCATGATTCACACGACGAGGCCATATATATTGTGTTTGTAATAAGTGGTGATGCTGATGATGTGTTGGACGTACACAGATGCTAGCAACCTGTTTGTTTGCATCTTTGCCCGCGGCTCAGCGTGCCACCCGAATGGCACAAGATTTGATCAGCGATGGGGGCGCATCTCTCTTCATCTGGTTACAAAAAATTGATCAAAGCGGATTGGGATCAACGGCCCCAAAGTCATCAGAATTCAAGGTCTAGGGTTCTTTCGAAAAACCAGCATGGGAATCTCGAATGCCCAAACACGACAGTCGATAAAGACTATCACGTACCCCGTCTTTTCAGGACAACCCATCCCTCCTCAGAAATCCCGACTGGCTCCTCAACTCTCTCCTTCGCCGGACCGAATCACTGGCGGGCCTATCTCTTCTTGCCAGTCAAGCGGTGCAAATACAAATTGATGTGCTTCCAATAATATATTCTCTCGTATGATCACTCGATATAATGCTAATACACATCGAACTTCATCAATTTCTGATTTCAAGTAGTATTAGCTACCACTCTTGACTCAAGATGGTCATATTAAATTCTACAGCAAAGAAGTCTTGCTGAAATCAGTATACCATTAAAATTTGCAGCTTTGTCAGTCTCTCGGCTGGGGCGACGCCATGTCGGCAAATTACATTTCAATCTGCTAGGTTACACTCGTCTTCTTATGTCAGGTAAGCCTACATATGCATGCTGGAAGAGTTATCTTCACTTGCATGGTAGATCTGGGACGCACTCTCTAGAAACAACATCGCATCATCTCGTTACTCCATTCTTTATGTTTGAGCATCACGGTAATAAGATACTAGTCATAGAATGAGTCGTAGCACCTTATTCCTCTACAGATAGCATTGAAGTCTTCGAGGCAAGGCCATGTGATCTAAAAGATGAATTCCCGAACCGTGTAGCGAAGAAAAAGTTTGCTTTTCAAAGCCTGGGCCGCCAATCGCAGTTCCACAGGTCGAATTGGTGATAGCCATGTCTATATGAGTTGATCCGGCACCTCATATATCTTTATGTCCGGAGCAGGACAACGACCAGACCGGCAATGGCAAGTATAATAAGTCCCAAGGGTGGTGCCGGCGATTTTATTATCATCTGACGTTGGTCAGCAGTGTTATATGTAGGTAGTTATTTATATATCACAACCTGTAAGTGTACCTACCTAATGCGAAGCGCGGGGTTGGTGGAATCACGGCTATCCTTCATACTTTACCCATCTCAACGTGTGGTATGAACTCACTACTTTTATTTCAAGCCTCGCCACACATAGTAGGAAGAGGGAAATGAGACTGAAAGGTATTATTCCATCTATTCTAGGTGTCTACGCAATGCTGATTCAAGGCTAATGCTACTGCAGGTCAAGGTAATGGGGTTTCTCGCTTGCTCCGGAGCGAGCTGAAGGAGGGTGTGCACAACCTGAACCAGTATGCTTGCTCCGGGAATCGGCAGATACGACTAGACGGCTCTCAGGATGCATTCTGCAGTATGCATCACCCCTGTATAATCGTCGTGTACCAAGTATTGTATAATATTCTTGTGTATCAGCTTGGCCACCCTCAAACTTGAAACAGGAACACTCGAACATGCCGGAGCACAGAGACACTTGCTCTTTGAAACGCTGTGAGGAGAATCCCGGTCTGTTTCTTTTATGCACTCCGAAACCAGGGAGAGAGAGGCCACTCTAGGGTGGTCTGCTCATTACATACACAGCAGATAGAGATTTTGTATTCTTTATAGAAATGTTAACACTCACTTATCACCTGCCGTACTTGGCAAAAAAGGTGATAGACTGCTCTGGCCTCTCTTCTTGCGTGTTGGACTTATCCGAATCTAGTATTCGAATACTACCAACCCAGCACGTTGGCGGCTCAGCTCAGCGATCGGCATCCATTCGTTCAGTTGTTCGCACACCGCAACTTCCTTCGTATTCTACGTATATACGTAAATACCTACAAGGCCAATGCAACGCTCGATTCGGCCAAATCTTGAAATGACCAGTGAGTATAGTTCTTCCTCCCGCATGGCTCTAAGAAATTAGAATAAATAAGAAACCTGGAGTCTACAGTGACAAGAAACCTTCCATTCAGTGCTTGGCGGTTAAAGGTGACCTTGTGGAACCCCGAGAAAACGTTGAAAGCTTCGAACCCAACGGAGTATTAACCCCTAATGATGTGCGGGTTCAAGTATCCCCGGGCCCATCCTTTTGTCTCATGGTTATTGTGCATAAACATACAGATTCTCAGCGACGAGGTAAAATTTTATCAAGCACGTGAAGATGATTCTTGTATCGACACAATGAACATTGGTCCGGGGTTACTATTCCTCCGATCTCACCAACGTAACGAGATCACGGTCTCATTCTCAACTTACTACATCGGTGTTTCTTCAGGGTCATCCATAACCCAAAATTAAAAACGCCATTTGAAATTGCGGTGATGTGACGTTCGATTGTCACCGTTCCAACGCATCTGCAAGATAGTCGATGTGACGCTATACGAAGTAATCCAAAAACAAAGCATGGCAGATCGCCGCAAAGGAGGGTTTCCATTGGCACCGCAGATGCGAGGAAAGATGAGGAAGGATGCAAAACGCGGCTCGGAGGGTTTCAACAAATAGACTTTCACAGATATCCTGCGTGGAAGGTTCTATGTGCCATTACGCGATATTAATAGCTGCAAGCCTTGCGCTGCTTTCCTCTTATTTCAGCTTTGTCGCCTCATTATACCTCTTATTTGGCCTAGGCCACGACTGAAACCCTGTTGTTGGGCCAAAAGCGACTCCACCGGTACTTTATTAGTGGTAGACTTCCCCACGATTAGGTGGGCGAAAGAGGCTTGTGCATGACTTGGGATGGATCAATGTCTTGCAAGATTCCAGACCAAAAAATCCACTTTTCCCGATGTCTTGTAGTGATCTGGGTGTAGCTTCATGTTTTGATTTTGCTATGCAGTGTAGAATACTTTGAAAGGGCTCTCTCTAGGTTCGAGAAAATGTCATCTAGCATACCGCTCACCCGGTTAGGCGGGAAAGGTAACCAACAACTGTTTATATCTCCCTATTTGATCCTCTACAGTTGCACGCTATGACGCAATCCAACCATCCCACGTGAAGCTTGCCTTCTAGCTGGGAGAATACTTTGCTCTCCCTAATATTTTTCTGGCAAAGCCATTTTAACTCGCTTTCCTCTCGCCTTCGCACTTGCTAAGTCTTACAGCCTTCAACCACAGTGCTGGTAGCGATGCCGAAGCCGAATACGATCGACTGCGCGACCTTGCGCGCCAGGAAGCCCAGAAGCGAGGCCGCTGCTTCGATCGCGTACGTTCACCGCCGAACTTGTTTACGACGGCCGAATGGCGCCCCCGACATCCCGATTATACCCAAGGCTAACGTGGTTACCAATTGGCACAGGCTCACGAAGCCTACGAGCGTGGCGACGGCGCCGAAGCTAAGCAGCTGAGCAATGAGGGAAAGGAACACGCCGCGAAGATGGAGCAGTACAATAAACAGGCCAGCGATTTCATTTTCCGCGAGAATAACAGCACTGGCCGCGTTGCCGACGACACAATCGATCTGCATGGCCAATTTGTCGAGGAGGCCGAGGATATTCTCGAGCAGCGTATCCGTTATGCGCAGCAGCAGGGACAGACACACCTCCACGTGTATGCACTCTAAACACCGCTATATACCTGTCCATAACACGTACTGCGTCACACCTCGCCGGGCGTGGAAGCTGATAGTTCATTTCTACTTGCAGTATCGTCGGAAAGGGTAACCACAGCGTCAACCACGTACAGAAGATCAAACCCCGAGTCGAGCAGGTCTGCCAGGAGCTTGGGCTACAATATGCAACCGAAGAAAACGCAGGGCGCATTTACATTAATCTCCAAGGCGGCGATGTCACCCACATGCCGCCGATGCCTCAGCAGCCTGCTGGTCACCAGGGAGGTTACCACAGCGGTGGACAGCACCATGGTGGTCAGCACAAGCCACAACACCAGGGCGGACAGCCGCAGTACCCAGGCCAGCAACAACAGCAGCAGCAGCAGCAATACGGCAGCGGACAACAGAGCCAAGGAGATCAGGAGATGGAACAGTTGATCGTGAAGATGGTGCGCAAACTAGGAGATTGCTGCGTTGTCATGTAAGAATGATCTTCTGAGTCTACATCGCAGCCGTTTGGGTGATTTGAGTGGTATATACTCATCAAAGACACTGGAATAGAAACTCCGTTTGGTTTAGAAGGATGGAACATCTAATTGGGAACACGTAATTTCGGGGGTCACTATCTTGGAGCCTAAGAACTAGAATATCGCCTTTTGATCTTCAGTTTGCGTATTATTGTATTGCAACACGGCTTGATACACGTGATTCTTCGAAGTAATCACTATCTCAACAAGTTCATTACTCTGACAATTGATGACAATGAGGCTGAAACTATTCATGCGATCCACGACTGAGCACTTTTGCATAGCTTAAGAATGATTCCCACAAATTGTCATAGCTTGTTTCTCGGAGTACATTTATGCTACACTGTCAGGGATTCCAACAGGCGCCCTGAACAATGTGTACCGGCCTTTATAGAACCATTACGTAGGCCTCCCTAGTCAACACTTTGTGGCTAATTGACATTATGCCACTACCTATCGTATGTTAAAAGTTATATTATGGCAAGCCAGAGTTTGCCGCCATATGCCTCGCTATGAGGGCTGAGAGATATTGCTCTCTGTGCCAAAGACTGCGTGTTTAAAGCTGAAGGCTTGATTCGAGGCTGGTCATATTTCCGATCAACACATTCCATACAGTATTCACGGCGGCGCACCCAAATCCCGATAGCAAGCAGATTACTAGAAAGAAAGAGCGAGGAGAAAGTGCTGCTATCTAGAAGACAAGGCTAGCTTGTCAATAAACAAAGGTCTTGACAGGTAGAAAGAGATTGAGTTGCCAGAATGCCTAAATATGATCTACTATGTACTGTACAGATTGCCTACCCGGAATGATGGCAGTCACTACTCACTAGCCCCAGAGCCTATGAGTCTAGAAAGTGCCGAGACCATACGCCTCATGGAGAGTAACGAAGAGACACAAAGGTATATATATATACAGAAATGAATAAGATCACAGTTGCGCTGGATCCGTTGATATTCTATCAGTCATCACTTAAATCGGGAGATCAGAATCTAGTCCAGCCTCCATACCAAGATACACGACGAAATACTAGGCTAAGAAACCTATTCTACATATCAGATTTCATGTATTAGATGGCGATTCGACTTGGGTTAGAACAGAGCATTAGATAGGGAAGGGGTGATATCTGAGGACGAACTTAGAGGTTGGAATCCAGGACTTAGAGCACGCGGTCATCCTATCATTTTTACATCATCAAAGGACTCCGATATCATACTAAAAAGGGTATGTCAATACAAGTAGCAGCTATCTGCTGATCATGCCGAGACATAAACCAACGCATCCGCCTCAAGCGCCCTATTCTCAAGTATATCAGCCGGCATCTCTTTGAATGTCACCTGGGCTCCAGTTGGCCGAGTCATAGCGAGGCACTCTACGCTATCCCTACTAACATCAGAGCCTACAATTTTGTCAGTATAACTGTTAGTAGAGCAGGGTCACAAACAAGGGGTTGGAGTGTGAAAACCACGAATAGTGACATATCGGTATTTTGCATATTCCTATTGGTTAAATCCCAAGTAAACTCGGGTCTTGGCAACACTGGAGCCGAGCTGACATTCAAAGAGTTAGAAGACTGATTCCCCGGGTACGGAAACTGCATCGAGATATCAATCTGCCGATTGATCGCCTTCTCGTCCATCTGACTGTACGTTGTGTAACTACCCGGCGTTCGAGAGAGAAAAAAAAAAAAAAAAAAAAGAAAGAAAAAAAAAAACTCCATCGTCTGATGTTTTCTAGGGCTGCCAACTGACTTCCAAAGCCCTGGATAAGGGAAATAAATGATGAAGAACATGTAGATCTAAAGCACCTCGCATTTGGTAGAAAACCTAGCAAGAATGATGTACCTGGGAGGATCAGGTTGGACTGTTTGCAGATTGGCGAGATCATATTGGATGAATCGAGATTGCCTAATTCGGAAAGATTTGATTCCAAACCAGACGTCGCGGCTGATGTTGCAGTGAAAAAAAAATGGAGCCTCCCTCGCCCTGAATTCTGTTTCCACTGCGAAACCAAGGATCTTTAATAAATGACACGCATAGAGATCCCTGGTGCTCAAGTGTTACACCGGCCACAATCCCCCTTAACGAGAGCCGAATCGTCAAGCCATGTTTTTTGCCGCCAACTTGGCGAGAACCTATGATATTTTGAAGCGGCCTACTGGACCTTTGTGTTGCACAACAACAAGTTCCGAAATCCCAATTAGGGAATATCTATTCCACATATCTGATGAACCGGATTTGTTTCCCGTCCCGCCAATGGAATATGCCTGTTCTTGAAGGGAGGCACGAAGGAAGTAGAGGGGGCTTCATTTCGGAACTGAGTTCGAAGCTCGAACAGAGGTGTAACAACGTATCGTTAGCTTCGCAGCAGCAAACAACGAGAAGCACATATATAAGTGAGGGCTCAAGGCCATCACCGAGTAGGACAGAATGGAGAGTCTCATTCAGAGGATTCGAAGCTCAGGCTTGTCTAGCATATCAAGAGTTGAAAATCATCAGTCGCCACAACCGGTTCTGGAACCCTGTCCTGTCTCTTCCTTCGCCTTCTGTCACGACAGAACTATAATTAGCGACAATGAGGACGCAAACCTTGTTGTATTCACTGCTGGCCACGGGCACCCTCGGTCATGTCATCAGAAATCCTAATCCATCCGCCTCACCTAAAGTCATAGGGAAAGCGGTATACATCCTGACGAATGACAAAACCAATGCCATCGTGGCACTGCCTATCAATGCCAAAGGCACTTTGTCCAAGGGGAGTGTGACGCCCTCGGGCGGATCTGGATCCGATTCGATCCATGCAGACACGCAGATGCCTGCTGCTCCGGATGCCTTGATCAGTCAGTCGGCCTTGACACTCGCTGGTGATGTAAGCATATCTCATCTCAACATACTCAATCTCCTCAAGCAGCAAGACGACCTTGTCGCTCTCCCTTGTCCATCAACTTGCCTCTCATCGCAACTTACCCGAAACTAACATGGATAACCCACACCACAGAACATCTTCGCCGTCAACGCCGGCAGCAACACAATCAGCATGTTCGAGCTCTCACCCTACGACCCAACACACCTCCGACAAGTCGGAAAACCCGCCGCCTTACCCGGCGACTTCCCCAATACGGTCGCCGCATCCGCCAAGCACAGCTTAGTCTGCGCGGCGATGACAGGGGCCCGAAACGGAATCTCGTGCGCCTCGTTCTCCGCCTCAAACGGAATCGGCACGATGGACCATCTCCGGTCCACAGGACTAAACCAGACGACACCACCCATGGGTCCGACGAACACGGTCTCGCACATCTTGATCAATGCCGACGAGTCCGCCTTCGTGACAATGGTCAAGGGCAACCCCGGCACGACACAGAACGGGTACATCTCAACGCTGCCGATCCAGTCAAAGAAGAGCTGCGGCGGAGACGGCGCCACGTCGTCCGTGCCGGCCAAGGATCTCCGCTCAACGCCCAACGGGACAGAAGTCCTCTTCGGAACGCAGAATATCCCTGGGGGCAACAACGTCTTCACAACGGACGCATCCTTCGGCGCCGTCGTGTTGTCTCTAGACCCGACGACGGGTGCCGCAACGACGCTCGGGAAAGGCGTCATCGCGAACCAGAGCGCGACGTGCTGGAGTGCGATTTCGAGCGTGACGGGGTCGGCGTTCGTGACTGATGTCAACATCCCGCGACTCGTGGAGATGAGCACGAAGGACGCGAGTATCATTAAGATCACGGACCTCTCTAGCGGTGGTGACCCAGGGTTCATCGATCTTAAGGCTGCGGGTGATTTCTTGTATGTGTTATCTCCCGGTAACGGGACGTCTACACCGGCCATCCTTGTTTTGGATATCTCGGGTGGTCAGGGCACGGCGAAGCAAATCCAGCGATTTAGCCTTGAGGGCATCGCTGGGAAGCTGGCGCAGGGGATGGCGATTTTGGAATAAAAAATGGGTTTGGATCCTGCTTCTTTGTGGTAATGGACCCAGAATCAGTGCCTGGCGCAATTTTCAGGATTGAGTTAGTAATAAAAGTGCAGAGAATCAAACAGTTACAAGACACCCGTTAATCTCTTGGGCCCAAGACGTGTGGCTGTTTCATCCATTTCCCACGCTTCAAAAAGGCCGAGGGCTACATGCCTGAAGCAAGGGATAGGGGAATAGATTGAGGTGATGATGACGGAAAATCGCCTGCCCCTGAGCCCATATACTTTAAATGGTGGCTTTATACAAAATTATCGACATGGCTCTCAAAGGCATGAGTTCACAGTTGCTGAGGTAGAGCTAAAGACTTGCTCTGCGAAGCTATACCAGCACGTCGACTGGATCAAACACGCTTCCGGCCATAGACTTCTAAACTCAAGGGTATAAAACATGTATTAGTCAATGCTTTTGATTAAGGCATTCGGGAGAGGTATCGAGGTACTACCGAAGGAGCAATTTCCGAAGCAACAACATTCTGCAAGAATGGGCCTGGTGCACGTATAGTATAGTATAGAAGATTTCATAACGCTGTTCGAATTTTCCGGCATCAAGTCATCACTCATCATCCACCTTCTTCCGATAGTTGATCGGATGCCCGTTCTTCCTTGAGAACTTCCGTATTTTGCCGAATATGTCAGGGATAGCGAACAGAAAAGCGATAGAGATGAACCACGACATGACGGTGTCGACAAGCTTGTTGTTCCGGGGAGAGCCGCCAAGGGCACCCCAGCGTAGGACGTGTCCTAAGAAAGCAACGGTGATGAAGAAGTGGCCGCTTTCAAGTCCACTAATAGCTTTCGATGCCACCTCATCTGGAGTCTGGACCGGGTCTCCGTCCTCGATAATCAGGGTGATGTCAGGCTTCGTCTTATTCTCGCGCTCGAAGCCTGGGCTTGAGATAGACCCAGGATACACGACATGAACCTTGACCTTCTGGGGATATAGCTCAAGCTCTTGGGACAATGTGTCGGCCAAACCGCGTAATGCGCTCTTGGCCGGTGTGTAAGGACCATATCCGACGACTGGGAGAAAGGCGACGACGGATGATGTGAAGATGAGGTGCTTCGGCTCGGGGACGACGGGGGCGTCGGGTGCGCACCACAAACGCAGTATCGCATGGGCCATCTCGGCGGTTCCCCAGAAGTTGATATCCATCTGCTTTCGTGTCAAGGACAGCGGTGCCTCGATCCAGAAGTCGGGGGTCGACATGCCGGCAACACACCACACGATGTCGAGGGGTTGGCCATTGTTCCACTCGACGGCTTCGGCGAGCAGGGCCGGGGCGTAGTCGGGCAGTGACACGTCAGCGGTGAGGTAATGGAATCGTTGCGTCTGTGGATTACGTGCGGCAGCCTAGATTAGAGGAAAGAGTGTAAGTAGATCATCATCTTTTTGCTGACACTTAACGAGGAGCTTACCCTAGCTTCGGCCATTGCTTCCTCAAGCTTCTTCGCAGAACGCGAGACGAGAATGACATTGGCACCCTTCGCGGCCAATTGTCGAGCGACACTCCGCCCCATACCCTCAGAGGCACCGGTGATCAACACAGTCTATCAGCATCGTGTGATTAGCGACGCCCCTCTACCATTATTGACTAACACAGGTCAACGCACCTTGCCATCGACGGGCATGTGGTTCTTGCTCCATGAGGACCCCATTGCGAAAATAGCTACGAGGAGAATGGCCAGACCAGAGGCGACGGTAGACCACGGAGACTGGACCAGAATGTCCATTGGAAGTGGAATGCGTCGTGTTGAGAATTTGTGTAAGACTTCTAGTTCGTGAAGGGTGCCTGCCGCCAACTTATTTGGTGGGGACGGGCGCTAAGTGTCTGAACCCACAGCGGAGAGCTAGAGGACCTGGGTTCTGTAAATAGAAGCTGCTCCACCGGTCTGTGAACAGTGGGTTTGGTTTAGACAATCTTCATGCCTTAACAAATTCGATACTGGTGGGACGGGTAGACCTCCTTCATTATTTGGAAGCAAGAAAGCACAGACGGTCTGTCTTTTCAACGATATTTTCCTCACATTCTTCCAATCGGCGGCATTGGATCTGCTATCAGCCAGCTGTAGTAGGTTCATTGAACTTACCTGTGTCGTATATTGGTTAAAAAACTCAGTAATACATCCTGTTTTGTCGTTCATTTTGATTTATCTTGAAATTTGCTGAATACAGAATCCTGAGTAACGAAGCTGCTCTGTGAGATATGAGAACCGATGCATTCAAAGCTCAATATCGTGTTGCCGCAGGCTTCGGCTTCGGTTTCCTCTCTGCTTAGCACCAACAGCTTCCGCCAAAGCGGCAGGTGGCGGTGATATTGCAGAAAAACGCCCACCTATCAATACCAGCCACCCATGTAGTCTGCCTTGAAAGTAGAAAATGCCTTGTAAGGCTGCTTTATCTAGCCGAAGCGAGCTATTAACAAGCCTGCTCTTTCCCTTCTCTATTGTCCAACCTGTCAGGAGAGAGATGATGATTCTTGAGTTTGATAGAACAGTGCCTTTGTAACATCCATCCTTTTATCGCTACGGAGTTTTAATGTTTATACTGTTCAAGACCAGCTATGCAAACTGATTCACCTGAGTCTCACCGACAAGAAAGCCCTCCGCCACGATGGAGCAAACGTCCAGCCACCGAAGAGCTTCCATCCTCGACCGGCTCGAAACGGCCAAAGAGCGATGGAAGTCATCCAGGAAGCACGAATCGAAAAAGGCTCCCAGCTAAGGAATACACCATCGGTTGGGTTTGTGCTCTCCACATCGAGATGGCGGCTGCAAAATGCATGCTGGACGAGATTCATCAGGATCTCGACACACCCAGAGACGATATCAACACCTACATATTTGGCAGTCTTTACGACCACAACGTCATAATAGCATGTCTACCTGTCAATGGGTATGGCACTCATAATGCGGCTATTGTGGCAACCAATATGCGTCGAACCTTTCCTTCTATCCGAACATTCCTCATGGTTGGGATTGGCGGCGGTGTCCCAGGGAAGGAGAAGGCTGATATACGACTTGGCGACGTGGTAGTCAGTACGGGCGTCATACAGTATGACTTAGGAAAGACTCTCCAGCAGGGCTTCCAAGCAATGGGAACTATTCGACAGCCATCTCAGGCACTTATGACGGCTGTGTCGAAGCTGCGGGCATATCATGAATCGGAACCTCCCAAGACTTCACTTATTCTCTCACAAATGCTGGACCAATATCCATCAATGGCGCACTATGCAAATTGCGACCAACTCGATGACTTGCTCTTTGACAGTGCCTACGACCATGCTAACGCGACCAGAAGCTGTGACGGATGCGACCAATCAAGGTTGTTAAGCCGGCCCTCCCGGCGCGATAAGAATCCGCGAATTCATTATGGGATCGTCGCCTCCGGTAACCGGGTTATCAAAGACGCCAGGACAAGAGATAGGCTCGCCCAACAGTTCAATGCTTCGTGCTTTGAGATGGAGGCGGCGGGTATGATGGACAACCTCCAATGCCTGGTTATTCGGGGAATATGCGACTACTCAGACTCTCACAAGCAGAAGGAATGGCAAGAGTATGCGTCTGCAACTGCGGCAGCATATGTGAAGGAACTACTCTCCGCAATACCAGCGATGAAAGTTCAGAATGATGCATTCAGCTCTTCTCAAACAATCTCACTTGAGACCGACATTGTTGCAGAGGATCCAATTGATGAGCATCGACAGCTTCTCATGAAGGCTTTATCTTTTGATAAAATAGATGCTCGACATTCAAATATCAAACCAGCCTACGGGAAGACCTGCGCGTGGTTATTGAGCCATCCTGACTACATAGAATGGCTAAACCCTTCCGCATTCCCTCAGCACCGTGGTTTTCTATGGATCCGCGGGAAACCTGGAGCCGGCAAGTCAACAATTATGAAATACATCTACACAGGGGCACAAAGCCGCCAGGATATCACTATCTCGTTCTTTTTCAATGCCCGAGGGGATAGCCTGGAGAAGTCCACAGAGGGAATGTACCGTTCATTGCTCTTTCAACTATTTGATAAGTTACCAGAACTTCGAGGAGTGCTTGATGATACCTGCTCTCGCCCTCAGAGTCAAGATGACTCTTGGAGTATTGACACCCTTCAAACTCTTCTCTCTGCTGCCTTAGGTAAACTTGGACGACGAATAATGTGCTTCATTGATGCTCTTGATGAGTGTGACGAAGAAGAGATCCGGGATATGGTTGAGTACTTCGAAGAGCTTAGCGAATTCGCCTTCGAAACGCAAGGAAAGTTTTATATCTGCTTTTCGAGCCGCCATTATCCGACTATCAGCATTCAAAATGGCCTGTCTTTAATCTTAGAGGACCAACTCGGCCACAGCCAAGATCTGGAAAAGTATGTTCAACGGAAGTTGAGAGCTGGGTACAGTAAAGATGTCGCCAAGATTAGGACCGAGTTACTTGAGAAAGCAGCTGGTGTCTTCATGTGGGTCGTGCTGGTTGTCGAAATTCTAAACAAAGAATACGAGCGAGGCCGAATTTTTAGTGTGAGACAGCGACTTCGAGAAACACCCGCTAAACTGAGCGAACTGTTCAAAGACATCTTGAAGCGAGACACAAATAATATGGCCGACTTGCTACTTTGTATACAATGGATACTTTATGCAAAAAGACCGCTTAAGCCCGAAGAATTCTACTATGCAGTAGTAGCTGGACTGGATTCTGATCGGGAAGAACTGACCGAATGGGATCCTGAACACACGCCATTAGATGCTATTAATCGATTTGTTTCAAGCTCATCTAAAGGGCTTGCCGAAGCAACGAAATCTAGAAACGGGGGAACGGTTCAGTTCATCCACGAGTCTGTACGAGATTTTCTCCTCAAAGACGGAGGCATTCAAGATCTGTGGCCTGATATAATGACGAACTTCCGAGCTCGAAGCCACGACAGGTTGAAAGAATGCTGTAATGCTTATATAGCGGTGGATGTATCGGCTTACGTATCGCTTGATCAGTCATTGCCAAAGGCGAATTCCGATGAGGCGAAAGCCTTGCGACAGAACACGTCAGAGAAGTTCCCTTTTCTAGAATACGCAACTCGAAATGTGCTCTACCATGCCGATGCTGCTGTTGAGGAGTTGGATCAGCACGATTTCCTCAAAAATTTTGACATTGAAACCTGGATCAATCTCAGTAATTTGTTTGAGAAATTCGAAAACCACCGTTACGGGCAGCATGCGAGTCTACCCTATATATTTGCGGACAGGGGCTTTGCCGAACTCATCAGGATCCTCCCTGGCTGTGATTTGATGGCTTCTGTTCTTGGTCAACGATACAAATACCCATTATTCGCAGCATTGGCAAATGGCCACCGATCCGCGGTCAGGGCGCTCTTGCAACTGAGCAAGGAGCCAGACGCAGAAAACGACGTCGTCGCACAACTAAAATACGGCAAAAACTACACGTCATCCGCAAAGCACACACTGGTGGGATGGTCTATCGAGAATCGGCAGATAAAATTTCTGCAAAAGCTCATTCAAGATGGAATCGATGTGGAATCGACAGGCGATCCCAATAAGCCATCGCTGTTGCTTGCTGTTGAAAACGGATACATTGAGATTGTGAAAGTGTTGCTTGATGCAGGCGCACATGGCCAAACAAACAGGTTTCACATACGAACGCCATTAGTAGCCGCTGCTTCAAGCGGTCATCTCCAAATCGTGAAGCTGCTGCTCGATGCAGACATGGATCACGGACTGGGCAGCGATTACATAAAGCTGCCACTAGAAGCCGCTGCTAGGAACGGCCATTTCGAAATCATAAAGCTGCTGCTTGATGGAGCCGCACATGACCAAGCAAACAGTGATTACTTACAACAGTCGTTGGCAACCGCTGCTGGAGGAGGCCATCTTGAAATTGTACAGCTGCTGCTTGAAAGTGGCGCCGATCTGAACCCGAAAAGTACTTACACTCTTAGTACGCCTCTGGCGGAGGCTGCTGGAGGTGGACATGTTCAGATGGTGCAGTATCTCATAGACATGGGCGCCGATGTCCGCTCAAGAAGCGGGTTTTTCCACCGGCTGCCATTGTCGGAGGCCGCCAGGAGAGATCATGCCGAAGTTGTAGAGTTGCTCCTTGATGGTGGTGCCGATTTAGAACCAGAAGATTCAGGGCGGCACACTGCCTTATCTGAAGCTTGCGCAGAGGGGAGTTTGAGGGCTGCACGGCTGCTGCTTGATAGGGGCGCCCATGTGAACTGGAGAAATTATAACGGCCAGACCCCTTTATCATTCGCTGTAGAGCAACTAACTAACCCAAATCGTTATGAGATAGTAGAACTGTTGCTCGAAAGGGGCGCCGAAATTGAATCTCGAGATCATGCCGGGTATACTGCGTTAATACGGGCTGCCTATAGAGGGCTTAGTGAGGTTGTGCAGGTGCTGGTTGATAAAGGCGCTGATATCGAAACGAGAGATTCTGTTAATCTCACTCCCTTATTGCGAGCTACTCAAGGGGGGCATATTGATGTGGTGATGGTGCTACTCAATAAAGGCGCCAACATTGAAGCAGCGGACTCCGAGAACCGTACTCCTTTGTGGTGGGCTGCATCACAGGGAAGGCGTAATTTAGTTCAATTGCTGCTTGAGAGAGGCGCTGATGTTAATGTGGTGGACTGTCAAAATCGCACTCCCCAATGATGGGCCGTCGAAAAGGGGTATATACAGGTGGTGCGTTGCTATCGCAGGCTCATAGGATTTGATATTGGGAGAGTCAAATCTGATAATGCCGGATCTCCTCGGGTTTGGCGGAGGGTTGAGGCGATAGCTCTGGATACAATATAAGACGAGATTTGATCCGTGTGCTCACCCCTGACACTGCATGTGGTTTGCACAGGAAGATATTTCTATGATTATGAATATAGAACTTGTTCCTCTGCACAATCCGCTTTCCATTAGTAGCCATACCTTAGGCGCCCTTGCTGCCATCCAATTCAAATATGCTCTCGCCGTGGTTTTGTACATCGGCAGGCTCACTAGTGGACGTACTGATACCAGCGTTCTTACCTGTGTCTCGCTATAATGATGATCTTCTCCATCTACTATGCTGCGTTGGCCAGTGTGTAGCCTTTTGAGTCCTCTACGAATCCCACTGCGATAGAATGTAATGTGAATCAAGCGCTGTCTGGTGTTAGCGATGGATAACAAACCCTTCAGTCCACAAGGCTTCCAATAGTGTAGCTGCGCTGTTCTGAGGCCCTGCGCTCACTCACGCGCGTGAGGCTCTCGTATGCATGGCAGAGGGTCATCGCCGCTTAGATATCTCTACTGTACTATAACGTATCAATCTCTTGGACTTCCAGGTGAGATGTAAGGATGATCAGCTGAGATCTTGATCTTCTTGTAAACTTCACAAAAGTAGCACAGGCATATCTAATGAGCAGTATTCATTAAACGATCTCTACCGGTTAAGTCATGCAACCGAATAGAAGAGGATACCCTAGCAGCCCAGCTACTATTACTCCTTAGACCCTCAATAGCACTATGTCCACAGAGGCATGAGAAATATGATGTAACTGAGTCGATTTCTGTGATGAACCTATCTCCGGCAAGTGTATCTGCTGAACATCACCAAGGCCTGATATGATGGAGCGTGACTATAGTAACGGTGTGTGTCGACATCAGAGCCTTTCACTTGTGCTCTGCGACATCACACCTTTTCGTTACATCTTTCCCTGTTACCAGAATTTCCTTCTCGAAAGCTACATATACCGATTCCACTGACAAAGGAGATCCTCCGGGAATACGAGATTGCCATATCATAGAAGCACGCGTCTCTCAACACACCGAACACAACCATCTTCGTATCCGTCGCCTCTGCATCTTCAAGCCTTTTTGGCTTGTTATATGACCAATTCATACCATTCCCAGAGAATTCCCCGACGCGTGTTCTTCAGTAGAGCTTGATCTTGGCCGGGTCAAGATCGCCGACCTCATGCAGCATGACTTTCGTCTTGATCTTGGGAACGTTGCCCGCGCAACCACGGCTCCAATCGTAGCCAGTCGCGTAAGCTAAGAATCGGCCATCGTGGCTGAACGACACGGCGGTGATGGCATCCGGATGCTTGCCATCGGAGGCTGGCACAGTAGGGTAAGATCGTGTGCGGCGTCTGTTGGGGAGGTCCCAGATATGGAAACAGCCGTCTGATCCAGCAGTGACACAGATCGAGTGATGGATGGGGTGAATGGCAATATCATTCACAGCCCAGATCTTGGTCTCCTTGATTCTGCTGCGACCGATGGGTTCTGGCTGGCTGCGATGACATCTGAATGTGAAGTTTTCGGGCTTGCTATAACAGGGCTCACGAATTAGATTCGCGGTTCAATGCGAGAAGAAAATCCTTTTCAAATCATACCTCTTGTCATCTACATGAGTGATTGCAACTCGGCCTTCGATGCTTCCCGTGGCCCAGGCCTTGCCATCTGGCAGAGCTCTGACGACCTTTGTCTGATGTGTGAGCGACGACTGGACTGTCTTGAGGATTGTCGATGGGTTTCGCAGGTCTACAAGCTGCATCTGAGTTCCTGCAGTCGCGATGACAAGGAGCGACTTCTGGGTATCCATAGAGTAGACGCGATCGTAGCAGGAGAGGGACACAACGGGATCGTTTCCGGAGCGCACATCAAACATCTTAAGCGTCTTATCCCAAGAACCCGAGGCAAAGATATTACCATCGGATCCATGGATATCGAGAAAGCGGACGCCGCGCACAGCAGCATCATGTTGACCGAGTGTAAGCTGCTGGCCAGTGGCGACGTGAAGAAGGTGGTTTTTCTTATCGGCTCCTCCGGCGAGGACCGTGGTTCCATCCTAGACATTTGTTAATGAAATATCGGTTGTAGCTGAGCCGGATACTTACCTGGGGGTTATTGGTTTATTTTTCTTCGGGGGATAACGACGGCGATGACTGTGGAGTTAGAATCTTACCTTTGCCCAGTCTGCATCGAAGACAGGGCCCTCAGCGATGAGCATGCCAACTCCTCTGGGTGATCCGGACACATCGTAAATGCGTAATTTGTTGTCCCAGCTTGCAGTAGCTAAGAGGTTGTCGACAGGAGACCAGGAGAGTGTGGTGATGGTGTCTTCGTTGTCCGACGGCACGGCAACATCATTCTTCAAGGTGCCAACAAAGGGCGTGATGATACGCTTCACGAACGCCATCTGGATGAATGCCTGCAAAAATGAAGTGAAGGAGAGGGAAAGAAAGGAACAGGAGTGATTACAAGAGAGCACCGGGCGAGTTCACAGACAGTGAATTATAAGCCTGAGTGTGGTGGGTGGGTTACCTTGTGCAACTGGACAGGGTGGGGCTTTGAGCTGACCAAGCTGTGCTGCCTGGCATTTCACAGAGGAACACAAACAAACAATGGGAGGAATGAAGCCAGGTGTGTACAATAGATGGGTACTCTTTATTGGTATGTTCATAGCCGCCGTGAGAACAGTATCTCCATGAACAATGTAGGTGGGAGGGCTAGAGTCTGGTAGATTTGACCAGATTGGTCTTCAAGCCGCTCAATTCTCCAGCATAACCCCCCCTTCCTTCTCCGCCCGAGTAGACGGCCTTCTGACTGCGCAGCTTCTTTAGTTTGTTCTGGTACTGAAGCTTCTTTTTGACTCTGCTGTTGCGGACTTCTTTCTTGCGTCGAGGGGCTAGACCCTTATTAGCTTTAATGGCATATGTGATCTCCCTTCTACCATCAGGCCCAACTTCTTCCACTTCAACCACCCTATCGCCAGACCCGGCAGCCGCATATGCGGCAGCCCTGGCCTGTTTCTCGCCTTTTCGCTTGTTAGAAGCAGCTGCGATCATATCATAATACTCTTGGTTCCCCTCTTCTCTGACCGCCTTGGCTACCTCGCGATCTTCATCATCGCTGGCATCGCCAAGATCTGTACCAAGCTTAGATGCCTTCTTCCCGCGCTTCTCGGCTTCCGCATTCAGACGAGCTTGTCTGTCTCTGAACCGCTCCTTGTAAGGGACATCCATGTCACCACCGGCATCACGACCGGCCACAGCACGACGGTTCGCCTTCTGCACGATTTGAGACGTGTAAAACCTGAGACTTTTCTTGCGTGCAGCCTTCTCGGCAGCTGCTCTATTGTCCAAGTAATCTTCCTCGCCAAAGTCTGAGTTGCTCTCCCCGGCGTCGTCCTTGGCGGTGGACTTCTTCGACCGAGCTTTCTTGATAGTGAGGAGCGAATCTAAGTCGGCTAGTGAGTCCTCAATAGCCTTGGCCTTGCGATCTGCCTTCGCCTTGGCCTTCTTTTGTTTACTGAGTTCCTTGGCTTGTTTTGTAATGACTACATCCTCCATCGGGGTGGGAGCTTTGTCATCTTCGGATGGCGATGGTAGATTCTCGGCCAGTTTGGCATTTGTCTTCAGGTGTTCTACCCTTTTCCAGGCGTTACGGCACTCGAGGAGTGTGCTCATAACTTCATGGTCACGCAACTCGGAAGGGTCCAGTGTCTTAGAGACACCGGCACCATCACGAGCGGGTGATGTAAGTATGCCAAAGTACATTGCCAGCGTTGCCACTAAAGAGCTAAGTATACGATCTGAGATACTAGAAGTTAGTTGATTCGAAGGCATAGATAAAGCAATAGACAAGTTGACTTACATTTGACCACTGCTAAGCTTCTGGCGTCTTGACCTTCAGCTTCTTTCTGCAGATTCACGAGTTGTGGCTGCAGCTGCAGAAGCTCATCGGCCAGAAGTGGGAGCTCGGGATAACGGGATTGCAACAGACGACTTCTCTCCTCGGGTCCCATATCAGCAGGTATCTCAACCTCCTTCAAGACCTCGGTGACGACCTCATCTTGCTCCACAGCTTCGGGCTCAACGGCTAGCCACTCGTCTTCGTTGAAGAAATCGGATTCAGACATCTTGGCCAATTTTTTCTTCTGCAGGCGCAATGCTTCCTTCTCTTCCTCCTCGGCGTCAATTGTAGTCTCGATCTGATCGGCATCATAATAGTCTTTCCTCGATGAGCCCCAGTAGCCGTCATCTTGTTCTACCTCCTCTTCTCCTTGTCCAAGATCGGACTCATCATCGCCTTGTCGCTTCTTTGACTTTGTGGACTTCTGGGATCGTTGTTTATGATGGACTTCGTCGTCGTCGTCGTCCGAAGCTTCGGAATAGCCCAAGATCTCTTCATCAGAATCTTCTAGTAGCCCTTCGGCTCGTTGGCGCTTGGATTTGGGGGCCTCGTCAAAGAGGATTTCGTCGTCTTCGTCTTCCTCGAACCGGTCTTGGTCGTTCATGAGGTCCCGATGGTCATTTATGTGACCTAGTTTTCCATCTTTGGGGTCGTATTCGCGTGGGCCCGTGGGCCGCGACACCGCAGCCTTCCGTTTCTTGCCCATGGCGTTGATATGTGAATGAGTGGGAATTACAACGTGACTGATTGATATCGCAGGCAACTTTTTTCATGCGGTGCTGCTTATCGATATTCTTCTAGCCCCACAAACCCCACTTTGCTTAATGCGCTCCTGAGGGGCTGTTTGGTAACAATAAGTCTCCAGCACTACAACAGTGCTCTTCCCCGGTACATTGCAGTCCGATGCCTACCTAGGTAGGTAGGTAATCATATATACTATTTGACTAAATAGTCTCCTTTTAGCTCCATGGATGTCTACTATTCTCACGAATCGCTGTCCTGGCGCTATTCTGACTGCTTGGCGCACGCCTCTTCTTCCCCTTACGCTCCAATTTGGCTACCAAATAAATGGTTTGAACCTCTACTTTAGCGATTTTGGCAGCCTGTATATCGAGGGGCTTTGCTGGCTTTTTTGGTGAGAAGAACTGGAAAATGGGATTCTGGAAAGAAGGACATGATTGAGCGAACTTCCAATCGCTTGAAAGCAAGTCCTGCCCTCCAGAAGGCAATATGACAGGCCTGGGTCGCAGTAAAGGCAAGAATTCTAGAATTTTCGATCTCTCTGGCTCATGGGTGCCTTGGTCAGCGCCCTGGCTTTGACATCGAGTCCATTCCGCTGTGGTCGATAGCAAACCCAGCGGTGAGTAACAGGGATAGTCTGTACGGCGTATACACCTTCGTTGTCTGTACGGGACTGTCTGCGACATGGCTGCAGTTCACGGTGAGTAACAAGCGGCAGGTAGGTAGCACAGAAAGCACTGCCCACAGCAGTTGAGCTGGTAAAATCATAGCAATTCCAGCTCATGCGCTAAGTGTATTCAAGGTGACTTCAGTATACGAGTAGTCTTCTGATCTTGGTCGCAACAAGCTCATAAGCTAGTGGTAATGTTGGTTCCCATTTCACAGCCACTCACATATACGTGTAGCAGGAGAGTAGCAACTATAATCCTTACTGAACATACTATCAATGCAACTGACTCGTCATCTATAAGTGTTATACAATTGACAAAATGAGCTCTCCCATCGAACCTGTTTCAACGCCCCTATATGCCACTCTTTTTTTTTTCGACGAATATTATATCGATCTTTGTGTTTTCATTGCCTTCCAATCTTAGTAGGGTTGGTTATGGTAGATACAATGCCGCGTTCTTCAGGTGATCACGCGCGAGGATAGTTCTTGAAGAGCCTTTTCAGAGACCGAGAAGTCGAAGACGACGATAGCGATGACGTCTAAAGGAGGGTTCTGTGCCTTTGGAAGATGTGCCGAGGGGTCATAACTGGGCAGGCGCCCAAGCTGTGCCAACGGTAGTGGGAATCTGTTTTCAGACACTCGATTGGGCGACTCGTGCTTTTGATCGCTTAACAACTACCTCCGCTGGTTTTTTGTTTTCTCCCCGTCGCTGAAGTGAGGGTGCTTGCTTGCTTCAAGCTCTGCCCGAATCGCCTCGATCTGCTTCTCGTCGGGCTCAGTGTTGTCCTCGGCAAACTGGGCTTCTTTGATGCGCTTGTTCTGCGCGACAGCGTCCGCGGTCTGGGACACGGAGTCGAGAAACGTGTAAAACTTTTTGTCGTCTGATGCAGGCATCGTTCGGGGGGTTCTTTCCCTCTCTTTGTTTCTTTGCCTTTCGATAGGGGTGAATTGATGAATGGTATGGAGTTTGAAGAAGCAGGGCTATGAATGGGGGATCATCATGATGGCGAAGGACAGATTTATACCTCGTAGATCCCAAAATTAAGTTTCAATGTCCTTTACCATGTCAATCCGTATGATCCGCCCGGCCCGCACGGGATATGGCGTAGTGACGTAGGTAGTAGAAGGTAAGCATTCTAGTTAGACTACGCAATGTATCCATGTCGTCTTCTGAGAGAGACAATAAATAAAACAAAATCAATTATGCTACAATCTTGACCGCTCTTTTTCTCTGGCTGATTCCCACACCCTTCAGTAATCATGATCCAATCAGTACACGCTACTCAAAGACTGGAGTCCCGGGGACGTCCTACAATCCAAGTCGACGTAACTACTGCCAGAAGGTTGCCTCTTAATCCATTCAATGTTCACTAAACCTTAATTCTGAGTTCTATGTCCCACTGGGCACTTTCCGAGCTCTGGTACCATCCTGTGCTTCCACCGGGTCGACCGAAGCCGTCGAGCTCAGGGATGAAATCCCTACCCTGTATGGTGGCAAGTGTGTGGAAACCGCGGTCGGCAATGTCATCTAGATTCTCGGCCCCGGTCTCGTGAAGAATTTTGACTTGTCTTCGCAACTTAAAGACATTAACTCCTTCATATGCGCTCGCGACGGCACGAATAACAAATCCAAGCTCGGCTCCAATGCCGTCCTTGACGTAAGTATGGCCTATGAATGTGCAGGCGCTATAAGTAATATTAATTTCCGTTTTGTGCCTTCCAGCTGTCTGATTTCTATAAGAAAAGGGGCTCTTTTGACTTTTTTTCCCCTTCGTTGTTTAAGGCATCCCACTCTACGATTACCTCCGCAAGGAAGCCGGGCTCCCGGAAGGCCCAATCGTCATGCCCATCGCGTTTCTCAACATTCTTAACGGCGATACGCATTCTGGCAACGCGATGGCGTTCTAGGATTTCATAATTGCTCCTATCGGGGCTACTAGTATGAGAAAAGCAGTTCGCATAGGTGCAGAAACCTATGATCAGTCAAAAGCCGTCATCGAGCGCAATTGTAGTAAATCTGGTGGGTTCAGGATTATTTAATGGAAGCAGCAACTGAATACTTATACAGAAGCTAATGAGCTAGACAAGTACCGCAATCAGCGACGAAGGAGGTTTTGCACCACCTACCCACCGTCCCGAGGAAAAATTCAAACTAGTTACTACGACTGTCGATAAAGCCGGATATACAGGCAAGATCAAGTTCGGGATCGAACCAGCTTCTTCTAAGTTCTATTTACGATACAGCTATAATCTCGGGTTCCAAAAGATGAACTCGTAAATATAACACTATCGGAATTAATAGGTCGATATCATGACTTGATATCCAAATATCCGGTAGTCCTTTTTAAAAATCTTTTGCCAAAGAGCATTGGTCTTCGCAGACGAAGTTCAACAAAACCTATCCGATCGAGCTTCTTAGCAACGATCTGGTTACGACAAATATAAATCGAGTGTAACTCGCTAAGAAGAAAGATGCGTACTACTTGATGCTGTTAAGAGCAAACCAGATCGGTATCGTCAACAAAGCAATTAAACGTGAATCGGATATAAAGTCAAAAGGAGATAACGTCACAAGGAAAAGCTAAAACTCCCGCAACAACTTATGCGCATAAGTAGGCTGGAACGTTCTCGTCTCCCATCGTTTGGGAGAGACAACTAATAATTCCATTGCTGACCTCACGGTAGGGCTGCACGTCGGCCACCTCAAATCAGGCGCCCCGGCTCGGGGGGAGAGGGTTGCTACGTATAATCGGTTGATGGACGTCGAGGATGAGCTGGTTGGGAGAAGTGTACCGTTTAATTATGCCGGTATCGGGTTCAATTCGCTCGAGAAGCTGAGGAGGCGGTAAGACGGTTTATTTTACAATCTATATACATACATCTAGGATGTATATGAGGCATCTGCGTGTACATCAAGTATCTGAGTAAAGATTTTGAGTGGTCTATGGTCATCGCCACATCAGTGGCTGTTCAATCATGTGGCATCGCTATAGTATGTTATGCATGAGGGTACTTACTACTGCAAAACAAAAGTTCGAGGCGACACGTATCACGCCACACGGAAAAGGCTCAGTGTTGCCAGTTAGGTTACTGAGGTATTCCATGTCTGCTGAAATAACCGTGAACAAGCAGAGAATGTCCCGACACCAATCCAGAACATAAGATCATCAAAGAGACTTGTTGGAAATGACGGAACGGGCCGTCGGATGGGCCTCCGGCTTTGTCGGCTAAGCCGGGGCGATCACGGGCAGCACTTACATACACGTTCACAACTGATGAAATCTTGATCACTTGGACCGCTGGTGAATAATTCAAACACTTCTAGTGACTACCTCAGATATAAAGTTCGAAGAAGCAACAAAGCGAATTGACTTAACGAGATGATCTCGAAGTGACGTAATTGAGTGTTTGCCGGCCGGCACAGCTGCTATTGTCAGAGGAAACCGTTCTATACTCAATGACTTCAACTGTTGACTAGAAATTCCTATCCATTCCGCATAAAAAATCATATGCGCAGATACCGTCTCGAGCTTCACTTCCTGTTGTATCACTGAGTATCTGGTGCTGATCCCGACCCTATTTCGAATACCTGCCCTCTAATATGTTCATCTTTGCCACTCGAAGTTGCGGGATATCTTTCGCTGCCTACGAGCTGAACCCAATCGGCTGATGCTGAGCCCTTACGGGAACTGCCCAGTAGCTTACTTGAATGCCTGAGAGCATTGATGCGAGAGAAAAGGCATGACTTGCATGCTTAGTATGACTGTATAAGGTACGGTATACGATGGGAAGATTCGCGCAGAGAATGGCGCCACAAGGCTCCCATGCTGAGAGTATTCCTAGCGGTACTTCTTGCCCTATACCAAGGTGATCAGCAGATTTTGTGTTTGGAACGGAGCTGAGAACAGTAGCCTACAAGTCACATCGTCGGTACCGGCTGAAAAGACAACAGAAAGGCGTGCAATGCTGAGGGCACACACCCCAAATCCGATAGAGAAGAGTACAATAAGTGCCACTCGCCTTTCTTTCCCCATACTCAGCTGCAAGATGACAGGAATAGGAATTGAGAAGATCCATATGTCGAAGATGAGGTTCAGCATGTTTGTGGAATAAGTGAATGCCACCTTGTTGACGCATTTGGCTGAGACGGACAGTTGAGAATCCCACCATGCCTGGATAGGTTGGCAGCCGAGGGCAAGCACAACTTCCATTCCTATCAGCCAAAGAAAAACAAAGGTTGCTGTGACTAGCACTATAGTTCTTATCCTGTTAGTGACGAATATGCGGTGATAGAGGGCCAGAATGGAGAGTTTCGTGCTCGCGATGGCGAAGTCATAAAAGTGACTGAAGATGTAATCACCCTAGCATTTGCGTCAGGCGAGATATTTCAAAGTCTAGTGCACTTTAGCAGGATACGAAACTAACCTCGAGGTATCTTGAGATATCTCCAGGCTTCAGAGCCTCGACGTGCCGCCCGAGTCCATATGGTGCTCCTACAGTCTCTTCAAGGTTAACGGCGGTTGGGGTCCGAGGTAATAAGAACGGCAGGCAGACCATATACAAGTCCAGCAATACACTCAGCAACAGCTGTTATCTAAGCGCGGCCAATATCAGCAACTAATGCGAAGAGCAATACGAAGTTTGACGATCATTTACCGTAGCCCATACAATCAAATAATCGTCATACCCGATGAGCCCCTCAGTCTGCCGTTTGACCCAAAGTCGGAGAAGTGTACTGAACACCTCGAGAGGTATAGGAACAGCATAGAGCGAATTGACGAGAGGCCGTCGGTCTTGAGCCAGGTACTGGGAGCTGTACGCCAGCGTCGAGTTGGCCATATTCGAATGCTTGCTCTAAAGGTCAGTCTCCTGTTAAGGTAGTGAATAAATGGCTGCGACACGGCGACCTCAATAACAACGGGAGCATCGCTTTCAGATAGGAATGAACGTCTTAATTCCCAAGCGACTGTTTCTCCTTGCAGAATCTGCCATGCTAGATCTCAAGGATGTGATATAATTTGACGTATATCCCCTGCGCATCGAGGGAGTCGCTCTTCATTCGGCCCGTGCGGCCCAAGTTCAATGGGCAAGTTTGGGTCATATCAAAAACTGTTGGCGCTAGGTAAAAAAAATTTGATTCGTTCTGGTTTGGGGGCAATATGAACATGATATCACAATCACTAATAGATTACGAATTGTACCTGCTAAGATCGTCGCCCGTCGACCACGTCACACTACACCACAGCTATTTTCGTTAATGCCAGTGTACACTTCTCGCAGCCTTATTCGTCAAGCCTCAGGCTGTAAAGCGCCTTTGTCTATAAAAAGAGCTTTAGTCTGCAGAGAGTCTCAAACTGAATACGAAGCCTTGATTAGAGTGGCTACATCAGTTATCAACGGTGCCAAAGCAATGCTTGCCAATTGATAAGTAAACAAGAAAGGGGAAGAGAAAAAAACTCTTGCAGTAAGGGGACAAGCACATCAAGCAGCGTGCCCGGGTATATGTCCGTGTTAGTTGGGTACCTATTTATTCTATCGTTGAAACCAGGAGTTCCATCCCCTACATACCGGCAGGCTGGAAGCGGTGAGGTAGCCCTTGTATTCAATGTATGGCATGCTCTGCACCTTGTAGTCTCCCAGCCTCCTGGCTCACGGGGGATACGCATTCGGCAACTGGCCAGGATACTACTCGCAATTTTCGTTACGCCGTAATCGCTCCGACTGCGTGTACGTGCATGTGCTTGTGCAATATGTAAGCGATCGCATTAGTCGAAATAATTGAATCGAGTAATTTGAACTTCGGAGGCTTCCGTTTACCCTCCTTGCCGTCTTGATTACAAGTGGTGCACGAGAATTCAGTATCGCAATTCTCTCACAAAGCAGAGATAGATCATGAAAACTCATTACGTACTTTTCGAGACTAGCGTCAGTTGCTTGCTGATTGCAACAGCATGCGCTGCATCTCGGCATCAACAGGCCGATCCTACTTCTATCGTCAATCTCGGGTATGCCACCTACGAAGGCTACTATAATGGCACCTATGATTTGAATATCTGGAAGAGGTGCGACTGGCCCCCAAAACAAAAATTTCGCTGTCACTCGGCAGCTGATCCAGCCCCGACGTGTATCTGAAAAAACCGGATGCGGCTCAAACACTGCCAGAATTGTTGCTGATATTTTCGCAGTGTTCGATATGCCGCGCCGCCGACAGGCAGCCGCCGGTGGCAGGCTCCTTCACCACCTCTCAACAACAACAGCCACATAACTCCAGCGGTTAATCAGCCTCCCCTGTGTCCCCAGACTGGTGCCTTCGGCGTTCCAGAGGTCTACGGCTTCAATTCTGCCCTTGGAGATGAAGACTGCCTATACCTCAATGTCTATGCTGCCCCCAATGCTACTAATCTACCCGTGTTGGTTTGGATCCGTACGTCAACCCCCACGACTTTCAAACGACAGCCTCTTTTGAATTCCACACTAAGCGTAGATACGTAGACGGTGGCGGCCATTCGGTATTCGGAGCAGTCTACGATCCTAGTGTGTGGATGAATACCAATGACAATGGCTTCATTGTGGTTGAACCCCAGTACAGACTTGGTGCCTTTGGCTTCCTTGCATCTCCGGATGTTAAGAGAGAGGGTCGGCTCAATGTTGGGCTCCTTGACCAACGCCAGGCTATTGAATGGACTCGCCAGCATATAAGCAAATTTGGCGGTGACCCGAGTCGCATTACCATTGGCGGTGAATCCTCCGGCGCTACGTGTGTTGCTCTTCATGCAATGGCGGATGGCGGACGTGAGACTGGGCTTTTCCAAAATGTAGGCGGTACTCAGACCGATCAGCCCGCTTGTGAACCCAAACTGATTTACCATTGAACAGATCATCACTGCGAGCCCATACTTTCCAACAGTGTACAGATATTCAGACTCTTTCCCTCAGGCACGTTATGATAGGTTTGTAGAGCTTGTCGGCTGTGGTAGCCCTCATGGAAATACGAGTACATTTGAATGTCTTGTCGCCGCGGATACCGATGTTTTGCAAAACGCAAGTGGTACGGTATCTACCACCTTGGGGTACTTCGGCACATTCGCCTTTCTGCCAGTGATCGACGATGACTACATCCAAGAACGACCTAGTGTTCAATTACTCAAAGGAAGGTTGGGTGGAAAGCGTGCCTTGATTGGAGTGAGTCTGTACAGCCGTTCTTTCTCGCAAGCATAGACTAACAGCACGGTAGAATAATGCAAACGACGGTGTTCCTTTAACAAATCCGAATGTCTCCACGAGGTCGGAGTATGAGACTTTCGTCGAAACGATGTTTCCCTTATTTACTTCTTCAGACAAATCTCGCTTGAATGAGATATATGGAGTTAACAGTCAACTAATCCCCGAAAATGGAGTCGTCTTCGATACTCTGGGTATCACAGGGCCTACGGCATTGAACCAGTCCGGTATCGCGACGGGAATCCAGCAAACTGTGTTCGATATAGCAGCTGAAACTGTCTTTGACTGTCCAGCGCAGTGGATAGCAGAATCCTTCAGTCGGGATGGTAGGCAAGCATGGAAATACCAATACTCGGTTACACCATCATATCATGGCGCGGACCTGGGATCTTATTTCTCAGTGGGGGCCACGATACCCAGCGCAGACTTTCGACACGCGATGCAAAAGATTTGGGGGGACTTTATCATCCATGACACGCCGGTTATCTCCATCTCAGATGCGACTGGATCATACCCCAACGCTTCAGTTCCCGTTAAGGGTTACAGTTCGGATATCGATTGGCCGAGGTTCTCTCCGCAAAATCCTGTTCAGATGATATTGAACACCACTGGTGGGGAGGTGGAATTGATCACGGTGACGGATGAGCTGTCTTACTATATAAGAGTAGGCGCCGGCGAAGTGAACCACTTCAGCCTAGCTAATGCTATTGCTTGGGAAGGCGGTCGTGGCGAACGTTGCGAATTTTGGCGCAATGTTTCGGCAAGAGTGCCTCAATAAACCAAAAGATTCGCTTCTGTTTCCCTTCATATGTTTTCGACTTCCAGTAACAACAATCCTAGGTATACATGATATAACGATGACCACCGATGAAAGAAAACTGTTATGAAACGAATGTACATTGGTTACTTAGATATATACAAAAGTGGATTATGACTATGTACATGAGTGAGAGGCCAGCCTCTATAGAAACGAGTGTGTAATGACTCTTATACCCAACACGCCGAAGATTTGGGTCGTCATAAATGCAGCCCCGAACGCCCGATGCCCTGATGCAAGATATAAGCAAACACAGTCACTGACAACGCTGAACCCTGCTTCCCTATTGGAAAGAGCGTGAGATGTCAAACCGAACGGACGTGAGCAACGACCGATCTCACCTTACTTCCGACTCCCAAAGCATCCGGTAAAGAGGGTCTTCACCTTCTGCAACATGCCAGCCATTGTCCCCGTCTTAGCGCCACTCTTCTTCCCATCATCCGTCTCTTTCTTATTCCCTCCGGTAGCCGGTCCAGCGGAGGAAGGCGGTCCGCCAACGGTGACAGTAAGCAACTGAGGCGACCCATCCGATACCGTACCGGCCTGATCCGGTGCCGTCTCACTGGAAGGCGCAACATCATCATACGGGAAGGCATATCCTCTACCGTCAATATTAACAGAATGGCAAATCCTCGCATAATGATTAGTCGGCGAGGTCTGGTAGAAACTGGCCGGGTTTGTCTCGCCGTCCGGCTGATCCGGATCCGTGAGCAGCGTCGAGCGATTCAACGCAGCCGCCAGACGGGCCCCGATGGCACCCATCTCGTCTGATGTCGCGGCGGGATAGTTCGCGAATGGACCCGTGCTGCAGCTGAAGACGTCCGCTGTTGCGGGCTTCGCGAAGGTCAGGTTCGTGCCGAAGCTTAGAGTATTCGCGTTAGCGGTTGTTGTGCCGCTCACGGTGCCCCATTGCGCTTGGGTATCGACTTCGAGCGCGGTGCTGGCGTATTTTGCCCATGCTGAGTTGACGTAGGACTCATAGTATCCGCTAAGGAATGTGCTATCGACTGTGCCGTTTCGTTCAGCTCCAGGGGAAGAGAAGTCAAGAGCGAGAGGGGGGGACTCACCAATTGACCCACTGTTAGCGCTTAGGGCTCGTAGGTTGGAGCCGTCGGGAGCTGTGACTATGAGTTTGGTCCAATCGGAGTTTTCAGACGATGCTTGCTGCTTCAGCTGCGTGCAGATCTGGTCAAGGCCATCGGTAGGGAGGCCCTCGACAGTCTGGACGGCGCCGGATGTATTGGTGAGCTGGAGCGCAATGGGCAGACAAACAAAGTCGACGTAGGTGATGTTTGCGAATAGCTGTGTAGAATTGTCTGTTTCCCCAATGGATTAGATGTACAACTCAAAAATGTGATGATGCAATATGCAGTATCCTGGGTCTGACGGATGAGATGAAACATTATGCGAACATACTATAAGAGAACTCAGTGTTAGTAGATATGATATAGTTGACCTGGGATGGCAGGATCATGGAATAGATGCACTCGATAAACTCACCAGGTAAATTCACAAAAATCCCATTTTAGGTTATAATTAGGATCAGTTGTGTTCGTGACTGAGGGCTCAACAAGTCCGGGCCCCGGATTCAACAGGAACGTGAGTTTGCTATCGACGACAAACCAGATACGCGCGCCGCCAAGCTGGGGGATGGTGACATTGGTGGTGGTTCCCGGGTCACCGAGTGGAATGGCACAGTCCACGGCGAGCGGCTGATTTGTACCCGAGGGCGAGGCCGGGTAATACACCGTCTTCCCGTCGGTTTGAATCATAGCGAGGGCATTGTTGTTGTTAAGGTCATTGCCGGTCACATAAGCATATGCCGTTGATGAGCCCGTGTTGTTCACGAAGGCGAAATTGGTCGTGGCATTCGTCATCTTAGCAGCTCGGGGGATATGTTGTCAATCTAGTTCTGATATGCTTGTAGAAAAAACTTGGTACATACAATAGTATATATCACGATATTATATGCAAAACTGACGCTCCAAGCCTATGTAAAGAAGAAGAGAGTACGCAACTGCACAGAAAGAGAGATGTTGTAGATAGGAGATATACACAGAGAAAGAAACTTAAGCTGAGCATTGGATCTAAAAAGACAATGTGAATGAAGCAGCTCTTTAATATTTTAAATATGACATGGTTCTGTGAAAAATTCCTGTATATAGAACAAGGGCGGACTTTTGAAGATCTTGTGAGGCCCCCAGCAATTCGCCTTGACCATGTGCTTTGTACCGCAACTTGTGACCGGCGGTCGTCATCTGGAGTCGTGACATAGCTTTCGTCGTGATCAAGGCGCTGACTTCTTACGTAAGTAGAGAGGTCCCTATCTATATGCCATATTTAGACGACAAGATCACTCAGTTCCTGTTTTAATAGAGGCAAAAGCATGGTCTTGCACCATTCCGATTTCCTTGGCTCCGCCGCTCCCCTGAATGTCATGTGCTCTATGTTCAGAACACTCGGTTATCTATTGCTTTTCTAGGTGCACATACTTTGTATTTATATGGGTAAAGTATTCCTTTATAACAATCTAGATACGTTTGGCTGAAGATTGGTTGAGCTCAGCCTCATCCTAAGATCTAGTCTCCAGAGTTGCGGCCAAAAACACAAGGCAGGCACGCAGTGGCTACAGAAACAACTCGGTGGGCTCTCCAATATTGATCTCGAGTAGGGATTAACAAGAAATAATCAAAATGGAATATGACGTATCATATCTCATATACTAGGATAATAGTATTGCCATGGCTATGAGCCCGGGCTCAAATTGCAAATCCTCCGAGATGAGCTAGAAGTTTCACAGTAAAAAGTAGATGAGAAACTTATGCGAACCTTCTAGGAAAAAGAGGGTGACATCAAAGATGATATGCACACGCGTTCCGTGTCTCGAAATTTGGACTAAAGTGGTTGAATGTCCGTTGGATGCTACCCTTCCGTGATCTGAGTGATCGCAGATGATTGGATAAGAGTCCTTTTCCGCAAGCAGATTCATTTATTTATTTCCTTGAGACTAAGCTATTAGTTCATTGCCTGCATATGCGCGTCAGAATATCGGGGCACATGCATTACCACCATCAATATCACGAGGGGGATATCAACCTACCCGAGAGTTCTCTCATTATGGGTGTGCCTGAATTTGGTTTATTGTGCAACTTTCGAGACTCGATGCTCTTATGGTTAACTGAAGTGCCGAAGTTGAAGAGCTCCGCTACGATACCTAGGACTTTGGCTCTGTTACGTATGGTTTATTATCTACTAGTAGGTAACAAACCAGTGGAGTCGGCCATAAACGAAAAATACTGTATACATATTCTCAACTATGTAAGTCTCCATACAGCGAGCGGGGGAAATAATACCCACATGAGCTCCCATCTTTCCCCGCGATACCAAAGAGTAGATCATTGACTCAGCTCCAACAGCTCGCATACGAACAAGACGCGCGTGTGTATCCGTATCCAGAAGTCACATGTAATATAACTCAGGTGTTCGTCGATCTAGACTAGAAGAGGCAAAAACCGGAAGTTTTCTCCAACTGTTCGGCGGAGTTCAAAGAGAAATGCATCATCATATTTCCTTCCCCTCCCCCGCAAATACCTCTCTCCAACTCATCTCTAGTGCCGATCCCCCCCCTGGTCCGCGAAAGCCACGGGGACAGCAATTGCGGGCCGAATGAGATGCTCTGGGGGCTTGTCTTGTTGGTGTATATGCGCGCATGTGTGTGCTCTTTGCATTTCCTTTTTCCATCTTTCCGAAGCGCGGAAGTCCACTGGGGTCCGTTATACGAAAGTCCACGGCTTCCTTTTCTGTAGGAGCATAGCCATCAGGGAGTGAGACACAAATAACAACTTGCACTCTTGAATGGATACATGAGTGATTATCTGCTTAATACGTATTAAGAACCATGATCTACAGCCTTGAAGTATGCCTTTAATCATCCAAGGTAGCATCTAGTCACTACCTGCCCTCAAGAGGAAGGTTTACATATCGGTTTACGTCCCTTAGAAACGTAGCACAGGATAGAAGCAAAAGAAACAATATCGATGTTGTATCGAATCAACATCAGAATACCGTTGGCTTCTTTTCCTCACATATCAATAGGTAGTCATGACTCCATTAGCCGAACCAGGACATCAGCACGTGTTCAAACAAACCTGCTAGTTCGACAAGGCGTCATGTCGTGACCCAATACACAGCCTTCGCTACTCGGCACGCTCCGAACGTGCACACGACTCGTGTTGTCTAACGGCCAGATATGTAGATGCCTTACCTAGTATCGATCTGCACGTTATACCTTCTCTTCATTCCCCATTTAATGGTTCAACGCATTTAGAGTTTCCCCGTAATGACCATTCCCCCCCTCCCCTTGAGAAGTGGAAAATAATGCGTTTTGGTAAGATACGCTTACGGAGTATTTCATTCTTTGATAGCTGATGCATAATAATAACTTCATTAGAGACGCGTGTGCGTAAAGCAGAAGCGGAAGAAGTCCTAGCCGAGTAACGAAAAGGGGTGTGTGCGTATGAAGAACAGCAATTCCATATCCTTACGGCTTGCATGTAGATCTCAACCAGCGAAATGGCAGTAGGCCAGTATTGACAACCTCGTGAAGTGACTAGGCGCGCGGAACTTGACAATACAGACGAAAGGCAACTTCGATATTCAAAAGGTCTACCCTGGTTAGCTGATAAGCACAAGGCATCGGACCATCCAATTCCACCTTTAGCTAAGTGAATAGCCTGAAAACCTAAGATATAGGAGAGGGAAAGCGATATGATCTCTCTCCAAAACCCCCCAAATTTCTAGGAGTTTATAACGACACGTCTTGGCGATGACCTGGTTCACCATCCGACATGTAGACTCTTTCAAACTCCATCCCGCATACCCGATGTTGACTCCCCTAAAGCGATGCATATACAAAGATTCCAACAAGCCAGGTCAACCAAGTTGACGAATAAGATGGGGACACGAGGAGCGAAGCGTTGCCCTCCTCGCCGCTTCCACTACCACCACCCTCTGTGCCTCCATTTCCACCCCCCTCTGTGCCTCCATTTCCATCCCCCTCTGTGCCTCCATTTCCACCCCCTGAGGTCTGGTTCGTATCGCCGCTGCCCTCAGTGAAGAAGAAAGTAGCGTTGTTATCAGGCACGAGGCACACAGCGCCCGGTGCTGCAGGATCGATACACTGCTGTGTAAAACTTGCATGGCTTTGTGGTGACGACGAGTTGAAATATGCCTTGACATAGCTGACTGTAGTAACGGCGTCAGCAGTAGGCGGCCCTCGCGACCAACCCTGGTTGCCATTGCTCCAGTGTGAGAGGAGGATATTTCCAGCGGTCTTCGGAACACCGTCGCCCGTCAGGTTGGCGAGCAGTACTCCGTCGGCTAGGAAGGAGACGGTGTTTTGGAGGTAATCGAAGCGATACTCGTGAAAGTCGGTCGTCGGGTCGAATGGCAGGTTGATGATGGCGTGAGAGCCCGTCGAGTTGCCGTCGGCCGCGGCTTTCGATTGTAGTACTAAGTTCACGGGGAATGTGTTGCTTGATTTGTTGAACTCTGAAGATAGGAATTCCATGTCGATTTCTTGCGTGTTATTTTGGAACTGGCGTTTTGCGACCGGTCAGTAATTTGGTTACTTGGCCTTTGAAGATGCTGGGAAGGGAGATACAGAACAGAAGGACGTCGACAAGCCAACAACAACCAGAAAGGTCTTCTTACCCAAAAGAAAGCACTACATGTCCCTGGGACATCAGTGATCTTTATCCCTGCGCGAAACGTGCCGTAGAAGTAGTCCTCCTCAATCGTCGCTACCTGGGCGGCGGGGACGAGACCATCCATTATATGGCTTTGCACCACAAGGCGCAACCCGGCGTCGGAACCGACAACGCTCGGTCCGGTAAAGACGTTCGGATCGGAGATGGTGTTGGACATGACATTGCCGACGGCGTAATCGATCCCGTACGGCCCTTGTGCTGTCACGTTGGACATGTTGAAACCCTGGGGCACCCATCCATGACTAGCCTGGCCCTCTCCATCACCGGTGATATCCACGTGAATGAAATCTGTCTCTAACAAGTCTGCGAAGACGTATCGCTCGCCGTCGGTTTTCGACACGATCGAGTAGCCGCACTCGCAGTCGCCCGCGACAGTGGAGGTGAACAGGGAGAGGACAAGGGTGCCGAAGACCCAAGATGATTGCAAGCGTGTCCTTGATGAGGATTTGAGTCGCATCTTGTTTTGCACGTGGAAACCCGTATAGCGACTGAATCTAGAGATCTAGCTAGATAGGAATTAAGAAGACTGAGTGTTATATCTCGAGTATGACTGATTGGTGGAGACGAGTGAAGCGAGAGTGGTGCGGCAGTAGCGCCCAGGTATTGGTCCAGGTGTACGAACAAGATACCAAATGTATCAGTGGTCGCGGCTCCTTGCATGGATCCCGTGTTGTACGCGGTCACAGAAATGATATACACATTTGGGTACCTCATAGAAGACTCTGATAGGAGGGAACACAGACACGGGCCATCCGAGTAATCAGAGCCAAGGTCAGTACATACCTGTACTTAGGTAGGACTGGAATAATCATTCGATAGAGGAAGCAGCCCATATTCCAATGGGGAGTTGAGTATGGCTGTGGCTTCCTACGCCGGCCGCCAGCCATATATGAAGAGGTAAGGAGCCAACGGCAACTCGGTGATTGTAGGGGAAAAGAGAAGTCACTCGTATTCCGACGCAAAATTAGTCGATATCGACGGATGCCTGCATTGGCCGACAATCAACTTGCGCCACGCCCTCTTTTCTTCGTCGGTATTGTCGCCACCAATTGGAGGAGATCGGAGGAGACTTCGATTACCTCGTCCGGCTCGGCCGAAATGCTTCTCCTAGACCTATTCTTCTTTAATCATATGAAAGAGGCCCCTAGTACCAGACACAGCACAATGATCCACTAGATGATGTTGAGATGAGCAGTGATGCCAGTCAATTGAGATCCAATAGTAATTATCTATACACAGAAGGAGATCAATGAAAAAAGCAGACGGAGAGATAAGAGAGAGACAGAGATAGGAAGAAAGAAAATAGTTTCAGTCTGATGATTGCAGTGCTTTCTGCCTTGCTAGGAAATTTGCCTATTTGTTATCACTGGCCAACCAATTTTCCACACGCGATTCCTTTGTCAAGATAATGAGAAGACAATGCTTGGTCAAATTCAACCGAAGCGGAAATGATAGGAGAGAGAAAACAGAGAAAAACAGACGTTGCTACTATGTAGAACAAGGTATCCGAGCACGAAACGACAAAGCAGGCATTAAAACAACAATATTGGTGCCGTAGCTAGTAGAACAAGGGGAAGAGAAGTTCCGACAACCGGCCAGCCAGTCCTGCATCAGACATTAGATGCGCAAGTCGCGCCGATATCCCTCCGTTAGGTCATTGACAGAGAGCCTAGTCTGCCATTCTAGCCCCCTAATTACCGTGACCCTAGATGCAGACGGTGGATGCAGAGACAAACGCAGAGACGACGGAACTCCAAAGTCAACCACCCTCGCCGGCGCCTTGACCTGATCAGGTTGGAGGAAACAACAAAGAAAAGCAACCAGGTATATGCCGAGAAAACGATGCCCCCCTCGCCGCTCCGAAGGCACGAGGAGAATCAACGCAAAAGGAAAAATCGTAGGCCTCATCATGATCTATTAATACACACTCTCCTCGTCGGCTCCCTGCGATATCATCGAGGGAGTCGAGACGCTAGACGATGCCTCGACATCATCAACATAGCCAATGAGAGCTTGAGAGTGAAGGCGGAAGGACTCGCCCATGAGCCGTGTGATACTATGAAATGCGTTAACATTATCTTTCTCAACGAAGCTAGACACGAGATAGGAATGTATAAAGGATACTTACCCCCAAACGACTACTTCGTCGAGCATGCCGCCCCAGATGTTTGCGACGGTAGCACTGAGTTGTTGGGAATTCAATGCACCATCCAACTCTTTGACGAACAGCATGCGGACTTTGTTATACATGGCCATCTCTTCATCCGTGGCGGGTTCCTCGTCATGTTCCAGACGATAGAGCCACAAGGTGAGCGTGATCATTAGGTCCATACCACACAACGGGTGCTCTATACTCCAGTTGGTTGGCGAGATACGCGCGACCCAGCGAACACCTTGTTTGACAGCAGTTTCAATGCAATCGTAGCACTCCTGGATAACCTTGATCATTTCGCCAGATCGCTTGACGCGGTCACGGGCATTAGACATAGCCGCAGCGACTTCGTAATGATCGTGGTATCGAAGGGCTTCTTGCACAGTCTTGAGATCCACCTCGAGGCGGGCACGAGCGTTTCGATACATGGCTTGCGCGTTGAAAATCAACGGGTGGCCCTTGTGCGAAGCGCTGGGTACTGCATCAACCTCAGGCTCGCAAAGATCCAGAGATCTCTCCCATGTCTCTAGAGCGAGTCGAAGCTTGTATTCAGTAACCACGTCCTGCAAAGCCTCGGGGCTGCGCTTATGGTACCACACCTCAAGGAACAAGGCATTGATCATAACACGCGTCGCGAAGGCACTGTACTTCAAGGTCTCCCCTTGGAATAGGTTGTCGTGGGCGACCATGAAAGTAACGCTCGGTGATGACTTAAGCTGCTCCTGCCAGACTGTCTCATCGGCGACTTTGGAGTTCCACAGTGCCTCCGATGAGGGAAGTTGTAGATCTTCAAATTCGTTGAAACTGATGGCAGGGGTGTGATTGTACGTCAAAGTCAGCAAACCAAAGAAGATGTACACAGCGTAATAGGTCCTGCGACAGCCCTCATCCTCTATCCACTCAGCGCGTGTTGGTAGAGCCCCCTCGCGTGCATCCTGGCGAAGCTTCAGCTCATATCGATTACCGGCGACCATGTTCGCGAGAAGACTCTTGATGGAGCAAGCCCACTCAAGACCTTTGGGGTCACCACTCCAGCTAGCGAATATCATGTTCAACAAAGAACTCTGCATGGTCCACAGAGGACACTTGCGTGAGCTGAAATTTTCCTTGTTCTGAAGAAATTGATTCACTAGAACTTTAGAGCCGATGTGTAGCATGTATGCTTCGTCCTGGTTAAACGCATAGAGGGCACCAATGGACAGAACCGCAAGCAAAAGAGCAGGAGGGAATTGTGTCACATGGAGTGAAGACGGATGCAAAAATGGCAGATGATGGTGGAACAAGCGGAAATACGAATCCAAATATCGGTTCATCAAGCTTCGATCCAGAAGACGGAACCCTTCCGGGATGGCGTGTTCAGTATCGTGGATCCTGATGCTATCCAATATCATGATTCGTTCTTCTTCACTATCGATCTGGGGGGCCTTGAAGCTAGCCGAGGTCTGGTCCTGGTTAGCTATCGACGGTTCGAGACGAGATTTGGCAGAGTCACTAGAAACAGAGGTGGTGGTGCTGATTGGGGAAAGCGAGTCGATCAAAGACTGTATTGTAGGCACAAGACCATTGCAGGAGGGCGTGGGGTTGGAAAGCGCCTGGATAGTACTCACACTTGCAAAGGGCTGCGATTCGAAGGAGGTAGAACCGGTGGATGTGACAGAATGAGCTTTAGGCTCGGCTTGGTTGAAGACATCCAGGGCATCCCAGCTTGCGCCCTGAGAGAGCGACGCAGGTGCTGGAGGGAAGCTGACCGAGGGGTCCATGAGAGGGGCTCCGCTGGCTGAGTAGGACACTGCGGGACTGGGAGGAAAGGGACTTCCGGCGTCGTTGCTGCGCATAGCAGCCGTCGCCTTGTGGTGCAAGTCAGCAACCAGCATGGCAGCGTGTTCCACATCGAAGATGCCATCACTACTGGCCTCGATCTGTTCACTCAGGGTAGAGGTGTCAAGGGCGAGCGACTTAGACGCGCCATTGACGGCTCTGGCCTTAGCACCGCCGGCACGACGCTTCCCGTCGCTGTGGAGAGGGACGCCTCCATCTTTGGCATGAACCGTGCGATCGTGTCGGAGAAGAAGATCGCGGCGCACAAAAGTACTCCGGCACTTCATACACTTGAAAGGACGCTCTTTCGTATCTGTATCCGACTCGGATTAGCTCAAGCCACTAAGAAAGCATGATTCATGGTGTTGAGGGGTAAGGGGTAAAGTAAGTTCCACCATGCGACGTAAGACAGAGGAGGGGCTGAGGAGGGGTGGGAAAGGTAGGGAGATGCGTACGCGATCGCTCATGTCGGCTTCTGTGTTCGCTCCTGCTGAAAGCCCTGGCGCAGAATTGGCATTTGTACTTGCGCTCGGGTTGCGTGGCAGAGGCCTTTCGCTGGACCGGAGTCGACGAGGCGGAGGTGGGGAGAGCAGCGACACTGGTGCCGGCCATCTTGGACAGATTGTCGCGTGGTGGAAATGATTGAGATGTGTATCGAGGGGGATGCACAGCACAGTGGCAATCGGTTGCTCGGAAGACGGACGGGGATGTGTTCTGCTCGTTCTCGACCCTTCAGACGGATAGTTGAAATCGCCTGGCTCCTCTACTCTCGCTCGCGCGCTCCCGTGGGATTTAAAGTGTGACTTGCTGGGACTGGACGTAGCTGGGCATTGGTATAGATATCGGGATCATAGAAATTGTGGTGACGGGTTGTTGCGGCCGGGGCCTGTGAATTCTATCTCGATACACGGACGGTATCAGAGATGCTGCAATCGTCCTACAAGAAGAGGGCGATGCGAATAGTGTGTTGGTACTGGATTGCTCGGATGAGAATGGGGATGAAAGAGGGGTTGTGGAGGATGGATGGACTGGCAGAGAGGCAGAAATGCGAAAAGGATTGGAAATAAAAAGGAGGGGATGGGGATGGGGGGGAAGAAGGGATGAGAGGGGGGGAACGGCGAAATTGTGCTATGCCAGGAAGGGTGTGTTGTGCTGTGCTGGCTGGGCGGGTTAGGTAGGTCGGCCAGGTGTGGTGGGTGTGGGTGGTGGGTGTGTGTGTGCTTTGTTCAGTGCTGGAGCCAGTGAGTGGGCTGTCTGCGGGCCTCAAGGAGGGGGAACCAGCCTACAACGTATTCCTGCACTGTGCCTTGCTTAGGTAGCTTACTTAGCATGTACTTACCTAGCTGCGAAACTGCCATGCACGGTTGGAGTGCTGGGGCTTTGCAAGCATTTCTTTGGCGCGCACTATGTATCTCCGAGACAGAGACTTTGAGCGGGAAGAAATCAGGATGATTATTAGCCTTGAAACAGGCGAGACGGGTTGGTGGTGGGGCAATGACAATGTATACAGTGTTTATGTTCATACAGGCTACTCGTACGAAGTACCTCATCTCTTAAAAATGGCCCATACCTGTCATCTTTTTTAAGACGCGCAGGGGGAGGGGGGGCAACGCGCTGCCGTAGCAGCGGAGGGGCAACATTAATAATAAGTTGGTGGGGCAGGATGGGGTGGCTTTGACCTGTTATTACTCGTGGTCTCAATGGCGGGGCTCTTATGGCTTTGGTTATCCCTCCAGTCGTCTCCAGCCCAGACTTTCAAAACAATGAGTGGTTCTCTTTTAACGAAGCACTCATATTGCACCTCCCTCGGCCTGTTGGTTTGTTGAATGCCTGCTGGACAGGTCTCACAATCACCAATTTGACCTTGGGTTCGCATCAGAGTGGACGGCTCCCACAGCGATGTCGCTACGTGTTCCTCGACTATATCCTACGAAGGAGAAAGCTCCCTCACTGCATGCCCCTCTCTAACTGTTGGTTATAGGCGGTCTGAGGCCTGTTACCGACTGAATAGGCAAAGCACCTACATGTTGCCCATCAATTCTACTTTTCACCGCTCTTGTTGGGATTCAGCTAGTATGTAGCGGTCTACATTGGCATCTCTACCTCATGCCGAGCTTCGAGTATGAGTTGAGTTCGCAGATGTGACTTGGATTCGCGCCGAGGATGATGAAGCAGGACTTGAGAGGCTGGGGAAGAAAGGCACTATAGGAGGTCACCACACTACAATATTCCGACAGCGGGGTATCCCTCAACGTTCAAGTGCCGCCCACTGTGCTCAATCTTGGAATTTCCTCCGACCCGACGGACACTACGTAAAGCAATTAGAACGAGACAATCATACGACTGCCCGGTCTTCCGACTCGATTGATAGAGTTATCATCGATGACATTTGTATCGATAACCAGCTGTCTGGCCATGTGACTCTCATATGTTGCATGTATGTACGTGTAAAGAATCGAGCTGTCCACGTTTGTGACCCGTGACTCGAGCGAAAGCCGGGAAATATCGCGCTTACCCAAAGCAACAAATCAGCCGTGACCATCGTGGGCTATTATACTCAATCGCTCTTCAGAAATTGCTTGTGGATATAGATGAATTGTCCGATGTATCCAGTTGGCCTGTTGTTACAATGCCTGCTTTATATCGTTCTCTCCTTCCAGGTTCATCACAGGTTCGATACTGTCATTATCAGAAATATCATACATAGTATGTGCAGGCCAGTGTCCAGTCATCCACCTGCCTTGCAAGGCTGCAGCAGATAATACCCACTGTGGTCCAAGTCGCAAAAGGTAGTCGATATCATTGCCAAGCTTTTCGCGCTTCGGCTTCCGGCCACCTCGCTCTGTAGTGGTCACAGACGTAACTACGAAGGATCTTTTCCACCTTCTACACGACTATATTATAACTCAGTGTTATGGTAATGGCTGAGTTCTGCTGACCAGACTAATTCGTACCTAATCCAGGACACTCCATCTTGAACTCGTATATACTTCATTGAACGATACAAAAATCTAAAGGATCATGATCAATAAATGGAGGGATCTACCTATACGCAGCTGACTGTACTATTGCAAAATTACTAGGCCAGCGAATAGTGAATCGCCTAGATCCAGATAAAAACACGTCAGTTTTGTTTTGGGAAATATTCTCACTACTGTGTCTCTTTACAGGAACGTCAAAGACTTCTTCCGTAAATAGGTAGAAATTTGAAAGTTCTCTGCAGTTCCCCCACCCCAATCTACCAATATTCAACGAGCAATTAGAAGCTTCCCCGCATCCGAAGTGCCGTAGCTTGGCACATGTTGCATACTTCTTTTTACCTCTAGGAGATATCTACAAGTTGATCGGTGTCCTTATGCTTTGAAATTTGCAACATTTCATGGATGATGCTCATATTCGGAGAGGGGTCGAAAAGAGGAGCGCGGGGTACGAGTATTGTCATCAGAAATCGGCCCTGAGCAGGGAGATGGAGGGGTGGTTCAAAAAGGGAAAAGAAGAAGAAAAAAAGACCAGGGATAAATTTGGCGGCAACACAATCCCTCGTATTGCTCTTTATTATTAGTTCATCATTGAGATATGTAATACAACTGAAAATCTAGAGACAACAGCAATGATTAGGGGCTGAAATTCTTACTTCGACCTGCTGCAAAGTAAGATCTTTATTTAACAATTCACACACACCACATGCAATAAAATAGAGGACTCAGGACACCACATTCTCGGATTGCCACTCAATTTGGCCTGTTCCTTCGGCCGCAGCCAAATCAACAGGGAGAGTATTTTGAAGGGCGATAGGGGAAAATTTTTTCAGTGCTGCAATCCTGCGCTCAGACCTGGTGTCAGACACCAAATTACACCAAGTTATGAAGGACCAACCTCTCCAGCAGCCCTTGCAACAAGATTTGCTTCAACACATAATCTTACAAAATAATCTTAGTTATACCGGCCATTCCGATTTCTGCCGATATTATGACGAGAGCCAAAATTTCGCGCCCCTCGATGAATCACGCGTTAAGTGGTGGCGTCCGATTGATTACTTTTATCGACGAAATAGCTTCGGAGGCCAACACCATTGCCGGACAACTTCCCCAAACTTGCATACTTGATCCGGCCAAGAAGACAATCTGAGCCGATGGATCTAGAAAGTCTTGGGCGCGCCGGTTGTACTCTAGATGGCTTCAGCTCTCCGACATGCTGTGACTTGTGAGGTGCGGGACAAATCGGCTACCGTATCATCACCAATTCGGCATCGTGAAGATGCACTGAAGAAGTCTTCGTCATCAGGGATTCGAAAGGAATCATTAATGACAGCACGTGTGGAGCGAGAATCCCCACAGCTACTAGATTGAGCTTTGCTAACACGTCGGCCCCGTCTGAAAAAGTTCTAGTCCGGCGAGCGAATGTTGCTTCTCCTCTCCTACAGGCTACCACAGTAGTCGCCAGTACTTGTACGAAGTACTCAACGCAAAGAAGATGAGGTCATATTCGCTAAGAAAAAGCGAGCTCTTCAGTCTGCTCCGCGATACTTTCACAAACAGAGTGATACATGGTATGATGTCAACGGTTATGAAGATCGTCTTTATCCCTATTTCTACATTTATTGTACTTCTATGTTCATGGCCTGGATGTGAAGTTTCGTAAGGGAGAGGGGAACATTGAGGGAGCAGAAGACACTGTATGGAGCGAGCTAAAATACAGTACGCTGTACTTTGTATGTTAGCGATCCGAGACCAGCAAGGTGCTAAGACCAGGAACAGGGCACTGGTTCTCGCGGGAGCCGTTCCGGATAAGTTCCACGTGTGGTAGTGTCGCCAGCTCAAGGTGTAGATCCACCACGACGTCGAAACAACGGCCAAACCGTCCCTCCAACAGAAACCAAATTGCAAATTAATCGAGCTCCATCGCATTTCATGAATCGAGTGAAATGATGCAACCACGCATTTCAGGGGTCGAACTCAGAACAAGCAAATTTGACGTGTTCGAAAATAGCCATTTCAATCAGGGACAGTCGACCCGGGCCCGTGGTTGGCCCGTTTCGCCAATCCGTCCGCTTGGGTCCAATCGAATGATCGCTCTCCTGACGATCAACGTATTCCTACGTGCTGGCGCACATCTTTATTGCCACCGAGACTCGACAATTATGCTTGTCTGCTGCTATATCATCTAGTTTGCTAGTTTCTCAAACGATTCTCTTAATCGGCGATTTATCCATTGTAAGCGAATAGCTCTCGATGACAAGCTTCCGCATCCGGCTGGACTATCCGCCAAATATGCACCGTTTGTCAGCTCCTACATAGAGCGGTCAAGGCTCATGGTTGACTTGCATAGCAGGATCAACTAAAATGAATCCCTGTGTTTGATAACAACGAAGACCCCTCCTTTTTGCCAGTTGTCACGGGTTGTTAGTTTAGCATACTCGTAAGCAACTGCATAGGTTTTCTTGAAATATCGATCCGTGTCCAATGATATAGCCGAGGAACGAACCTGATGAACCAACTCCTGCTTTAGCTCCAAACGGGCGCAACGGACCGCTTGATAGACTTCTTGTCCGCCACAGAAACGGAGTAGGACGACCTGACTCGCAGTCAGCAATGGCCCAATGTTTGATTAGAGTTGAGGTTCAACTGCTTCATGTCGCCGATTATTTTCTTAGTCACCAAACTAGATGCATCATCCTGGCTTCGCAATGAAAAACCAAGAGTCTTTCAAGATTTCGATATGTTTATGGCTCAGAGTTGATCCTCGACGCCTTTCAGTTACACTGCATTTGAATGCGAAAACAACAATAATAGACAGTCATGACTTCTGAGAAGAAAAGAGCTACAGCATCGGCCAAGAGGTAAAACAAATCATATACCATCATAAAGTATGTATAGCGGCGACGTTTTCACAGATGTCCTCAATCAAGTCAATACGTTCATGAATCTGATTAGGGCTGGAACTAAATGGATGAATTGGCATTCGCATCTGAACTCTCAGCTTGTAAAGATTACTACCGTTTCATTTACTTTGCTTGGTGCCTCTGGCAATAATAGTGTATTTCCGTGAAGAGATCATTTCTAGGTTCAACCTTAGCAGCGATATCAGAATGTTCAATCACCAGGTCGTTGAAATCGATTGACTGGATCTTCAATTTCCTGTGACCAGGAATTGCAACCTGAATAACTGCAATACTTTGATGAGTTTTCGCAAAGGCATGGCTTCGGTTTTCGATCTAGAGTTGGCCTGAAGGGCTCGTCGTCTTAAGTGATTGGGCTCATACTTTAAATATGCGATCAGCATTATACTTAACTTCAACGGGCGATGTAGTTTAGGTCTGGTCGATATTGCGAGTTGTTTCCGGTGACAACGAATAGTTTGAGCCTATTCACTCATCATTGGGGCTAGATCAGATGCTCATTCGTCAGGTATCGGGAACTAACAACCTGCGCGTGTGAGTTATGGATAGACGTTCAATGGAAGCACAAGACTCGTTAGTCAAAGTGCCTATCGCTTTGTGAGCGTTGCAATCTTCCAAGACAATACCAAGTAAATCAGCAAGTATTGAAATTTCCTCTCCTTTTCGAATCAATAACTATGAAAATGAACTCAGGGGCACTGGTCATGAGCTGTCAGAATCATCTCTACTACTTACCTTGCCTATCCTCATATGAATGTCTAGGGTAATTATCTCCTCATGGCGAGACTCGCCATGCATGAGATCTTGCACGGCCCACTACGACTTTGCTAGGATACTAAGTGAAACCCGGATTCGTCATGTCAAGGTAGAAACAGCCGAGCTCAAAAGCTCCGGGATAAATCACGTCCCCGGGTGAAATTTAGGGCCCTTTAGGGTGAGAGCCTGACAGAATTGTTGTGTGAAGTGGCAAATCTCTTAGTAAAGTCAACTCTGGATCATTTGATCAAGTCTGCTCGAAGTTCCTTACATACAGAAACGTCTCTTCCAAGAAATCTGGGCCGTCAGGTCTCGTTGTCATGATGTATGTGGCATGGCATAGATACAAAATATATCGATAGTGAGACGATGGCTCTTGGACATTGGCTCATTCAGATGCTAGCAGCTCATTACTGTATAAGAAGATGAAGGTAAAGATCGAGATGGAGCATAGCAAAAATATATGATTGTAATACAGCAGATGGTAAGAAAGGGGCTTTGGGAATGAGGTACAATCTGAATTGGGAGAATAAAGAAAATAACAACACAGCATAGCTAAGAATTCTGACCATCTATTCGTATACTGCTGTCAATACCTCATTTATCCTTGCTGATAGCCTCCACAGCATCTCGACGAGAATATGTTCGACGATGTGAGCCTCGATCGGATAACTTTCAGACAACTTAACAGGAAGTCTGAGGAGATATGAAGATGCAGGGAACACAAATCATCTATCTTGTTGCTCATGGGGGAAATCCGGCTTAGCAATGTATTCACATACCAGTATCCTCGGCATCATACCCTGTTCTAGGTGATATGTATCATAGTATAAGTGTATTAATATATAAGATAGTCTCCTTGGATCTAATCTAAGGACTCTTGTAGCAATATGCCGCAAATGATGGGAACCTTTAGAACAAGACAGTATCTACCGGCGAATGACCGTTGAGTAGCCTGTCTTGAGTGATGCCAAATAGCTCTGGTACAACGATTGAAATGAGAATTGGTCTTTCACGCGACAAGAAAATCACCGTCCATCTGAAAGATCTGTTCAGAAGAAGTCGTGTCATGTAGTGTAACACTCGGTCAACCAAGCGCTAAATGGGATAACATTTGTTCTGCAGCTACTGATGCACAGCTCTGTCCGTAGCAAGGCCATTCACCCGACAAAGGCTACTGCCAACGACCTGATCCCATAGTAATAGGGGTTCGTGTGATACACAGCGGTAGTTCTATTGAGGGCTAAGACTGCTTCCTCGATATATTCCTCTGAGCTGCCAAGTTGCGTACGTACATAAAACATCTCCCACTCGGTCTCGGCCCGGAACGTGCATGTAGGTATATATCTGATAGCTAGTCTCAATGTGCATCTGTCTGCCAACGGATGGCTCGGGAAACACCACATCGGTGAGGGGAAGTCGGTCCCGGCGTTTGACGGCGCCTTGACAAACCCTCAGCGGTATCGTTATCACGAGATCCGGATAGGACAAACAACCACAACATGTGAAAAGAATACGCTGTATTTGGCGAAGCGGCTGGAATGGGAAACTTCATTGTTGAGGCACTCCGGAAGATGCACTTCTCACTTGCATGAGTAAGTGCTTCTGTATTAAAATATACGATGCTGTGGGACGTTCGGGAGCTTGCAGCGCTGCAGGTGGTCTTGCGAGCTATGACGACGGATTTATTCTACCCTTTTGGTGGTCCGTACGATCCACTTGTCCGACACTGACCTTTCCCAACTCTACTCAACTTCATTGAGTGAGAGTGTTTCTCCAGGCATCATTCTCCTGAACAATATCTCTTGATTCATATTTCCTACTACTATCGATCATGTCTTGTTATTCTACTGAATAGCATCTCCCATACCTACCGAGCAAGACCTGCTTGCCGTCATGTTATTGGAGATCATGAGTGGTCCCATTTATGAGGACAGATGGTTTGTAATGAATCATGTTCATGATTTACCGCTACCTGCTGGCTACTACCTGCATAGGAGTGGGATTCTAATACTGAGAATTTGAAACCATGTGTATCACTTGCTCTCTACCACTCTGGACCCGGAGGACCAGCGCTGTACATTATGCCGTACGAACTCACATGAAATCATCTCAATGTCTCTGAGCTACCCCATATGCTTACTACAAAATGGTACTACATTCGGTGTTGCTATAGGCTTTGTTCTGCTCTTTGGTACTCTCTTGTGTATGACAGTCTGTCACAAATGAGCGCCGACTTCGTACAGAGCTTATGACACACACCTTTGCAACCCGGGACGTTGGGATCGACAGCTATGGGTACTACAAGGTGATGTAAAACTTGCGTAGAATTCGAGGGGTATCGAGCATGGAATTATTTGATACCCTGTTCTTCAAAAGAGGAAGGTCGAAACGTCGATGAAGAAAACGGACTGGCTATCGTCTTGATATCTCGATACCACTTCCCCAGTCACAGGCGAGCTGTTGGTCGCAAGGACAAATAGCAGAAACAACAGCTTCTAGGTCTCGATCTGTCGTTATCGTATGTTCAATGCGTACGAGCGGGGTTATCGTTCTTTAGTATTTTGTCCGGCTAATAAGCATTAGCAAGGATGCAGCGACATTGCCAATCCCTGTGAAGCTGGATCTGGGGAAAAGTCGGGGAGGAACATCTGAGTCAGTCCTTTCCCGACCGAGAGACACGGGCAAAGATACCGGATAAAGTGTGGGTAGCGACAAGCTAGAATAGTTCGTTGCATCATGCATGGGAATACCACCTATGCTGCAGGCTACAGAAGGATCATGTTCTCTGCTTCCGGGCATGAAAGGCTCTTCCTTAAAATAGCCCCCTGAGGTAGTTTTCTCTCGAATGTTGCAAAGTCTTATCTAGAAGATTTCCAGATCTAGACTAGCCCACCAACCAGGGGCTCGTGCTACGAAGGCGATCCATACCGGTGAACCACAACTGCTGTGATGCAATTTTTTCTGATGCAGGCTGCCCTGTCTTGTCTGTGTCCGTGGCTCGTGCCATCATATTACGTATCATGTCATCTTATAGATCAACGAACTTTGCTGTCTTGAAGTCCGAGGTGACCAATCGCATCCAGTCATATAAGTAGGTAGTCATAATATAGGTAGATCATCTTTGCCGGTTCCTGGTCCGTTGATGGCAAGGTACCACAACAAACAATTTACCAGGTATATCCCTCTATATTCTCCTACATGCTCCTAAAATCTCAAAGAATGTCGAGAAACACTACTCGAAAGCTACCCCACAATTGACAAAGTGCAGCTTGCTGCTTCAATCTGCAACGCCGGTGTTCAAGCAAACAAAGGTTATTGTGCATATTGTCGACTTTCGGGAGGTTGTACTTCGTAGGTGGTCATGATTGCTGATAAGCTGGAGGGTTCATGACATTGTGTGCGAACTGCTGCACGTCCTTGCAGAACCATCCCTCCCCTAACGAGTCACTACTGGAGAATCGAGATCTGTATGAAACAAAGTCCCCTTTGCGGCGCTAAGCTATTAGTGGCTCGACTACTTTGTCTGCATGAAGTGATACATCGGCACGTTTTCTTGGCTCGCAGTATTTACCTACCTACGGTACATACTCGGTAGGTAGATCGCCAAACAAGAGTGTCAATGGTATCGCCTAACGCGGCGAGGTGCAGAATAGTCTGCCCGTTTCGTGACACTAGTTCGCCTGCTCGTTTCTCACCACCACGTGTAGATCAACAACGTTCCACTTATGCCGGAAACGGTAAAGCCCAACTCTTCTTGCTGCCAGACCTATCGTGAGAAACTCACAACTTATGTCTCCTCCGTGAATTGTACATGTCCAAAAAGAGCAACATTTGTTCTGAATTGTGCTGATCCAAATTCCTTGTCTTGGAACGACCTTGGTGAGATTTCGGATACGATCCATTCTGGGTTAAATAGCTAAAATAATTACTCTGTACAATTTCCTTGTGAGCTATCTATCCGATCGACTTACCTAGGGCCCATTCAATGCAGTAGATTGCTGAAAGCATTCGTAAAAGCATTCGTCCATATCTACCAGAGCCCAGGCCTGCAAATACCGGCATTGGCGCCAAGTGCAGCCACCGAGAAGCTGGAATGCTCAACACAGGTCGTGGGCTTTCACGGTGGAGGACTCCTGCTTCCAGCAAACCCAGGGATACGGTTCTGTAGCAGGTACCCTAGAAAGAACCCTAGATGCTGTCGTGGCCCCTGAACGATTGCGGCCCAAACAGATTCTTGCGACTGCCGAGATGATACCGCATGAGGTAGCGCCAACTGTTGAGAGGAATGTTTATTGCGTGCATTAGATGCTCAGAGATCGGATTGTTCCAGATTCATGTCCACAGTCCCCCAATCGCACTATAAATTTAAATAAGTGATGAGACGTGCTTCAGACTGCCGGGACAAACTAGGTATTATAAGTGAGGCTGGACTATCGAAAAGACTGCCAAGAGCAGTGGTGCCGGGTTCTGGACCATGGCTATCGGGCTTGGACAGGGCGAGGGATATTGCAAGCTATTGCAATTTTCACTGTTCCTGGGCCATACCCCGGGCCGGACGGAGAGCCGGGCTTCCACCAGCAGGGACGCTTGCGCCGCTAAGAAGCAATAACGAGGCGGCGAGCGGAGATAGTGTGATAGGGGGCGGTCTGTTTCCTGCAGTATCCGCGATAATTGGCAAGGGAGAGGGTATCAATCGAAAGCACGGTGTTTTAGGGGTACAGTTACTGGTAGGAAAGCAGACCAGCGATATAAGTGATGTGTAGCTATTGACATGTCGAAACTGGTAGTTAGCGATCCTGCTTCGACAGCAGGAAGAACAGAGCCTAAGAAACCAACGTCTGAGCGTAACAATGAATCATAGCAATTGTTAGAATACACCAGTGGGGTAGACATAGGCTTGTCGTCTTTGATGTAACACTATTTTCGCACTCGTCGGGGAACTTCACAGGTCAGGGAACTGGTACTTCTTATGCTTGTCCCTGTCCTGCGTGTCGTCGTCTCGGGTCGCGGTTAAGAACTCATGCATAGTCTTCCCCATGGCCGCCAGGAAACTGCATTCTATTGTAGTCCAAGCCGCCTCGGCTCACTTGTCGATCTCCTAGCGAATTTCTTTGCCGGCTTTTTACAGAGCTTCGGTGGGTATCGTATTATTAGTACCGGTAAGGAGTACGAAGAGCCTGATAGAACAAGAGGGACGGTTTGAGCTCTAAGAATATCAATCTATTGTAGTTTGAATACATCTATAATGCTGAACCAATGTCGCAGGCAAGGTCTGTGCCCTACCTTAGGTTGTGCAGTCTAAAGCAAGTATTATTAGTGCGCACTTGCATATATCACACGGGCCAGTCAGTCTTGGGCTTGTTCAGACGATCACATTGAACATTGGCCACCATATGCGTCTAGGCTATGACTCGCTAGAACATAGATAGGTACATATGTATGAACAATAAGTTGCATCGAGCAAGAAACTGCTATCTTCGGGTTTGCCATGAAAAGCATCCCATGAAGTTAGGAGGGAAATTAATTATGATCGGGTTCTTGTGGGATGCGAGACAAACATTATTTATTACACTAAGTACAGCATTTTAAGTACATGTAAAATACCATCAAAATAAGTATTTGTAAAGTACTCTGTACTCCACTATCAATCCCCTGGGATAGAAGGGATAGAAGGAGTTGAAGAATGCTACATACTACCCCTCCCTCCCTAATCCAGTTCGCGCATGGGCCGTACTCTCGGGCCCTAATGTTGCCGTCTGGTATACTCAGCACCAGGTATATTGTATCTACACCATAGTTGATACGAAGTACATGTAGTCTGTGCGAGTACCTAATAGAGTCCAAGACCAGATGCCCCTCGTCCACCTTTCAGCTGGAGGTGAGGGCTGAGATGATTGAGACTGAAAATAAGAATGAGATGGGAAGGAGACTGTGTGCATGGGGTCCGACGGAGTCCCGCACTCTTCATGAGTACATGTAAGTAGTATCCTGCTTTAGTGGTGAGAGGTGAGGGCTGTAGTAAGAACTGGGGAGACTAGTGCCCCTCCGGTACCACAGTTTGTGCCAGAGCTGCCAGTCAGCATCTTGTCGAAGAGACCACCCCCGCCCGCCCCTGACCCCTTCAGGCTGCCCAGCAAATTCATTCCACCCGACCCATAGAGCGCGCCAAACCATTTCGGGACTTAGGACCCTGGGTTGCTCTGGTCTACTTCGAATGTTCAACCATGCCCCCCAAGCCCCCCTCCCCCAAAACAGACTACGAGTACATACAGTACAAACACCCCTACTCGAAGTAGCGAATTGCGCTCCCTACCTCTACTTCACCACCATATCAGCCGCCCACCAAGGCGCCTCTTCCATCACTCACAGTTGTCTTGTCCCATTGCCTCGAGAGATCGCTCTGTGTTGGAACATCTCAACTTCACGAAAAAGGGATGGACTGACAGACTGACAGACTGCATTGAAGAAGCACACTGCAACAAGGCTCGGCCCCCCTAATTCCAGACCGACTCCGCCTTTTCCGTTGTCTCTCATTCCAAAGTCCGCCACGCGAATCGAACCGAACAGAACCTCTTTCTTTGACCGACTGCGAACAACAACAACAACAACCATACTGTCATTTCACTACTATACCGAAAAATAGCACTAGCACCGCTGGCTAGCTGGCTGCCTGCTTGCCTGTCTATCCGTACATGATCATTACCCGGCCCAAGTAGACGGCCCGGTTTCGGTTTTTTTCGCCTCGTATGGGTCTCGGTTTTGTGTGTTGATGGCTCGGACTCTGATTTGATTCGACTCACCCTCATCGAAGCCCCTCGCCACGACCCCTTCTCATCCGTCTCACAATGCTCATGACACAGTCTCCAGTAACTGCACTGGTCACTACCCAAGACACCACGTATAATTCACGCAACCGATCCCAGTCCAACGCCCCTGATTCCGCCGTCGATCTGGGCTATCATCGCCAGTATCCCAACTACGTCTCCAAAATGAACGGCCTTGTGGGTGCCGCCCCCCCAGGCACCCTCTACGTGCGCGCGCTGTATGACTACGAGGCCGACGACCGGACAAGTCTGAGCTTCCACGAGGGCGATGTCATACAGGTCATCACGCAGCTTGAGAGCGGCTGGTGGGACGGTGTTATCAATGGAGTTCGTGGCTGGTTCCCAAGTAATTATTGTCAGACCATCACGAGTCCCGATGAGATTCCCGATTTACCCCAAAACGGCGGCGACGTAGAGCAAGAGGATGACGAGGTCGAGGATCCCGCCCTGTACGATGATGGGCAGAATGAGTACGATTCGGATCCGGATGATTTTGACCTGCTCCCGCTGGGTGGTGCAAAGACGATGCGGAAATCTGGCGCTGATTTCTGGATACCACAAGCGACACCTGATGGAAGACTATTTTATTATAATACAATGACCGGAGAGAGCAGCATGGAACTTCCGCTGGAATCACCCACTTCCCTTAATGAGAGTGGCCCCCGCGATAGGATGAATGTCACTATGCCAGAAAAGACACGGCCCCCACCCGAAATGATGGCACGAGGCTTGATACAGGACGAGGACGAGGATTCCGAGGCTACCTCAGCTTCTGAACTTGATGGTGAATCACTGATGATGAACTCAATCAGTTCTCTAGTAAGTATCTATATAGACAAGCCCCCTGATCTGATATCTAACGAGTATGGCTAGCCCATGCGGCAGCGTCGTGCCTTTGCTCCCGACAATATCGGCATCTCGCCGTCGCCCTCGATGGATTCAATCAATGGCGCCTCCCCCGGAACAAGGTCTCGAGCCGACACTGGTATGACCAGTACTACGATTCCCACTTCAGCAGGTCTGGGTCCTGGGCCCACGCTGGCGTCTGCTACGTCCTTTACCGGCGTCGGCTTCAACCTGCCACAAGCCGCGACCATCCCACGTTCGTTCTTTGATGACGGAAGTGCACAGCCATTAACGTGGAATACACTGGTGGCAAACATGAAGAGGGCTATTGATAAATATCGTGATGCGATCACCAACGGCCATCGTTCCGAATACGTGAGCCGTGCCGAAGACATCTCGGATCATCTACGATTACTATTAGCTGCTGGGTCTGGAACTACCGACAATCACTCTGGCCAGCCTTCGATCATATCCACTAACAAAGCCCTCTACCCCCACTTCCGTGACATGATGTCTAAATTCTCAAAGCTCGTAATCTCTTCACATATTGCTGCTGCGGATTGGCCGAATGCTGAGTCGGTCCAGAAATGTTTACAGGAAGCCGACGGCGTTCTTCTGGGCGTTTTCAGCTTTGTTGAGGTGGCTCGGCAGCAGAGAGGAGAGGACATACCTCGACTTTTCCCTGGGTTTGTCATTGGAAGCACTACAGGAGGAAGCTGGCAGAATAATGCGCTTGGGCCCCGTGATCCCATTATGGCCAACTTTTTGGATGATGATGACGGCATACTCGAGCCAACAGTCATCCTGGATGGCAAGTTACTCGAGCGACTGGACGAATATAAGCGAATGCTCGTTTCTAGCATCAGAGAGTTGGAGAAGAACTTAGGTATATCCGACAAAGTCATCACACCCTACCGACACGAGCTACTGGGAAATAATGTTTGCTCGGCAGGCGGCAAAGTTCTAGAGATGTTTAAGCCGTGGATCTCCGTCATCGAATCGATCGATCTCTCGTGTCTCGAAAACAACTTTCAGACCCCCCAATTAGCTGATTTCGCCATCAACAAACAAAGCCTTTACGATAATATTTCTGATTTATGCTTGAGCTGTCAGGCCGTTGCCGGACCCCTTGGAGATGAATGGGCTGAAGTTCGCGGAGAATCCTTGGAAAACCGATTAGAATATGTCAGGCAATGTGCACGGGCTTTAGAGACAAACTCTTCTCATGTTGGGTTCTCTCTGCAGCTCCTATCTGAGCAAGTTCAAATCAGCCTTCAGCAACAACAGAACTTGCGTGCTCGAGACGACTACTCAAGAGATCCACTACGAAGAAATGAGACAATGCCGTATAATGGAACTACACATGGGCGTTCCGAGTCTCGAAATTTGCTGAATCGGCCGCCAATGCTGGCGTCTCAATCGTTTACGGAGGGAGAAACATCTGCGCCTAGCACCAATTTCACCAGGAAGGGCGACTTATCAAAAGTTAGGAAGATTTTGGGAGACGACCCTACCCCTCAAGGCGCCATTCAGCAAGTTGAAGAGACGCCACCATTCTTGCGTCTGGACCTGGAACATGATTTGTCTTGGGACTTGAAGACATCTCCTCCAGCGGTCAAAGGCGGATCCCTACTGGCTCTGGTCGAACAGCTCACGCGCCATGATAAACTCGACTCAAATTTCAACAACACGTTCCTCCTCACCTATCGGTCATTCACCACAGCGAGGGAGCTCTTTGAACTTCTCGTAAAGCGCTTTAACATTCAGCCACCAGAGGGCCTGCACAGCAGTCTTTATGACACGTGGAGAGACAAAAAACAAAAGCCCATTCGGTTCCGAGTAGTCAACATTCTCAAGAGCTGGTTTGATAACTTTTGGATGGAGGAACCTAATGAAGAATCCAAGCAAATCATCCGCGATGTCTACTCCTTCGCAAGAGATACAGTCAAATCGACAGAGACACCAGGATCTGCTCCTCTTATGGCCGTGCTAGATCAGCGCCTTAGCGGCAAGGAAATCTCTTCCAAACGCCTGATCCAGACTGTAGCCAGTAACATACCTGCGCCCATCATGCCCAAAAACATGAAGAAGTTGAAGTTTTTGGATATCGATGTTACGGAATTCGCTCGCCAACTGACGATCATCGAGTCGAAGCTCTATGCTAAGATCAAACCCACTGAATGCCTCAACAAGACATGGCAAAAGAAGGTCAGCGAGGGCGAGCCGGAACCTGCACCACATGTCAAGGCTTTGATTTTGCATTCGAACCAGATGACAAACTGGGTTGCCGAAATGATTCTGGCCCAAATGGACGTCAAGAAGAGAGTAGTAGTCATAAAGCATTTCGTATCTGTTGCAGATGTAAGTTCTATTCCATCATTTTATGTTGTATCACTAATATCAATGATAATAGAAATGTCGCGGGCTCAACAACTTCTCGACTTTGACGTCTATCATCTCCGCGCTCGGCACTGCACCTATCGCTCGTCTCAAGCGAACATGGGATCAAGTCCCTGCCCGAACACAAACTATATTAGAGAACATGCGAAAGTTGATGGCCAGCACCAAGAACTTTGGCGAATATAGAGAGGCGTTGCATGCAGCCAATCCCCCATGCATCCCATTCTTTGGTATGCAATCCACCCAAAGCAAAATGATAGAAACCCTCACGCTAAATCTTTGATCAGGTGTATACCTAACAGATTTGACCTTCATCGAGGATGGTATCCCATCAATCATCAAGAAGACGAACATGATAAATTTCGCCAAGCGCGCGAAGACTGCTGAAGTCATTCGGGACATTCAGCAATACCAAAACTCGCCATACTCACTACAGCCAGTCCCAGAGTTACAAGACTATATATTGAGCAATATGGCTGCTGCCGGCGATGTACATGAGATGTATGATAAGAGTTTGGTGGTCGAACCGCGCGAGCGTGAAGACGAAAAGATTGTCAGGTATGTCTCCACTTGACGTGCTCACCTGTAAGAGAATCATGCTAACCTCATTGTCTTTCAGAGTACTTGCCGAATCTGGCTTCCTGTGAGCGGGTCTAACCTCTCAGACGCCGTATCTTCTTAATATGTTCGCCTGTAAATATGTTGCTTAATTCAAGAGCAAACCCGCACACAACGAGGGCTGGGCCAGGCGGACGCGACTTCGTCGTCCTCGCACCGCATAGCTTCATACAAACGATTACGAGCTATGTGAGCCTTTTTCGGGCAATGATTCCGCCGGCACATCTGCTACGCGGCTTACCAGATAAACATAGTGCTTGCAGGCCTTCCACTACACTTCACAATCAAGTTTCGTATCGATAACGTTTAGATTCGTCGAGATACCTCCATGAAACTGGATTTACACAACGCTTATATTATCCTTTGCACGCGTCCCTACCGGCTACTGTCTAGCCTGACGCCATACTTGCTTAAAGCTGAAAGAGGGAATGTTACCTTGCATCGAGCTGAACACATTATCGGCTTCATTATCTGCCCTATCCTCATATAACAGTAAAGAGATATCCGACGATTATCACGCCGTGGGTGAGCCAGGTCAAGGGGTCAAATAGAAGACACGGAAATGTCAATTTCTTACGATGACAATGAAGGAAAATCAACGGGGTCAATGTTGGGTAATGACAGGGATGATGCTTCTTATAAAAATGTTGTCTACCTAACCTTAGCACCACTCTATGTGTAGAGTCGAAACTTCTACCGCATCATATGAGAAGAGAGAGCTCTGCTGCCGCCTTGTTCTCACTTTCATACCGGGTATATAGAATAAGGATGGTTAGAATCGGTGCTGAATAATTTATGGCTTCTAGACATGATGCATGGATCTCTTTGCCTCTTCGTGTATGCCTACTATATTGATGGTGCATCATACTTATCCGAGCGCTAAAAAGCAAACTCGATTATCCCTTTCGTTAATACTCCCGATTCTGTTCTTGTCATGTCAAGGAGTAAGTGTTGTGCCCTGCAGCCTTCGGCATCAGTTCATTCGTATATGTAGTTTCTATCAATCAAGTACCTACCTCGTTTACTTCTTCCTCTTCCAGAACCATCCTAGCTTCCCGATAGGCACGGTATTCTGTGCATATATGTATGTAACCCTATCTTCCCTCTCCAATCTTGTCTTACGGGCTTCTCGTTTCATGTCTTGACTGTGCCCTCCCCCAAGATCAGTAGCCGTCGGTACACGTATGTGCAGTGCATGTTCAGGTTTAGTTGATCATGTTCAAGAACAGGAAACTTGAATTGCTTCTCGGCCTGCGAACCACCTGCTCGCCTGTAGAGTAATCTGCCTCAGGTGTGCTTGTATGATCAAGCCTCAAAGCTGCTGAGGAACACGTGGGGTAATGTCATATCCTCGCACCCCCCCCTGACATCGCTAATTGGCGGACATATCGCTCTTGATGATAAGGGCCGAGGCACTGTCCAAAAGAATGGCAGCACTAGTACCCCTAGCTCTACCTAAAGACTGCCATCTTTCTTAGGTAGCGCCTCGAGAGCCTCCCATACCGCTGACGAGAAGTGACCAATCATACCTAGGCATAGAAGATGTGCCCTTCCAGAACGAAATGACACGTGCGGAGTGGAGCATGATAGATACAGTAGTACATGCCAGCTGAAGTCAGACGTGATGTAGCGTTCGAAAATTGGAGTGCATGGTATGTAATGGGTAGCAGGAAGGATCACTATCCTAGAAATACCGTGCATTCTGATTGTGTACTTCGTTCATCAATGCGCTGTGTATCAAAGATAATCCACGGACCTTCTCGCGTCCCGACTCGCGTTTTCGTGGCTGCTCGTCTGTGCCTGCGCCCTGCACCTGCATTCAATCATCATTCATCACATCTCGGGAAATTTTTGATAGTGACTGCTGAAGAATGGCGTGAGCCGGCCCGTATCCGCGCCCGCTTCAGTTGCGTGATAAGATTGATGAGAGCGGTCCGTTGGAAAGTGAGTGTGGCAGCCGGGGGTCGACTCCGATCAAGGGTCTCAAGTCTTGGGGCTCGAGATAACGCCTGCTGGGAAATGCATCCTTCGTGCCATGTGGTTGTTACGAAGTATACCCCATCCGTGTGATTGATCTTGATCCCTGTAGGTAGGTATGTCCGTATATGAAGAAGTACCCTTTATCGCGACTTTCGGGATACTTTGTCGCACGCATGGACTTGTACAAGTTTCGGAGATGAGATAAGTGATGCGATCCTTGAGGGGTGAGCTTATCTGATCTGGTTGTCTTCTTGTAACCTCTGAATGTTAGTTCTGACGGGTTTGTTAGTCATCAGACCACAAATGTGGACAACGAAGTCTACCTGTTTTTCTTCGAATCTGGTTGAACAATGCTTCTCGATTTGACGTGAAAATCTTGAAGTTACATTGGAGAAAAGAACCATCTCAGTTCTTTTGGGGTGAACTGGTCTGCATGTAGCTACAAAGACTTTAGCTGTCCTTTGCAATCTGCAACTCAATTTAGATTTAAGTCTGACTTCTCTCTGTTAGCCGATCTGATTTTGATAACTTCAAGTTAAGTAGTTACACGCTTTGATAAGACGCACCATATGAACTACGTCAACCATCGTTATTGTATCAAAAATAGCTTCATCAAAAAGTTGTACTTCGATGACGTGAGATTGCCAGGCCATCCCCATGGGAACCTCCGAAGCCTCATTTACACCTAACTATGCTGGCGAGCCACAGGGAAATACTGTAAACTCAATGAAGTATAGAAAGTTATTATCATTATCTAAGCGATAGCCAAGTAATGTCTTGAAACATTACATCCTTGAACATGCATCTTACAGGTTATAAAACACTTAGTTGTGTGTACACATTTCAATAAGTTAAGTCTTAATACAAGGAATAGGAGGAGGAATAGTCTAATATGAGGGAGTAGATCTAACCCTTGCTATCCTTAAAGTGGTAAGAATAACTGGGGGAGAAAGACAATGTGGCTATGAACAAATCTATTGCTCGACTGAATGTGACAAACCCAATGAATATATGTAGGAGGAGAAATGATCTTTTCCATTTCTATCTTTTTCAACAACTTTGTGTTATCTTATGAACTTTTTATGACTGCTGCTCTGTACTTAAAAAATCTTGGCAAGTTACATATTCGAGAAGAGAAGAAGCTTATCCAATATATCCAATTTTTATCATGCAACAATAGGTATCGGGGGGATAGGATTCAGCCTCCAACTCAAGGCTATTTGATGGCACACTCACACAAGAGCGATATAGAGGGCATCTACAGACTCAAACTGACATAAAGAAGGGTACGCATCAAGATGACTGCTATCCTGGCCACCTTCCTATCTCTCTGATTCAACATGGGCTAGTGTTCTCTTGCAGATTCTTACTGCGTTCCATTTCCTTGGATGAAGCCATCAATAAGCAAGAGGGCACCCAGGAGATGTATATTGTCTGAGGTTGAGAGAAAAGCATCGGTAAATCACAAGTGCTACTTGCGATCTTAAAACCTCCTCGGAGTTGATTTATCACTGGTTGGTGCCAGATAATCACAAGTTAGTAGCTAGGACAACACAGCACATGAAAAATGACACATCTTAACATAAATTGCCAATCTTACGGCTTGTTGCAGACGAAGAGTTTGTATCTTAGCCAGGCAGTGAAGTACAAATCGCTTTCCCTCTCACATGCCGGCTAATTTCTCAGTTGAACAGTGGCAGTGCTCGTTCGTCATAAGATACGCCGAGATCCGAGATAACCAAGAGCGTATACCTATGCAGGTAGGTAGGCATATGTACAAAACACAGATCTCCCACCGCAAACATCGAACGATCTCCGCCGCGGCTATCGTGATAGCTCCGTTCGCACCTGAAACTGCCATCTCAGCCAGCTCCGCGTGCGACCAGCGGTACACGGAGCATCCCGCATATTCGCTTTCGCGATCCAGGTCAGCCTCGGTGTTGTGAGTGGGTGCACATAGGTAGAGATCTAGCGAACACTGAGATAAACAAGACAGCGGGAGGTTTGGATGACCTCGTGTGCCCAGATAGGGAGGTAAAACGGAGAGAGCTGAATGACCTTCTTGCGCATCTCGCTCAGAACCCACCGTCCGCTTCCCGAAATAGACCCAACATGCATAACGTACCAAGAAGGGGGTGTGTAAGCATCCACTTCTCGGGGAGGGAAGAAAAAGAAGGATGGGCAGGCGTACTTACCCCAGATTCCTTCCCGCGGTCTCGTGCCGCGTTCTGGGCCGAGTACCATACATACCAATGCCAACTTAGCGAGAAGGTGCAGAGTACATAGGACAGAGGTACATGGCGCCAGGAGTCCGAAGGACTCCGTGGGTAGTATTCGATACGGGGAGGACGGATGGGTTGGAGGAGCACTGCAACGTCGATGTGAGTACCCATTTGTCAGACTTCGTGTGTTGCTAAGTTTATTTCTGAATGTGCAGATGTGGGTATGTACATGGTCGCTATTACGTGCATTGCTCCGCTAGATGGTGTCCTTCTTAGGGTGGACGCGTATAACGGTTTCGCGTTGTTGTCCAATGCATGTAAGAGGAGTGCCCTGGTATAAGGGCCGTCCGCTGCTTTAGTACTCTGCACTTATCTATATGAAACCAGCTCGCCGCCCAGGAGGGTAGGCACATAAATAGGGTGGACACAAGGTAGCATTGCATCAGACATGAGACGATTTGACGTGCATTAAGGTAGAGAGATGTCGATGATGCGGAGACGCCCCGATGTCTTTAAAAGCAGCCGGATGTTCGGTCTTAAATAAGCTTTGCCCAGAATCTGGTAATAAATCGCACCTTTTTGATGTGACGGCTATATGCTTCGAATTTCGATGGGAGGATATCGCAGAAGTGTGAAAATTGATTGGCGCTAGCGAGACAGAGCATCTTTCGTACCATCGAACAAGTTTTGAATGCTTTTATGTGATGACGAGTCGAAGTAATTCATGAGTGGCATCTCGCTAGAGTGGTGGCCTCATGACAGAGCAAACGACATTGACTCCTGAATTTGGTAAGAGGTGAAGTTCACGTAAGTAGTCATCAATAGTATGAACAAGTGTCTTATTGTGCGGCTCAACAGACGTAGGTATAAATTTCGTTCATGGGTATTACAGAAGTCTAGGTACACTACAAATCAATAGAGAAGGGAAATCTCCCGTGAAACGTTCGTAATTCATTGCATAGCATCACATCGTCATGGATTAATGGCGGTGCAGCTTGTCCTTGATCTTCTGTCCCAGACTCTTCTTCTCAGAAGAAGGACTGCTTGAGCGATCCTCTTTATCATCAGTATCATTCATGACCTTCTCATTAGGGTGCATGCCCTTCTCTTCCATAAGACCTGATTGAATGTCAGTGAGTATAGGGATGGCCTGCTAGGGCTGCATAGGGAAACTTACGATCGGCCTCACGACCAGCGCCGGGGTTAGTGGCATCGAAGTCGCCACCATCAGCTTGGAGTCCAGTGCTCTTCACGTACTGCTCTCCAGTACCCTGGCTCTCTTTGGGCTCGTGGGAATCAGGTTTGTCTTTCTTGTCCTCAGCAGCTGCATCGCCGGATGTGGCGTCGCCGTTGTTGCCAGCGTCACCGCCGTGCTCCTTAGCAATTTCCGTGAGAGGTCTTGGGCCAGGGCCATCGACTTCAGGGGCCTCATTCACGCCTTCCTCGGCATCATTGACATCGGTGGTGGCCGACTTTGGGTGGGTTTTGGGATCCTCAGGAGATCGGACGTCGCCCTGGTGCGCGCTCGAATCGGCCGCCTGCTCCTTCTCCTGCAATTTGGCAGCAGGAGAGTCAGAGGTTTCTTCACCCTCGGCGGCTACGCCAGTATTCTTGGAGAATTCGGCCGACTTGGTATGATCAGTAGTGCTACTGTCGTGGACCTCGCTAGATTCTGTGTTTGTGTGCTCTGAAGTCGTACAAGTCAGTATATGGATCTAGGTGACGTCATCGCGGTTTGGTGTAGGATACGGCATACCGATGTTGCCGGCATCATAGGGCTCTCCCTTCGAAGTGTCGCCAAGCTTGCCAGATACAGGCTCTTCAGAGCTAGGGTTGTGTTCACCCCAAACGGCCTTGGCTGCAGTGGCTGCCATGTTGTTTATAGTCTCCATGTGAGATGCTGGTAACGATGTCGAGTGCGGGGGTGAGGTGGGGGATGTGAGGACTGAGGGCTGGGCAGTTGTCGGGCGTGGATTGCTTATTGATAATTCCTAGAGTATTGAGGGGAGAGGTCACACTGGGTAGAAGCTGGGATATTTATGATCAATAAAGGCTGTCACATCATCCTATACTTGTTCTGCCAGTGACGTCTTTTCTTTGTGGTGGATTGATCCCAGCTAGGACGACTTGGGAAAAAGCATTTAAAGCCGCATTGACACAATGCCTGCCAATAATCTGCATACAAAATGTGCCACTCAATCGCCTTCCAGGGAGTTGGAAGCGGCTGTGCGGATATCACGTAGCAACGGAATGACCAGAAGATTACTTGCCGGTGGAGGGGCATTAACATGAGTAAGTAGATCTACAATCCGAGAATAACCGATTTGTTATTTCACCAGGATTCCCCTAGCATTATTCATAATGACTATACTGGTAATAATCAGTAAAGCCGTTAGTACATCTGATAATACTTATATTGTAGTACTGATTCACCATCCAGAAGTTAGTACTGTTTCTGGGATAATGTTAGAAACAATCAGGTCGCGGCTATGACGTCGGCGGGGTGCGGGACCATCGACGTCACCATGTCCAACTCCATAGCATTCCTGAGCAACGTGAAAATATCTAATGTGCATCTGTCAACCAGGTTATTCTTCTCCGAAGATGACGCAACAAGGCTTTCAAGTGTCACATGCATGGTGCTTCCCAGGCCATCTCCGTCGCGTATTACTTATTCCGCTTGAGGTCGCCGTTGCCAGGGAGGTCGCCGTTGCCAGGCCTCAAAGAACAGTATCATTAAAATGCACAGAACCATTGACAAAGTATGATAGGACAAGAGTTCAGTGCGAACATGTTCGCGATACCATTGACGTTCAGGATTACGATACTTGCTGAGTTTTTTTAGTTTTTTTTTGTAGCATGTCAAACATGTTAATTGGAAGCCAATGGTCCACGACGTTAAATTTTACTAATGAACGACTATCTGATATACCAATCCCGATCTCTAAACTCCAATTATGAGCAACAACCCATCTACCAAATATACTGTCGTGTCTCTGCTTCACTTAGTTCATAGCAATGAGCTTGCCGGTCTTGATATCACACAGATAAGCCTTCACGGTGTCCTTCAATTCCTGTCTGATGAGAGGTGACTCCTTGAAAGCCTTAAGGTCTTCGTCAATGGCCTCTTGATGTCTAAAAATACTCATATTAGTAGCTGAACATACTTGAAGAAACATTGTTTAGCGAGGGTTGAGAGGCTCACTTGGCAAGAGAGCTACCATCGTAGGTAGGGAAGCGGAGGCCGTCGATTTCTGCTGCTGCCTCTGGATGTTCGGCTTTGAAGGCCGACTTGATGTCGCCAACCCTCAGTTGCGTCAGCCCACAATCTACGTGGAGGTTAGTACGAGACAATGATACTCTCTACGAATTGCTTATATTATTGTCTTAGTTGAACCTACCAGTATGGTGCATGATGACGACTTCCTTGAGTCTCTGTCCCTGAGTGATGGTCTCAATGAAGAGTAAGTCCTCCTGGCTTTGAGGGAATCGACCGCCTAGATTTCGTGTAACGAAGGCTTCTATTGACAGGCCCCATAGTTAGGTCATGAATCGTTGAATATGGATCATTTTACTGTATGTGATACTTACCGCCTCCTTGAAGATCGAGAAATTGCTCTGGCGAGGCTCGGAAGTCGATGCAGCCGACTGTAAAACAACCGTATCAGTACTTGCCTCTCCCCTCGAGAAACACTGCGTGATTACATACTGACGAAGACAGACGGAGCTTGAACACCAGTTTCGATCCCCAACTGTGGGAGTTCCGCGATATATGGTTTGGGTATATGCTTGGTTTCCGTATAGGCACTGAAAACGAGTCAATGGTCTTCTCTACTGTTATTGCACTTTGAGGTGTCGAACCGGTTTTTCTCAACCAAGTCGGTCGAGGTAGGGTACGATGTAGGGCGGTACGTGGCCATCTTGAATAGTAGGATGCTTGTTCAGCTGAGGGAAGTATAAAGTATCACAAGAGATCGAGTATGAGTTGTTTAGTTTGTAGATCGGATCTATGTCTGGTGTCGAAAGACACAAGGCGTTTATATACTCGTTCACCATCTCGGCTCTTGTCACACTGCTCAGGAATCTGATATCGAGCTCGGGTGTAATTGTTTCGTGATCACAATTAAGATTACTGAACTCATTGATCCTTGGGCCGCTTTGGTTTGGCGAAGTTGTATGTGTTTGGAATCACCCACCCAATTGGGTAAGTTTCTGCAACATGCGCACAACGCTGACAAAGCGGATCCCTCATGCAGTCACTTATTCAGCAAGTCTTGCTAATAAACCCAACGCACACTCGCAGGTTTCATCACGGATATGTTCTGGACAACTCCGAAAATGAGGTTAGTAAACTCGAAGGTTGAGAATTCCAAGGAATGATCATAAGGGCAAGTTTGTAATAGGTATGAGCCCAAAGAGTATAGCGCGAGTCAAAAGTCCTAAAGAGAACATCTGGATTGCGTGCTATCGCACAAATCGAAGGTTTCGAACGATAGCAAGGCTCCTGCAACTGCAATCAAGAATAATATATTGGCCACTGCTACTTTGTCGATCACTTGAGCGGCTATTAATCATACCGAGCATTGTGCCGAGGCATATTCATCAGACTTGAGGCGGCCGGAACCGCCAACGACTTGTTGTGGTAGTTTTGCTTGTCCCAAAAGGATGTCTAGAATGGGTCATACTCTTGTCTATATAGTAGTATTGCTGGCCACGTTAGCCGGGCCCAAGATACTATTTATGACACATCTTTAGTTTACTACGACACCTGTATTCATGTTCATGCGAATTGAGATAGTATCATTTATGACTTTGCTCTAATAGCTTGTCTTTGAATCCTGGATCTGAGGCCAGGGCACTTGGTATAAGATCTGAACTTTAAGAGGGTAAAAGCCTATGATTTAATGGGTTTAATGAATTTGCCTTACGATAGTGGCAAATACGAGGGATACTGTTCATGGGCTAATGTATGAGGAGTTTCAAATTACAGCTATGCTTTTCTGATTACAGAAATCTCAGGAACCAACAAATGCTGCTCAGATCCTAGAACCCGAAAGTCAAGATGTCATTCTTCTCACTGTTCCCAAAGCGTGACCATTCAGGTGATGTAAAACAGAGACAATACTCGGTCCGGATCCAGTTTGTCAAAAGATCTGTCGACTTAGAACCTCAAATTATATATATTTGTACATAAGATGTCATAGCCATACGTATTTCGAAAATATTCATTTCCTTTCTTTGAAGCTATGTATCTCCATCTTGTCAATGTCAATATATTAGATGCAGCAGTTTTAAATTTTCGATTGCGATTTACATTGAGTTGTATATGATCAAGTTCAAGTCTTTGAGTTTCAGCAGATTGGCAAGAAATGTACTTGCTTACTCTTAAAGATATCTTTGACGATAGGCTAGACAGCTTCATTTTGTAGCGTTTTGATCCCTGTTGTCCAGCATAGCAACAGTAAGATCTCTACACCTCATACTATACTTGACTGCAGTCATTGTACCTGATGTCAAACACCTACTTGATATGATGCTATATAATACACCTTGGGTAAGTTCCCTGTATATAAATATCACTGAACTGACATAAGTAATTTCCGCGCGAAGACAGCCTTTACACAAGACTAATCTAAGCCACTTGTGCAAAATGTAGACTAGTTTGGGCTTGTGTATTCACACCTTCAATGCTTGACTATTCCTCCAGTACTGATACTTATAGCTAGGAAGAACCAACTCCATCTGATTATAGCTGCATAATAAATAGAGTTGCACTGTCTTCTATTGTCATTCTTTTTTTTTTTTTTTTTTTAACCCTTTACACAAGTCAGAGAATAAAGACATTTTAATGAAATTGGATTGATAAGTCAAAATCCCCACTGTCAACAATGATGTCGCAAACAGTACACATCTTTAGTACCACTGCAGTTAACAGTTGGTTCACAAGAATGCGTATCGGCTTATCATATGGATATTTAATAACTTATGACTATCAAGAAAAGCCTTAAGTTCAATAGACCGACCTAACTAGATTAGAAAGCTGGTCATTCCGAGGTGTCCTGTCGTGAAGGAAAGAGAAAGTACAGTTGTCCAACGACGTAAAGACCTTGTGTAGCAATCTAATATCGTCAATAGAGCGCTCACTCATAGCTCAATGGTCCCCTTCGGTATGAATAAGCAAATGAACCCCTCCAAAGATCCATAAGAAAATGTGGCCAGGGCGCGGCAGGTGAAGAAGTGAGAAATACCATCTTCTTCGGACTTACCTTAGGGAATTGTGTAAATACAAATTAAATACAAATAAGAAATTGTTTGCTTGATTGTCTATCGCTCTTGCTGCAGTCATCAACGTGAACACGAACACTAATATTGATGATTACAGTTTATAAACGGCTTGGCGGAGCATTTTCTATCACCGGATCTTTCTAATGCATTTGAACATGACATCTAGATTGCAGTAAACGACGATTGGTTTCCAGCTTAATATTTGCCGTTGCTTAGATCGATTCCCGTTAAATATCAAGATTAATCTAAGCGTTGCCGCTAAGGCAACAATCCGAGAGCACCCGAAAAACAGAATACGATTGGGCCGCGAACATGCAAAATTTCCTACTCTATTCTTTTTTTCTTATCATCAGCAAAGGCTCTCCGTTCAACAGCCATAGGGTGACGATAACGGTGCCAACAAAGAACTGTGACGATCTTTGCCCTTTTCTACAATAGAGAAGGTGCCAAGAGCTCTGGTCGAGATACACACTGTTCATGAAATTGGACCTACTTGGTCAGGGGAGACCCTGACATCAATGTGTTTCGGGAGAAAAGACGGAAAAAGAACACCAAAAGGCTCTAAACCCGGCAATAGCCATCTAGATAGGCCCCCCGCGCAGTCAGCATATCTGTGAGTTCACTCAGCGCTGGCAGAAAAAAAACAAAAATACGACCTTTACGAAATACTTCCCTTGTACGGAGTACTTTAAGCCCAGCCTGTTGCAAGCCGATTATTAATTGAAAAAGGATGACCGAAGGATCGCGCATGCGCCTACCACGTCGTCAACGTGCTCCCCGTTGACGTACTCTATGGGGTTGATGTAGGTGACTTAGGTGATAACCAGGTAGCTGGAATTCACTACTTCAGAGAGCCCTATGACTGGTATATCTAAACGGGCATCGTGCATTAGTATCTGCAAGGTATCAACCCGTGTCCTAACAACGAAGTTCCGCCTATCAGCTACTAACTCGCGGAAGGCATCCGGCATCCGGAGTATGAAGAGATTAAGCAGGGAGCCGATCCCGGTTGGCTGTTGTTTCTACTTTTAAGCTCAGATACTGTTACCTACTGCCTCTGCAAACATGTTACACACAATCTAGGAGAGATCGATGGTATTGTAACACTGATGACAGTGATGATGCAAAGGCATATAACCCTTCATCCATGGCATGTAACATATTGGATGCCTATCGAAACATGCATCGATATACTGCGAAAAAATAATTGATTGCTACCAGGGTGTGAAACGCATGCAGAGAGGGCTGTGTCACTCGCCAATGACAGAGAACAAAGAAAAAGAAAAAGGATATGCACATATATTCTTTTTCAGCCACCACAATCAAGATTGCATAGGTTTCCAAGAGAGTCTGGGTGATCGGCGATGTCACGTTCCCATGCATCTAGCCGCGATTTCTGGGGTTTGTATCAAGCCGCCCCCGGTTAGGGATAAGGTTACATCAACGGTTTTCGCGGTAAAGCCTAGGCGAGTAAGGGATAGAACTATAGCTTGCACTGGGATGCCACAGTAAACACAATTTTCTTCTTCCTGGCACTTTATGATCTTGGGCAAACTTGATGAAGGCCCAGGTGTCAGAATTCCCTTTTTTGATGACATTGGATAAATCTTCATATCATATCAAAGTAGCATGTAGACAATTGATAGAATCATAGTGAAGTTCTGATGAAGAACTTGGTATATGTAGATATGTTTGCTGAGTGCACACTCTGTTTCCATTATTTGTTGCTTCTGAAACTACCTGTACGAAATCCCTTCACGAATAAAAAACTCATTTTAACTCAAAAGCCTCTGTGTATCTTAGGGCCTTGCATCAGTATGTCCAGCATCTTCCAACAATGCTCTGGGGCTTTTACCTGGAGCTGGTAATCCTTAGAATTCAATCTTAACCTCAGAATCCCCTCTTAACAAAGTAAACTCGCAACCAATTAGGTGAACAAAACACGGGGCGAGACCAGAAAATTTCAAGGGGGGGACCCAAATTCATCAAGAGGAGCAAAGAAACGCAGAACCATGTGGGAAGAGAAAAAGGGGAGTGCGAGTTCCAATGCCTCACCGACAATGCGGAAAACAAGGGAGTCGCGAAGTGAGCGTTAACGGAAAATCGTTGTAAGCCGCCGGCTATGCGTATCAATAATTCCTCCCATGACTACTGGCGTCGTGCTTTCTAGTAAAAGTCAATACAGTCGCCGCCGATATGCCGTTTCAAATTTTCGCCTAGTGCTTGCTTTGTGATTAAAATGAGACCATCCGCAGCTGACAAAGTAGATAGAAAGCACACCGGAAATGAACCATCAGAAGGAGAGGAAGAAGGGAATAACTGTAGCAAGAGATCAATTGTTCCTTTTCAGACCCCACAGCGATCCAAATGATCGATTGTCGGCACCCGTTTTTGAGTGTAGAGAATAGTAGGGTTGAGTCCACTTTTAGTGTTAGATCGCGTGTGTGTAGATGTTTTATCCGGTGTATGTTATTGCGGTCCTGAGGGGTGTAGCGGCAATCCTTCCGACTTAATCTGAGTCTCATCGCATTCTTCTGGATAATCGGGATGCTGCTCCATGCCATGCACTGGGCCGTGATGAGAATCATTGCGTCCCATATAACCCTGTGGTTGTGGCACCAACGCGTTGAATGTTTCCAGGTATGGGGCTCGAGGGACCTGCTCCCCGAAGCAAGCCTGTGAATTCGAGTTGTGATCTCCAAACACACAAACTGGAGGGTTAATAGTGGTCGAAGCCTGCCATTGTGGATATGCCTCATAAGAAGACGGCGACTGAAAGAACGGGGACCGTCTTTCAGTTCTATGAGGGCCATGGTACATGTCTGGAACTCCAAATTGACCGTGGTGCGAGTTAGTTGGATGAACCATCAACTTAGATCCGCTGGCAGGTGAACTGGAGGTCAGTTCCATACCGAAACTAAGGTTATGGTATTGCCCGTCGCGTTCGGCCGAGGAGCTATTGGGGTAGTCAATGACCATTTGATCATCGGTTTGAAGCTGAGATGAAACAGCTAGGATAGAGTGTACCGTCGCTGGCGATGTCACTGGAGAATCAGAAGGGGTGGGCATGTCGTCGTCATCCGAATCAACATCTTGGATGCCAGCGAGTCGAGAGACCTGACCTCGGCGATCTCCGGTCTCAGCCATCACGAATACTTCGGTCAGCCCATCTGTATGATTAAGTCAGGGCTTCGCTCTCGTCCCGTTTATATTGTTGAAGGGATGTCAACATACCGATCTCACCATGTTTGTATCGCTCTTCTTTGAAGGCTACTTTGAAAAGTTCTTTGAGAAATGGTCTTTTGGCCATGTTTGAGGGTGATTCGGAGTCATTAAACCAGCCCCCTAGAGCTTCCCAGGAGACTTCCTCAAGTCTTTGGACACTCAAGTTGCTCTTACGAATATCGGGGTGCTGTCTCTCGATCGGTTCAACTACCAGTCGGAGGATCCAAACAAGCAAGTGAAGTCTTGCTGAATATTGATATAGTTAGAAAAGATGCCCACAAAAAAGTGTTCGCAAGACTTACCAGATTTTGAGATGTGATCCGGCTCTCTATGAATCACCATTTGATTTTTTCCAGGCCCCCAGCGTGGCGGCCACCAACCCGGCCTGGTGGCCTCTCCTCCAGTGTAAGGATGTGTGGACTGTTTCTTAGGCTCAACAGCTTTGATCCATGCCTTGGCGATGGTCTTACAAGCATATTGCTGCAGATCCTTGAAGCGTTGGTCGTAAAATCTCCAGATCGCTGGATTATCACTGATTATGATGGACACCTGCGGTGTGATAATCGATCTAGGAACGGACACCTGGGCCGTGATACTCTGCCTCTTCCTAGGCCCTCCGCGATTGTTGAATCTTGTTACCGTAGTAGGAACGCCAGACGTCTGATCATTATGAGTTCATGGCTTGTTTCATTTTAGAGTTTGTAGCTGCTCACCTCTGTCTTGATACCCAATACAGACTCCTCCACCGTCTGGCTATTTCCTGTACGACTTTGTTCAGTACCGCTTCAGAACGCATGTCAACATGAAAGCTTGATATATACCATTCTGAGTGCGATCGAGTTCACGAAGAAATGCTTCTTCGCTAAAGAAGCGTTGCTGATCAAGTGGCGTGTGGCCTACAGGCGCAGAAAGGCAAACGATCTCTCCGCTTTGTTGAACTGCAGCGACAAAATAGCTCGTCCCTGGAAGCTGGCAGGCTTCCCTCATGGCTCTTTCTAGCGGCTATCTAATAGTTAGCATTCCTGTAGTGATTTGGTTAAAGATGAGCATTACCATTGGTGGTCTCCTCGGGTCCGAGGACTCTAGGTACCGACTTTCTTCGACAAACTGGCCCATTTCATCCCTACCAGGATGCACAGGCAACGGTCTCCGTAACAGAGCGTGTTCTCCTTCAAGGAGCACCATTTTGGATGACCAATTGAGCAGGCACAATATAATAATCGATCGCCGGGAACAGAGCAAGGAGACTTGCCACAAGTAGTTGTTGTCTGTCTCCAGGAAAGCCTAAAGAATAGTATATCAAAGTCTATACTGAAGAGAAAGACAGATGAATGAGGTTTGGAGATCTTGTTGAGTCTGGAGGTTGATATATGTACTGGCGTGGGCGGCGATTAAAGGGGTGTGGGGGCAGTAGACAAATCGTGCTGACTATTCCTAATAAAAGAGGTCTAGCAAGATGAGGGTGTATTGGACGAAACAGTGTTCTTTGTCTAAAGTACGGCAGCGGGAAGCTGCCTGGCTGGGGTGCTGCGGGAGCCACAGGATCCGGGGCATTATTAGGCAGTGAGGGAAAGGTTGGCCAAGGTATTGGGCCAGCTGCACATGGGTCCCCCCTTCTCATCTTCCCAGAGAACAAAGAAAGATTATTCCAAGAGTGGTTGGGCGTTCAGGCTCACCGTTGTGCTGGGGCTATATTTCAATGGCTAACGTGTTGATCTGCGATAATAAAACGATCGTAACAGTATGAGACACTGGCTCCCTGGAATAGTCTTCAAGAGATACCGTTGATCGTGGGAGCAGTCCTAGCTCCAGTCCTAGATCCCTGACCTCACAGGTTCTAGTACCTTCCAAATCATTAAGCCGTGGAGAGATTTAAGCGGTGTTGCTAATGGAAGAGACGATGAGTCTTCAAATAGGGCCGAAGTATATATCTAATTGGATATTATGTCTGCTTCGTATTGCCTGCTGATTTAAGAGACAACGAGGGGGAGAACTGTAAGGGTAGGTGTACAAAGCAGGGCAGGTGGCGAGGAGATAGAGAAAAAAAGAAACGAGTCGTGGAGATGAGACAGTGCGTGGCTCTTCTTGCTGATGGCCAGTAAAGATCCTTGGTCTTTGTGAGTGAAGAAAGGAAAAGAACTCTGCCATCCAGAGCCTCAGTGATAGATTGAGTACCCCGTATCCGTATATATCGAGGCTTATTCCGTACTTACCTACCTAGTATGCAGCTACTGACCTGCACACGCACGTCTAGAGCCATGAATATCCATGTGCAAATTAAGCCTGTTAAGGTCAGCTCCTGGTACACATATGCTCTGTACTCTCCATAATAACACAGCATATAAGCAGAGAGCGGCCATGAGCAAGCGTATACGACAGCGGACGGCCACATCAGGGCACACCTAGACTCGATGCACAAGTCCGGTGCAGCCAAGATAGAACTGCTGTGTCCTGATATCAGCACTGAGCTGAGAGATCCCATCTGCGGAGTAGAGCCAAACGAGAAGCTGAGAAATCACGTGCAAAATAAGACGCAAGGGATCGATGGCACGAGACGCGAGCAAAAGAAACGGAGCCAGCAGCGCGAAAATCCTTGCCGCTGCTACTAGGAAGGACAGACATGCAACGATACATTAGGTGTATGAGGTATGTACCTACATACATACATAACCTAATACCTCCTCTTAATTAGTCCCACTTTTGGGGGCGTGGAGGTGGAGGTGGAGGGCAGCAGGAGACTAGACCCTACTGAGCGGCGGCTGCACTGACTGGACTTGCTGCAGTAGCGTCGGGTGTCGGCCGCCTCTCTATGGCCAACGGACTCCACCTCCATCAACGTCACGTCCACTCCCTGGGCTCTGCACTGACGAAGATTTTTATTTCATTATTTACTTTCTTCTTTCTTTGCTGGCCAAATCCTACTGGTGGTTAAAGAGCGGTCGCGTAGTCTGCTATATATAAATTAGCAGTAAATCATTGGCTTAAAAAAAAAAAAAAAAAAAAAAAAAAACTAACCGAAAGGGGCTTTTTAAAGTCAGGTAGATAGAAAGCTATGCTGCTAGATTTCTGTTTAACAGAATGATATAAGTCACTATAGAAGAGTGATTTTATTATCTCAGTGCTCATAGTTGAGATTTCTCCTTCAGAGTTAGTGTTTGTGTTTGAATAATATTGTCGTTTCTGGAACATTGCTGAAGTTGACATCCATGGCCTTCAGCCTAGGACTCTAGACCCTTTGACCCCCACGACTACCCCCCCTTTCCCTTACCAGGAAGTTAGACAATTCTCCGGATCAGATAAACAGCAAAACTATCAACTATAGCATGTATGGTCATAATAGAGCGGCTTGCCGAGTCTGAAATTGTAAGAAATTGCTAACATATATGGTATTATTCACCGCTTCGGAAGATTTAAGGATTTACGGGATCACCTGTCCCTACGATTTTACGGGTCAAAGTCGACGCAGAATTCATTACACTGTACCTTCAGACGAGAATAGCTTCAAATAGCTGAAGTCCCGTGCTTCCGGCGCTATGCGGAAACCCTTGACCATCAACGGCGGAAACAGGGGCTGAAGCTTTATGTTTTACGATCAACTCATCATCTACGCCCAGATCTGACAGTCATCGCTGAACCCGTCTTTGTTCTTGTTGGGGTCATAAGCCACGGCGCATGCACTGCCAGCCTCCATTGAGCTCTCTCCACCAGGGGCTTGGAGCCAAGAAGCTGCCCAAAAGACCGTGGTCTATTACCTCCACAAAAGTGCCATATGATTGTTGGTTGCAAGTTCATGTTTATAGAAACAAAGCATATCCCAGTCCAGAATATCGCTTATTCAGAGCCACCCTTGAGCCACTTGCGTAAAACCGCGCGTCTATCTACCTCTGTCAAAGTCACTGACTGGGATATTCTAAGGGATCGGGGCACGTTCGCATGTGCTGTCGGTTTGACCTCTTTCCGTACATAATTGGAATTTAAGGGGACGGAGCTACGAATTTATCTTCTCTTTTATCTTCCACCCCCTGTTTCGAACCAGGAAGTATCAGGGATATGCCAAAACCATTTCGTACGACCAGGTCTTTTGACGGAGTCCATTTAGAGATGCGAGGAAATGCATTAGGTACGTACTTGGAGCACCTAGTGTTTGCCTATAATAATGACAGCCTCATGATGCACCTCGATCATTTGAGGTACTCCTCGTAGAGTATTTAACGGAGCAAATGGGCAGCAATCATCTGTACCTAGAGTAAACCTCTTCCAAAAACGTGGGAATGCCCCTTTGATCCTGGTCACCTTTTTGGTGGCCTGTCCCAAAGAACACCAAGTACAGTATAAATGAGCAAAGTGATGGTTACCAGACATCTGGAAATTGGGATCTGAAAAGATATTCTTGCCATGCATCTGTTCGTTCTAGGTCACGTAACAGGGTTTTTATGATCAGTAATCCATGTAAACCCTGCTCTCTTGCAGGGACCTTCAGAAGATGTCTCGAAGCGCTTCTGTAAACACCGCCAGATATGTGGGAGCTTTATTACTCGATAGAGTAAGCTATAGTAAGTGTACGAGAGGGGTTCTGTAGGGAGTAGTCTCGGATGCCTTGCTACCCTTCCCGAAGCTCACCAATCGAGTCTTGGCATCCGCCTTGGACACGCGCAAATACAGGGCGTACAAATACAGCTCTACCAACCAGGTCCCCAACGATCTCCGTTTTTGTGTATCACTCCTCCATCTCAAAGTTGCACGACATTGGGGCGCGCCCCTTTTGCACTATTTCCTTGTCAAGACTTGTTTTGGGATCTAATCCGTTTTGACTGCTACGTGCATTGTGTTGAACCCAACATGCATGTAAGAAGAAAAAGGTGACATGGGTGGTTTTGTGATGGGCAAAAAATCCTTGGATCGAATGTCGGCCGAAGAATTAAGTACCGGTAGACCGAAATCGAGCGATCTACGTGCATAGATCATGACGATGACCAACTAGGTACTCGATTTCTTGTTCTTATCCTAGATCCATGGCTACTAGATGCAGGGCACGAATTCGGGAAGTTCGTGTCTAGCGAAAGGTGTGCCTCGTACGGCGACGAAGGAAAGGCGCAGTCCAACAATCCTTTCAAAGGTACTGAAAATTCATGTGCTATATGCAGTAGACGCCCGGAACTTGCATATGTCCAAGAATTTTTATTATTCGACGTCTCACAACAGTTCGTCTTCCCCGTGTAGCTTTGTCAGTGGACCACATGGAGCGGGTGATCGCGGTTCTTGACTCCTCGGCAATTATCCATCCATTCCATACAGGGCCGAGTGAACAGTGAGCTGATTGTGTGACTAAGAGAAACCAGATGTCTCGATCTATTAAATACTGCAAGCCGGATGCCTTCTAACCTGGTAGTTTGTCCCAAAAAACTCCGAATAAATACGAGATCCACCGTACCGTCGAAGTTCTCGCGAATCACAGCCTAACCCAATCTTTATGCCGACAATATGCAATCAGCAAACGGCATATTCTAGCTATGGATTGCTCTTGGCTTTCTTAGCCCGGACTCTGGGCCATGGGTAAGCTAGTTTCCCATTCGCCACCCCACATTTAGAGAGATTCCTCATGCCGGTGGCCTCGCGGATGGGAGGGAGATAGTCAGATCTACCCGGAGGTGTGCACGTTTCTTGACAGGTCACGATCAAATTATGACCGTCCCTACCGTTGAAGCTTACCCAGGTCTTCACGATCTAGATGCAGGAAATAGGTCATCAGATGTGGCGCTGGGGATCGGATCGGCAATACTCAGACCGATAAACCAGGTTGAGTACCAACCTTCACGAGGGCAAACGGAGAAATAATCGTCATCTACGTCCCGAATGCAGTAGACGTCATGACGCAAGTCACCGGATTAGGAAAGAAACAGATCACTACAACGTTGCTCATTTACCAAAGCCCAATATGGCGACTATTGATAATTACGGACCAAGTGATGAGGTGTGAGGCTCGATGTCGCAGGTGAGGCTATAGTCTGCGATCAACATATGTCGACTTTTGCTTTTGATGTAAGACATTCAGCCGAACCTCGATTTGTTGACATCAATATGCCTTAACCTAATGACCGTTTGCAGTTTGCACACCCGTCCCCATTGACACCTGTCAAAAAGCAATATGTGTAGTCCATACAAACGGGCTGCGCGCCCAGAGATGCACGTCCAGACTCGCACCCCCCCACCATATCCCATCAAGCCGAGACAAGCCACATGAGACTAGCTAATATGGCTCTCAGCCCTCCAGCCTCTGCTTCTCCAGCTTTGATAGACAAAAGATTGTGTTGCGTGAGACAAGGTAATGGAGAAGGCAAGAATGTACACGAGAATTACCTGCATATGCCATTCCAGATAATGTAAGCTGTATATACTATCTGGTGTATTTTGCACACCGCGGCATGCCCGACCGCAATGCGGTGCAACTTAGCACAGCATACACAATATGACACGAACGGTCACAAGCTCATCACGCGACCGCCTGGGGAGGCTTGCTGTATCGAGAAAAAGTAAGTGCCTAAGATATTCACCTAAACAATCTTCATCAACGATTTATGCTTTTGATTCTATAAACAATGTATTTTACCCATATGCGCCCCACAATGTACCGATGCAGTATGTTCTGGTCTAGCAATGAATGATGCGTAGGCCTATGAAGCTGACACAATACTTTTTGACTCCTAGATTCTTGTCAACAGACCCTGCAATCACCAGTGCCGTCAATCAAAACATCGAGTAGTCTAGTTCTACCTAGGCTCTCGAACTCGTCTTGCGAGTCTGGACCACGGCGCACCTATTCCGTGTCTAAACCAGATTCCTTGACGAGCCCGTAAAATATGCCTTTCTTCTCAATGAGGGCTTGAGGTGTATCGAATTCCACCACCTCACCCTTGTCAAGTACTACTACCCTGTCGCTATCAAGGATTGTGTTGATACGGTGGGCGACAGTGATGATGGTCCGGTGAGCAAATAAGTCCGACCGTAGTGTGGCCTGAAGCAACGCGTCCGTCTCGACGTCAACGGCTGCAGTTGCCTCATCCAGAACAAGAATGTTGGATGGAGTGAGCATAGCACGGGCTAACGAGATCAGCTGTCGCTGTCCTGCTGAGAGGTTCGAACCTATTTGTCCCAGCAAATCAGTGCTATGCAATGGCAAGGCAACCAGTATGTTGTGTGTCGCTATACGATCATGCAACTTCCCGAGAGAATTACAGCCGACAGAAAGCGAGCGCGGCGGGGAAAAGCTTACCTCCCTCATGGATCTTGGCCTCGAGGCCCCCTTCCATGCTTGCCACATGTTCTTTTAATCGCGCATGATCTAAGACAACATTAGATTCGAACGAGGAGAGGAAGTACGGGTACAGTAGTTGGCTGATAAGGAAATTACTGTTTCGAGCGTGCATGAAACGTACCTAATACACTCCACAGCTCTGTATCGTCATGAGCATGAGGGGGGTCTAGATTGTCTCTGATTGTCCCTTCGAACAGAGCTGCGTCTTGCGGGATAATGGCAAGGCGTCTTCGGAGATCCAGAAGGCCAATCGTAGAAGTGTCCAGATTATCTATATTGATGTTGCCTGTGGCAGCTTCAATGAGTCGGAAAAGTGACAATGTCAATGATGACTTTCCGGCACCGGTCCGCCCAACTACACCAATCTTTTCATGTGATCGAATGTCCAGATTGATATTTTTCAATACTAAACCAAGACTTTCGCGATAACGAGCACTGAAGTTCTGAAATTCTACCGCACCGTGGGCAGGCCAGGCAACAGAGGGTCTGTGGCGGGGAATAATTTCTGGAGCCTCGCTTGGCAGACGAGCATATTCGAGAATGCGTTCCACGGATACGATGTTCGTTTCCACCTCAACGGTTTGTCGAACAATCCAGTTCAGGGATGAGGTAATAAGCAGAGCATACGACATTGCCAAGCCGACCATACCAGCGCTCAAACCTGAGTGGTTCGTGACAGAGATAATGGAGAAGCCCGCTGCCGCGAAAATAATAACGGCGCCGAGGAATTCTAGCCGCATCGCTAACCATCTATTGGCACTAATAGATGGGAAAAACGCTCGTAGGTTTGCATCGACCCGCCACTCGTTCTCCCGCTCAAATCTGTCCTGCTGACGGTATGCACGAATCGTGCTGATGCCACCAAGTGACTCCTGGAAGTGTGCGTAGATGGGACTTCGGCTGACACTGTCCAGGCGTTTCAACTCCCGCGAAGTCCGCAAGTAATAGCACTGAACCCAGTAGTACACTGCGCTTAACGGGAGCACGAGCGCGATGAAGGCGGGTGTGCTAACCGAAATCACGAGCAAAGTAAAACCTGACTTAGCCAGGTTTACGAAAAGCATATTAAATGTTCGGGCCAGCACTTCGTCCAAGCGATACACATCACTGGAGAAGCGATTTAAGATTCTGCCGGCTGGTGTGGTGTCGAAGAAGGACATCGGAGATCTGAAGATGGCCGTTGCCATCTTCTCGTGTAGTTTCCTTGACGCCTCAATCGAACAAAATATCCAGAGAATGAGGGTTTGAAGGACAGTCAACAAAGCGGATCCTACACCGAAAGCGAGATAGATACCCAAGTATTTTGCAATGTCGGGGTTACCGCCTGCTGAGGTGTTTCGTTCTGCCCAATTCTTAAGCCATACGCTACCGCCTATCTGGGCAGTCTGGGCAGCAAGTAGCGCAGATAGATAGAAAGCCACAGCTACTATATTGCTTTGTTTAGCGTATTCGAGATATACGTCCCACTTGACCTTGCCTTGCTCGGAGTGTTCTTTAGATTGTCGTGTTTTCGCGCTAGGGTCTTCTTCATCACCAAGCTTCCCTCTGGGCCGTCGGAAGCTAGCTGCGCTTGCCCGCCTCAGGGTCGTCATACTGCCTCTGCGTTTTTGTCCACTTGTAGAGCCACCAGTCCTAATGGGCGCCAGCTCCGCAAGCCCTTCTTGGGCCTCTTCCATTTCTTCTTTATCTTGATGACTGTCAAGTCCAACATAGGTAGATGTTTCGCTTTCGGAATTCTCGGAACCAGAGCTAGCATCCGATGACGATGGGCCGGAATCTTGTCCGACAGACTTAATCAAGTCTGAGACGCCGCCTTTCATTGCGATGAGCTGGCGGAATGTTCCACTTTCGGCAATTTCACCGTCTTTGAGTTGGTAGATATAATCGGAGTCGCTGAGGACAGCAATTGCATTGGTGGCAAGAATACGGCACTTTGAGCTGAGAAGTCCATCTGAACCGAGAACATTTTCGATAATATGCCGTCCAACATGAGAATCTACAGCTGACAAGCAGTCATCTAGCAAGTAGATGTCCGATCGAGCGTAAACAGCGCGAGCAAGAGCAACGCGTGCCTTTTGTCCACCACTTAGAGAGATGCCTCGCTCGCCCACATAAGTCTCGTCGCCATCCGGGAGTTGTGCAAAATCATCGAGCAATGCACATGCCTTTACAGTCTTTTCGTAGAAATTTGAATCATATCGATGGCCAAAGATGATATTTTCCTTTACTGTGGCATTCATGATCCAAGGTTGTTGGGCCACGTACGCCACACTACCGTTCAAGCATACCTCACCCTCGCTCTTCCACAGGTCGCCCAGAACACTCTGTAAAAGTGAGGACTTGCCATGGCCAACTCTTCCTAGTACGCAAGTGAGTTCACCTTTGCGAGCAATAAAGTTGATGCTCTTGAGGATGTTCTTTGCCTCATGTCGATTCCACGAGAAAGTACCATTCCGGATGACGACTGCTTCATCGCCTCGCTCTTCCGCGGCCGGCCCGATCGTGACCGCATCGAATTGGATCTCTTCAGCTGTGAGGTACTCCACCAATCGATTAGCTGCAACAGACGCCTCGACAATGGCAGTAATGACCATGGGCAGTACGGACAAGGGAAAGGTAAGGAGGTTGAAGAGAGCCAAAGCAGGAAAAACAATTTCCGTGCTCAAGGGTTCATCATGAGTCCAAACAAATACGGCAAAAGTTGAACAAGAAACTAGGAACGGCGTGGTAGACCATGTGAAGTTGGCAAATGCTTGAGCGGCACCGATTTTGCGAAGATTCTTGAGCTCCAAATCGTTTCTGATAAAATTGAGTTTGTTCATGAACGCTGTGCTCCAGGCATAAAGTTTGATGCTCTTCATGTTGTTAATGATTTCAGCAATTAGTCGGCTACGAGCATCCTTGTTCTTCATCTGTTGTTTCTGCATGCTTTTCATGAATCTCGCAATGAAGCCGTTAATAGGAATCATGATTATCATGACACCAATTCCAGCAAGCATGGACCAACCTACAAGCTGGTACAAGGAGATCATACAGATGGTTATCTGAAACGGGGCAGACCAAACTTGCTGCCCAAACTGGGTGACATCTTGCAGCCTCTGAGCGTCGACGGCCATGTAGTTCACAATATCGCCTGTGCTTTTTGATGATCTTCCCTCATTGGAAAGTTTGAGTGACTTCTTGTATATTGCCGCCGTCAAACCGGCCTTGATGCGCATACCGGAGACAAAGGCCCGTTGGAAGTATTGATGAATCATGGTAGTCTGCAAGGTGGCAACGAAGAACATAGCAATTGCTATGGCCGCACCTTTGATTGGTGGTTGTGGATTTTTGCCCAGATCATACGAAGCAACGAAGGCAATGAGTAATCGGAGTAGTTGAGGTTGGGTAAAGGCTGAGATATCATTGAGCATCTTGAATATGGTGGCAACCAAGTACGGACCGCCATACGCTTTGGCCAGAGCTATCCAGAGGCTTGGTTTCCGTCTCTGCTTCAGCTCGTATTGCCAGGCACGATCAAATCGATCTCCCGTGGCAGCGGTCGTGTCAGTCCGGGCAAGACCCCAGAGGTCCTCCTCGGTAAGATACTCTTTATACCCATACTTCATCATTGGGGTCATCCAGGAGAATGTAAGGCGTGAGAAAATAGTCGCATATTCCACAGGGCACTCTTCACCGTCCTCATCCACTAGAGCCCCGTAGCCATTATTGGGCTTTGGCAATAGCCATTCCAGAAGGAATTCGACAAGTGACAGTCCGAAGCCAGCTGTGTATGACACAAAGTAGGAAATATCCTTAACGTAAAGTTGTTGAGATACGAGGGACCGAAGTTTGACGGCGTAGGCGATCAGCAGAAGGAGCCAGTAAATCAAGACAACGCCATTGGCATATCTTGAGCGGCTGTGCTCTAGCCATTGAATCGCGAAAATGACGCCCAGCGACAGCGTGGTTATGAGTGTTGCGAGAAATCGGAAATCGCCATACCATACGCCGGGGAAATTGATGATCTGAATGGCGATCTGAACGACGCAATCGGCGATTATAACGGCAAGCAAGGACTATAGACTTACTGTCAGCAATCGCTAGTAATGCGGCGGGGATCGTCAACCAATAGCTGTTCCGTACCTGCTTGATCCAGAAAGCCCAGCCCTTCTTCACGTCGGTGATCTTGTCCTTCCTTAACACATGCCATATGGCCAGAGGGCCACAGACCAAGCCAAAGACAGCAACAGCAAAGACCCAAACATCGACAAAGCAGGGCGTGAAGTCATATCGAAAGGGACTCAAAGGCCCCCAACCCTCTTCGTTACCGCATAGTGGCTGTTTGAAAGACGACGAGGCGTCGAGATAGTGGTGGCCGAGATCGAAAAGCGGTCGGTAGCCGGTGAAGGATCCGGTCTGGTAGAGGACCTTCTGGGCTGGTTGGTCGCCGAATCGCATGACCTTGTCGAAGTTTTAGCACATGAAGTTCAGAACATAATAGGATACCAATGGCGCGATCCGGGGAGAAGATGACGGAGTTGTTTTTTTATGATGTTCAAGAGGCAAAGCGCATTTAGACGGAATTAAGAATTAGTAATTCCAGAAGAAGAAAAACAACAACGGCAACAGCGGTGATGATGTCGCTGGCCAGGGTAGGGGGTGTATACTTTTTTTTTAATTCCCTCTCGCCTCTTGTGAGAGCGAAAGAGAGCCCCGAGAGCCCCATCCGCCATGAAGATAGCTAGCTGCTAATGACGGTGCGAGTGCGGCGATGGTTGGCAGCTTCCTCGGCGCTAGTATGAACCACCCCACTTGGTTTCGATGTTTCGGTACAGTCTCTACGTGGATCTCTGCTCGGAGCTATGCCGTGCTCCGCGCCAGCATTGGTAATCAAGGGCAATCGAATGGTCTGGATACTTTTCTGTACACGATAACAAGTGCTGCCTGTTTATCTGTTGACCCTAATTTGTATGCAATGCTGAGTGAATAGAGGAGCCATTGCAATGAGTGTCACCCATGTCACAAAAGCTGCCCAGGTGGTTTGAAATACCTAGGACATTAGACATAAGTACTTGGTTCTAGTCTGTTGAGACACGCAGTACTAATAAGAGGGACGGCAAAAGCGGCTGAACGGGCCCAGGTGATGACAGCTTCCAATCTGCATTGGAAGGAGTCAAGACATCATTCAGCCCCGCTCGGGGTTTAAGTGCTCCGTGCATCCACAGCCCTCTCTATGTTGATAAGCCCCGCCATAGATACCGCAGTGGGGTAGGGGTGTTGATAACTTTGTATCTAGCTCTCTCTGTCCCGTTGCATCACCGTTTTGATAAGGCCGACCGATAAACAACTGAAGAGACTACCGTCCACGATTCAGTACCATAACCAAAACATATTTACTGGAAGAGAAGGCCTTTTACACAAGAGCCAGTCCATGCCTCCATCTCCCGGCGTTGCACCCTCCGACGGCCCGACCCATTCCGCTGCCATCCCATCCAAAAGGAAGATAATTGTCCCTTCCCATTCTCGCTGGCAGGCTGAGTCTGGGCCGTCCAGAACCGACAACAAACGTTCCAAGACCAATCCCGATTCCTCCGCTATGAGCAAGTCCCTCGGAAAGCGTCCCGAACCCGTCGACCTGACCAACAAGACGAGGTCTGCCTTCCAGCCCAACAACGGCGCCAGGAAACTCGTCATCAAAAACCTCCGCACCGAGTCTCGCCAATCCGACCTCCAGCGATACTACCAGAACACAGAGAATGAGCTCAATGACGCTCTAGACGCCATCTTTGATCAGAAACAGCCTCGCCAACCCCTCGAGAGGCTATACAGGGGCGTCGAGGACCTTTGCCGCCATGGCGGTGCTCAAGGCTTGTACCGTATGCTGAAGGGCAGATGCCAGTCCTACCTAAATGACCGCCTCCTACGTTCCATCCTCACAAGTGCCGGCTCTTCTAATATAGACGTGCTCAAGAGCGTACACAAGCATTGGGTTATATGGACGGAGCAGTCGGTTCGTGAATCGTGAATCCGCATGTGCCGCCACAACTTTTCACTGACCGTACTCTATTAGACCATTATCCGTTCTGTCTTTAGCTATCTCGACCGCTCCTTCCTGTTGAACAGCAAGGAACTAAAACAGATTGACGAGATGGCGATTACCCTCTTCAAGGAGATGGTTTCCATAGAGTCATCTTCGTCCCGGCCAGACTCAAAAGCAATCAAAGGCGTATGCAACCTTGTCGATCTCGATAGAAGGGGTGACTCACGATTCGACTCCGCTCTGCTTCGTGAGGCTGTCAAAATGCTTCGTATTCTCAACATCTACCATAAACCATTCGAGGACGAGTTTCTGCGCACCTCGGCCACGTACTTCAAAGAATTTGCCGAGGAACAAAGTGCTGCTTCCTTGAAATCATACATCTCAGCCTGTAGGCGGCTTCTTGGCCAAGAGGATGACCGCTGCAATATATACAATTTCGACAGCAGTACCAAAAAAAGCCTGATGGAGAAGGCGCATTCTAATTTAATTAGAAACTATTCCGAAAAACTACTACACGGTGGAAGTATAAGCAAGATTCTAGATGAGAATGCAGTTGGGTCTATGAAAGCTCTGTACGATCTTTTAGGCCTGACAGACTTACAAAGGAGATTGAAGGAGCCGTGGGAAAACTACATCAAGTCTTCGGGCTCTGACATCGTTAATGATACTTCGAGAGGCGAAGAAATGGTGATCCGTCTACTTCAGTTCCGGCGGGCCCTGGACATCATAGTGCGAGATGCCTTCAAGAAAGACAATGAGTTTGCGTCCGCTTTAAGGCAAGCCTTCGGCAGCTTCATCAACGACAAGAAAATACTTTCTTCCTGGAAGACTGGCACCTCAAAGGTCGGCGAAATGATTGCCAAATACATCGACATGCTCCTCCGCGGTGGCATCAAGACACTCCCCAAGGAGCTGCTCTCCGACATACAGGATCGCATAGATGCCGAAAGGAGTGGGCAAACTAGCACAGGCGACGAGGATGCGGAGCTCGATCGGCAGCTCGATCAAGCACTCGAGCTGTTCCGTTTTATTGAAGGGAAGGATGTATTCGAAGCTTTCTACAAACAAGACCTGGCGCGCCGTCTCTTGATGGGTCGAAGTGCTAGCGCGGATGCCGAAAGAGGCATGCTCACAAAACTCAAAGGAGAGTGCGGTTCCAACTTCACTCACAATTTAGAGCAAATGTTCAAAGATCAGCAAATTGCTCGTGATGAGATGGACTCGTATAAGGAATGGCGAGACGGCAATCAGATTGCGCCCAGCAAGCTTGATTTGAATGTGAGCATCTTATCAGCTGCTGCGTGGCCAACATATCCGGACACTGAGCTCGTACTGCCTGATGATGTGGCATCTCAAATTGAGCAGTTTGACGCGTACTACGTCAAGAAACACACTGGGCGTCGTCTTACGTGGAAGCACTCTCTGGCACATTGCGTAGTCAAGGCGACCTTCAACAAGGGCACGAAGGAACTGCTTGTCAGCGCATATCAAGCTGTTGTCTTGACACTTTTCAATGGCTCTGACGAACCTCTCTCATATCCGCAGATTGCTGAGCGATCGGGCCTTTCTGGCCAGGACCTCAATAGAACACTCCAGTCTCTCGCCTGTGGCAAAATACGGGTACTGGCAAAGAACCCTAAGGGCAAAGACATAAACCCAACAGATATCTTTAAGGTGAATACGACTTTTACTGACCCGAAATATCGCGTCAAGATCAATCAAATTCAACTCAAAGAAACGAAAGAAGAGAACCAAGAGACTCATGAGCGGGTCGCTCAGGACAGGCAGTTCGAGACACAGGCGGCAATCGTTCGTATCATGAAGGCCCGCAAGACAATGACTCATGCGAATCTGATCGCCGAGGTCATCAATCAAACGAAGAAACGCGGAGCAGTCGACACAACAGAGATCAAGAAGAACATTGAAAAGTGAGTCATGGTCTCCCACACTCGTCTCATCCTGTTTGTTGCTAACATCTCGCAGACTGATCGACAAGGACTACCTCGAAAGAGAGGGTTCGATGTACACATACTTAGCATAGGTAACGCCAGGGCACCTTCTTACCTTGGTCAAGACACGGGATGCAAGTCTGTGTTGTCAGCTTTCATAGCTGATAGTATTAGCATCAGGATATGTTCCATGGTTATGGATATCAGACTCGCTTCGTTACAGGTGTAAAGCAATGATAAGCACATGATTCCATGCTCCAATGCTTGATACTTTGCCTCCAATCCCTATACCATGTGAACACAAACAGTGAACCGGCATGGTATATGAGCTGTCGTTATGTGCGTCTTGTAAACTGGGGGGAAAAAGCGGGTTGCCATTTTAAGTCGTTCCAATCGTAGCTTGTTAGAGCGGAAATGTGAAAGTCGTCAAGGAAAAGTATCTTAGTATAGTAGATTTAATTTTTGATCATGTGCTATTTCCGATCTCGACGTCTACTACGTTTCTTTTACTCCCTACGGGAGACAGTCTATTGCGGCCAGGAAACTACGACCCTTGAGACAGGAAAACGGAACAACACAACCACCATACTCAGAATCCAAATCAGCATAGCCAACACTTCTGTCACATGCGACATAAGATCTAGGCCCCCGTCCGCCCCGAAAAGGGAAGAATCGCATCTTATACTTCGATCCTCATCGCTCAGTTATAGAACCCCGTATCCCAAACGATCAACCGCCCGCTCTTGCGCTCATCATCCGTGAACAGGCCGTTCCACGCACTCCAGGTCTCCGTCAAGCGGATCTTGTGGCGCTTTCCGGGGCCGTCGGGGGCGAAGTACTCTTGCAAATAGGGCGTAAGGGGCTCGTACGCGATAATGTATCGCGCCATGTCGGCGCCGGGGACATCACCCGGCCATAGACTCTGCGCCATAAACTTGACGGGGTCTGCGTAAAACCAGCGCGTCTCGTCCTGGTATGCGGCGCGCTCTGGCGAGTTGGGCGCCGTGTGGAGCGGTGGCTCGCACGAGAGGGCGCGCGCGTGGAGACCTGGGTAGACTAGATGGGAGCGCCAGGGCGTGGCGTGGCACGGGGTGAGGAAGAGCGCGAAGAGTTCCTGGTCTGGGCGGAGTTCGTCAATGGAGATGGTTGTGTTGCGCGGTATGGCCAGATGATTAGGGTGGATGCGCTCGAATTCTGAGCGCAGGAATGACATCACTTGGATTGGCCCGGCGGCGTGGAACCACGATAGGTAGCCACCTATCACGACGTTGACTAGAAGTGCGCAGGCTAGCACGCTCTTCTTCCTCCATGTGAAAGCCGGTACCGGGGTGACGCCGGCTGCAACCGTGGAGAGCGTTGTGAAGTAACTTGTTACATATGGCGCAGCGATGATGTGGAGAGCAGGTAAGAGAGGTTGGATAAACCGAACTTCCTTGTGAGATACAAATGAGAGAGTAGATATCGAAGTAATAACGATGAAGGACAAAGCCTTGAGTGCATTGGCAGTTGTCATGGGATAGACTGACTCGGCATCCAAGGATTTTTTAAGGCCTTGTAGAACGAAGGGAGTTATTGTAGTCGAGAGTAGAGGGATACCCTGTGACAAAAAGTAATGCCAATCATTTTGGCCGTAAAACTTGGCGATGTCTAACTTGACATTGATATGTAACCATGTGAAAGGAGGGAAAGTCCATTCTTCGAAGTAGTGACCATCTATCAACAACGAGACTCCAAGTGCAAGCGATCTATAACGTTTGGATTAGGAACACGATTTTATATGGCAAAGATGGCAGGACTTACCCGCAGAGAACGATTTCTCTCAGGATGATCAGAACAACCCTCTGGGTCAAAGGTGATTGTCCGCTTAGTGTGAAACGAGTGACAGTGAGAGTCCCCACAGCTAGCCAGACAAAGGCATTAGTAGGTCGTAGAAGCACCGCAAATGCTGCCAGAAGAAATGATAGCCGCAGACTATGATAGTTGGTTGAGAATTAGTGAATACGACACCATTCCAGGTCAAGGAAGTTGCTGTTTACCTGTTGACTTGACCTCGCGTGTTGAGGAGAGCTGGCGGACAGTTCTTGGGATCCTCTTCTTTCCTAGCTTCGGCTCCAAGGAGTTCCCATGGCAGATAGTATAGGGCCATGGCCGTCAGGGTCGTTTCAAAGCAGTTAGAAAACGTCCTTGTGGAAGTATACCATTGCCAAGGATTAAGAAGTGTAATCAACAGCTATCTCAAACGGGTCAATAGTGTTCACATCGATCAAAGTTTTGAGCCACCATGCTGACTTACAGTAGCCCAGGCAGCTGCACTGCTCGAACCATAGAGCTTTCCGGCAAGCCTCCAGGTATACCAGTCACTCAGGGCAGCAAGTCCCGTTTGCAACATCTTGGGAGCCATTAACAGCCATTTCGCCTTGGCCACTGGGACATTGTAGGTTGACCAAAAACTGTCCACAATGAAATACCCGAAAGCAAAGATTGCGGGGTGAATTGTTGAACGTAAGGCATGTCGCCATTCCTACTCGTCCACTCATCAATTATCTCTTCTCATAAGATTTTTGCCAGTAACATACCCAAGTGATCCAAGCTCCACTGTTGTCTCCGTATATCATCTGCCATGCTGGTTCAAGAGCCTGGAAGTACTCGTCTGGCTGAAAGAAGGTGCGGACGCAGTAAGAGTTTACCAGGCGGACAAAAAATATGGCGAATAGGGTTTCTTGAACTACACCGGTAGTGGTCTTCGCCTTCTTATTCTTTGAAAGCTGCGAAGAGGACTCCCCCTTTTTCTCGTCAACGTGGCCAGTCTTCGAACTCATTCTATTGGTCTTTGTCTACACCATTACTGACGAGGTAGTCGAAAAAGAAGACGAATAGAGTTTCAAGGCAACATTATACACAGACAAAATTGAGGATACTTGGCTTTTGAAACTGGCAATTCACCCAGCAGCACCATATTTGGCTATGTCGGAGCTGTTGTCCCCTGCAAAATGTATATTATCCAAGGCTTGGCGCGCATGTACATGTAGTGTCCTGATTGGGAATCAACAGTAGGTGACAGACAGCTGCATGACAGCTGTGTTTGCCAAAGCCTGTCGAATTAAGCTGAGCCAGACCTCGTGGCAAACAGTTGTCTTCCAATCAGCGATCATTTATAAAAACTTACCTATTCCTTAGCATACTAATGAATGACAGGTCCGTAGGGCAACGCACGAATCATGACCCCCATGCCTTGACATGGATGAATCTATGAGACATTGGCCGCTTTCCTTCGGCATTCTACAAGCACAGATTGCCATGTGACCCTTTGTTATCGTATCAAACTTTCATCAATTGCAGTAAATGTCCAGTTTGACTGGATGAGCCGCATCGACTTGCACTTAGGGGTTTAGTGGCCGCATTCGCAGCCCGTTGACATTACGTACATGTCCAATAACTCAATCCTTTTCCCACTCGGCTCAAGAAACTCACCAATCGCCCCGCCTTTCATAAGCTGTCTCACCTAACTCCTATTTATTCTCACTGATCTAGTTATCCCTTCATAACGACTCTTCCTTTCTGCTCTTGAGCTATCAGGAACATAGCGTACTCAGTCTTTGTACTTATCACTTACACAACCAATTCCTCGCAATCCTGCCTGTGATCCGTAAAGCCCCACCGTCATCAGCAACTTACTATCAACTCAACATGGCTCCTCACGCTGAAGATGGGACCACTGGTGCGTCAACTGGTTCGTCTAGGTTTCATACTCCTTCGACAAAGGGTGCCATTGATGCAGAAGACAAGTTCGCCGCACATAACTACCATCCTCTACCAGTAGTTTTCTCTCGAGCAAAAGGCGTCGACGTGTGGGATCCGGAGGGCAATCACTACATCGATTTTCTTTCCGCCTACAGCGCTGTCAACCAAGGACACTGCCACCCAGAGCTCGTCAAGGCGTTAAGCGACCAGGCTGGTCGTCTGACTTTAAGCTCCCGGGCGTTTCATAACGATGTTTTCCCAAAGTGGGCCGAGAAGGTTCAGCAGATGTTTGGCTATGACATGGTCCTGCCAATGAACACGGGCGCAGAAGCCGTCGAGACTGCTATCAAGATTGCTAGAAAGTGGGCGTACAAAGTCAAAGGCGTCCCTCAAAACAAAGCGTTGATTTTCGGTGTCCAAGAGAATTTCCATGGCCGCACGGTATGATTTTAGGTTTGCACACGGGGAAGACTCGCGAGCTGATATACAAGCAGATGACAGCTGTCACACTCTCCACAGACCCTGAGTCTAAGGATAACTATGGTCCGTACATCCCTAATGTTGGTGCGACTTGCCCCTCTACCGGCAAGCAGATTCGATACAACAACATCGCCGACTTAGAAGAGGTGCTTGAGGCTCACGGGAAAGTGACCGCTGCCTTCATTGCCGAACCAATCCAAGGTGAGGCTGGTGTCGTGGTCCCTGACGAGGACTACTTAAGGAAGGTTCAAGAGCTTTGCAAGAAGCACAATGTTCTTTTCATCTGTGACGAGATCCAGACGGGCATTGGCAGAACTGGACGGATGCTCTGCTCGGAATGGGCTGGAATCAAGCCAGATATGGTCACTCTGGGTAAGGCCATCTCTGGCGGCATGTACCCTGTTAGCTGTGTCCTCAGCAGTAAAGAGATCATGCTAGTTGTTGAGCCTGGCACTCACGGTTCCACCTATGGTGGTAATCCTCTTGGCTGCGCTGTCTCTATCCGTGCTCTTGAGCTTATGGAAGAAGAAAAACTTACCGAAAAGGCCGAGAAGCTCGGTAATTCGTTCCGAGATAGCCTGGCCGCGTTCAAATCTCCCCTCGTCAAAATCATTCGCGGTAAGGGACTTTTAAATGCTGTCGTGATAGACGAGTCAAAGACAAATGGCCGCTCTGCATGGGATCTCTGTCTTCTGTTGAAGGAAAAAGGTCTTCTGGTAAGTTCCAAAGAACGCCAATCTTCTTGGTGGAGAGCAGGAGCAGATATATGAGTAAATTCTAACTAGTTACTACAGGCTAAACCGACGCACGGAAACATCATTCGATTTGCGCCGCCATTGGTAATTACTGAGCAGCAACTCCAAAAGGCCATCTCGACAATCGGGGAAGCCTTACAAGAGCTTCCAGATATGAAGAAGGTTGATGACGCTCATCACTAATCATTGGGAAGCGCCACCGAATTAACCAGTTGTCTTGCCCTCTCCGCAATCCCGCATTGTTACCAATTGTGCCACCAGAGCCTTCCCAAGTCTCTCACATGTTTTTATCAGGGTATGGAGCGTATCAAGTGTAAAGCCGGGAGACAGCGTGCGAGGCATAGCGAGCTGACCAAGATCTTGCCGAACCCGACCCGCTCCCAATGAGGTCTTGTGTCGTATGTCGTGCACGTTCTGGCGGCAAAATTGCCCCCTTCTCAGTGGCCAGATTCCTATGGTTCAAACGGTTGTGGGGATAGGTGTGATGGATTAGTACTACGGCAAAATGCACATTTGGAGGATTTTATTCGAGTGGTTGGTACGGGTATGTCGGTGGTGCTTCACAGGACTTCTCTTGGAGTTACTGAATGCTTCTTTGAGGGCATTTCGGACACCGCGCCAATTCGAAAGGGTAGATACTAGGTGTGTTTGGTGACTGCCATACTAATAATAATGCGACAACAAAGACCATGTTAAAGCTCGATATTAATATGCTTTCCCGATCCCCAAAATAACCCTGGCTCCTTGAATGCAGCATCGTACCTTAGTATAATGGCTAGCCAATTAGAGTGGCCTAACGGCTACAGCCGACTACACCCATTCGAGTCATAATTCTTGACCCTTTACCATGCACGAAGTAATGACTGGAATCTTGCAGCAGTATCGGCATGAATCCAAATTAGGATCTCATTTAATCACAATTGAAATGCGTTTTGGGATAGGTTTGTATATCCCGATGTAAGGGAAGCTTGAAATGAAAACTACGAGTAATCCAAGCTGTGTAGACCAGAGGATTGATGTGTTTATCAGTAATCATAATCTAGAAATGTATCAAAACTTCCCACGTAAGACTACAGTAGACTTAAATGACGTGGACCTACATATACACACTCCTCATTGATCATCAGACGTGCTGTAATTGGCGGCAATGGGGAAGCGTCTAGACCATAGCAAGGGGCCCGAAACGTCTCCACGCTTCGCTCTGCCTGGTGACTGGTGTGACGCGATGTCGCTGGATTTCACCCGAACGTGACCAGGTGGCATCTAAAACAAATGAGAGTGCGCCGAACTCATTAGTGATGACGGTCAGCTGCATCTCTACTCAGAAAGAGGGAGCTCATCAGCAGCCTGGTGGCGGTCAGACCAACAACGTGGGAAGATGCAGAAACCGGAGACCGCGAATTCTTCATGTCACGGTGCAGACTGGATCAAAGGCCAGCGCTCCTGTGAGGCTGCTAATTCTTCATGCAGCTTCAAGACAGAGCAGCGAATAGAATCTCGCCAGCACCACTCACCCCACGCCCCCTCCCTAGGCTTTTTAACTACTTCATAACCTGCGCCTTTCCCCTTGAAAGGGTGGTGGAGGCTATCTGCGGCTAAGTAATCACATCTAGAGGAATTGTATTTACATATGTCGTGAGCTAATGAAAGAAACGTATTTCCTTTTATCTCCTGCATCCCGTATCTTTCGATTTGCGGAGAGACAACGGCAGAGTAACCGGAAATCGGCCCAAATACAACTCCAGACTGTCACATCCCAAAATGGGCAAGAATTCCAAAATGCCTACATATGTACTCTGTACAGGAGTGGAACCAGGGTCCAACTGGGTTTGTTACTGCCCCATTACCCCCATTTACCCAGACTAAATGTGCGTTTATGTTCACCTGCGTTATGCATTCGAATTAAGCAATGATGTACAGACCATTGTCCGTCCCCAACGGCATACTCCGTAAGGTTGGAAGAGCGGACAAACCAGCCCATGGCCTCATAGTTCGCGGACCGTTTTCTACACTGATCTTAAAAGGCATTTGATGGAGGAGGCGTTTTACACTGGCATTAGGTGGCAGCATGAATAGTTGCCAAGGTACCTCCTAGATAATTATCCTCTGACGGCATACCTGCCTATGGCGTGATCCAGTCATCCGTGTCTCCTCAATTACACCCTGATAGCGAGCGACAATCAGATTCGATGAGATGACCCTATCGTCGCTTTCCGAGTCTTTCTCTCGCAATAAATGATGAGGGATACAGAATTAAACAATTCTTGGACGTCCAATCAATAAGGGGGATGGAGGGTACCCTTTGCTAGGTACCCATGGAGTCTCGCTCGGTGAATGGTACCCAGACCATCAAGGGACCCATTAGCCTCCAAAACGATGTCGCAACAAAGCCATAAGGCTAGTTATAATATTGTTTTTACTTTGTATTGGATAAGTCTGTTTTCGTTGCTTGTCTCAATTCGGGCCTCATATGTCTTTACCAGTGGCATTGTTTGGTAGATTCTTTGTTTCATGCTCGCAAGAATTTGTAGTCGAATTGCTTCCGTATCAGGTAGGCCGAGTGCTGCCTATCACAGGAAAAAGTGCACATGGAGCGGGCCAGACAGGCCGACTTGGAAGCTGAGAAATCACTTCACACTTCACACTTTACGAAAGGAGTACATCTACACCTCTATGTTTCAAGAACTGTCCTGTATCGACTCACCGCACAGGTAGCTCCTGAAATTACATAGATGCCTGCCTACTGGTATTCCATCCTTCGTCCCTAACATTTCCTAGCTTGTAGTTCAAGCGAGAGAAAAGGGATCTAGATAGACTAGGTAGGTAAAAAGTGATGACATTACGAGTACTTCATACATCTGTGCAGGCACACGCTTTTGGATCCTTTTCACCAGACATTATTCCTTTAACTGCCATTCCACCTCCGCTACCCCAAACTACATTTTTTAGTGGGCCATGTTCCACTTATTTCTTTTAAGCCCCTAAAATCTCATTTCAATGAAATTATTACTAACGTCATCAACAATGCTAGCCTCAACAATACCACTTTCTATAAGAAAGTATAGAATAATTTTTATATAGATGTAATTGCCTTATTTTGCTGTATATTATAGTATTTTTCTGCTTTTTAAAACTTTTGTTAAGATAGAAGAAAAAGAAAATGCAATTGCGGAAGTTAATTGTAGTATTTTATAGCTAAATATTGTTTCTATAATTTCTACAAATAATATTAATATTTTTATACCTATAGCTATTAAATAGCGTTAAATTAAAATTAATATATTATTTAATTTATTTTTAGCTTTATTAATAATATTTTTATTTATATAGTTTATTAAAAAATAGGTAATATATTATAATATATAATAATTTTTATATTTTTTGCTATATTTAAAAAAAAGCTGTTATTTATATTTTAAATTTATATTTATATTTAAATTAATAATTTTTATTGCTATGTTTATTTATATAAATATATATAAAAAAGTAAATTTCGATAATTATTAAAATTTATATTACTAAAACTTGCGGTATTTATTTATATTTTATATTTTTAAAAACCGTTAATATAAATTAATATATAAATTTAGCATTTTTAATTATATAAAATATTTCTACGCTTTTAATAACTTAAAAAATAAAATTTACGATTTAATATTTTATTTAAAAATTAACAAAATTAGTAACTATATTTATAATATTTCGAAATCGATATTAAAAATAATATTAATAAATTTTACTATTAACAAAAATATAGTATTTTTCGAAAACAAATTTATTATTATTATATATATAGATATAAAGCTATATTTTAACGGCTTTAAAATCTAGATTTTTGCTTTCGACAGCTATATATTATATTAGTTATAGTATTTTAATAATAGAGGCTTTATTAAAATTTTATATCTAAATTAGGTATTAAAAAACTAGCGGTGCTTTCGGCTTTTAAAATATATTTCCGATTTTAAAAAAACGTTAAAAGTATTAAATAATAGCTAATAAATAAATAAATTAATTTCTAAAAAGCTTAGATTTTTACTAATTAATATAAATATTTATTATATTTACTCGATTTTTTTTTTTCGTTAACTTTACTATTTTTTTTTTTAATAACTTTTTTATATTTAACAATTTTTTGCAATTTTTCTACGATTATTTTAATATTAACGCTATAGCTATAATATATTTAAATTCCGATATATATAAGCTTTTTATCGAAATAAAAAAAAATAATAATAAAAAAAAAAAAAGCCCTAAAAATAGTAAAAAATTAACCTAATTAACAATAAAAAAATCTAATATTTTATTTTTAAAAATAATATTATTATATTTACTATATTAACTATATATATTAAAAATAAACTTAAAATATAATAATAATATATATAATTATTTTATAATATTACTAATAATATATATAGTAATAAAAAATATAAAAAAATATTATTTTTAATATAATTATATTATTATAATATATATAAAAATAATATTAATATTATTAATTAAAATAAAGCTAAATTTTAAAATTATTATATTTATTATAGCTATAATTAGTGCCTATTTTTATATTTTATTTTCGAAATTATATTAATTAATATATAGCTATTATAGCGTTTTATATATTAACTATTTCGATAAAAACGCTATAGGTATTAAAAAGTATAGAAAATTGTTTTTTTTAAAGCTATTTTTAATAAATATAATAAATATAACAAAATTAGTATATAAAGCTATCTATATACTAATTTTATTAAAAAAAAACTTTTTAAATATATTTTTATTAAAAAAAAGCAAAAAAGCTAATTATAAAATATATTAAAGCTTTATTTTATATAACTAAAAACGCACTATTTTAGGTATATTAAACGGTAATACTATTTTTAAGCTATAAAAATAAATAATTTACGGATATATAAACTGCGATATTATACTCTACAATAATAAACGTTATTGGAAGTTTATTATAATATTAAAACACAGCCAAATTTGGGGTAGTGAGAGCTTTTCTAACAGATACGGTTTTATTAGTTAAATATCCATGTCGGTATGGAGTAGTAGGTTACTTTTGGTAGCGGAGGTGAAATGGCAGTTAAAGAAATAGCTGTGTTTTGGCATGTAATTAATAAGTCATTGATGTTATAATACATTCCATGGGCGCAGAAGATCGAGATTGTGTCTGGAGGACCTAGAGGCTTGATAGAGAGCCAAAAGTTAGATAGCCACATGAATACATTGAAGAAGGGCAAAGAACAAAACGGCACGCGCAGTAGCCCGCCCCAAGTCGATGGATCCGCAGGCGAGAGAGAGACATGATGATGCATGGAGCAGGCAACGAATGGTGGGGCGGAGGGTGTCAGCGGCATCGGCTTCTGGATCCCTAGAGGTGCTTAGCGGCTTGTAGGCTGGCTGCAGCTAGCTCCTTATCAAACCGAAGCGTTATCACTTCGAAGAGTCACGAGCTCTTCAACCATCGTGAGGTGATGTATGGTGCTCGCTTGTGGTCTTTCTCTTACTACCTCTCCCCCTTAGTCTGATTCCTTCTCCTTCTCCAACATTGATTCCCCTGACCATTGTATAATACTTAGTGTAATAAATACAGTGTGTGTCCCAACGTCCTCTTCTTTTTTCTTATTTGTCTTCGATCTCGCTTTGTCTCCCGCTCACGAGTCTGCCGGCCTTGTGCTAGGTATAATCACACCTGCAGGTAAGTGAAAGGGTATGTCTTGCGAGACACTCTATTTCCATCTACTGCCACTTGCACACTCACCCTATTTCGATCCCGATTCATATATTTCATTCATGTTCCATTTATACTTATATCTAGCCATAGCCACCTGCTCTCTTTTATCGCCGTCTAACACCGACTTTTTCATACTGTGTGTGTATCAATGTCGATGCGACAGGACTCAATCCAGTGACCGAGTCATAGCCAACCAACTACGCAATCACTCTCAAACCTACTTGCCTGATTGTGCGATAGCTATTGCTGTTGCCTCTTTTGCCTTCAGCCATTGCCAGGCTCTTTGTCATGAGCAATAGGTAGAGACATACATTGGTCAATAGTATTGTTTCCGACTTCGCTCGTGAGTACGGTACTTATCTATTTCCCCCCATCGCCGTGGTTTTCAGGGTCCCAACCAGGAGGTACTGAGAAGCCCAGATGCAAGTGCACCCACACCCACACCCACCTGACCCTTGACCCATCCAGCTACAGGAGGCATCTTTTCTTGCCTGTCCGAGATAGGTACCATCCAACATCGGTATCAGCAGCAGCTTTCCCTTTCTAGCACAGGTACATTACCACGGCATGCCTAACTGATGCCTTCCAACCCTGCCCGTCTCTTGCCCTATCTCCTGACTGGCCACCCTGCACCTTTTGTCTTCTGTTGGGACTTATTGTTGTTGTGAAACTCTGAGCTGATCGCATCCGCTTTCTCCAGTTCTTCTTCGAGTCTGTTAGTTATCTAAGGGGACACGGGAACGTACTACCACAGCTCCCCGCCTCACAAGGTTCCCCGTGTCGTCTACAGTGCCCAGCCCAAAGGTCCCACTCCCCGACCTATCGGATCCCTACCCCTACATCAGTCCCGTCCTGACGTTCGAGTTCATCCATCCCAACTTGAGACGCGCGCTCTTCTTACCTGCACCTGGTCTTCATCAACCTTTTCCTTGTCTTTCCCGACCCTTAACTTAACCACGACCTTCACCCTGTCCATCGGCCTTCCATCTCCATCCCGTCTCCGTCATACCAACTACACACAGCTCTATATGACGACCCTCACGCGAGCCTCGTTTTTATCCTCCGTTCCCTTATAGGCCCTGGGCCTCTACCTGAACTTCCTGTCCTCGTCAATCATCACAGGAAGCCATGGCTGACACACGCATTTCCTCTTCTTCCTCACGCCGTACGAAGTCTGCCGACGATGCTGTCGGTCAGTTCCTCATCGGCTCCGAGATAGGAAAGGGTAGCTTTGCTCAAGTCTACATGGGCAGACACAAGGTTTGTACTTTCCAAAGCTCATCTTCAACATTGCTGCAACTAACTAACTGTCCCCTTCTTGTAAGATCTCTGGTGCTGCCGTTGCCATCAAATCCGTTGAACTCGCTCGGTTAAACAAGAAATTAAAAGACAACCTCTACAGCGAGATCAAAATCCTCAAAAGGCTTCGACATCCCCACATCGTTGCTCTCCATGACTGCGTCGAATCGTCCACCCATATCAACCTCATAATGGAGTACTGTGAGCTAGGAGATCTCTCGCTGTTCATTAAGAAAAGGGAAAAGCTCATCACACACCCTGCCACTTGCGACATGGCCCGAAAGTACCCCAGCATCCCAGGAGCTGGTCTGAATGAAGTTGTCATCCGTCACTTCCTGAAGCAACTGGCCAGTGCATTGCAATTCCTGCGAGAAGGAACCTTCGTACACCGCGATATCAAACCGCAGAATCTCCTTCTCTTGCCGTCCGTGGGCTACCGGCAATCGAACAAAGAGAGTAGACCCATTCTCAGTGCCAGCCAGGACTCGTTAATACCCGCTGTCGGATTAGCCTCATTACCAATGCTGAAGCTAGCAGATTTCGGGTTTGCGCGAGTTCTTCCATCGACGTCGCTCGCGGAGACACTCTGCGGATCGCCTCTGTATATGGCTCCAGAAATTCTACGTTATGAACGGTATGATGCCAAAGCCGATCTGTGGTCCGTAGGGACGGTTGCATATGAGATGGTTTCTGGCAAACCACCTTTCCGAGCCAGCAACCATGTCGAGCTATTGCGGAAGATTGAGAGTGGTGAAGATGTCATCAAGTTTCCCCGCGAGAGTCAAGCCACGCCTGACATGAAGAGCCTCATCCGATCTCTACTCAAACGTAACCCAGTTACAAGAATGAACTTTGATAGCTTCTTCAATCATCACGTCATCGCTGACCCGATCCCCGGACTTGTTGAGGACGACCTTCCAAGGCCACAGCGGCAATCATCGCGAGAGCTGCGGGCAGCGTCAAGGACAGACGAACCTCGTTTGGAAGGTCGGCGCCTATCTGTACACCACCGCTATCGCACTGATCCGGAAGTGCCTCAGGTGGGCTCTTCGTCACCCCGGGAACATGCTCCAAAGACTTCGCCTTTGATCGCATCACCAGAGCTCGAACAAGACGATCATCAAGTCCAAGGTGGCGCACAGTTAAGTTACTCGCCGCACAATGAGATCGCGCCGGGCCTTGGTATTCGACGTCCTCAACCGATTCCATCCACGTCGGCGCCTTCAAAGGCATCGTTAGCAGAGGGGCGACGGCAGCGCGGTTACTCGAATGTCTCCATCAATCGATATTCTCGAGGCGAACAATCGCCGTCTTCTCCTCATGCCAGCGACGGTATCACCAAGGTCAAAGAAAGACCCAGCCGCCAGAGTATGGACGAGCGCGAGAAGACTTCTCATGACATCGCATTTGAGAGAGACTATGTTGTTGTGGAGAAGAAACATGTCGAAGTAAATGCATTCGCAGACGAGCTTGCTGCTAAAGGCGCCCAAGCGCAGGCCACCTCTCCACGATCTGGACAACTCAATCGTAGGGCGACTCAACAGGGCGACCCCCGATCAACAACTGGCGCAGTCCCTGCCCAGCCATCCAATATCCTGCAAATAGCACAAGGGAAACAGAGGCCAGATACGTATCACCGCGGGTCCTACGATAAGAATCTGTCAGGCAGCCCGGGCTCAACCACTTCAGTAATCTCCAAGGCAATCCAGGATGCTAGCTTGAGACTTTTTGGCTTCAAGTATCCGTCACATATGCTCGGCAAAGGGCCATCTCCCCCTCACATGTACAGTCCCTTTCCAGCATACCCTACGCCGAACACACCCAGCGGTCTAATTACTGATGGGCGTTCTGGAGGCCCTGTCGATGAAGATGTACGCGTTGCTCAATGTATCGAAGACTTCGCAACACGCAGTGATGTCGTATGGGGTTTTGCTGAAGTAAAGTATAAGCAACTTATGCCTCTTGCTCCTTCAATGCCACAGAGTCTTGGAGGTATCGGCGCTGAGAGGATGTCCGACGAAGACGACGGTCTGACCGTTGAGGCAGTCGTTGTCCTCTCGGAAGAAGCTTTAGTGCTCTATGTGAAAGCACTCTCCCTACTCGCCAAGTCCATGGATCTTGCAAGTATATGGTGGGCCCGCAAAGCTAAAGGCGAGGCTGCAACCACCCAGCATGTCATATTACGTGATGCGAGTAGCACTCAGAACCTTGTAGCAAGGGTAAACTCGGCTGTTCAGTGGGTTCGCAAACGTTTCAATGAGACATTAGAGAAGGCTGAGGTGGTTCGTCACAAACTGACTGAAGCTCAAAAACAACTTCCCCAAGACCACCCAAATCATTTAAGCAGCGACAAAGCAGAAGCACTTCTTTCTGGAACCCCTGGCGCCGATGGTGTCATGCTGACGGCCGGCCTCAACGCTGAGAAGCTCATGTACGACCGCGCCATTGACATGAGCCGGACTGCTGCGATCAACGAGATCGCCAATGAAGATCTGCCGGGTTGTGAGCTCTCGTATGTTACGGCAATTCGTATGCTTGAGGCGGTTCTTGACGATGACGAGGAGCTCTCCGGCCGACGACGGCTCTCAGGGTCTCCAAAGGCTGAACGTGATGTGCAAGAGAAAACCTCTGCGATTGACGTGGACGACCAGCAGAACGTCCTGAACAGTAAGTTAAGGATGAAACTTCTTGGTGGCAAGTAGACTAATTATATCACTAGTGATCCACATGATCAACGGGAGACTTACTGCCGTCCGCAAGAGATTGCAGATGATTGCCAACGCCTCTAAGGCTGAGCAGCAGACCTTAACACGCAAGCGCAGCGATGACGTGACGCCGCGCAGCTTTCCTACTCATGTCTCGTGATACAGCGAGAATGATATCTTAACGACTAATGAAGACACGCACGAGATTGCAAGACAAACTATCTAAGCCCCGCGGCTTGCAAGTCTACCACTTCAACTGGCTTGGAACCAGTCATGGTGGACAATTAAACTCTTTTCTTCCTCTACTAATCATTGACCGGCGTTCACGGATAAGAGGATCAATATTGAGGCCAATTAGTAGGGACCGGCGCTCTCTGCATTTATAAACTCTGTGTTTTCGGTCCCATTGTTGGCCTTTGGAACAAGTTGTTCCACATAGGCCATTTTCTTTCACTGTTCTGAATCATTTGCGCAGTCTTTCTGCGTACTTTTGTTGTACATTTGCTGGAAGAGAAAGTTTTCGATTCTCCCGTCCAGTTTGGACAAAATTTGCTTGCCCAATTCAAGGCTCACGGACAGAGTGGACGGTGCTTGTTCCTTGAGTACATGAAATGTCTCGATCAATAAGGCGGAGTGGCACAGACCCATCTCAGGCCCAGTTGAGAGCAGGCATACATATTTTCACACCCACGGAGTCATGAACCAGGAGGGTGTCTTTCTCTACTGATTGATAGTATGAGGTTGTACAGGGTTATAGGTAAATTCGTGTCGTTGATGGACAGCCTCCCTGTTAGAGCCACGGGCCTTGGAGGTGAATTCTTTCGGATTGTCGGATCACATTGGGTCTAGAATGAAATTGTGAACCCATGACATTGCAATAGCCAGAGCGTCAGACGTGGAGGACCTACCACAACGCTTGGCTCGTGTATAGTCTATAGCAACCTGTTGTCGAATCTCCAGGGGTTGAGACCAATCAGCGCTTAGGAGCGGAATAGACCCTGAATGTATCCCATGATCTGACTTGATGTAACACGCATGTAATTGACCTGTCCTGTTGGCTTCTGAACATCGTCAACGGCATCATTTTCTCGAGAACAAATTTGGCAATGGGCCCTGCATTTTGCAACTTGGTTTAAGTAGCGGAGGCGCATGACGCTGAAATACGGACAAAACCCCTGCAGACAGGTCGTGTGCCTAAAATTAGGTGAGCAGCCGTGTCTACACAGAGCTGTCAACTTGTGAACGAAAGCAACGGTCACAAGAGCACGAGTAATAGGTAATTTCCTGTGGATACGATATCCGTGTCTTACCGGCCATGATAGAAATATGCGTATCAGCCGATAGATTATCTAGGTAATCTAGTTTCTAGTTACTGTACGGATTGAAAGCTAGGGTTGTGTCAACCAATTATAGTTGACCTGTTGGTTACAAGAAGACATTCAAGGTACCCGCCTGCTTGCATACTACCTACGGTACATTCGGTACCTATCCCTAGCCAGCAACGTCATTGTACTTGAGCTTCCATTATCTTGATTTTTGCCTAGTCCCACCGGACCTATCTACCCACTGAACTATGATGTATTGCGAGGCTGACTCGGTTAGCATGCAGTAAGTGGTCTACGGAGTATGTTTTCAATAGCCTCGATAATGGCTTGCGCATACCCAATCCCAGGACTACGTGGCGACGGGTGATCTACAAAGGCCTTGAGTTGTGGCAAAATTAAGTGACATTTTTGAGCCATCAGAGAGTGGTGCCGCCCTTGTTTTTGCAGACAGCAAGTGGTGACGGGCAGGTCTGAATTTGGAACAGAGAATATATCAATTTGGTTAATCAGCAACAGAAGTGTCCTCATTAGTGCTCACCAGGAATTCATACCGAAACTTGGAAGAGAGGTATATACTGGGAAGAAGGCTGTGATCTCAATCAGCCCAGGCAATGAGACACATCGACATCTACATGTCTGATCTAAACCGGTACATACCGCAGCAGGGTTGAAGGGTAGCCGGACCGTCGTTTTTGTAGGGCTTGAGAAATGATAGGCGCTAAAAGCACTAAACAAACAGTAACAGCCCTGCAGGTGGCTTGGTCATCAGGCTGTGCTGTCTACTCGAGTGTGGCACTACTCGGTATGATGCTCATGAAATGCTGGATTGATATAGGGCTTTTTCACACCCTCTCACTTCTACGGGGTAGACCTTGACAGAGACACAAGAAACGATCTAATCTTACGCAAGCGCCACACAGCTCGGTTCGTTCTTATTACATGCCTTGGTCTGAAACAATGAGTCTCCCCTCTCCCCTGGCCACCGATTCCGTCAGGTACCTAACCCCACTGATTGCGGGCGGGCCGTCGTTCCAAGACCTGCCATTAAACACTCACTCAATCAACAATCCTCTTCATTGAATGCAACAACTCTTACTATCTTAGATGAACCATGCATAATTCAAGGAACAATAGTCCATCCACATTTTTATACTACTGCTCTCTGTATCACTGCGCTCATTGACCTACCATTCGAACCGGGGGCATCGGCTGTATTCGTCAAGGGGGTACGTATAACTGACTTGGGTGGGAGATACTTATTAGTACTTGTCAGACAGGGAAGTAGTACCTTTCAGGTCGGGTCAGTTTAGGTATGTACATCATAACCTTACCTGGTAGTGAGTGGGCTAGCCGTGCGACTACCGCCCGCCGCCACTACTGTAGAACCCAATGCCGCGCCACTTCCCTCGAGCCAACACCAACACCAACACCACCACCACCACCACCACCACCACCATCATCATCACCACCTTCGACTCGCGCGCACCCCAAGTCTTGCTTCTTCTTTCTTCATCTACCTTCGCAATTCCTGTCGCTGCAGACTTCGCACTCATTTGTCTCGGTACACATGCGCTATCTTTGACTGACCACTCCGTCTCAGCCTCCCTCACGTCCCGCGGCTGTTGCCCGCGCGTCATCGTCATTGACACCATGACGTCCGACGGTACCCCGTCCAAACCACATCACCCAATCCCACCCAATCCAGCTCTCACAACGCCAGCCTCGCCTCCCAGCAAGCGTGGAGATCTCAAGTCTTGGTGGAAGAAATTTCAGGTCCAGTCTCGACACCAAGAAACTCAAGGTACGTCATCCTTTGTGCTCCTCTGTCTCCACCATATCCCTCTCCTCCCTCCATCTCCTCATATCCTGAATTGGATCATGGGCCTGATGTACTCCTGAAGGAGGCTCATCTTGCACATCGCTACCTCCCCGCCGCCCTGCACGTCATTGAGGGATGCGAAGATGGGGTCCTCACAATTGGGCCGACTGGGCTAACCACCTGCCATTCTTCAGAGACCCGGCCTGCAGGTATCTTTGGTGTTCCTCTCCGACAGAGCATCACATACGCAAACGTTGCCATATCGCTTGTCGACGAGCGCGGTCAGAGCTATATATATGGATATGTGCCCATTGTAGTGGCAAAATGCGGCGTCTTTCTCAAGGAGAAGGGTATGTATTCCCATCTCAACCGACATATGACAACGTCATTGGCTAAGACCCCTACCAGCCACGACCGTAGAGGGTATTTTTCGACTTAACGGCTCTGAGAAGCGTATCAAGGAGCTCAAGACTCAATTTAACTCCCCCGACCGATATGGCAAAGGCCTCGTGTGGGATGGATACACGGTCCACGATGCCGCCAACGTCTTTCGGCGATACCTCAACGACCTACCAGAGCCCGTTGTCCCCCTTGACTTATACGAACCTTTCCGCGAACCTTTGAGAGGCAACACCAAGCAAGCTGTGGGCGATACTGAAGGTTCTCAATTCGTCGACAATTTCAATGAATCAGATGCTATCCAGAAGTATCAACAGCTCATCAAAGGCCTTCCTCCTCTCAATCGACAGCTGCTCTTGTATATCTTGGACCTTCTCGCCGTCTTTGCTGCCAAGGCCGATGAGAATCGCATGACGGCGCAGAACCTAGCAGCTATCTTCCAACCCGGAATGCTGTCGCATCCCCAGCACGCGATGGCCCCCGAAGAATATCGCCTCAATCAATGCGTCATCATCTTCCTGATTGAACATCAGGATCATTTCTTGATTGGTATGCAAGGTACAGGTACTGACGAAAAGACGAAGCAAGAGATAGAAAAGGGCACACCTAAGATCGTGACCCCCAGCACTCCCAAGCGCGCAAGTGGGGTGTCGCGATCTGCCTCGACTGCTAGCGCTGGAGCTGAAAGTGTGAGCAGAGACGGCAAGATACGACGAAACCAGTCCACCTCTTCGCGCCATTCGCGCTACTCCAACGGGGCGTCCACTCCAAACAGCCCTTCCATAGTACCTCCCGGAAGTGCTTTGGGTAGAAGTAATACCCTTCCTTCCAAGAAGTCGCCCCGTCTTCCGTCAGGGCGATTATCGTCTCGTCAGCATTCGCCAGCCATCGCAGTCGCGCCTGTCTCACCTCTACCTACTGAAACTGCCGACGGTTCTCTGACAGTTCCGACAGTCACCGAGGAGGCTTCGATCTCAGACAAATCCCCCACGGCCTCAAGCGTTATACCCACAGCCACTATAGCCGGCAGAAGCCAGGAAAGGTTATTGGGCCCCCCGGGCGATTCACTCACGCCACCAAAGGAGAGAAACTTGCAAAGCTTGTTCCAACGATCGCCAACATCAGACAGCGAAAAACGCCAGCCCAACAAACTTCGCAAGAAACGGCTTCCTAGCAGCACAAACCCAAGTGCTCAAAGCTCAACAACTTCCCTCACGCATTCCGCTATCGGGTCGCCCAACCCTGAGCACTCGAACCCCCTCGAAGAAAATGCCCTTAACGTCGAACCTAGTGTGCCAGAAAATAATACCTCTGTAGAAACTCCGTCAGAGTCAACTCCAAGAGCATCCCAAGTGCCTTCGACGGGTGTCCTCCCGGGACCTAGTGGTGAACATGGCAATGATTCGCTGAAGCCTCAGCTCTCGCACCCTACTTCTTTACATTCTTCTTTCACTGAGGGGTCCGAGATCGATCAACTCGACGAAGCCACTCAGTCAATGTCGCCCGAACGTACGGAAAAGGAAAGGAAGCACCGTTGGCACATGTCGCGTCGGAGAGACGAAGCTGCGGGTCCCTCAGGTCACACCTTGGAAGCCAATAGCTACGCGGAGATGAGCAGTTCAACCTTCGGGAGTGGTCACCGACCACGTAAAAGCTTCACTGGCGATTCGTCTGACACTGCAGCGGCTACGTTTGAGGCCGATATTGGATTAAGGGACAGGGACGATCCCAAAGGACCTCTTGGTTGGTTCAAGAACAAGTATCGAGAGGCAAAGGAGACTGCTGAGCAGAAGCGGGCCAAATCTCCCCCAGAACACGGTCATGGGTTTCTCCCTTCAAGAAATAAGAGTGTCGATATGAAGAGGAGTATGGATGAAAAGAGGCCTGTGGTCAGTCCATCGCCCATAAAGGGGGCAGAAGAGCCAAAGTCGTCACCACCACCGCAGGATGTGCCACTTCCAATGTCTCCTCCCCCTGTGAATACGACTCACAGCGAGCAGCCATCTGACCCTTGAAAGCCTCTGGTACGAGTTGCTATTTGAATAGGCTAAGTAAGATCAACTTTCTCAAGCTGAGCGCAGCCCGTGTTCTGAACACAGTCACCATGTCATAGGCGAGACTCGTCTTGGCTCATGTGCGGTGGTGGGCTTCTTGCCTTGGGGTTCTCTCACACTGATGCTACGTGTTATTGGTTGTCTGGAAATGAAAGAAAGGGCTTTTGGCGTGCGTCACACCCACGTCTCTCGGGTTTAGGCTCTTGGAGGAATTTCGTGTTTCAAAGAGTACAACAGGAAGGAGTTATTTTCACGTCGAAATAGGGAGAGTCTGGCTCCCCTACATGGATACCCCCTACGAGATCAATGATATGTACACACACTTACACACTTCCTGTAATGTCGAATCTCTATATGGGTCCAACCCTCTTTACTCTTCAACATCTCATCACGACGCAAACTCTACCTTATTCTCCAGTCAGAGAATGAAGAGTCTGCCATAGATGATCCATGCTGGTATACACAGTTTCTATACAATAAAAGTGATAATCCTCAGTCTCAAGCGGTGCATAATGAAGATATTGCTCAGGACACTGGGTCGCTCTTTAAAATACTGCAAGTGTAGAACTCGACCGCTCTTCTAGCCCCTTTGGTAACTTATCACGCCTGAGGCTTAGCATTTTAAAACTACAAGCTAGGGCCGGCACCCGACATCGGAATACCAAATGTCCTATGGCCATATCTCATCGGGAGGATGATTACTTTTTTTGTTATATCGGAAAAGGGAGTGATAGGGTACCAATACCTCATTATACGGTTCTATGTAAGCCGCTCGATACCCCAAAAGGATTGGTTATGTTGTGGACCATAACAGAACAATAGTTATTCATACCCATCTATAATGTGATGCCCCATGTACAAGTGAGCCTTGACATTGGATCTGCCTCTTCAGCTCGTCACGCTTGATCCAAACTCACCGCGGAATCTGATGTTCTTGTCGTTGTCATCGTTCTCTTTCGCGTCTGACGATACCACTTTTTCCGCAAAGGTGCATCGTTCAATACTTCGTAGCAGGTTGCAACTCTAGCCCTACTTGAATCCTCCAACTGCCTACTGCGGCTCGGTCTAGAATATACCGTAGTCGAAAATACCAAAAGTCCTGACGAAAAGCTGAAAACCTTGTTGGGAAATCGGCAGCCAATCTCCCTGAACCAGGTCTGCATACACCCCATTCAAGGACACGACGTTGTATTGTGTTTCTTCACTTTCTCTGCCATCTCAGCCGCGTCGTTATACGAAGAAAGTGGAAAGGAGGACTATGAACCAGTCGAGTCCGTATTGGAAAGAGTTTGACTCCGGATCATCCCTGAAGCCAAGATTGTGCCGGTTGCCTGGGCTTACCTACCAAGTGAGCGAACTACCGAATCAAAGCCACAATTCTGAGGTCGCCCCGGGATTGGCAGCTGAGAAGAGAAAAAGCTTAACAATTATGCTCTTGCGAATCACAGCAGTTGTATAGAATTCGATCGTCGTTGTGACCCTATCTTAGGGCTGGAAAAAGGATTTTGTCGTCTGGGATATGATAGGATGGTGGAGTTCATAAATACTATTGGAGGACTGTGTTATATAACCTACGTACCTACCTATTCTATAAGCGCAGCTTTCTCCATTGGAGCCCATTACGAGATGCTACACGCGCACAATGTTACCCGAAATGGAATTGCGACACTCAGAGGACCGACTCTCTCGTAATTTTTAATGTCAATTTCTCTGCTCTCATTATTTAGACTCCGGATATATTGGAAATGGTAGTAGTATAGTGGTGAGTTGAAGCAACTTAGTGAACATCAAATAAAAGAACCAAAGGAAAACAGAACCATATCAAAGAGTGCTTATGAGAATTAAACTATCTATGCCAATGCAATAACAGAGTGTCCTGGGACCGTGGAATACAAGAGATTTCATACAAAGTCCGCTGCAGATCGGGGCATTATTTCGGGGATGAACCGATTACTGTATCCCATCATGGATGCATGCTCAATGGGCAGCAGTATGTGTGTCCACGTCAAAATTACGAGGTTGCAGCAGTTTGACCGGGGGGTTCAGAGGGCAGACAGCGTATGGTACAAGCTGGCCGGAAGCGGTCATTTCGGTGGTTCGAAGATCCATAAGGCGACAAGCGTCAACAACTACCGGTTAGAGATCATTGTGCACAGACAAGCCACGTCCTCTACTAAGGAAGGTGTATTCTTGTTCTGATTTTCTTTCCCTAACTCGTCTTCATGGTCGCAGAGTCCATTTAGAGTGTTTTTTTTTTTTTTTTTTTTTTTTTGCGCCTGAAGAGATACGGAATGGAGCCACTTGGCTGTGCAGGTTTCAGAAAGAGAGAATGGTGGTGGCGAAAGGATGCAGGTCTCTGGCCAGATGCTTGGGGGTTAGCTATATTGAGACGCAGCCATCGCGCGTCAACAAGTCCTCGACAACCAGTTTCCATATTTGGGTCAACATCCTACTTCGTACATGACGATTGACTTCTTTTGGACCCCATGTTACTCTACTCCACCGCATCAAGGGCTTATAGAGGATCCTTGCTACCCCTCGAGCATCTTGTCCCTTTATCCTTGATGGCTAAGATTTCTTTGTCTTTCCCAACTTTCTCCATACTGCTTAGGTGAAGCCCCTCCGAGGCAAGCTGTTGATGAAGCGGAAATCGAAAATATCGAAAATATCGCCAACATGCCGCTGAGTGGCTCGCCTCTGCCACTTGCAGCAGTACTTCTGCTTCTCACAAGGCAAAGCCATGCGACGGCATGCTATCACACCAATGGCACCATCATGCCTGAGGGCTATTTCGCCTGTAATACGACGGCCGAAGTGAGCATATGTTGCGGAGGCGGCGACTTCTGCCTGAGCAACGGGCTCTGTATGGACGCGGGTGGCGACAACTTATTCACAATCCAAGGCTGCACGTCACAAAGTTGGGACAAGCCGTGTGAGAAGTTTTGCCCAGATCAGGATCGTAGGTTATCACCGTCCTATCACGAAATGCATCCCCTCTTGTTTTGCAATTCGTACTTTCAGATAGTAGAGAGAGAAGGACGGAGGGAGCAGATGACCATTTTGGGAAAATGGGAATGGCTTTCCTTGATCTTACTAACAATGGAAACACTGCGCAGTGACGGCAAACATCAACGATTATCAGTATCTCTTTTTATGTGAAACTGCCTCAGGGCCCGAGAACGCCATGTGCTGCGGAGGCGACTATTCGTGCTGCAGTTCAAACACGTCGTCACTCATCGCGTTCCCGATTGCCACAAGCGTCTTCAAACCCGAAGCATATGTCGACAGCCTGACTTCTCCTACTTCTCCCGTTGCGACACCTACAGGCACAGCCACGACGTCGCCTCTAAGCACGACAGACGCCAATAAAGAAAAGTCCAATCAGTATTCTACCAGAGTCGGACTAGGCGTCGGTCTCGGCTTGCTCAGCTTTTTCCTCCTGCTCGGCCTAGTTGGAGCCCTGGTCTCGAGGAGGAGGAGGAGTTCGAGGGATCCAACCCATCCGCAGGAATTGAACGGTACCACCGACGCTGGGGCGGAGAGCTCAACATATGGAAGTCCATGGGGAGGAACAGCCGGTGGCCAATTTTATACGCCATCTTCGAAGGCGTGGTTCACGCCAGGGAGCCCGGCGAGCACGGGAATGAAACAAGGGCCATCTGCAGCTATGGAGCTTCATGCTCATGAGCCGGCAGAACTGGCTGGAAATAACCGTTATACATTACGAGAAGACGGCACTCTATCCGCGCCGGACGGTACAATACTAAGCCAAGATGGTACCATACTCGGACTCGACAATACCATATTAGAACACGGATTCGTACCGGGGCCGGATGGTTTGATTTTAGGACAAGACGGTACGATACTAGGACACGAAGGAGCATCGAGACACGACGGATACTTAGGGCATGAAGGTCCGCGATACGAGGAGGCTTGATTTTGGGGATATCGATTCGAAGTCGAGATCGGCTCAAAGGGAGAACAAATGGCAGCCGTTTTTCTCTGGAAATCTGCGTCTCATCACTTTTGGCGCTTCTGTATTCTCTCCTCCCTATTTCCCATAAAAAGCATCGTAATATGTACACATCATCCTAGACTAGGATTTCCATCAGGCCGTGTGCCGACCGCTATTGGGTACTGTATCGTCATGATAACGGGGCCAGAGGCGGTATCTAATAACAAGCTCTCAGGAACAAGTGGTTGATGTGTGAGAAATGGGAGGGTGTGGCAATGCAGTAATATCATAGCAACGCATCTTGATATCTGTGAACTTTCCCCTTTATCAACTTGCTACTCTCCCGACACGTTTTTTATGGAGATGACCAGCAATCATTCCTCTGCTGATGTATATATCAGACAGCTTCAGGATATGGATATCCCACAATGGCTTCTGGTGGGCAACATCCAGCTAACATCGTACAATATGCGGTTAGCGTTTATTCTGTTTCTCACTTCTCTAGCTCCTTGACGTTGTTGATCGGTTGATATCGACAAGTCATACTGCATGGGAGTGGTCGGCATATTCCTTCGGGGAGTAAAGAGCTATGCATAGGAGGAACGCTCCATACTCCCCAAAGAACCAGATATCAGGTTCTCACGAAGGCCATAGCATGGTCTGTTCATAGGCCAAAATACGCGTCGTCGAATTGGGCCATATCGGAGTCATTGTTGCCACCGAAATACATCATGTCATCGAAAGCACTTCCATTCACCTCATCACCTTCCAAGTCAAACACACTGTCACTGCCACCATTGCCCAGGTTGAACACATCATCCATGTTTTTGATCGAGGCATTGGCAGTGTCAGTGTCAGTGTTTAGATTGTCGTTATTGATAGACTTGGTATTTGGGTCTAGCGTGGTCGAAGATGTCACCTCGTTAGCACTGCCTGGTGGGACAAAGGCTGCCAGGTCAAACTCTGGCATGGGCGCGGGCGGTGCACCCGTAGGTTCGCTAGATGAAGGGGCAAGGGAAAATTCCATATCTGTGAAGTTCAATTCGCTGTTGTTGCTCCCAAGTGTATTGTTGTTAAGTGTGTTTGCTGGAAGTGTGCCCGCCGTGTTGCTCATATGACTCTCCGGGAATGCCTTTCCAGCTGAGGCTGATTGTGACAGCTGAGCTTGCTGTGCCGCTTTCGGAGTTTGAGCTGTGGATTGTGATTTGGATTGAGATGAAGCGATGGTACCCGGTGTTTGTGCTGGAGTGGGCAAACGTGGGAGTTGTGGTGGCGGGATGGGAGTCACCCTGGCTGGCGGTGTAGGCTTTGGATTGGGTTTTGGCGAAGGCTTTGTCTCGCTCTTTACAGGTGGAGTACTACGAGCACCTGGCTTTATGGATCCGGGTTGGACTCGCGGAGAGGACTGTGAAGGGTTTTTGGCCCCCACAGTCAGATCAACAACATCTGAAGATAGGCCTATACCCATGCCCATATCAGGGAATGGGGCTACAGTCTTGGTCTCTATATTTGGATTGTATGGTCCAGGGGGGTTCAGTGTATGAGAAGCAGTTGAAGGGAGTTCCATCATAGTTGCCGGTGCTGCCGGTGCTACCGTCTGTTTGTTTGGAGCGGAAACGGGAGCGGTTGCAGGAGCCGGAGCGCGGGCAGCACGCAACTTTTCCAGATCCCGCAGGTAGACTTCCTTGGCTCTGATCTAAGCTCACGGTTAACGCGTATGATTCATCATCAGTACTAGGCTAATTGACATACGATTTCACCCTCAATATCATTAAGTGCAAAGTGGTGCTGCTTGAGTGACTCCTCGGTACGAGCATGAATGGTTGCATGAGCATCAGCCATGGCGGCAGGTCCATCACTCCGGGCAGCCTGGAAATGTTTGCCAATTGAGACGAGCTACACGGCACCACATGATCAGTTCTGATGACAGCATCTGCAGAGGTGGGTTGGAATGCTCACGGTCTCGGCGTATGCCCGGGATACAATGCCCAGGGGATCGATCGTTGAAGTTGCCATCATGTTGGCCACTAAAGGTCACCACTGGGCGGGATAGACACCAGATGACAAGCAGCGGTTGAGTCAAACTCATGCGTGTTTGAAATCAAAGGATGCCTAGCTGGATAGCGGCAGAGAAACAGCAAATATTTGGATCAGGTGAAGAAATGAGAGTTGGTGTTATCACTTGGATAGATGAGGCTCTCTATATCCCCATGTAAAACCGATTATGGGGTAGGGAAGGTGCAGGGTAGGTTCTTTACAAATGGGGAGTTACGCCATACTCAACCTCATAGGTACATGTATATAGCCAACTTAAACTACATAATTCTACAGAGTATTCTATGTCCTATTGACTCTCAAAAGATATAGAAATTGATGGAATCACCCAAGGCTATTGTTTATGAGAGAGCGTAGCTGCCCCAGGGATTGTCTGATGGTCTGATTTGTTTTTCATGCGTGCTACATATAAGCCATTCATCAGTCCGACCTTTTATCAACAGGATCAATAAGAACATTCAACGTTACCCCACATCTCAACGAGGGGCATCGGGATTGAAATGACAGGTACCGAAACCTCAGACAACAGTGAGCAATGAATCTAATCGATGGGGGGGAAGCGTATGCGTTTTCAGCAGCCATTCCTCCAATGAGACAAGCAAACAATCACGGCACAGCACAATGCCGGAAGCAGAGGTAGTTACTTGGAAGCAGGTACAGGGGCGGCCCATAGGTGGTCCGTGGTCCTTTCGTTCTCTGGGGCACTCCATACTACCTGATCAATGAATGCGGCGGCACCTTGATTCACTGCCTATTAACGGAGTAGGTAGAAATACAGGTCTCCACTAATACGTATCACTGCACTCAATTAGGTACATGTACCTCCTAACAAGTGAGAAAGGTACCTCTACTCCATACCTTCTCACTTACTTTGGACCCCGTTTCCGTTTTCTGTTTGCCTCAGCCGATCTTCTTCCTCCCCTCATCCTCTAATAGATTTGCGAAAAACCACTCCTCCCGTATCGCCAGGCGTTGTGTGTTGAGAACCCGGGGGACTCCTCCTTTCAGGCAGTTTCCTTTTTTTTCTTCCTCTCGTCTTGCGTCTCTCTCTCGTCTCGTCTCCTCATCTCCCGGTCGTCGTCCTTGTGAGCTGTTCGCGCCTTCGCCCTCGTCTTTTCCTCTGACTCGCTTTTTTCTGCTCATCACCGTCGACATTGTCACGGCAGCGTGTTACTCGGCCTCAGCCATATTTAAACAGAACGTATCGACACTTCCATCCTCTTCGAGACAACCCGTCCACTCGTCCAGCTCTCGGTAGTCTGCGCCTCGCCACGACCTCTGCATCACCTCATCCCACAGCGTCTGCTTCTCCTGCAAACCGTTGACCTCACACGAGACAACTCCCTTGCGGTGCAAACACTCGCATTCCGCTCTTCCACAATATCCTTAGTCTGTATCGCAACTGTCTGGTTGAGGCAACACCACCAGATAACTGTGTACCCCGCCTCAATTTTCTACCCAGGTATCCCTCCATTGTGATATCATTTTCGACGCAGCATATTGATTGTAAAGCCTAGCGTGACCACGCCAAGCCGTTGCATCACTTTTTACCTCCCCAGTCAACTAGCACTTGCTGAGTCTTTGCGCCTTGTTGCACCTTGATCCTTCGTACTATCTTCAACAATGGCAGACACTGGTGCTCCTCCTGGCTCCCAGCTGCCACCTCCGCCCCCCCAGCCCAATGCTGGTGCGCCCGGCTTTGACAGTGCTCAGAATGGTCAAGGAAATCCGGCGCATATGCCTCCGCCGCCCTTGCACATCCCGCCCAACACGAACCCTATTCCCACAGCTATCACTTCGCCCATGTCTGCGGTCGACCCGAATGCTGTCCTGACCCCAACCAGCGGTGGCCCATTCCCTCGCCGAGCTGCTCCCGAGCCGAACAAACGTGCGCTCTATGTCGGCGGTCTTGATCCTCGCGTAACGGAAGATGTTCTGCGCCAAATCTTTGAGACCACCGGCCATGTCCAGAATGTGAAAATCATTCCGGATAAGAATGTGAGTTTCCTCCGATTCCTGATATCTGCTTCCCCTCGATGTCTGAGATATGCATCTCATGCTGACCGTCAATTTGAATCTAGGCTAAGGGCTACAACTATGGCTTTGTAGAGTATGACGATCCCGGTGCCGCCGAGCGTGCTATGTCCACCTTGAATGGCCGCCGAGTTCATCAGGCGGTGCGTTTGACTTTGTTTCTAGTTTTTGCCGATCTGTTACTAACTCTCAAGTTGTCCAGGAAATCCGCGTGAATTGGGCTTACCAGTCGAACACGACGAACAAGGAGGACACGTCGTCACATTTCCATATTTTCGTCGGCGACTTGTCTAACGAGGTCAACGATGAAGTACTCTTGCAGGCATTCTCTGCATTCGGCACCATTTCTGAGGCCCGTGTTATGTGGGACATGAAGACTGGTCGCTCTCGTGGCTATGGCTTTGTCGCGTTCCGTGATCGTGCCGATGCTGAGAAGGCCTTAAGCTCAATGGATGGAGAGTGGCTCGGATCGCGCGCCATTCGTTGCAATTGGGCTAACCAGAAGGGTCAGCCGTCTATTGCTCAGCAACAGCAGATGTCAGCTATGGGCATGACACCTACTACACCCTTCGGACACCACCATTTCCCCACGCACGGCATCCAGAGTTACGATATGATCGTAAACCAGACTCCGGCCTGGCAGACCACGTGTTACGTGGGTAACCTCACCCCGTACACCACCCAGAACGATCTGGTTCCCTTGTTCCAGAATTTCGGCTATGTAACAGAATCTCGCTTCCAGGCAGACCGCGGTTTCGCTTTCATCAAGATGGACACCCACGAGAACGCTGCCATGGCAATCTGCCAGCTTAACGGCTACAACGTCAATGGTCGGCCCTTGAAGTGCAGCGTAAGTCCCTGTTTAACTTCTGTATCACAGCTTGGGGAGATACTAATAGCAACCTAGTGGGGCAAAGACAAATCCCCTACCAACCCTTCGCCGGGCTTCGATCCCTCTCAGTCTTTCAGCCCGCAGAATGCTCCATCTTCTGCCTACCCAGGCACCCCGTCAACCTACTTTCCACAGTATGGTGGTGAGTTATTCTCCCCAAACCGTTTACAGATCTATAAGCAAGACATGTGTACTGACCCTGAAAGGCCAATTCGGTGGCCAGCAGCCGGGTTACGGGGGTCCCCCTGCCCAATCACCTGCCGGCTACGGAGCGCAGCCGATGGGTTACACCGGACCACCAAGTGCGGGAGGATATGGTCGCGGCCAGCAGCCACCGAACCAGCAATGGTCTCAGAGCCCTCCCAACCAGAACTTCAACAGCGCCTATCCCGGCGGTTACCAAGGCTAGAGTCCGAAGAGCCGCGCGGGCCAAGATGCCAGCGAGAGAGATGGGAAGTTGCAAGATTGACAAAGCCCTTTTCACTTGTGGAGGTGGACTAGCCAAACGCATCGGCCTCGTTATGGCCGTGGTACGTGGTGGGAACCTAGCGGGACGTATTTTTCTTCAGGTTTTATGTAAACCGATCTTTTCTCTTTTCTGATGACATTTCTCTTGTCTGTTTGATTGATGTTTTTTTTACCTGTGGTTGTGAAGGTCGTTTACTTCGATGTCTTGAGCTCTATCATTGTCGCATTGACTCCATTTAAAAGTTTGTTGACTTCTATTTCAAATACTCTCTTGATACCTCACAGGCGCTTTTCTTTCAGCTGCCACAAGCGCTGCGGGCCTAACGACGTTACGGCTGCTTTTACTGCCTTTTCTTATCCCTTCGGGGTATCCAGAGTTGGCGTTGTGCCACCTCACGATCAGGTTTACTCTCTGGCAGAAACAGAGCGAAAGATGAAGACGCTAGATTTTGTATTAAAATGCCTCGGTTATTGCAGACTACACAAAGGTCTTCATGGCAGAGATGACGCCTCAATAGACAGCCTTTTAGGTAGTACAAACAACATGCGGGCTTGGGAAGGGAGGACATCAGGTGTTGGGAGAGTTTGGTTAACTCAGAACAAATGATCACCAAAGCAAGGCGCGGGCAAGCAATCAAAATCGAACTCAAAGAACGACATTGGATGGCTGTAATTTTGGTCCGTTGCATCATATCTGTTGCGAACGTGTTGCCTGGACGGTTAGACTACCAGTGCAAGAAAATGCTATCCATAATTTACCAAAGATAGATCGCTGTGTGCCTTCGTACATATGTCTTAATTTATCTAGGTTGGTTGTTAAGAGCATCAATCAGTCAATCAACGTGATCGCCAAGCCATCGTGGCCGAGTATCATTGGGTAGATTTTTCCCCATCCCCCCTTGATATAGCAAATCAATGCCCAATGTGCAGGTCAGCTCCCTGTTTCGATTGGGTAGTGTTCTCCTCCCTACCCTCCGTATCTCATATCTCGCGGAGAAAAAAAAAAAAAAAGTCTTTCACTGGAGTAACGAGCTATGCATGTAGGTCTTGCAACTGATCCAGCTAGAGTATCACGTCAACACGTAGGTACAGCCTCACGCTACGTTGGGCGAGACCTGAGGTGGATTGGGACGTGCTACAGACGCGTGGCTCTCGAGGCTTGGAGAGGTTTCCCCTTTCCATGAAGATGAGTTGAATCCTGTTGGTATCAATTGTTAGTTTTCGAGGGTTTATGTAATACGAAGTTGTGTTAAGCATGTGCTGACAAACTGGGTCCTAAGGTGTTTATTAAGTCTGGCCGTCCCTGGTAGTATGACGTTATATCTTCCTAGCTAGGTGAGATGATGAGTGAAGAATATAGGTAGGAAGCCGGCGTCTAGCACCCTTATTATAGCTTTTACAAATCAAATCCACACGGCAGTGTATGGACTCGTTATTTCTATCGCAAGTCTGATATGATTATAGCAGAAAGAGGCGGCGACAATTAGTGATGAATCAGACTTGGCGTAGCGAAGCCAAGCGGCTGCATCTTTCTCTAATGGCTTGGACCGGGTAAAGAGCGTCGAAACCAAAAATGCTGCAGCCCATCATGATTCCGACGAGCTTATCCCATCAAAAACTTTAATAACAAAAGCTGGGCTTAGCTTGGTCGCGAGCTAATGTGATAGTGGCAGAAATGTCTGTCCATATTAAGTGCGATGGCGTTCAGTAGTGGCTGCTTCCAACTCCCTGGCAGCCCACTGACTCCTAGCCATGAATAAGCTTCTATTGCGGCGGATTGAAGACACGAACTCAAGTTTGGCTGGTAATGTGTAGAGGTTGGTTAGTTAGTTTGTATGTGCATGGATAGTCATTAAGCCAGCAGGACTAGCTGGGGCCCATCGATGCCCGAGCCTCAACTAGAAATTAGAGGAGGAAGGGAAGAAAGTGATAGATCTGATTTCCTCTCGACATTTGGATCGAATCGAATTCACATTAGGATTGTCCTGCCGGAGTCGAGAAAGTTGGTGACCCTGGGATGTAGCGGAGGTTATAGGTAGCACCTTAAAGTGCTCAAATACAGAAGGGAAGAAAAAATTCCACATGATAGAGGTTAAAGCAAGACAGGCGTATCGTGGATGTTGTTTCAAAGGCTGAAGAGGTCAAACAATTGCATGCCGCAACGCCACTCCTCCTCCCCCCTATGCTCCTTTGATATAGATGTAAATATCTGCTAGGTCCTCTAGTATGCAGCTCCGTCATGACGACTTTTGACCTCAGGCAGAGAAGTGGTAGAGAAAGTTTAATATGCGGCACCCAGGCATGAGCGGCACAGATAGATACGAAGTACCTGACATCCCCCGGCCTAATGCACAGAAGGCTGTTAATCGACTTATCTCCCTCTTTTTTTGGTCTTTTCTTTCTTCTGTTTGGGCAGATAAACATTATGACTATTGTATACTATTTGATAAGAGAAGTAAAAAGCATCAGGCAAATTAATAAGAGAAGAGTAGAAGGGCCGTAGTACTTAAGTAGGATGTACTTGAGTAATATGCAAAACAAGAAGAGGTACGGATTAGGTCGTGGTATATTTGTACATATAGCTGGTGGGACAATACGTAGCGAGTCAATACCTTGGGTCTAAATTATTACGACCAACCGATTAACCCAAGATTACTTACCTTAGGTACTTAGATGTACTTAGTCACTTAGCACCTAGGAAGCATTCCGTCGGCGTCCTCCATTCCTCTATCATCTCTCTCCCAACCCGAAATCCCTAGGCTGCGCTCCCAACCCTTTCTTCTTGTTGTTCTATCACCAACCGTATCTCTTGCTCTCCACACACAATCTCTCCTTTCATTCCTTCATTCATTGTCCGTCTTTTGATGGTTGGCGCCGTCCCACCCACGACGTAGACGCCCGGCCACCCGCCCATGACATGCGCGTCTGCTGTCCTCGCCCCTCTCTGCCCACCTTGTCTCCATACTCTCCATCCCCATCTCCCAGCTCCAATCTCAACCACCACAACAATATCATTCCCGTCGTCACCCTGACCAAAGGCATCCAAGCTGTCTTCCGCCGCCATGGATTCATGGCAGGGCTACCAGGATCCCGCTCAAGCCTCGAGGCGCTACAATAACCCCAATGGCCGTGAATACCCTCACCAAAACACCCAGGTCCAGCAGCAACAGCCGCAGCCGCCCAACAACAGATACGAACAACACTACTCCCCCAACCTCGCCTCTAATCCCACTTCTCCCCAAGTTCGCGATGGCAATGGCGATGTTCCTATGCAGGACGTCCACGATCCTTATGGGAACATGAAGTACCCCATGCGCCCGCATCATCAATCACATCTCTCATCAGGTGGCGGCCGCCCTTCCACCCTGCACTCTCCCTCCGAGCCCTCTGCCGCCGCCCAGCGCTATTCTCCCATGGAGGTTCTCTCGCCCACATCGCCATACGGGTCTAAAGCGCCCTCCAACCAGCAGCAGTACTCGACACCGCTCAGCCAGCGTCAGTCGCCTACCCGGCCTGAATATCCCCCGACTAGCCCCTACTATGGCCGCCAGGGTTCCCAGCTCCCCCCAATTGCCCCCTATGCCAGTAGTCAGGATGGTTACCCGTCGTCTGCTGTCGCTGCTCTTGATGGCGCCTTCGCCAATGATCCCAAGTCACCAAGGCGGCCGCTTCAATCCACAACCAACGCCCCTGCGGAGAAGAGACCAGTCCCCCAATTTAAGAAAATTACCGCGCCATCAGACTTGCGACCACGCGTCAGCTCCCAGCCTCCCTTTCGACGCGCAAATCCAGAAGGAGGCTTCATAAGCGTATGTTTTCCCTTCTTCATGGCGCACTAGACTTGACATGCTAACCACTTCCCCCCAAGCCCTTGCAAGCTCTGACTGTCCACCTGCCTGCAACTTATCGGATATGCAACCCCAACTTCAAATACGAGTCGTCGAGAAATCCCCGACGAGTGCTGACCAAGCCCAGCAAAGGAACCAAGAACGATGGATATGACAATGAGGACAGTGACTATATACTCTACGTCAATGATATCCTGGGATCGGAAGAGGCAGGCCATAAGTGAGTTCCGCTTTTGGTTTGATCCTTCTTCAAGATAACTAACATGGCCACAGAAATCGATATCTCATCTTGGATGTCCTGGGCCAAGGCACCTTCGGGCAGGTCGTCAAGTGCCAAAACTTGAAAACCCAAGAAGTGGTAGCAGTCAAAGTGATTAAAAACAGAACGGCCTACTTCAACCAGAGTATGATGGAGGTATCCGTGTTGGATTTGGTATGTCTCACCCTTTTCGCTGCGCGTCGGATGCACATACTAATCCACTGCAGCTAAATACCAAGCTGGACAAGAATGACGATCACCACCTGCTCCGACTCAAAGATACTTTCATCCATCGACAGCATCTTTGCCTAGTATTTGAGTTACTAAGCGTCAATCTTTATGAATTGATCAAGCAGAACCAGTTCCGCGGCCTGAGCACAACCCTAGTGCGAGTCTTTGCGCAGCAACTGCTTAATGGACTGACGCTGTTGAACAAGGCTCGCCTCATACACTGCGACCTGAAGCCAGAGAATATTCTACTCAAGAATCTTGAAAGTCCGATTATCAAGATTATCGATTTTGGTTCGGCCTGCGATGAAAGACAAACCGTCTATACGTACATCCAATCGCGGTTCTATCGGTCACCAGAGGTGTTACTAGGACTCCCGTATTCATCGGCAATCGATATGTGGTCTCTCGGCTGTATTGTAGTCGAGCTCTTCTTGGGGTTGCCGCTTTTCCCTGGCTCTTCCGAGTACAACCAGCTATCGAGGATCACCGAGATGCTCGGCAATCCTCCCAATTGGATGGTCGAGGGTGGCAAGCAAGCCGCCGACTTTTTCGATAAGAGACAAGACGAATATGGTCGGAAGTTGTATCACCTGAAGAGCATGGAACAGTACTCCAAAGAGCGCTCAACGAAAGAACAACCTAGTAAGAAGTACTTTCAAGCCAGCACTCTGCCAGACATCATTAAATCGTATCCGATGCCGCGGAAGAATATGAAACAGAGCGAGATCGATCGAGGTAAGATTCTGCATGATGGATGTGACTATATTTAAACTAACCATTTCTCCTAGAAATGAATAATCGGATAGCTTTCATCGACTTTGTTCGAGGGTTGTTGACGATTAGCCCGCTCGAAAGGTGGTCACCCCAGCAGGCGAAACTTCACCCATTTATCACACAGCAAAAATTCACTGGTCCTTTTGTGCCTCCCATGAACCTCAAGACCAGCTCCCTCAATCGATCCCCGGCGCCTGGTACCTTGGCTCAGCAACAAGCTGCTGAAACCAGCAAGCAGAGAGCTCAAGCCGCGCATAATCAAGCGCAAGCAGCCCAAAATAATTACGGGATGCAAACTCAACAATACTCTCACTCGCCTCATACGCAGACCCCAATGTACGGAAACAATGGTATGTATGCACAAGGAAGCAGCCATACAGGAGCGCCTCCTCCATACGCTGCTCAGCAGTCTCCCTACGGGCCTATGATCATGAACCAAGCACCGGCACAGATGCCACCGTCAAACTACGGTGCTCCTCCGCAGCCCAATCTCTATCAACAAGCGACGATACGAGCTGGACGTCAGCGAGCGTCGACCATGGATCAGCAGCAAAGCGGTATCCCCGCTGCAATCCAGAGAGTGGCCAGTCATCTGGATCCGAGCCAACCTATTCGATTGCAGCCCAGCCCGGCCTATTATCCCCCACCTGCTGATGGCGGCATGGGGCTTACTGATCCTGGCTCAGGGAGGGTCGCTGGTAGAAGAGATAGCCGGGCACAACGAGGAGGCGCCAGAACAGGGAACCGAGATTTCATACGAAACCTAGAAGAACGAACTCTAGAGGAAGGATTCATGGGGAGCGGCCAAAGTCCGTGGCATTGAAGGCTTTCTGAGACGACAGAGTAGCCACAGAAACATGGAACGTGTGCATACGACGCACAGATACTTCAACATGTGGCTCTCGCGAGCCATGTTTTCATGAGACGTCTTCTCAGGGCTGCGCAGAGATCCTAATTCAACTTCTTGAAATCTTGCTACAAGCTCCCTGGAGACTTCATGAGCTAGGTCTGGAACGAAAGGCCGCAAACCTAAGCAGCAACAGCTCATCGTGGGCAGAACTTTTTGCTTGCTTTGAGACCTAGGCATGGTCAAATAAGCGACTAACTCCAGAGTGGGTGTACCGCAGTGGAGGCGAGGAAATAAAGGAGAAGTCGAAAATATCGAGCTCGATGTGCTATAGTAGGGCGGCAAACCACCTGACTGTATTCGGGCCCAACGCGTTGTCGTTATTGACTCCAGGTGCTTCCTTCGTATTTTCCACATTTAACCGTCTTCTTTGTTCTGGATTATAAGTAATGGAGAGGAATGGGTCAGTTATGACTGATGAGGCATGCGTATCACATGCCTCACCAGACGAAGGACCGATAGATGTTGCTTCAAGAAACAGGCGAGTGGGGGTCGAAGATGACTTGGCTTTGCTGGATTACGTTCTGGGAAATGAAGAGACCAATAAACCGTGTGTGGGAGGAGCTGACTGCAAATATCATTATTCATGCAATGCATCGCTACTACATGTCAATGGACTGGGGGGGTTGTATGATCAGTTGATCGATAGTTGCATTTTCGCTCTGCGGTGGTGACAAGCAAGGCGATTGATCGGACGAGAGTTGCGCTCAGCATGCTTTATTCTCGATGGGAGTAAGGGGGAAAGTGGTCGATTGGCACACATACCCGCCGCACACAAGAAGAAGGACGAGAACAGATCAGCATAACCTACCTAGAATGGACCAGTGCATTTCGAATCCTGCTAATTCGAGGTTTTCCCTTCCGTCGCAAAGTTTTCTTGTTATGAAGTCTTGCGGAGGGAAGTTGGTTGGCGGAGACATACTATATACACACGTAACTACAGTCTGTATCAACACATCGACTTCAGTTTTGGAGTTTGTCAATTGTCACAGTGCTCTGTACAGAATAGCACTTGCCCCATGGAGATTTTGTACTTAAAAGGTGTATCATTTGTATCCGACAACAACCGTGTCGTATTCTAACATCTAAGGAACTGAGGTCGGTGCTCCCTTCCCGCCACTGGGATGGTAGTAGTACAGTGTGTCCGGCATCATCATCATGGCCATCCTGATCCGACGAAAAAGTCGATGCGTACCCCGTGCCCCAAGCCTCGACCCTTGGTGTTTTCTGACTTAGCACCCGTCGGGCGTTGTTCACCTAGATGCCGGGAAAAGTGCGCCCTTTTGCCTTTTTGCCCTTTTCGCTTATCCGACAAGGCCTAGGGGCGAGTGAAAAGGGGGTGAGTATAAGATAGCAATGAATACAGAAACAACAGACAACAAAGGCAGGGCTTCGGCAACATGTCTCCTGCTCTGTTGGAGGAAAAGATCTAGAGGATTCTAGCCTGCCAAAGAAGTATCTGGATTAGGCACGGGAATACTGAGCGAGTCTCATCGATTTTGTATTTTGAACCGGGGTGATAAAGTTGCTGCTGCTGTGGTATGGGGTGCTACCGCCAATTCGATGTTCGTGAAGACGACCACGTATCACCATAGAGCCCGTAGTCATTCCCGCTGTACTCGGAATTCTCCCGGGCAGCACCTGATGTGCTATCTGGGTACCAGGTGTCATCTTCGGGCTCGTCGCCGTAGTAGTACTGCTCTTGGGATGTAGTAGACCCGGGCGTGGCATCCTATCGCCCGCGCCGGGAACTTCTGTTATCCTTATTGCGATGGCCCTGGCCGTTTGTGAGATTGTCGCTATACAATCGTCCTTGGGAACCATCCGTCTCCATGGGGTCGTTGAAGCCATGCGAGCCGTCGACGAGGACACTGTTGTTTCCGAGGGTCGTCTCGTTCGTACGCTGAGCGCGGGGGCCTGTTGGGGGTACTGTGTAGCCACCGGGCTTCATGTAGACGCTCAGAGTGCGACCGTCAGCCTGAGAGATGGGTTGTATGATTAGTGGGTGCTGGTTCGAGGCTAGGGTTTGCTGAGCCTTACATTTTGCTTGTCAAAGGTTTCTATTACGCGGTCTGCGCTATCCTTGCTATCGAAGACAACCTCGGCAATGACGATGGGATGGGTCTTAACCACCCGACAGGAGCTGACGACGCCGCCAACGGGAGTCATGGCACTCTCGATATCGGCCGCCGTGGTTCCGGGGGCGAAGTTCTGGGCGAGGACTATGAAGGGGCCTGCCAGACCCTTGATGGCGATGCCTTGCTGAGGAGACTGGCGAACGTTCATCTGTTGCTGGGCGGCGGGAGATGATGATTGGGCGGTACGGTTGAAGGCATTCGCAAGCTTGGCAGCGCGGTTGTTGGGGCGGGTCTTGGGGAGGGCTGTGCCCGGTGCATGGACACGGGCAGCCAAGGAATTAGGGGCAGGCTGTCGTTTATTGTCTCGGGGGTTATGGAGATCGTGTGTCCACTCGCCGTTGATGTTGCCGGTTGGAATGCGGCCACTGGAGGACAGGCGCTGCTGCTGCTGTGACAAAGGAAGAGAGAACGGTCGGCTTTGGACGATACGTGTGCGCTGTTAGGTGAGTGCATACCTTCTTGACGCCGACTCGGCTGGCTAGAGAACCGCCGGGTTTGATGGGAGCGCTGGCACGGCGCTGGTCGCTTTTCCCGAAGATGCGGGCGGCGAGCTGTTCATCGGCTTTGCGCTCTCGGCCTGGTGCAGGGTATGGAGTTAGTTTCTAGGGCTCTTTATCTGTGTCTCTGTCATGTGTCTGATGTATGTACCGGCATTGATTATCTTCTGGAACTCGGTCGCATGTTGTTTCTGTTGTTTTGGTTGTGATGGCGCCATGTTTGCTGGTCGACTCTCTCGTCAATGGGCAAACGCCAAGCTGTCAGCGCCGATGCAGGGAAAGATGCGACTAAGTAGAATGCGGAGCAGTGAGGGCGTGATTAAGCGGGTGGTAGGACGAGAAGAATTGGGAGAGGAGGGAGGGAGGAAGATGTTGTGCGTTGGGTGAGCGACGTTGAGAGGGAGAATGGCTGATGAAGATTTATTTTTACTTGGTCCTGGGATTGACTCTATCGCGCAAAAGGCTCCGAGTCGTTCAAATGATCAGGTCGCGCAGGGAAAGGGAGATCCCGCGTGTCTGGGCTTGGGACGGCTAGCAATGGGCTGAGTAAGAAAAATAGATACATTGGTACTTACGGAGTATCTGACCCCACTGCTACGGAGTACTAAAGACCGAATGGAAAATGGATAGAGTGGGGCAGATCGACAGCTGACAGAGACTCAGCACTGGCCATCCTACCAACTGGCACAAGCAGGCGATTAGGGTCATCCAGTTCCCTCCACTTCCCACACAAACTAATGCTGCGTGGAGGAAAATTGTCGGCTCGTGAATTTCGGGGCGACTCGTCGAAAACATAACCTCAATCCATCATCCACACCACCTCTCTCAACATCTCGGATTGCGCACATAGACCGACATCATGGGTCGCGTTGTAGGTTTATTCTCCCTTTTCACAATTGAATTCATCACTTCAATATACAAGAGGGAAACTGCTAACCACTCTGCCATCCAATAGATCCGTAACCAGAGAAAGGGTAACGGCGGTATCTTCAGTACGTCTTCCTATTCTCTTTCCACTCCGAATCATCCTCCCTCGCCTTCGACGACATCCCTCAAAAAATAATAATACTCACATCTCTTTCTTTCTCTTTAGCCGCCAACACCCGCCTCCGCAAGGCTCCCGCCAAGTTCCGATCTCTCGACTATGCCGAGCGACATGGCTACATGCGAGGCGTCATCAAGGAGATAATCCACGACCCCGGCCGTGGTGCTCCCCTCGCCCGCGTCTCCTTCCGCTCCCCCTACAAGTTCAAGACCGTCCAAGAGACCTTCATCGCCAACGAGGGCATGTACACCGGCCAGTTCATCTACGCCGGCAAGAACGCCGCCCTGACCGTCGGCAACATCCTCCCCCTCTCCTCCATGCCCGAAGGTACCGTCGTCTCCAACGTCGAGGAGAAGGTCGGCGACCGTGGCACCCTCGGCCGCACCTCCGGCAACTACGTCACCATCGTTGGCCACAACCCCGACGACGGCAAGACCCGCATCAAGCTCCCCTCCGGCGCCAAGAAGGTCGTCAGCAGCAGCGCCCGTGGCATGATCGGCATCGTTGCTGGTGGTGGTCGTACCGACAAGCCCCTCCTCAAGGCCTCGCGTGCCAAGCACAAGTTCGCCGTAAAGCGCAACTCCTGGCCCAAGACTCGTGGTGTTGCCATGAACCCCGTCGACCATCCTCACGGTGGTGTAAGTTCTACTCTACCTTGTATTCTAGACACGGAAAGGGCTGACATATATGACAGGGTAACCATCAACACATCGGTAAGGCCTCGACCATCTCGAGATACGCTGCGCAGGGTCAAAAGGCAGGTCTTATTGCTGCCAGACGGACAGGTCTGCTCCGTGGTACGCAGAAGACGAAGGAGTAAGACAAGACTGTCTCTCCTGGTCACTGGTTTTTCATCAAGGCGGTTGGAGTTACATTGTGCTGCTCTTTGCATCTTCAGGTACAGGTCGAGTCGACATGAGATAGGCTCAATGGGAAAGTACCCGGCATCCACTTTTTACCACTACCTTACCGCACACTCTTCGGGCGTGAATGGATGATACGAATTCCCTATGTGAGATGGTCGTAGGGGCTACTACCACATAGAAAACAAAGTTGATCGGCAGACTCCAGACGAGACGAGATGTGTAATGAAAGAAACAAAAAAGAAAAAGTTCACCCAACATTGCTCTGCAAATCTGTAAATGGTACTATGGCATTGATATATCATGACGAGTGATGAGGACGAAAATGGAATTGTGTGTAGTTTACTGTGCTATTGTTTATAAGAAAAGCAGATCATCTAGTTGATCACGATCGGGCTTTTCTGCTTGTTTGAGCAATGAGTCTAAGGTGAAGGCGATGGATTTTCTGGAGACGGGGAGACATAATACAGACCGGCAAGAGGGTACGCGGATTGACTCGGAGAAGCAGCTTCTGTATGTGTCAGATGGAAGAGCTGGAACTTCAGATTGTAGGCGAGACAATAAGTTACGACAAGCAATCTTTGGATGCGATATATGCTCCTCCTCAAGGCGATGTGTAATTTACTACTCCGAGCTTCAGATCTTTCCCTAGTGACCTGTCAATAGATACGGGCCGACGGAAGTTAGAGTTCTCTTAACTTACAAGCTCTTTATCTGAGATGAACATTAGCGGTGAGCTTAGATCATCTGTTTCGGTCATTCAATGTCTACGTTTAGGAAGACATCAAGACGGCTTGGAGGAAGCTGAAGAGAAACCCGGAGTAAAAAGGGCAAGCTACACAAGGTTCGGTCTCATGACACCGAAGGAATTCGGGAAGCTTGGACATCAGTCAAATCCTTGGACCCCATACTCAGAATACGCAATCATTGAAGGGGCATGTTGGATGCCACACATTGATCAATTCCTTCAGGAGTCAACCATTTGTGAAGGTGTTCCTTATATCAAGACTGGAACCAGAAACCCGACGCTCACGAACTCCAATTTTACACCGATTTATACAGCTCTGGTCTCATCCGACCTCGAGATACTTGACTTTATAGAGAGAAATAAAACCCCTCAACAATACTGTCTAGATATCTGCAAACAAACTCAGGTCCGTAGTGCCGGGCCGCCGTGTTATATGGATTACTGTATGCGATAGACACCCCCCACCACTTGCCCGTTCTCAAACCCCACCATGATGAGCTGCCATCCGGCAAATTCTGCCCCTCCATAAGTAATCCTCAAAGGATCCTGCTGCTCTTCCTCTCTTTCTCACGAAAAGTACTAATTTACCACAATCCTCACCACTTCCTTAATTCTCTCAAAAATCCCTATTCGTCAAACAGTCAATTCTTGAAAGAGAATCATGGCTGCTACTAAGGAATTCGCCCTCCTGTGCTTGGAGAACCCTCTCCTTGGTGAGTTACGTCCTTATTCTTATTCTGTGCCGGATATATGCTGAGCAGTGACGGCGTTACGGACGGCGCCTTCTTCTGCTGCCCCTCCCCCTCCTTCACACATTAGAGATGCCAGAAGGCAACGACCACACTGCCTAGCTGTTAGGTAGTAATCAAGAAAAGAGTCAACAGGATCTTTCTTCTTTTCCTACTTGGCTCTCTCTTTCTCCGATGGATATAACTTCTTCCCAGCTTTTATGTTACGAGAGAAGTTGCACTTGACCCTGGAGTTCTAAGACAAGCAGATAACGGGAAAACAATCAAGAAGAAAGAAGAGGAAAAAAAAAAACCAAAAAAAACCAATATAATAAAACTAACATGTCTTCAAACGACCAGACATCCAAGCGTTCGGCAACGAGGATCTTCTCAAGAAATACAACCTCAAGGCCAACGACGCCATCCTAGCCGAGCCCTCGCACATCCCCCTCTACGAGGAGCTGCTCAACAACTACGACGCCAAGCTCATCGCCGGCGGCGCGGCCCAGAACACGGCCCGCGGCGCCCAGTACATGCTGCCCGCCAACAGCGTCGTCTACATCGGCGGCGTCGGCGACGACAAGTACGCCGCCATCCTGCGCGACGCCGTCAAGCAGGCCGGCCTGCGCGTCGAGTACCGCGTCGACAAGGAGACGCCCACGGGCCGCTGCGGCGCCATCATCACGGGCCACAACCGCTCTCTCTGCACCGACCTCGGCGCCGCGAACCTCTACGACCTCGCGCACCTCCGGCAGCCCGAGATCTGGCAGCTCGCCGAGAACGCCGACTTCTTCTACGTCGGCGGCTTCCACTTCACCGTCTGCCCGCCGGCCATCATGGCGTTGGGCGAAGAGGCCGCCGCCAAGAACAAGGTCATGGTCGTGAACCTCTCGGCGCCCTTCATCGCCGAGTTCTTCAAGGACCCCCTCGACGCCTCCGCCAAGTACTGGGACTACATCATCTGCAACGAGACCGAGGCCGCCGCCTACGCCAAGTCGCACGGTCTCGAGGGCATCGCCGAGGACGTCCCCGCCATCGCCAAGGCCCTTGCCAACCTGCCCAAGGAGAACACCAAGCGCCCTCGCGTCGCCGTCATCACCCAGGGCACGAACCCCACGCTCGTCGCCTTCCAGGGCCAGGACGAGGTCAAGCAGTACCCCGTTCACGCCATCGCCTCCGAGAAGATCAACGACACCAACGGTGCCGGTGACGCCTTCGCTGGCGGTTTCGTCGCCGGTCTCGTCCAGGGCAAGCCCATTGAGTCGGCCGTCGACATGGGACAGTGGCTTGCTGCTCTGAGCATTCAGGAGCTCGGTCCTTCGTGAGTTGCCCCTGACTTTTGGTCCCCCCCCCCCCCTCTTTTATCATTACACCATTATCACAAGAGAAGGAAAATATAGGTTTATCTGGAGCATTCTGCTTATTCGGCTGGGTGCGTATGCGGAGCAAGCTGATATCTAGAGCTATGAGAACGTCAACTTCCCGGCCCCCCTTTCCACTTCACGTACCCTTCCTTCATTCATACCACTCCTCTCTACACCATCGAGATCTTGCAACATTTTGTCCTTCAGCAGACTGGATCAACTAACATTTTCTCTTCACCAGATTCCCCTTCCCCAAGCAGACTTACAAAGCTTCTTCTTAATCAAGTCATCTGAATGAACCCGAGATTCGTCTCGGGATAGAGATGTATCAGGAAAAAAAGTAGAGATGGGGGAGAAATGGACGAGAAAACAGAAGGGAGCGAAACGATAGCATGAGTACCCATCCACCTGGTGGTAGGTACACTTTGGCGTTACTCAACTTTACGCAAAGGGGCTGGCGTTCTAGATTTGGGGTCAAAGGTAGGACAGGGCTGATTTGTTTGGCTTGGTTGATATGGCATTTGCGCCGGTGGGATGGATTCTCCCCCACAGAAAAGACACAGTTGTTCCGTTTTCTTTTTCACTTCTTCGTGTGTTATTGTTGGGTTTCAACAACTAGGAAAACTTCCTATCAACTCTTCCCCAGGCTCATTTTTGCAGTATGGGGTCCACAAAGACATGTGCATGAAATAAGATAGCATAGCGTTTGGCAGAACCTTTGTGCTGGTCGGCGACTTGCAATGAAAGCAGTTACTTTTCTCTGCGATCAAGAGACAGCATATATTCCGTAACTTGTAGTTATAGTAGTGTTTGACCGTCGTTCACGTGGAAGAGACTGCCCTGTCAAGCACACAGCATCTCTACTGTAGTGTGTCCCCACTGGAAGCGCACGTGGCCTGGCACAAACACATCTTTGGCATATAAGCCCATGATAGACTCGAGAATTTTCATCCATGAAACAACGCAAATCACTTCCCACGTGGTTTGTAGTTGTCATCCATCAAAGCTCCCTGTAGGATCTGCTGATCGTAGGGCATCTCGGAGGACCCAGTTACAGCTTTCAGCTGGTTGCGGAAATGAGTAGGGTCGTCTCGGTTGTTCACTCCGCTGCCCAGACGCCCAAAGGGAGTGCTGGCATTGTAATAATTACCGTTGCATGCGACCGTGTTAGCGGGCGCTGGCACAGCTCTAGGCGTACCAGCCAGAAGACTGCTGGTGTTGGAGAACGCCAAGGACGAAGCAGCAGATGAAGGTTCGTATTGCCACGGTGAGCGTGACGGCTGTTGCTGATAGACTGATGAGTCTTGCGCCCATAGATGCTTGACATCGAACCCGTTGCTCGTGGAAGACATAGTCGAGGGCAGATGACTATTGTTGCCATAAAAAGCTGCTTGGGTGGTGCCGGATCTCCCTAGTTCTGCGGGCCAAACAGAAGTTCTCTGGTTGATCCCAGGTCGACTATTGTTGTCTCGTCTCGTGGACTCCGATGCTTGACCTGAATGCGCTGCACTTGGATAAGCCAGATCTCCTCCATTAGTGGTTTGTTGGCCCCACGTAGGAGACATGCTCATATGGTTGGAGTGCGAAGTCCCGGTAGAGTCATTACGGGCCATGCCGTGTTGAGCACGAAGTGCCGATGCTAAACTGTCAAGGACGGCGCTGCGCGAGTCCTCTAGTGAATTCATGCCACGGTTCTTGGACACAGTAGTAGAGGAGGAGGCACTTTGGGATGTGCGATCCTGCACATACCCAGAATTGGGAGGAGGGGGAAGAGGAGTCGTACGGGTCTGGTCGAATGGTGTGTTGAGAGTGTTCAAGTACGGCGACGAGTTCACGTCCTTAAATTGAGCCTCCGCGGTTCTCGGTATATGGAAGTTATCACTCAGCATATTTTGTTCCTGGCTGTTTGATCGATGTGGTGTTGGGGTGTAGAAATAACCCCAAGGAAGACTCGGAATGGTCTTTGATACTGGAGAGGGCTGGGCTGGACTGGTCGCCAAACGGCCGAATATCTCGTTGGCCGTGGTAGAGTGCATGCCGTAACTGGGTTCAGCTTGGGCCTCACTCGACTGCGGGCGCTCGTTTTCTTGCGGATCCAGAAGCTTATCAACCATGTTGATCATCTCGCTGTCAAAGAAAGAGTCTTGCTGAGCCAGGGACGGTTGTTTCACGGGCAAGTCTTGAGCGGGCGCCACAGCTGACTTGAAAGTATTTTCTTTCTTCTTCTCCTTGGTAGCAGGGACACGGCCATTTAGAATTTCCGCCGGTGAAACATCCAAGTTCTCTTTTTCAGGTGTATTCTTCGTGTCTCTTTTGAAGTCACTAAACCCCAGCTTTTTGAGAAGACGGGATAGCACAGCTTCATCGACTGAAATAGATGGGGTTGCTTCATCTGTAAAGGTCCACATTTCGGTTTCCCGTCCAGAATAATTTTGTAATGTCAAGGCCAGGGGAAATTTAGCACTGCCGGCCAGAAAGACTCCAGAGCAGATGATATCACGAATACGCCAGACAGTCTCTGTTCCTTGCTTGAATTGGCGGCCATATATCTTTTGCTGGGGCTTCAAGATCTTATTTCGCTTGGGCGGATTTGTCCCTTTCTTATCTTCCATATAAAAGAAGAGTGGCAGCTTCCGATCGCTGAGCGGCTGGAGACCTAGAGCCTCTGAATCTTCCGATAGAAGATATTGCGATGAGACGGTGTCGATGGTTGAGTCTGTGTACAAGTTCAGGTATGTGAGCACGCTTGCGAGAAGTCTATAGAGTTCGTTGATATGTGGCTCAAGATATTCTTGATACTGCACAATATCGTTCCGTGTAATGTAGACCCAGGCAAGATGAAGGCGGAAGAGCGGAAGAAGCTTCAGAACGCTTGGCGCAAAGCTGATGGAGCTATCGCCATCAGAAGGAGTTTCAATTTGATCTGGCATCGGAACAATTTTGTCGCGCAATGCTTTGTCGAGTGCGCGCACAAGGGTCAAGATCATACGAACATTGAAGCGCAGCAAATATTGACACGATTGCGACCCTTCCATGGTCCACGAGGCTGTACCCATCTGTTAGTTTTCTCGGATCAAGAACTTGGGGCTTTAATTACACCTACATTTGACTTTCTGTGTTGCGATGCTGTAAGCAGCCATATTTGTGAGAATCATCTTGAGTAGCAATGTATCCTCGCCGTCGCTCTTCAGGGCGATTTCGACACGGTGCAGTACTTCCTCCTCGAGTTCGGTGTGTTGCGAAAATTGCTTTCCATGGAAGAAGAAAGCTTGTAGTCGCACGAACCATGTTACCATGGCTTCAGAAGGATCCTTCGATGGTCCTTTTCTTGTCTGGCTAGAGGTTTCGGGGTTTTTAAACTCGATTTCAAGATTTCCGAGGGCCAGTTGATGAGGTTTAGAGACGGCGATGGCGCGATGGAAATGGTATACAATATCGAAATGCTGGCCTAAGAGCTGGCATAGCACACCGGACTGATGGTGGGCAGAGCCGTCCTCAGGATCGAGTGCATGTGCGAGGGTATAGTAGTCTAAGGCTTTGTCGAACGTGCTTTTGGACACCTTATCAGACATCTGGCATCGATACCGGGCTAGGTCGCCCATGTGAACCAGTGTGGTTTGGCAAGATGCCAAAATCAATGCGCGCAGTGGAGCGGGCGCTGCAATGTCAGCATTCGCCTCTCCTGCAGACTGCTTCTCCGGTCCAAAGGCGATCAGCCGCAGCTCAGGGATAGAAAAGCGAGCAGACAGTTGCTGAATGTAGACCGAGTAGAACTGCTCCGAGGTCTTCAAGAAGGCGCGGTAAAGCTTGTCTAGCTTGCGCTTCTGTACTACTTGGCTCTGCGTCACGAGGCGGCTTAGGGTCTTCCGGTATTCGCCGCTCACACTGGTGTGGACTTGCCAAAGCGAATGCTCGACCTTCTTCATGGCGGCATATTCGAAATCGTGGAAAATTACTTGCAGACAGGCCAAACGTAATCTGAAAATTCACAAATCAATACAGTTCCTACGGCAACTCGCATGTGAGAGTAAGCCGTACTCAGCCATGATGCCATCCACTTCTTCGAAGCGCGTGGTGTAGTTGAAGTTGTTGCGCTCTTTCTTCAAATTGGAGAGTTTGGCGAGGATCTCGGAGCGAACCTTCTGGGCATTCCTATCGAGTGGTCTAAGTATACAACTCATGTGCGTTTGGGGTTGGACACACTCACTCCCAGTTCTCTCGCGCAACGTCTCGAGGGCTCGCCATGTTGGGCGTGTCTCGAAATGAATTGCGCAAATGGCGGGACTAAGTAGTCACGGTTGGGCTCACAGCCAGGGGCTATCACACGAAATCGAATTGGCAGGAAGAGTGGTTTCGAGGTCCATAGTTCGGGGGGCAAAGATCAGGGATCGGATTGGGACTCGCGATTGCGGCGGGATAGTGGCGGGCTGAGGTAGCTGTGTCAACGGCAGACGTAGCGTGGAACATTGGGGTGAAGATGCTGTCAAAAAATGTATAGAGAGCTGGCGACAGTGTAAGGCAGTGTCGCGAAGGTAATCGATCGACTGCGGCAAGGCGGCAAGAGGTGGGTTGGGGGATGGTGGGATTGTGGTGTGTTGGTGTTGATGTTGGTGGTAAAGCGGAAGGTGAGTCCGGCAACAGCACCACAGCTAAATAAATTGAGCGTACAGGGTTTAGCGGGGTCTCTCAATCCCCCATCACAAGGCTGCAATAGCCCTCATTAGGTACCTCTACCTTGTATAGTATGCCCCCGCAATTAGGTATAGGTGCTACCTAGGTACATGTAATTATGATTCACTTTCAGTATAGGCGTCTCCAGCATACGGAGGGGTACCGGGACTGGCTTAGGCTTTGGACGTTTGCGAACTTCACCGCATTCATCCATATCTCCTGCCTCTCAACTTTGTAAATCTGGCAAGCTTGATGCATACTGCTACTGTATGTGAAGTCCAAAGTAAGAATAATCAAAGTACAGACTTGCCTTACCGAGCCTAGGGCAGAAGTGAAGTGGCTCTTGACTGCCCGAACCTACACTGTTTGCTCACTTTGAAGCAGCACTTCTTAGATCGGGTCCCGGTGTTTGTGGCCCATGGTCTGATAACAACTCTCGTATTGTCAACTCTTTCAACCACGCCACCAAGCAAAGACAGTTCGAACCAAGCGCCAACCCGAAACTCAACACTTACCTAGGTACATCTTAGGTAGTCGGTAAATCGACCAGAGAAATGTATTTACCCCACTCTGTGATAATCACTACAGTCTACAAAGATGAAGCGCTCACGCGAGCCTGAAGAGGAATACCCTGCAGGCACCACCGCCGAACCGGCCTCGGAACCCGCACCGCGTCCGGCTATCAAGATCACAGGGCTTGATGAGTCTGCTGTCGATACCAGCTCAGACATTGCAATGAAATGCTCCCTCCCACCTCATCATCACGAGGTGCTCTCTTTCACCACGTACGAAGAGTATGAGGTTCATTATAACAAGTCCCACACCAATCGATGTCTCGAGTGCCGCAAGAATTTCCCCTCTGAGCACTTGCTGAATGTTCATTTCGAGGACTGTCATGATGCCTTCGCGGCCGTAAAGAGAGAGAAAGGTGAACACACTGTGAGTCAAACAAAACCTGTTGGAAATGCGTATATTACTTACTAACAGAGCATGATAGTATTCTTGCTTTGTCGAAGGCTGCGATAGGAAATGCAGGACTCCGTATAAGAGACGCTGTCACTTGATCGACAAGCACATGTACCCCAAGAATTACTTCTTCACAGTCACCAGAGATGGTATTGACGGGAGGCAGTCCTTGTTATTAGATGGAGGACATCACCGCAGACGCTCGTCGACCACTACGAATGCGAGTATCTCTAAAACATCACAACGGAGGCAGAGCATTCGTGGCGTTGATGAAGCTTCCAAAATGCAGGTGGACGGACAGAAAGACACAACGAAGTCGGATTCTCAGACGAAGTCTAAAAAGACGCCAACTCCAGCGAATATCCCCGACGTCGACATGGACGATTTGGCTGGCGCAATGTCATCTTTAGAATTTGTCCCCACATCAGTGAAATTTGGTCGAGGGAAAGGGAAATCTGGATTTGCTAAGAGATGACATGCTAGTCTAGCATCCAGCGCTTACGAAGACATGATGATGAGGTCGACGAGAGATGAAAGTTAGTCACGAGTTGTCATGAGACCACGACGCAATACAGAGATATGCTTAGTTGAAATAAAAGCAGACTTGAAGTCAAAATAGAGAGATGTATTGAGGATCTGTCTCACCCTCGTCTACTTCAGCCATGATTATTTCAAGGGTGAAAATGCATGCGCACAAGCGGCTCGTGATGCGCGGCTCCCGAATGTCGAACCCCCCCCTAACGCCGTAATGATGGATACCCGTGAACCTCACCCACTCCAAGGCCATTAATCACTTGAAGCGCAGCCTCTGCAGCCACAGTTGACGCATCGTACATCTTGTTCGTCCTTCAGTTGCGCCTTAGGTACCCGGCAGATACATGTCGACTGGAAATTGGTCTCTTTGGTTTGTATACACCGCAAGCAGCACAGCTAGATCAAGAGTCATAGGTTAGCCAAGATATTCTAAGACTAATAACAACCACCTCTGGACATACCTTCTCGTAGCCTTGCTTCTTCCACTTTGCAATGAGCATAGGGTCGGCATAGCCATTCTTGAGCAACCAGTCGTACAGCTCCTTGCTGATTCCCTCGTCTCCCTTCTCATAGTACCACTCGTACACAAACCGGCTGCGCCTATTTGCGATCTCGAATATGGGCCACTGCGCTTGGTGTTTCGGCACGTTGTTCGTCGGGGTGTCTAGCGCGTTCTTCATGTCGCTTGCTAGCTTTTCGTACCCCTCGCGGATGTCTTCGAACTCGGGGGGCGGCTTCTTGCCTCGGACAGGCATGATGGGCGGGACTGTGGGTAGCTAACTTGCGCTTGTCGATTCTGAACGCTTCTCGTGAACGTGGTTGATATCACAATCAGGTTAGAGATTTGGTGGGGCAAGACTGAGATGGGCCAGTTCAATAAAGTGCGAATTGTTGGAGGTAGGTTGCTTTCAAGGGACCTCTCGTTAATAGTGGCGGGGAGCATCGAATGGTAGGCTGGGATGTGCCTGCCAAGCCTAGAACCCATTGCCTGACGTCGGCCGACAGGTACCTAGGTAGCGGGGAGCTAGACGCCACTTTGGGTGGGAAACTGCCCGTTCCAACTGACTAAGAAACTGTGGCTTAGGCTTCCAGACCACACCACCTGGTACCCGCAGCTTCCATTCAAACAGTTTGGAGCTGGACGTCGCCTCTGTAAGAGCCGCATCCTACCAAAGAAGACACAAGTCGACATCACCCACGATGCCGGTGTCTCCCACCCAATTCGCGCGTGTAACACGCTCATGTAAGTTCTCCAGCTGTTGCTTTCTAAACTGAAGCTAATTGACCACTGCAGCAACCAACTGGAACGATGCAAAGACACGAGTCCTCGTAGCCTACCGAGAATGGATCCGGGCGGTATTTCTTCCCCGTTTGAACCCTACAAAGCCATTTGTGTCCGGCCGCAGTCTCTCAAAGATACAGAGAATCAGTATTCGACGCATTGACTAACCCCGATCATTGCTCGCCAGGCTCCTAGAATCCAGACCATGTACGAAGTTCCACATCCCGTCTCCTCCATCCGCTCCAAGATGCGACAAGAGTTCGAGAAGCACCGATTCGTGAACAAGCTACCCGTCGTCGATGTGCTGCTCATGCAGAATAATGCCGAATACCAGGTGCGTTTTCCTTCTCGGCGCGCATAGCTCGCCAGCCAAGAGATGCTAGTTTGAAGCTATTCGATGTTTGAGCTAACAACACATGATCATGCAGGAAACCATGAACTTCTGGAAGCAAAAGAACCACATCATGACATACTTCAACTCTGACAACTTCCGGGGAGCAGATAGATTACCCAACAACTTCATGCAGGGTTTCCTAGAGGTATGAAACCACTACACATGTTCATCCACAAGCAGACTGACACTGTTCTATAGGGACGCAATTAGAAAATGGGTATCAATCATTATACCGTGTACTGTACATAGCAGAATTAGAAGCACTCGTTCCTTGTGTCATGTCCTCTACTCTGCGCCAGAACGCCACACTATGCTAGTTTGATGACCGAAAGACTTTTGCGCCGGCACAGCAGAACTAAACCAGAACCGCCGTGTCTAGACTCGTGATTGCCAGGCTGGTCAACCTTGAGCGGCAACAAACTCCTGTCTTTTGGTCCAGAACTCCTCAGACACTGCATCGCACAGATCCTGTAGGTCTTTGAGACCTTTCTCGAGGGCCGCAGAAGCAGTTGTTGTATCTAGAGAAGGAAACACTCATTAGTGAACAGTAGACAAAGGATAGTGTCTTGAGGAAGAAAGCATGAAATAAGCTCTTACCGTAAGTCTGGATTCTAAGATTCATTTTCTCTTCGGACGGATGTGGGATTGCATAAGCACAGAATTCAACGTCGGGACTAGTACTGGAGTCAGTATATTACTGCCCTATCGACCATCCAAGTATCTCGCTTTTGAAACTTACTTCTTCATGATGATATATCGTAAAGCATTGCCGAGTGTGTGGCCCTCCTTGATAAACTCAAAGGAAGCGGCTGTGCTAGAAGATCCGGGCAGCTAAAGATATCAAAACCTGTCAGCAACTCAGATGTAAAATCAGAAGGGCAAAGTAGCAGGCTCACAATACGAACTCGCTGGGCCTCCTCTACTTCCTCCTCTTCGGGAAGATCGTTCTCGTCCTTGTCATCTTGATCTACGGCATCGTCATCCCCACTGTCGTTTTCGACAGATTCCTGGGCGGAGGTGAGAAGAGCGTCCTCCATGGGCGCATCCTCCATCTCGACTTCCGCTTCTGGCGGAGGCGCTTTTTTTGTCCTTCCCGGCATTGTGTATTTGTTTGTGAGAATTTGTGACAGCCGAACTTAGAGACTCACAGAGGGTATAGCAATGATGTCTTGTCTGGAATTTCAAGCCTCATGAATACATGTATTTTGGCGGGGTCGGTCACTTGAGATTCACTGACATTTACAATACTTTTTTTTTACTGGGTCGAGGTCCGGGGAAGGTGCGGCACAGCTGTCACCCGCTGTGAACAGCCGGGTAGGTCCGCTCCGAGCATGATTTGTACGGAGTACATTCTTGTTCTACTTGGACGAGCCATATTGAAAAGGCTGTGAATTTGACATGTTTGCTCAATGAGATATCAACAAATTCTCTGATCGTATTTGTTATGCAGTATCCGGAGAGCAGTCATGATGCTCTGACAGCTTCATCCTGGCATTGGATGAGCCAGAAGTTGTTAGAGGCGTACTTTTCTTGCCTCTTAAGCGCCATCTGCAGAGACCGTGCAGTCTTCTATTATTTGCTGATAGTGACCCAGCAGCTTGGATCAACGGAGAACGACAGCACCAACACGCAAATTACACTGCAGCGCCAATGTGAAATTACCGCGCGGCAAGGAAACCCTTCGACCCACGGTAAGCACTCGTACGGTAGCACGGCAATTTTGAACATGACTTTTGATTATTTGTTCGCCGTGTCGGGTAAAGAATGAATAAGAAGTGCCGTATACATCACACACTATGGCGATTGTGTTGCACTCTTGGAGATTCTAACCAAGCACTCGAGACCGATACAGCCGGCTTGGCTCGCCTGAGGAGGGTTACAATGCGGCATGCGACTCGCACTAGTCCGGCTTGGTTCTACGAATACTTTCTTTCCCTTTTCCTGCCGCATAACCAAAAAGTAAGGTCGCTTAGGCTCATAGTATTCTAGATCTCATCCAATGTCACATCACCTTCCGATTCAGCATCGTCGTTGCCAGCACGCAACTCTCGGACAGCCCATTATATTTTTGCGCCCGCACAAGTCCGAATAGCAAATCAAATTGCGGCCTCGTGCAGCACAATCGCTGTGTGTATATGCTGTGTCGCCATCATTGTCAGCAATACGAAAGAAGACAAATCGCCCATTGGAATAGTTCCTCCTTTCTCTACTGATCTGCATAGATCTACTCCCAACGATAGCGGAAGGCGTCATCACAAAAATGTGTCATCTGGACGTAATTCCGCGCCCAACTCTACTCCGTAACGGTAAGCACAGCCGACGATAGGAAAGTCTAAAATCGTGCCATGTGATTGGCGGTGAGATTACTGATGTCCCTCGCCAAAGGCATGTTTCAAAGCGCTAAGCTGACTGGGCATATGATTGGCCACCGTTTCTTTCTCAAACATCTGCCATGTTGGTACAGTGGTACGAGCTCAAGTAAAAATGCAGGAAAAGGCAAGGGGTCGCCGCTCTTCTCACAGATGTCCGCCTTCGTGTGCACGATTTTGATTACGGAGCATGACTGTTGACTTTATCTGGGACGCACAGGCAACTTCGCCACTGGCGTGATTGTGCTGAGAACCGATTAGGCACTTCCAAACAATTTTCACAAGGCTGTGGGACGATAGCGAAATCACAGGACCCGGCGTTGAGGTTGTGATGGGGACTTGGAAACTGTCGCAACCATTTTACTGCCAGGACTTCGGAGTGAAAAGGCAGCCAGGTAAGGCGCGTATTTGGTGCGATGAGTGCCGCTTTTGCCCTATCGGGCAGTTTTTGGACTCGGGACTGCGGGATTCGCACTTAGCGTCGCCTGACCGGGGTTTTCAGCACTAAATGAGGGATCGACAGGGACATCAAACAAACTGTACAGAATCCAGCCCGCAATGCTTCCCTCCTGCACAATATCACATTTTGGCATGAAACAAGAGTAGCGGTCGGTCGGGGTTGCGATAGCCCTTCCGGTTATCTTGCTACCTGAAGAGGATAAACAAAAAAGTGGTTTGACAGTCACGCAATACTGGAACCTTAATAAGGGAAAAGAAAAGGGCGGAGGGATTGGAGGTTACAGATTCAAATTATGGCATGTCTTCCAAAAGGCGGGTTCCACGATTGAGAATCGCTATCCGTTGTTAAACGTCGGTTTGAACTAACACCACCTGAAGCAACTAAAAATCCCCACCAACACTACGCCTAGTGCGAGGCTTGGTTCTTCAACGACCGTTTGTTGAATGCTGTGCGCTGCGTGAAGGTAAGGCACAGAAAAGAACCTCACATATCGTGTGTTATGAGATAGCTGAGAGTGGCACGAGAAAAGTCGAAAAGTTTAGCAAAATTTAGCAAGTACTGTTCCATACGTACGTAATGAGGAAAGTATCTGGATATTAACCAATAGGCTGGCTCGTATCAATTACGATGGACGCTCAGCGCCTGTCGTTGATTGGTGGTTCAGATTCGATAGTCCAGCACGAATATTGATTCCGAGGTGTTAAAAGGATGCAAAAAGGGGAATTGTAGGATCTTTGCAGTTGCGCATTGAGATGTTTTAGCTCGTGCAATCGTCAAACAACCACACTGCCAAGATGTCGCCCCTGACCGTTCATCCTGTACTCTCCGGCACGTCGGGACATTTTAGGTAGGTCGATAGGCGAAATATAACGAAAGAATACTCGATAAGTTTTGTCCCAAGTAGTTGTTGTCTGCCTATCTACATGCAGTTTCCCCCATACCTCACATACAATAGTTTTGTGAAGGACATTTCGTGTTATACAGAGCATATTTGCCACACAGTCATAGTTGGAGGATTGAATCCCAGATGAGATCTTCACGGATGCCATCATGACTGATGACAGCCCCGTTAGATTCGACATCCATTGTTTCAACAAGGGGCCAAATGGACCCCATTGCTGGGGCTGACTGTCTGGCAGGTTTATCTCATCTTGACTGTCAGCCCGACATGAAGATTCACTTTCATCAAGCCTGGTTTACTCTCTGGCTATCTATCTGTCGGTGAGGCTGATAGTGTACTCACCGTCAAACCACCAAACCCCTTTCACGCGTTCACGACCATGGATTTCGCGGCTGAGCAAGTGATGATGGATGAACTAGCGGAAAAAGAAAAAGAGGAAATTGAAGCGCGCTATATCGGGAACTAGTCCGAATTCGGTATTGATGTCTCGAGTCTGGCTTGGCGAGCTTGCAAAAGCGTATGAGAACCCCTGTAGGTACTGCGCTGGCTCGCGTTCCAGGACCTTTTTACGACAGGCTAGGTCGCTGGTGACAGAGGGGGTCCCCCTCGTGAGATTCAAGACTTTTATTGCGCAGCCTAAAGAAAAGAGAGCACTTTGCAATTATGATTTTATAGAGATTGATATGAAAACAATGAGACACAATTATGTGAAATGTGAGTTGGAAGTTTAACTATAGAATAAAGTGATGCTTGGGTAATGTATGTGATTCGACTCGCAAGAACTTCAGATGTAAGGTACTCTATCCAATCAACCTCCCTGCCCCTCTTCGGCTCTCACACTCGAAACTTGGACCAGAGAGAGAGAGAGAGAGAGAGAGAGAGAGAGAGACTCTCAGGTATCTATCTACCAACTCCCTGCCGCCCTCCCTCTCCCCCACCACCCTTGTCTCCATCGCCAGCCCAAGTCCGCCCGCTCGCCCACCCTCTAGCTCCCTTTCTCATCCTAGCCTCCTTTAACACCAAATCTTCTTCGATTTCTTACTTACACACACTCACACACCTCTTCCTCTTCTTTTCTCCTCCCCCCTCCCCTCCCCTTACCCCGTATTTCGAAGTCTCTACGTTGCTTTTGCTTTCGCTCGAGAGAGTCGTCGCCCTCGTCGTCTCTGCTGCAGCTGGACCGACCTAAGACAGCTTATCTCGGCGACTTGCCCAGCTGTGTAACAGCCCACTCCAGCACCCTGCAGTCATATTTCCAATTTGGCCAGCAGAGCGCAAGACGGCACCCTTCCATTCGTTTGGCCCTTTATTTTCGCACGAGCCGTGTATATCGAACATCTTTCTTATCGCTGCGCTTTTCACCACACGCAGTAGTGCATAATCAACCTGACATACGATCCCATCACAAGAAACCTCTCGGATTGGGACCATAATTACTCTCCAGCTACGTAGATACAGATAATCACGAAACTCTTAACGACGACCTGGCCATTCCACAACAACGGTGATTCAGCTAGCCATTTTGTCTTGGATTTCCAGCGCCTCATAAATTTGATTTCCGTGAGTTGCGTTGCCACTTAGACCGGGACAACCACCCCCCCAGTTTCGCATACTGCATCGTGCCGACCTGCCGTTCGTATTGGCCCCCTTCAGCCAGAATACCAACGGCGGCGATCTATAGCCCTCCTGAGGCGGGTCATCGAAGAAATATCAAGACCCCGACAATCAGCGGCGACAGAGGCTTCATCATGAGTGCCGCTATTGCTATGGCTCCTTCTCCGGCTCCTCACGACAGACCTTCATATGCCGACATGTCATCTGCGACCAATGCCCCTGCAGGTACCTCATCTCCTCCTGTTCCACGTACAGTAGCCACTTCGAATGCGCATCACCAGACGCCTTCAGCTCCTCGGTCAAGAAGTCGAAGTCCAACAAGGACTGCGCTTCCACAGGCCAAATCCTCTCCACCCAGCGCGTAAGTCATCTTTCCTGCACTCTTTCCCAGCCTCGCTACTCGTCTAATGAATATTGACAAAATAATGGGTGTCAGCCTGCGAAATGTTTCATCTTCCTCAAATCCCAAAATTGTGGTAAAAAAGGAGCCTGGATCCCCAGAGATTCCCACCACTCGGCATCGCCCCCGAAAGTTAGATCTCTCCAAGAATACTCTCACAGGCTCCGGCGCGGCTACGGCACGGCCGGCACTGGGCGGAAGAGAAGGACTCGGTATTCAGGAGGTGGGACTAGCCTGTCTCTCCCCTGGTTTCGTGACACAAGACCCCGTCATGAAGGCGCACTTGCAGCAGAGCATGGACGTTAGAGAGAAACAGCGACGCATCATCGAAGCCAGACTTCAGCAACAGTCCGCTAAGGGAGACGGCCCTGATACTGGTAAAGACAAAGATCCTCTCAGTCAATTCGCGGCAAAGACACCCGGTATGTCGAGACGAAACAAAGCTCCTCCAGGTCTCAGCATAGTTGCCCCGTCCCATGAGCAATTCGCCAATGAACGAGTTATCCAATCTGCACCCCTTGGTCATACCTTCACTGGGCGTCATCACCCACACCCTTTGACTCGACAAGTTGCAAATCAACCTTCTAACCTTTCAAGCACATCCCATATTCACCACGTACCCGCTACCCAGACAGCGAACCGCCTGCCACCCATTGCGGACGTCTTCGCCAATCAAGGCTTGCAATTGCATGGCGAAGCAAACAATCGTCCATCGTATCCTGGCCCAAGTCATGCTCCATTGCCCTCTCCCAGTCACCCACCCCCAACAGCATTTGCGCAGCCCCCGCCGTCGGGCCGTCCTAGAGAGTACAAGTCGGCGGAGGAGGCACAGCATGACTTGTCCGGCGGTCGACCTGAGCTGCTGCCTAAACTGGTTCATTATACCGGCCACCAACCACCAACGCCTCCATCTCCCCGGAACGGATCGGCAATGCATGATGGAAGTCAAAGTTCGAGTAAGCGGCGCACCCGGGCTGAATACGAAGAGGGTGGCAGCCCACCTCTAGGCCATGGACCAGCAGCTACACGAAGGGGTCCATTTGGTGCTGGGCGCGATAGCCCTGAGACCCAACGGCAGAAACGCGAGGAATTCCTCCGCTTATGTGAGAGAGCGTGGGATTTATTTCATTCTTAATTCGTTACCATTTCCATATTCTTGGTACGGTCGGCTCCTTTGGCGAACTGTTATGATTAGACGTCACATATATGAAGCATCTTCCCTTGCCGGCAACTAGTTACTCGTGAAGACACAAATTCCCTTCAGGGCCCCGTCTCGAAGCCAATGAGCAACATTGGTCGACACGCTGTGGAAAAGGGAAAATGTGATGGGGTTTAATGTCTTGTGTTCTAAATTTATTCGTTCAGGAACAGGGGGCTAATTTTCACGCCAAACTCGAACTGTCTTATAACAAGTCGGTGGACACCTTATAAGAGGTTCCAATTTCACTTGCTTGGAAGACAAAGAAATGATCCTGGGCTCTATTTGAGAATGGCAGGCTCACGTTCACGCCTATATTCCCCCCCAAATGTCCCAGGTGGGCGTGAGAAGGAAAACGAGACAGGGAATGATGATGAAGTGATGTTGAAAAAGGACATGTGGTGATGTTTCGTGAGAGGGCTTATGAATTGGTCTCGCTGGCGATGCACACCAGTGAATGTCAGTATTTAGCAGGATTGACGTATCAGCTTTGCTGGAATCAAAGAAAGAAGAAAAGAAAAGAAAAAGAGGGGGTTCTTCGCCTTTCCCCAAGCGAAGAGGTGGATGACACAACCCGAAGTAACATTCAGGTCAGAAGCAAAAGGCAGATATACCCCCGGGGTTTCGGTGTACACATAATATGACTTTCCGGACATATATTATTTGACTTACACAGTCTGCTTATCTCATGTACATCTCGATGACCATGGTCTGATGGATTTCCTAAATCAGTCTGCAATCTAGTCTTCCTCGTATATTCATTGAAGATGAAGTCTCGGCTTGTCCGTGTCAGGAACCTTATGAAGGCATTCATTTCGTGTCTTCATGATACGAGGTGAGGAGTGGCAGGCCTTGCGAGGAACGGTCTCTTGATCTACACCTTCCAATACTAGGAACATTGGGTACGGAGAACTCTTAGGTTGTTTTCACCAACGCTTCAGTCTTACATGACATATCAATGGAACCGATCTCAACTGCGTATTTGTGTGCTGCACATTCGGACACCCACTTGTGGCTCTGTGGTCGAGAAGAATATTATTAGTCTTATGCCCAACCCTCAAGATACTCTAACACGTACATATCTAGCTACCTACCTATTACCGTCAAGGATTCTATAGCCTTGTACATATTTGATATATAGAGGTATGCAACATTGAACCACAAGCGGCTCATACAAGTAAATAGTTGAAACTTCTCTATAAGGAATCAGCATGAAGCAGGTCGTGCTGAGGTAAACCTATACCTCTTAACTAGTTGTCCTTATCATAGCCCATACTCTACCTCATTTGGAGCGAAGTACTGGGACAAGAAGCATAATTGCACATGGTTATTCAGAAAGGAGGAGTAGAGCCAGAGAAGAGGATCTTTCCTTATCTTCCTAATTAGAATAAATCAGAAAGTAACATGATCCTCACACTAGGCATCTTGCCATGCGCCCTTTACCCATTAGACCCAGCGAGACCTCTATTCATTGCGCGACCCATTTTGATAGGGTAGTGAGATACCCAGCTAGGCACACGCAAGACAATGAAATAGCCCGTCTGCCCACGCTCCTCCACTTGCTACTCAAGAACCTGATTGTCTCCTTGCCTTCATGATTGTAGCGTGAAAGGTGCGAATATACCCTTTTGTATGATTATACAAAATATAAGATCGTCTTATTGACCTTAGCTCGCGGGGCGCGTGGCGCATCTATTCTCCTTTCCCTGCTGATGCGCGCGCCTTATGTGCAAACCGGGATGTCAGATACGTCATGTTGTCGTGGGTCTTCGTAAGATTAAAGATAATAGAAGGAAAAAAGAAAAGAGGAAAAGGATAATATATGCATCAGGAGCGCCAAACTCCCTGCTGGAAAATGTGACTCAGTCACCAAATGGTGACTCGAGACTGGTGCACCAAGGGGAATGCGGTAAGGGTATGCGAGGAAGACTGCTTTTGAGAATCACAACCCTATCGGTTGCATCACAGACCTTCCTCACCGGCCTTGCAGAGTTTTATCTCGCGGCCCCATTCGGATTTAAGGACCTGAGAGGCTGTGATACGTCGAGAGGGGTTGGGATCCAAGATTGAGTAAATCACGTTACGGCATCGAGCCTTTTTCACTTGGTCAGTATAAAAACTTTGACAGAAGACAAGGCCAATCGGGTGAACTCACGCGATGTAGAGACTCGATCGGGCCGTATCCTTCTTCGTCACGACGACCCTCAAGGTATCGGTCGTAGAACTCATCTTCGCCCTTCTTGGCGAGACGCCAAAGATGCCTGCCGGTTCGCATAGCCATGTAGATGACACCACAAGCCCAAATATCGACAGCGCGGGCGTCAAATTCTTTGTCAACGTACTCCTCTGGGGCAATGTACGGAGCAGAGCCGCAAAGTCCGGACACCATGTGTGCGCTGTTTTCCCAGGCCATTCTGAAGCATTCGCCATTGCCGAAATCGGTGATCTTCAAGGCACCGTGGGAAGTGAGCAGTAGATTCTCCGGCTTCAAGTCGCGATGCGCAACTCCCATCTCGTGCATATATTCGACACCACGCATCATCTGCTTGAAGTAGCAGTCGGCTTCCATGACCTCCAGCTTACCGGCAGCCAGGACCAAGGTGTACAAATCACCACCAGAGCAGTATTCCATGACCTCACAGTAGTCGCCCTTTTGGTCTTTTAAGAGGTCGAGCGTGTGGATGACGTTGGGGTGCCGGAGAGACGAGGAAATGCAGAATTCAGAAGTTAAACGCTTACTATACTTCTTCTCGCTCTCCTCTGGTCTGCGTCGGAACTCTTTGACAGCGAAGAGTTTCTCGCCGTTGTCCACCTTCTTGTGGGATATCCTCACAATTCCAAACGCACCTCTTCCAACTACTTCATGGCATTTGCCATATTTCTCAACAAGCGTAGCACTGTGGCTGGGACCACCTTTCTTATCGGAGGCCAATGCTTCTTTCTCCTGCTTCAACGTGTCGACCCAGCTAGAAACAAGGGACAGATCAGCCGCCTCGGGGGCTTCATGCCTTCGGCCCAGCAATCCCTTCCACATGTCGGATAGCTTCTCCTGGCGTCTGCTGGCCTTGAGGTGGTGCTCGTGGCCGCCAAGAACGTTCGGGTTCAAGGCATAGCGTTGGGTCTGGTGGGACTTAGACGATGGATGTACGTCAGTAGTGGAGAGAGCGCGCATGGGCATGCCAGATTTAGTGGTGACTTTGTTGGGAGGCGTAATAGCCCCGGACGATGGCGAGGTGGCGGGAGGTGGTGGGCGTTTTGAAGGTTGCGAGATGTCAGCCATAGTGGGTGGTTTTGTTGTGTCGTCCTTGGAAAACATCCTGGTCAAGCGGTTCTTGATTGAGGATGGGGGCTTCTCGGTTTGCCTCGGTTGAGGGGCGTCCAGAGTAGAGACGACACCATTGATAGGCTGGCCATTCTGGGCCTTGACACTGGGCGAACGCGAGGGAAGCTCGACAGACCTTATGGAAGATTGTTTAGATGCATTGGGCGAACTGGTCTTTTCCGACGTGTTCGACATAGCTGGTTTATTTTTGGAGCGACGAAGAGCTGCAATAAGAGTAGGTACCAAAGGGGTGGTGGCGACAGGGGGGGATGGCCAGCGGGGTATTTGCTGTGCGTAGCTGTAGCTGTAGCTGTAGCGGGTGGTGGTGCTGCAGTGGTGCGTGGGGGTTGACGCAGGACAGATATAACGACAGCAACTCCGACGACCAATGTCGCCTGTGCGCGTGGGCAGAGCCCGGGGGTGGCGGCCGAGGTGATGATTTGCAAAACGAAGATGAGTGGGAATCCAGCGATCCGTAATCACAGAAAAAAGAAGAGAGGGAAGAGGGAGGAGACGGACGGCGTAGCGGGACTAATAAGTGAATTTGTAGGTTTGTAGGTAGGCTAGTAGAAGGAAGTGGTACCTCGTAGGTACAATAATAATGGTGGGATTGGTAATGAGAATGAATAGGCGAGGAGTCTAGCAGGACCCTGAAGGTGGTGCTAGAGGGGCACACGATTTATCTCGTTTAGGGCTCTCTCTCTCTCTCGGATAGACTTCAGGCGCACGAGGGGGGCAAAACAAGAGTTCCTCTTAGCGTGAAGATCAGGTGTAAGGTGTTGCGAGACCGAAAGGACGGGCCAGAGAGAGACACAGAGGTAGGTAGGTAGATGAAATCGTCTTTCTTATGCAGACTGACTGGTTTATCAACCACGATAGGAACCTCTAATAAGGGGTTCCAGCACGTGTTAGAGACGGAATGACTGGCAGCTGCAGAGATTCCTGAGTGATGCACGGATGGAGACGATCATTGTCAGCGGATATTTTCTTTTATTTGTACCAAGATCCTGTTAGTGTCGATGAGTGACTCGCAGGGTGTGACTAGGTAGTAGGAGAGAGAAGATAGATATGTGTGATATGGACAATAGAGAGGAAGAAGAGGAGGAGATGATGTAGGTGGTCAGACAATAGACCCAGGCAATGGGATATTTGTATGATTACCTCAGGTATGTACTAGGTGGCTGCTGAGAGGACCAAAAAAAGTCAATGAGTTTGGAATTGGAATGACATGCCATGCATACCATTTGCAGTGACCACTTGTACAGGTAGGTAGATAACCTTTTCGTCCTAGTAGACCACAAGCCTGTACTCATAAGCAAAGAACCTACACGTGCTGATCAAGGTCCCTCCTGTACAACCATGTAACCGACTCCAACTTTCTATATGCATTTCAGCCAGGGCCACAACACTCCATAGTCTATTGTTGGTTGCAATCCTCACTCAAGTCTTTATTTATTACTGACAAAGAAAGTTTGTGGTCATTTGGACACTATCGAGCCTTGTAAGCGCTTCCATTGTAGGCAACTACCTTCTTGGTACTGTCAAAAACCATAGCATAGTACTGTAGCTGTCTACCTTGGTTTATACCTAACTTTGTTTGGTTAGCAGAATCTCCTCTTTTATTCAGTCTTTTTATGAGCGACTTCCACTGGATGAGTATACATTGGTTACTATAATCAAGTTGGAGTACATACAGCTTGACCTGCACTATTAATGGAAAACTCGCTCCGTTGATTCGTTCGGCATGTTCCCTCTAGTGCTAGACGTAGTAGCGGATGGTTCCAATACAGAAGCTTGCACATATGCTCTCGCTCACGAGGTAATGTGGTCAAGGGTCTTTATTTTCTGTACCTTGGTATAAAGGTAGAGAGATACCTTAGATACTGGTATCCATGAGTCATGGCAACAAAGAACATCGACCACAAGGTCCTCCAAAAAATAAAGCTCTTTGGAGGTAGCTCAGTAGCACCGAGTATCTCTACTTTAGTGGATAGATAACTTTTCTTGAGAGCATCCACAGAAAGATAGCACCAAAAGCAAGCACAAGTTTACAGCCGGCTTATGTTAGGTATTGTACGCGAGTCAGTCTCTAGTTGAAATAGTGCCTTTTACGTCTTATTACATAGCATCAGTTCTAGAACAGCATCTCTCGCACAAAATACTCCGAAGGAAAAACACTCCCAAATCCCGCCGGACGCCCGCTCCAGTGGAATCTACCACATCGAGAGGCGATTCGGGATTGAACAAACGTTACATACAGAATACTGTATTCAGTACGTGGAGGGGGTATCCATAGCTACCTCCTATGAGGGATTTCCCAATTGATTAGCTGCATGGCAATCGGTACCCCTTCCGCTGCAGGAGGTGAGACGGCTTAATACTGCTTGTAGCCCTGTTTGGGACCTTCCATGTGGCCATGTACCCGTGTCTGCGCAAAATATGGCATTTACGACTTTCCCGTCTAACAAGCTGTACTCGATGGAAGAACCATAACCTTTGCTCACCGCTCCCATAAGCTCACAAAGCAACCCTGCGTGATCAGACAATGCAAGCTAGGTTGGCTCTCGAATAGCAAACCCGTACGATATCTCTCCTACTCACGCTCAAAGATAGGCTACACCAGTACTCGTGCTCAACTTAGGACACTGCCTATCCCCTTTCTTCATATACCGCTGTGAGTAGACAAACATGATGAAAGGGAGCGCCCCGGCCGCACGTCTGGAAAGAGATAAGCTGTTCAATTCGGATGATGCAGCTGCAGGGAGTGATCTCCAATATGTTGACCGCATATGCGGGGAGGAGTGGCATGCAGTTCCGCGACCTCCAGCTGTTGGCGACATGCCAAGCTAAGGTCTCTGATAACCGAATTCTCGAACCTCGCTTAGAGATGAGTTCATTACTATGAAGCTCGTCTTTGATGTCAATATTCTACGCGTAAAGCCGCATCGCATATCGAAAGCCGAGATATGTCTCTACATAGAAGGATCATGAACGGTACTTTATGTTACACCCTACACTTCCAAAAAGGCGCGAAGCATCCCAGTAAGCCACATCTGTGCTGTCGGGATGCAGAACTAGATATTTGCTATTCATTCGAAACATGCGTTTGGTGGGATCAGCATAAGTGACGTCATCTCCTCTGTTCCTAAATATTTTCGTCGCACGACACACAAATACTTGTTGGCGTTGCGGGGAATTTTTAATGACCTGTATGGAATATCGGGGGACATGAAGAGATCAATCATGGCTGTGTGAACTGAAAATCTATCTAGTGAATAGCGGAATATCATGCTGGTGCTTCAAGATTGCATCGACAAGAAAAAAAAAACTAAGCTTTCTGCGTCCATCTGCCTGCTTCAGGGGATAGGTACATCTATGCGTGTGTTGATCTATTGAAGCTCGTCCCGTCAAACTCAATCATGAAATACAACAACAGTACCTAGAGAAAAACGTTAATGAGGTAACCGCAGCCTCGTCGGGTAGCGCGCCTAAAACCTGCTAGGTCCTAAGCACGGCAGAAACTTCATAGCACGGCTGCTCAGTGATGCGGCCTTTGCATCAACCACCAGCAATCTGCTTCCCGTGCCTGAATTCCAGAAGATGAGTGGCTACTGAGAACGGTAACACTAGATAAGAGATGCATTCTGCTCGTGCAGGCGACCCCCAGGTCCCGGTCGTCCCACGTCCGGCAGAGATCTCGGCGTAGGGATGTCATCGACACTTCCTATTCCGTTACACTAGAGATTTTGATGCTTATTAATAATTATCTCTGCTCTTTCCCCTATCTTTACTCTCTAGCATCCATCTCTCGAATTCTAGCAGTATGGGTCCCGCCTTTCGTCCGAAAACGCGGTGAATTCCATGGCCTCGATGTGGACCTATATACCTACAGCAGGAAACAAAGAGCCAATTTCCGTACCGTGTCCACCTGACACATCTTTCGAGCACAGTCTGATTTCCCATGGATCTCCTCTACTTCACCCCATCAATTTAAAGAGGAGCATCTCGCGAACCCTCACTGAATCGAGAGAAACACTTGTTGATCAAAGCCAAGCAGCAGCTATTATTACCGCCGTGTCGAGTCGTGTTGAGATCCAAGTTCGCTAAGTCCGTGGCACTAAAGCTTTGAGAACCTAACATTGAGTATACAACAATAGGGTAAGTGCTGCCGCCCTATTTCCCCCTTCGACATCTGGTCTGCTTCTGAAAGATCCAATACTGGTCACTGTTGTCAATCAGAATTTCACCTTGCCCTATCAGAGTGGCAGCCCGCAGTCACTTACATACACGAGATCGAACCAAGCTACTGTGCTGATTTGCTTATTAGGAACTGCTCCGACTTAGGGTTGAGCTGTATTGGCCCTATTGAAGTCATTGAGCAACCAATTGAACCATTCCAAAAAGCTGGGGAACGGAAAGGAAAAAAACCTGGGGTCATTTGTTGCCTATGCCTTTTCCGAGATACGCGGCGCATGCTCCGCACGCTGCACTCACTTCGGCCCACGCCAGTCCCCTCATCGTCTCCGCATGAAGACCTCAATAATCCGTATCTAGGAGGAATTCCATATCGTGCTCCGTACAAATATCTCTCGTGATTGTCCGCGCCGGCATTCCCTGTGTTTCCAACGCATGAAACCTTGAAACAACCGTCATAAGTAACCAAGTGAACGAACACTCGTCATCATATCAACTATTTCTTACCCAACTACATTGCTGCAGACTAGGGCAGACGGACTAATAGTCAATCACATGACGGAAATCCTAACGCACGTCACACGACGATGGGCTCAAGTCAAACGGGCCCGGATGCATGCAAGCTAATCCCAATCGCGAGGTTGCAACAGAAAAGCCACGTCGACAACTGGGAGTGGATCTGCCATTACTACTTGATCGCTTTCGCCTCACCTTTTGGGTTCTTGAACACGCGACCAAGTAAAAGTGCGTTACATACCGACTTGTAGTTACGATCGTCAGGGTAGTTGTGCTCGATTTAAAGCACGGAATGTCAGCTATTTAAGCTAGATGCACGGTTATCGATGAGAGGGGGAGAGACGGGAGGGAAAAGAGTAGCATCTCGTCTCGCTATGTCTCCTCTATAAGCACTTCGGACTGAAAGCTGCCCCTAGAGATTTTCGAACCTTCTGCTCGGCATGACATCCCCTAAGCGGGTATCTATGAAGGTACGATACACGATGCATGCTGTGACACTCACCAGATGCACTCGACAAGGATGACTGCATACCTTCCTTCTGCACCTTTTCTTACTTAATAGGTATACGTATGATCCATATAGGGCTGAGCCCAAGTAGAAGCTTCCTTCCGTCTTTCCGCTCTCTCGCGCATGACCTGAGTTCTCTCATTTGCATAACATGCACCAGTTTCTTAATGATAAGTTGCCTCTGTATTAAGACCATCAACTCATTTGTAATCAACCCCTTACCTCACCATATCCTACAGAGTAATCCAATCATATTGATTGCATGGCTGTATCATCTCTCCGGGCACAAACCCCAAAGTGAAAGCAGTGCCGCGTCCCAACTTAGCTGCTGCTCTCATCTCCCCTGTCCCCCTGATATGCGGACCTACCCTGCATTGGCCATAGCCTGCCTTCGTATACCAGAATTAGTTTGAGTATATAATGATTGTGCGGGAAACAAGCTTTGTGCCTACAGAATTATTGTGAGTCTACATGTTCTCTCTTGCTATGTGTATAATCAATTGGACTTGGAAATGACTTCGATGCTCCATAGACATGCTGAGTAAGTTGCCAACTAACGCGGAGATTCAATTTGAGAGCTAGGAAAGCATCACAGCTATCGCCACTTTAAATGAACCTGGAGCCAGTAGTTAACACTTCACGCCAATCCCTTGTTTATTAGTAGGGGCACGTGTTCCTTTATTATTATATATTTTGTCACGTGCCATCATCTTCAACCGTGTACTTCATCTCTCGTTCGCCACTGAACCAGCAACACGAGGATTTAGAAAACTCTGTACCTAAGGTATAGTATGTAAAAGCATGGACATCTATACGCCATTACCGATAGAAGCCTCTGTGCCATCCGACCCCTTCGCTTTTGTGTCCTATAACAACTTGTATACTTACCATGAAACGCCCGCAAATCATATTAAGCAGTTTTGTGCAGAAATGCTCAAGGCCCTTATGAACGCTCATCCGTTTGTTCGTGAACTGAGTCTTTCTTTTTCCAGTCTTTCGTCATCGACGAAACGACATCGACAAACTTGTATCCGGTCTCCTTGGCGGTGTCGACGACTTTTTGAGCACCAGCTTGGCCCCCTTTCAACCAGCCCTCCTCGTGGTGAGAGTTATTTCGGGCCTCCTGAATACGAGCAAGCCCCCTTGATGCTGCCTCCGAGCCGCGGGTGTAAGCAGTGTTGGCTAATGACTTGCCGGCCTCCAGAATCATGTGATCATCCCCCATGTATTTGTTCATCTGGGCCTCACCGAGAACTTTCGTCATGTAGGTCGTTGTCTTGGCTCGGTTTTTTCTCCTATCTGAGCGAATCCGCTTGATCTCTGTCTCGAAAGCACGGTCGTATACGTCGAACTCAGCACTGGTTGGAGAGTCTGACACCACGTGTGCCGAATCTGCAGTCCTAGACTCATCGACTTCCCCTGTACCAATTCCCAGAAATGCTGGGGTCGTGATTTCTCCACCGTTGTTAGAATTTTCTCCGGAAGTGACGTGACTCATAGATAAACTTGACTGGTAGGCCTTTCGCTTCTCGACAAGCTCAGCGGCCTGCTCAGCAATGGATTTCTGGCGCTGAGGCTCCGCTAGGTGCGAGGATTGATCCGAGTCTGAAGTGTGCGCTAACTTCGATTCGTTTGAGAGCGGGCTTGGTGTGTGAGGAGTTCGTGGTGTGGTGGCTCGACTCGACGAAACGAGGCTCTTGAACCGATGTATCGCACGCATCTGAGAAGATGTTAGAAGATAAGCAGTCAGTGGAGAAGAACCATGGTCAACTTACTACACAAAGAAGATGATCCATTTTTCTTGTAAAGGCGTGGTTAACCTCGAGTTCATTCGGTGGTTCCACATCATCACAACAATTGTCTTCCTCCGGCAGCAGATGATCTGTACCATTCTTCGTGACCCACGGGTGATTCTGAAAATTGTGTGAGTATTTTTCTTCGTGCAACTGAGGGTCGCTTACTCGTAGTTCTGGCATGGTAATTCTGGTTGAGCTTTCCTTGTCCAAAATTCTCTTCATCAGATCAACAAAGTCGGCATCCTCATCCTCTGGTAGTGAGAGCGGGTCTGTGCGAATAGACTCGTATATGTCCATTGGGCTATCGCCTTTGAAGGGCAACTTGCCGTATTTCAAGCAATACAGAGTCACGCCCATGGACCACAAATCAGCAGCTTTGCCCAAGATATCACCATGTTTCTCGCAAAGCTCTGGCGGTAGGAAAGCCGGAGAGCCAGCAGATTTGCTTGTCACCATGTCATCGGGCTTCTCAAACATCTCAGAGACACCAAAGTCAACAACCTTAAGGCAGTCGTCTTTGGTTAAGAGCAGGTTGTCTGGTTTGATGTCACGATGAATGATATTCTGTGCATGCACTATTCCAATGTCAGCTCCACTTCGACCTGTGAGGGTTACTAGTCTCTATAACCCACAGTATTCTATGCCCAATATGAGGTCACGGAACCACGTGCGGCAGTGTTCGTCATCGTAAGGCGTGACACACTCGTCGCCTGTGTTCACCTTCATAACGACGCCCTTTGCGCACATTTCCATGACTACGTAAAGAGAATCACCATCAGGGTCGTCAAGAACTTCTATGAGGGCAACCAGATTCGTATGTCGAAGCTTCTTCATGATGGCGATCTCTTGGCGTATCCAGTGTAGGGCATCTTTTGCCTCGGCGTCCTCTTGGCGGCTGAATTGCTTCCTGTAGAACTGGTTAGGATCTCCGCCGGGGGCTAAAGGGTGCGGTCTTCCGGGTCCGGGGCGTCTCATGACAGTAGACTGAGCTCGTCTTCGCAAACGCGCCTTGGAGAATTCTTTGATGGCCTGCACGCCGTGTTAAAGCAAGCGGGTATTATAGACGACGTGGGCGGTACGCACATATTCATTGCCATATTGGTCTGTGGCCAGATGGACAGCGCCGTAAGAGCCGCGACCAATTTCCTCTTTTATAACATATTGGTTGACTGTGTGTTGGGCATGGCCATCGGCATCGTCGCTAGTGTCTCTAGCTTTCGCGTCGAGAGTTTCCTGCAAAAGTGACGTCAGCTAACAGCTAAGTTTATGTAATCGCGGGCGGCAGTCCGACCTTGATCTCGCGATGTTGGGAGGGAGTCCTCTTGTGGTGTCGCAGAGGACTCTGGAACTGAAGCGGGGTATGAGGTGACGATCTATTTGAGTGTCTTAGAAGCTGTTAAACATTGAATGGCGGGGTGCTGCGACATCTGCGACAGATGCTAACCTACACTCGGGGGCTGACCTGGTTCTGGTTCGGGTTATCGATGGTTTGTTCGATGGTAATCTGCGGTTGTGGCGACAATGGAGGGGAACTTGCACTCGGGAGCTCTGACGTCGTTGCCATGTTGATTCTCTCTCACGAAGGTGAGCCAAAACGTGCGAAAATCGGAGACTTGTGCATAACGGAAGACAGGATGTTATCTACCACAGCTGAAGCTCTCTGTGTTTTTTTTTCACTGTTCCTAGTCAATATATATACCTGGCTTGACCTTGTACCTTAGGTGCATGTAGGTAAGATAGGCATGAAATGAATGCCGTTATCAGCCCAATGATCAAGCTAATTCATAACCATAACCGTCTAATCCCTGTCCGTAAGGCAACCCCGGTAGGATGAAGGCAACCAGACTATTCCGACACAACGGAAGGCGAAGAGGGCAGGAAAAGAATGAACGTGTACAATCTACATCTTCAGGAAAAGCTATAGGTAGACTTTAGATCCGTAGCTCAAATCTGTCCAGGTGATCAGGATTAGGACTGAAGTGAATCATAACTAAAGGCCATGAATGTTAGGATAACAGGTAGAAAAAGTAACCCCACATGTTCCTGTTTGTCCAGCAAACAGCACCTGTCCATCATCGATCCAACTAGGTTAGGCAGAATAGAGTAAAACCTCCCATCATTCTGCGTTATACTGGGGTTCTGGGTTTTACCACTTTCTACGTGTCGCAAAACAGTCATGTGCTTTCGATATTGAGGCAGCTCTCTTCTATCACATGTTTGTTTACACAATCCATGTCCAGTAGATATCAACAGATGGCCAATGATTCTTCTTTATACTGCTTTTAATGCCACCCGCTGGTAATGTTTGAATGACAGCAGGTTTTATCAATAATTCAAACTCTCGGGACTCTATTCAAGTTCTTACTTATTACATAAGCTATTTTGAATGTTTGGGTCCACGGGTATACCTTCGTCATATAGATCGTTCCACCACATAATGTCTCGAAGCTTCTCCTCACTCGATGCAACATTAGCAAAATGCTCTTTTTGAGGCGTTCTGATCTTGCGATGCACCTCACCAGCGAGCTTCCAACCAAAGAACCCAGCCATCTCCCAGTCCACAAGTCCCACGACTTTATCATTATCGACAATGCAGTTAGAGGGAGTAAAGTCGTTGTGCGTAAGACTTGTATCGGGGTCTATATTGGTAACCGAGAACAACATGTCTTTTTCTAGGGTATTGATTCGGCCGTTATTGAGGATATTGGGATCCGGAACTACGTGAACACGACTTTGCTGTCCGCCGCTGGGCTTTATAGTATGCAGCTTCCGAAGCATTGCTCGGGCCTGCTGCTTGAAGCTTGCCCTTTGACTTTCTGATAGATATGGGAATGCGACGGCCAGACTGACACCAGCAAGTCTTTCCTGGACCAGCACTTGATGGCCATTGATCTAGACAAAGTGTGAGTTAACGAACACTGTCAGCACTTCGCATGGGACAGCACCTTGCCACAAAAATAAATTTTAGGTAAATCAATATGATTGAGAACATGCCGCGAGATCTCAATGGCGTATATCTCGTTTGCGTCGGGATACGAATAGTCGACATTGGAAGGTGACCTGACTTGACAATCACACTTCCCAGAGCGAACACATCCCGCCCACCCTCATCGGCTGGGTAGATGCGGACGGATTTGGTGCAAAGAGAAAGGACTGACGACCAATACCGCAAAGCACCCGGAGACTCGGAGTTTACATATTGAGGGTCCACTTGAAAGTCGTCTGGTCTGGGTAAGTATCGACCATAAAATGGTACATCCGCATATAAGTCAGTGGCCGGGATTTTTGCTGGGTCCGATTCATAAGGGTTCATGGTGGCACAAAACAGACTCTTCAAGGTAATTGTATTCGAAGTCCAGGCCTGGTATGATAATTCAAGCTCCAAATCATATAAGGACCAATAGTAAATACTGAAATTTATCAGCTGAACTCCTCAACGTGTGTTACGAGGTTTGTGTGAATTTACGTAGGGAGGATAGTGGGGCATTAGGATGTACATAGCGTACTTGCTCAGGCGGCACATGCTCATTCCAGCTCTTTGGTACCTGAGTACGGAGAATTGTTGCCAAAATCCAACATCCAACATCCAACATCCCGAAAAATTCAAACTTCTCGCAAACAAACAAAGCAGGACTATCGACCATCACGGGATGTGAGCTCTGCCTCTCCCCATTGCCGGAGCCATGCCTGTCCAGGTTTACTCTTTCTACATCTTCGACCGCCACAGTAAGTCAGTCTTTCAGTCAGCCTCGAGCTATGCCTCCCTGCCGTGCCTGCCTCCTCGTGCGTGTTATAGTCTGTGTCTGTCAACCAAACCAAACACACCCTAGGCAGACAGCAAGCTGCCTACTCAAGAAACCGACTTTCGCTGACACCAACAAGCCGAATGTATCTACTCCAAACAATGGTTCCAAGCTCCGAGCTCCGCCGCAGCGCCAACAACAACAACCTCCTCCTCCTCCTCCGTGCACCCTAACAACCCAGCCACTACTACAATCACATCCCCGCCATCGTCCGACGCACAACAAGCACAGCCAAATGGCACCACCACCACCACAATAGCAAAGCGTCCCCGGCGCGACAAAAACGCCGACGACGCCAAGCTGATCTTCGGCACCGTCTTCAGCCTGCGCAACATGGTGCGCAAGCTCGGCGGCGACGACGACGCCTTCATTTCGTTTCGCACCACCGAGTACAAGCTGCACTACTACGAGACGCCCACGAACCTGCGATACGCCATGTTGACGGAGCCCGGCGCGCCGAGTATGCGGAATGTGCTCCATCAGATCTACATTAATCTTTGGGTCGAGTATGGTGAGTTTTATCTGTCCTTAGTGTTTTTTGGATATAGTGAAGGTACCGGGGGGAGCATTGGCACAGAGGAGAGGAATCTATGGAAATTGGTTTTTTTTTTTAACACCGTTTGTCAGGCTAACCACCACGTTATCTACATTTATCTAGTCGTCAAAAACCCACTTTCACCGGTTGAGCACAAAGGCGGCGAGGGCGTACGGAACGAAATGTTTGAAATGGGGCTGGATAAGTTCATCAGGGGACTGATGTGATGAGACGGGTGTGCCTATCCTAGTTCCACGAAGGCTTGTGTCTCGCCCACATTCGGGAATAGAGACGAAATGATGCTTCGTGGTAACTATACCAACCGCTGGAGATGTCCAGACCATACCGCCGTCCAGTCCCATGCAGAGTGGCAGATGAGAATAACAGAATACGGCAGTCCATTATCGGTAGCTTCTGACTACGATACCAGAACGGATACCAGAACAACCGGGACACGAATCATCAGCGTGGTGAGATGATCGACGGCCACAGGGACAAACGAGGTCCTCTGGCTGAGACACCATCTAATGTCCAACCCACTGCGACATGATTGAAGGCGACGGACCAGAACGTCGACAAGAGCGCTAACAGCACGAAATGTGCATATGGTTTACGAGAGATTAGATTATCATGAGATAAAAGCCACTCGTGCTATGCCACCCACAGATACAAGAAGAAGAGAAAGCAAGATAATAGATGCCCTTTAGATAATAGAGAGCAAGAGATATAACCAGTCCTTGTGGGAGACCTGAAAATTACCACATACCTCTACTTAACTAACTTAAAATACAATAACCTAAGCCTTGAACGAACTGCCTTGTGCATAACCCAAGATGGATTTCGGAATCTAGGATAAGTTGTCCCCTTGACCGAGATTTTTCAAAGTGTGGTCAATACAAGCATTCCCAGAAGCCGGCAATATACCTGAGATACTTTATTGCAAAAGAGAACAAAAATGGAGCAATCCCAAAAAAACCAATGAATCAACCAAGCATCGAAGTAGACGTTCAGATCCCCTCTTATGAAGGACACAGTGTTTCAAGCAGCGGCGCATCAGAGGCACCAGAATAGAGAATTCGATCGGGACACTCAACCAACACACGACCACCGTGGACTGGTATCAGCCAGCACTGTTATTTTGGTATATGTGTTTGACCCGTCCCATTGTCTCGAGGTAGTGGTAATCTTTCAGTGCCCATGTAGAGGTAGTTCATTGCAAGCAGCAATGGAGTTACTAGGTATGTAGGTAGATTGTGTGGTATATGATTATCCTAAGAGTTGATCCCTTCTCCAGCATATCAGTCATTCATAGTGTACAACAGGCATCACACCGAGAGCGATAACAAGCCACGGACAAAGATGGCAGGAAGAACTCCAAGTCTAGTTCCTTGCGTGCTGCCAAACCTGTCTTCCCTCTTCCGGATTGTATGTTTTTGTTTCCCTTTTCATCTATATAAACGAGATGATACCCAGGGGTCATGTTCCTGTCATTTCCAATCCTATATCGCTGAGGTCCTATTTTTCAGACAAAAGAGCTCATATATCCATGGCCAATTTTTTTTTTCGAGATCGTCCACCGGGAGGGGAAGGGCGAACAACCAAGTCGCTACCTTTTTATCATCATTATAGGAGCGATGATTATGCCCGATCATCAACTTTGTCATAATAGTCACGACTGAGCTTGCGAAGGCAGCGAAGAAGACGCGCCTAGAGCCTTTTCCCACGCACTCTCAAACGAGCTCTGTGAGGGGTCGACGACGACAAGGCTCTCGTCCCCAGCCGAGGTCTGTGAAGTTTTGATCACCTTCTCTGAGTCCTGTCGTCGAACAACCACCACTTCGTCCAGTTGCTCAGCAGCAGAGGCATCACGCAAGCCAGCCGCAGCAGCAACGAGCTCCTCGTCTTGATGGATCTCGTTCTGCCAGTTGCTCGAGTACACAACGGCCGAGAAGGCCTCGAGGTCCTGAACCATCTCCATATCCTGGAGGTATTCATTCGGCATTCCGTGGCCGATGACGTGGGCCTGCCGTGTGAGGACAGATAATATCTTAGGAAGGAGGATGGCGCGTGTTGCGAGGTTGCTCGAAATAGTGTCCTGCCTTTCGGTCTCGGGAATAGGTGGCGGTATAGAGGTAGGTACTGAAGAGGCAGCCTCGGCGGCGAATGCGCCGGCTAGTAGTTTCTTGTGTAGGAGTGTGGTGAACCCGGCATCGAGAAGTTGTGAGAGCACGTAGCAGAATGCCGGCGATTCAATAAGATCCGATGTCTCGTCGAGGAGACGACGGAGAGCAGGGGTTACAGTCGATGTGGGCGTAGCGGGCTCTGAGCTTCCAGGCTGATACGTGGTAGCCGTTGCGCTATCGCCCAACATGCCGGACTCTTTCAAGACAAAGTCCTCCAGCGGCGTAGGCGGCAGGAGGTACGAAAGCCACTGAGCACCGGGTCTGTCTGACTCGGGCCGTCCTTCGATTTTCTTACGCAGCTCCAGCACAAGCTGAGAAAAAGTATCGAAGCTCAAAAGATCGCGCGGGCTGAGATGCCCAAAGACTTCGCGCACGGCGGTCTCGACTTTCTCGGCCACATCGGTCCACCCGCGGTTGAGGAGCCACCAGCTGAAGGTAAGGTATTTTCGGTTGGTCTCGAAGTCGCTGCCCAAAGCTTCTTCGGAATTATCGTCATCGTTGTTCTCCAGACTTATTGTAGATTGGGCAGCGCCAGTGGCCAGCGAAACTACACTCGATAGATAACTTCTTCGACCGAGTAGGTTCAGCTGGATTCTTGTGAGCATGGTGAGGAGCGCAAGTGTGTACACTAGAGTGAAAGCTCTCGTTAATGCTAAAGATGCGATTAGTTAGTAAAACAGCTAGGTCAATATAATTTCTTCGTGGTAGATAAAGCTCACAGCTGATGGTAAGATCATCCCAGAGCTGCCTTTTTGTCTTTCGTGATTTCTGGACAACATGGCCGCCGTCTTGCGCACCCTCTCCGGCGACTGCAGGAGACGGCAGAGCAATCTGGCTCGCATGTACGCCGCTCTCGCTCTGTAAACTGGCGATACTCCTGCCCTCCTCCTCCGTTATGGTGGTATCGGCGATACTTGGTGGGGTGGCTGATGATTCTCCGCTGTGCAGACCTCTGGAAGCGGTCTTCATCTGCTGGATTTCTAAGGTGATGTTCTCAGTGTTCATGGTCTCGAGGATATTTGTGGTGGCGGTGGGTAGGAGAGCGAGGACGGTGAAGGTGCAGTCCTCTTGGTTCTGCTCGAAGCGGCGGCGCAGGTTCTCTTTGGCGATGCGGTCGCTGCTCATGCGCTCGCGGGCGTCGTTGATCTTGGTTAGGACATATTGGGTAGCAAGGTAGCCGGCACCGACAATACCGACGCCAATGGCTATCGGGGTGCGATTGCGACGGAACCACTGGCGCGTGGCCGAGAACATGGTGATAGAGGTGTTGGGGGTGCCCCCTGACAGTCGATAGGTTCGCGATTCGAGATTGCGCAGCAGTTTGGCCTTGTCGGACGGAAGGGTGAGGCCGGGCTGACAAAAACAAGTCTGATTATTTATATGGACATTATTGGATGACAGTGATTGGTCACCGTTGCGTGTAGGTGAGAGAGATGCAATGATGAGGAAGCAATGGGATCAGAATTGAAGCAGGGAATACATGTAGTCGTGGCTCACATGCTCGCAAATACACATGTAATTTGGGTAAGTTATGTATATACTTAATAGGGAATAATGTCTGACGATGGGATGAGCTGTGGTCAACTGGACCTTGCTTGATGTAGAGATCCTGACGTGTGCCTCGGCACGCGATCCGTTAGAACCCACGCTAGCGGGTTGATTGATTGACTGACAGTACCTAGGTACCTCCTAACAAGGAAAGCAGGTAACAGCCACAGGCTCCTCTGGAATAATGTGGCTCATACCTGCTCTACTACATATACGGTAACGGGGGTACACAAGTGACGCATTTGCCCCTCAGGTAATAAACCCCCGGTCCAGGTAAGAAAATGGGATTGGAAATGCCCCTCCATTCAGTATGTACCTAGTGAGTTCCCCATTGTCGGGCTTTAGGTGCATGACTCTACATCATACCTCTCTCTACCACACCACTTCCTCCAGTTCCCATACATATACCTACCTCTTCTCTTATTTTAGGATGGTGAACTCCCGACACCACCCGTTTACCTCCCCCATCCACACCCACAGCATGGAGCAGCAGAACCCGCAAGAATTCCTGTTAGAAGCATTTGCCGATCCTGCCTCAGTACGAGATGTTGTCCGAGGTGAGTGAATATCCACGACACCCCGCATCTCTTATCGAAAAAGCTTATATTCGCATTATCTACCCACACTCAGCACTCTCACTCTAGAGTTCATTCATACTTCTGCTAACCACTGACAATTTTCTACCCTTCTCAGGAATCCTCCACACAATCTTCTTCCACCGCTTCTTCCCCTCTCTAACCCCACGATCACGCGAGGTCCTAGACCTCACCCTGCCCTTCGTCGAAGATGCCGAGCTCGACACCATGATCGAGAAGCGAGCCGCCGAACTGGCGCGCGAGCTCGACGCCGAGCGCACTCACTCCCATTCCACCTCTACCGGCTCCAACGCCCCTCTCCATCACCATCTCGCACAACAGCGTGGCGCAGGAGCAGGAGCAGCAGCAGGTGGCGGCGGCGCATCCTCAGGTAGTAACGGCGGACGGGGCAACATCTCGGTCCAGTTCTTCGAGAAGAAGCGTCGGAAGGCATGGTACATGCGCGCCGGCTTCGGAGGCGGCGACGAGGAGGTCTGCTGGGAATCCTGGACCGTCAAGGTCACCGTCGCCGAGCCTCGCACTGAAAGCGGTAAATATCACCCTTATCCCTTATCCCTTCCTCATGCTTCTCACCTACATGTTATACTGATCTGCCGTCCTTTCTTCCCTCTCACTGCAGAACGAGCAAAAGTCCGCAAAGCCATGGAACAGACCCTCTTGACCACCGTGATGAAAATCGTGACATGTGTAAACTCCCACAAGGACCACATCCCCCCGATAACAACGAGCGAGACCAATCCTTTCCCCTACCAGATCAACGTCAACCAGAAGGACCAGAGCTGGGCCACGCGCATGGGCATCTACTAGCTATAGCTGTTCATCGCCTGAGCTCGCTTCCCCCCTACTCTAGCCACCACTCCGTCTTTGGGTATCCTCTTCAGCGTCTTCTCTGATGGCCCATGAAACTGTCTATCTCTCTGCGTGTTTTTCTCTGGCGTTCGGTGGGCGTTCTGTTAGACGGGACGGAAACAGATAGAAACGGCTTCCTTCACATGCATCTTTTCGGCTTTCTTCTTTTTTGTCTTGCGCAACACCAAGGAAACAAGGGGTTCGGTACTTCATAATAGCAAGATACCCATTCTTCATCTTCTCCAGCTATCTCCCTTTCTCCGCAGTGCCTTGATCAGTTATGGAGGTCGTGAGTGTATGTAACATCATTGTAGAATAACGGTCAAGTATCATATAAAGGGTGAGACCGTCAAGTTTTTCATTCTCAATATGTGACAACTCGTATTACCTAGCTCAAGGCCAGCAACGATTGCAGTTGGCTATTGCACCCGTTCCATTCCCCAACGCCAGAATTGAGTAGCAACACAAAAGATTGCCATTGCAATCAAAAGCGGGCGATCCATCAGCCCCTTTACAATCAGGAAAAGACAATTTTTCATCAGACTCGTTCAGTATACCCTGGTATGCTCCCTGCTGCCACCAACACCAAATCCTTGCCAGGATTTACAGAAAAAAAGCCGCCAACATGCTTGCGACTATGCTGATCCACAAACGCCCCTTTTTCATTTCATTCACAAATTTCGGGCAAAAGTCAGAAGCACAGCTCCAACTCCGTGCTCTGTCATACAAGAACATTATCAAACCCGTTGCCAATGAAGTCCGTTATTCATTCAGACATCCAACACGCAAGGGCGGTGAAATGGAACAGAAACAATCCACCTCAAGACATCAGCTGTTTTCCAAACAGCAATCAACAAGAACGCCGCGAGGCCGGTTCATAAAGCACCGAGTGCAATCTAGTGGGGGGGAAGGAGGAAAAGTTATGTGTGAGCCGTGTATCTCCAAGTCAGGAGAGTCGTAAGATCGTGAGCGTCATGACTGCGTACCAAAAGTACACATTGTGTGTACCCCAAGAAAATGGGAGTTTATTGTGCAGTGGGAGGCCGTTGTACTGACTGAGACGCCCCGCCACCGATTTTCTGATAGCCCTGGAGGAGATCCATACCTCCATCAACTTCTTCTGGTTGGAAGAAGCCCGCCGGGGACTGGGTGAGCATATCTGCCCAGTCGTTGTCCAGCAAGTTCAAGCCCAGATTAGGCTGAAGAAGTAGGGATCCTAGGGGTCCTTGCGGGTAAGGGTTGGAAGCAGGCGACGTGTCTTCAAGTACTTTTATGGGCATGTCTCCAAAGACTTTGCTAGGCGATTCTGGATTGTAACCGAGATCGGAAGTGGGATATTTGAGGGCAGGAGTCGGGATGAGCGTCCTCTTGACCGCCGAATTGGTGATATCGCTCAGCACACTGGTCGACTGGGATCGCTCCAGCCGCGCCCTTTTCATAGGTCGTTTGACAGGAGATCCATCTGCGCCGACAGAAACACTCATTAAACCGTCCAGACCTAGAAAATCAATGGTGGAATCTAGCGCGAAAGCTCCGTCTAACATGCCCATGTCAGCCACATATTCATGGTTAGCAGGACTGCCCCACGGCGGAATCATAGCGAACGATGCCGAGTTTTGTACTTTGCGCAGTGGCGATTCCAACATACTGCTAACTCGCCGGCGATGTCTCTCGAGATTCGTACTAGGCGAAACAGATGCTGGTGGAATAGCGGGAGGAGGCATACGGGCATGTCCTAGTGGCGTATAGGGTGGAAGAATCTGGCCATCGACTGAGTGAAGCATTGGTTGTCGCACAGGGGATGAAGAAGGCAGGGCTCCTCCATATGAACGGCTCATTGTTGGGCTATCACTTAATGAGGAACGGAGGCGAGCGATCTCGTCTTCAGCCCGAGCGCCCCTCGCACGGCGATGCGATGCAGAGCTAAGTATCCGGCTCTGTTGATCCCGACGGACAGAAGAAGACTCCATTGAAGAGAGATAGCCACTGTCGTCTGCCTTGCGCTTCTGGCCGCGGTAGTGGGTTGTTGCCTGGATGGGCACCTCATTGCTAGGTCTGGGAGTGTGACGGCGATAGAGAGGTCGACCAGACGGCATAGGTGGCGACGAATGCATCAACTGTGGGAGGGGCGAAGCGATGTCCGCCTGAGCATGAACGTCCACCTCGTGGGTCCTCTCCACTTCGTCGTCAGGGCAGTTGTCGGACGGTGGGATGGTGGCATCTGACGAGACCTCGGGGGCTGTCGGAAGTGCGGTTTGCGACGAGTTGGGACGGGACATGCCGTTTGCGGCCGGAAATGCTGGCAACGGTGGGAGCGCCGGGAGCGAGGGCTGGCCATCATGGAAACTGGTAGCTTCGAAAGCAGGGTAGTTGGGCCTGGGCGGTGGCGGGATGGCCATGATGTGCATGTTTTCCGACGCAGCATTCGCTTTTCTGCTTGGTTTATCTTTGAGAAATTGTTCCTCCATGCCCTCCGCGATGGCCCAATAGTTGCCCTTGCCTGGATCATCTTTCGGTCGCTCCTGCTTGATGAACGCCTTGTTGAGACTTAAATTGTGACGAATACTGTTCTGCCAGCCCGCATCCTTCTCGCCATAGAACTTGTAATGGTCGGAAATCCACTTGTAAATTTGTGACAACGTCAATCGTTTATGAGACGAGCGCAGGATGGCCATACCAATGAGTTGGGCGTAGCTATGATTAGGCTTTTGACCATCGTCAATAATCTCGCCAAAAGCAGCGGCTGGTGCCGGTGCAGAGATGGATCCAGTCTTGACTCTTTTAGCCGGTCGTGACTCTGCAATAGGAGCCGCATCGAGAAGACGGGGATTGTTAGGGTGGTTTGAGTAGAATGTATCCGTATACCCATTTGATATCTGCGGTGCCGGGTATATTGGGTAATGAGCATTCTCCTTATCATGATTCATCTGCATGCCTTTCGGACCACCGGGTCTGGGAAACGGGTGAGACATGGGCATTTTTACTACGGAATCGGTACCCTGAGTTGATGATTGCGGTGGTGATATTTGATATACATTCAGTTTGTTGGGGCGGCCATTACTCAAGGGATGCATGCTGCGAGCATGTGCCTTGTGTGGAGAGCTGTGCTTGACATGACCGCTGGGAGGGTTGAAGACGGCGCTTCTGTTGGCATTTTGCAAGACGCGATTCGGGGAGCGTTGTTTTCCAAAAGATGGCATAGGAGCCCGGCTCATCGAGGGTGCGACGGGATGAAAGGAAGGACCATCTTCAAAGACGTTGATCGGCTCGCTGTTCGCCATACGGCGCGTCGGTTTGGTGGCCATATTGGCCAGGGACGAGTCAAAATGGAAAGGCTGCTTGCGGTCGGGTTCACTATAGCTATTGGAAACAATTGAGACGTCAATGATTTGGACATTTGAGGATTATAGGGGTGAGAGATGATTTTCAACGGTGTCGGAGCTTGCATGACGATGGGAGACTCACCGCGTCGACGAAGTTGGTGACTTAGATGAGCTGTGGAGCTCTGGGGCAAGGGTGTCGGTTGGGTGATGGAGGTAGAATACTGTGCAGTAACAAATACTGAATTGATGTCTTGAGAAGCATATAGAAAGAATAGCAGCTCATGCACAGAGGAGGATAGATGATGGATGGATGAATTTGTGGTGTGAGACAAAGACGAAAAGAGAGGGGAAGAGACTGTGACGCATGAAAGATGCAAAGGCAAATGTGGAAGTGGAAGTGTGAATGCAATGCGGCCAGCGGGAGGGGCCTTGGGAGGAGGGAATCGGCGTCGAGAGAGACGAGAGTTCAGATCCGGCCAAGCTAGCTCACCAACTCAGCAGATGTGGAGTCGGGTGGGGTCGTGTCTTCCGAAGAGGGCGAGAAGGGATTGGATGAGAGGCTCTTGGGCTGACACGATGATGGCAAGCTCCAGCACTTTGCAAGGAATGCCGCAGGTTCTAACGCGGATAGTGGGGCCAATCAAGGTCGCAGTTCGAGATTAAAATCTTGGGGCACACACTCGCGCCGTCCTCTCTGTAATGGATTATTCTTGTCTTCTCAAATACTCCAGACGAGTACCTTTGACTGGTGGTTGATAGATGATGGGTGATAGGTGGATTTGGTGGGTAGTAGATTATTAGGTATGTGGAAGTTGAGCAGAGGCAGTGGTGAGAGGGGTATCAAGTGCTATTGTGCTACTGGATCACACATGGAACGGGAGTGCTCAGTTTTGTTCCTGAAGCGCCGGATTGGCCGAAGCAATCACCTATAAGGGATGGAGTAATAAGATCAAGCGAGTCAGGCAATCCCTCTCTGCTGCCTTAATCCTCCCTGTAGTCGTCTCTTAACTCTTGCTTGCTTGGGTTGGCTTGTGTGCGTACTTTGTCTCCATAAGCAAGAAGAGCACCGTTGGTACAGGAATTGGGTGAGTGTGCAACGCAGCTTGTGTTAGGGCTACCGAGGTGAGGATACTCGATTGGGTGACAAAAGGCGGCGCTTGCTACAGATTTGGCACTTTAGGCGGAAGAGGGAAGGAACACGACCAGCTGGGGGATAAGACGCGTTGGCGGCGGCTTTTGTTGTCCTTTTTTTTTTATCGCGTAACGCGTCGGGCCAATCAGAGTGCCCTGTCAAATCCTCCTGCAGGCACTTCCGCTGCACTGCCCACTCACCAGCTGGGTTAGCGCTTAGGGTAGCGAGGTCCAGGCTGTATCCACTTATACTGAAGATACATGTACTGATGATGATAGCCCGGTACCTAATGCTCTATCGTATCAGAGCCTCCATGTGACATGCACCAAAGCAGTGAGAAACCTCTAAAGACTACGACGTACTTACCTAAAGGCAGATACCCGGCACTCTATCTCGATCTAGCCGCCAGGGTTCCAATTCGCTGGGCGGTGGCCCGTCTACTAAAACATCATGTACATACTTTGGGCTAGTCTTACATTGTAACTTCTTCTATGCATTTGCCAACTCACAAAGACTACCTAGGTGCAATCATAGGTCCTTACATGAGTGTTCTACTGATGATCTTTATGACCTCTTATAATACGTAGCATATAAATCTCAACTGGCTTCACTTAAGTAAGAATGTGCTGGGAGTCTATTGTATGCCCCTTTATCGAAGTTCTCTTCACTTTACAGTATCACTCTCTATGCCACACCTGGGACTTTCGAACTAAGCTGGCAGTTTGAATATATGCTGAGTGAGACCATCATCGTGTCTCCCAATCTGAGTGTACAATCCATCCGGCCCATTTGACTGACCGCACGATTTACCAACGGTACATTGTCCTTACACCGAGGTCATCGGTTTCGGTGAACCACTTGCGAAAGCATGTTGCGTGACCCCAGCCTCTTGGATACGGTGGTAATGGCAACCCATAGGTCAATCTGAAACGAACTTGGGGGCCGAAGAGGTAGCACCAGATTCCACTATCGAAGGGGCGAGAGAATGTCGACAAGCGAAAACGGTTCGCCAATACAGTGTTGGAGGCTGTGTCTATCAAGGTTTGAGCCAGCTGATTCGATCGTGATGATTCATCAACCATGGCCAGGTAAACCTGAAAATGGCCCAATTACTACACAAAGGGTGGCCACGACTCGCTCTAAGGAGGTGATAGTTCCTGGGGTCGCATCAGAGTCGGCCAAGTTTACACGACTTAAGACCATAATGGTCTGTGATTCGCTGATGGTATGAGCTGGACTCCTCAGGACCGGGTTCGCCACTCACTTCCCGTGTTGTGCAGGGGCAAGTAGGGAAGCCGAGAACGACATATTCGCTTTGTCTACCGATCTGATGCCAACGAGCTATCTGTCAGATATTAGATTTGGAAAGTTACAGTTGACCTTTTTGGGGTTAATGAGCGATCTGGGACTACTTCTTGTTCCACATAGGGGAGACTATATCTCTTATATCTGTGGTTTGAGCTCATCACACCCAGACTCAAACACCATGAAACAGACAGTTTGTCTAATTTTCATCATCTGTACCCTTGCCATCTACATAGAAAACCTAGAATTGTTCTTTTTAGCCACCTATAACTCCTTGAACACATCGCGTCGTATAGTACAGATTTCTATGTAAAGCAAATCAAAATATTGCACCTTTAAACCTACACTCTCTACCACGTTTCTAGGTTCTTCAATACACAACCCTTACCGCCTTGAGTCCTCTCTACAAGAGTGCCAATCATGTAGACTGTCTCATCCTCATCACGGAGTATCTGAGCAACCTTATTGGCATCTTCGGACGACACTATGGCGACCATACCCACACCGGTATTGAAGGTCCGCGCCATCTCAATTGGCTGTACGTTACCCGCAGTCATAAGCCACTTGAAGACCGGAGGTAACTTCCAAGTGCCCACATCAATCGAGGCTGCGAGGTGGAGGGGTAGCATACGCGGTACGTTCTCCAGTAGCCCACCACCAGTTATATGCGAAAGACCCTTGATGTGTGCCAAAGCCTTGAGGATCGACCGCACATAGATTCTCGTGGGTGTTAGGAGCGACTCGCCTACTGAAGTAGAAGGAGCCCAAGGTGCTGGGGCTGAATAGTCGAGGTTCTCTCGTGCAAGAATTCGCCGTACGAGAGAAAACCCATTGGAGTGAACGCCATTTGAGGCAAAGCCTAGCAAGACGTCTCCGACCTTCATGTAGTCTAGACGTGGGAGCCTGTTGCTGGGTAACATGGCACCGACAGCACACCCAGCAGCATCGTAGTCATCATCGCGGTACATGCCTGGCATCTCAGCTGTCTCACCACCCACCAGCGCGCAGCCCGCGTCTCTGCAGCCAACTGCAACGCTCTTCACAAACTGGGTCGCCACCTCATGGTTCAACTTACTACAGCCGTAGTAGTCAAGGAACATGAGTGGCTCGGCGCCTTGCACAACTAAGTCGTTGACGTTCATAGCTACCAAATCAATGCCGACAGTGCTATGATTTGCACAAGCTTGGGCGATCATGAGTTTCGTGCCCACGCCATCGATAGCGCCTACCATGATGGGCATCTCACCAGAATATCCAGCCTTGCCAAGATCGACTTCGCCACCAAACCCGCCGATTTCTGCATCAGCACCAGCTCGCTTTGTAGTTCGAAGAGCGTCCCGGATAGCTTCCACGAGTTGATTGCCTGCTTCAATACTAACTCCTGCCTGTGCGTAAGTCAACGCTTCCTTGGTGTCGGACGTTGGTCGGAAAGCCCTGTGCGCGATATCTTTGCGATAATACATATCCTTAAACTGGATATGCTTGACACCTTCATAAGCTTTGTCTACGGCAGCCCGCAAGCTCTCACTAGCCGTGGCGCTGGCAGCAATGACCCGACCGCCTGCGGTTTGGAGCTTGCCATTTGCCAATTTGGTGCCGGCATGGAAGATATTTACATCCTTGGGAGGTGTTTGGACTGATATTTCATCACCCTTAGTGTAGGACTCGGGGTAACCGCCTGCGGCCACGACGACAGTGGCGCTAAACGCATTCTTAACCTTGATCGAGACGGCATCAAGATATGTTTGTGAGCAAGCCAGCATGATATCAGCTAGATCTGTATCATCCGATAATAATGGTAGGACTGTCTGTGTTTCTGGGTCGCCAAATCGCACGTTATATTCAAGAACCTTGGGCCCCGATGCGGTAATCATGAGCCCGGTGAATAGGACGCCCTTGAATGGGATCTTGTCCTTGCGCATGCCGTCAATGGTAGGCTGTATAATGTCGCGATCAATCTGCTCCACGAGCTTCGGGGTTGCGAGATTTGTAGGTGCATAGCAACCCATACCGCCTGTGTTGAGGCCGGTGTCGCCCTCGCCAATTCTCTTATGGTCTTGGGCAGGAGGCAGGGACTTGATTGCGTGCCCGTCGCTGAAAGTGAGAATACTCAGCTCATCACCAGTGAGGAATTCCTCGATGACGACTTCATCTCCAGCCGAACCAAACTCCTTCTCCAACATGATCTCTTTTAGCGCCTTATGCGCCTCTTCTTTAGTAGTAGGGATGATAACGCCCTTCCCAGCTGCAAGTCCACTCGCCTTGATAACGACATCATGCTGGACTTTGTCGAGATACTGGCGAGCCTGCTCATAGTTGGAGAAGTTCTCATAAGCAGCTGTAGGGATGTTGTGCTTTTTCATGAAATCCTTGGAGAAAGTCTTGCTGCCCTCCATATAAGCGGCAGCCTTGGAGGGGCCAAAGCAGGAGATGCCAGCATTTTGGAAAAAGTCAACGGCACCGGCAACGAGAGGTGCTTCGGGTCCAGGGACGATAAAATTAACGTTGTTCTTCTTTGCTAAGTCGAGAAGGGCAGTAAAGTCCTCAGCAGAGACGGAAGTGTTGTTGGTGGTCTTGGGGCAGGTTGCTGTACCTCCGTTGCCGGGGACTGCTATAATAAATTCCACGAGAGGAGACTGACTCAACTTCCAAGCAATTGCATGCTCTCTCCCACCGTTACCAATAAGCAAGACTCGGAGTGGAGATTGTGCATCCATGGCTTGCGTATTTCACTCCGGTATGAGGATACGTGGTGACGGAGTATAACCAGATGCCTCTTTCTGAATTTTTTTTTTTCCTTGTAGAAAATGCCCCTCCCCCTCCATCCAACAAGGTTGTCCAGAACTTACAAGATATTTTGTTAGTGTACCCCACTCTCTTATACCCCCACCACAGACTTTTACTCTTAGGCCTGATCTACCTATCTACATTGATAGCCCAGGCCTCCGTGAGACTTTGTTGATATGGAAGATAATTCCTGAGACGCCCATTACGTGAAATGGTTCACGTGGCCGAATAATACAGTGGTCAGCCTTCAAGTTTACTTTCCAAATGGACATATAGGGAGAGGTAGCGTAGCAGCACTGGGGTAGGTGTAAGTCGGCATCTCAGGCATTGGTGTCTACTGAGAAATAGCACAGGCTATTGAGGTCGCCGACCTGTCCATTTACTCTGATATTCCTTCATTTTAGACATCATGACCAGTATAATTTCTCTTTTAAGATTCTTGTGCAGAATATATATGATAAAAACTGCACTACCTCAAATCTGTTCAATGGATCAAAGGTGAAAATTCAGGGTCCTAACGGAAGGCGTTGTCGGAATGCCAGCCCCGCCAAGCACAAGATATGATTTCATTCCGAGTCGGATCCATCCTTGAACCCCTCCATCCAACCTCTCCCAAAGCTTCAGATAGGACGAGCCACCCCTGGCAAGAAGCCAAGAAGCCCTACATCGCCGGGTAGAGCTCCATTGTGTCATATAGATAAAATAGACCCAACACATTCATCTCGAAAAAAATGCCCAACTGGAGAGACGAGTACTTGGCCTCACTCCAAGAGGCAGAGCGCAACAACCCCGTAAACAGGGATCTGGTCGAAGCTTGTAAGTCTGCGCATCCCTCGTCTATATTCCAAACAGCACGAGTAATCAACAAGCCCATCTTTCACTATCGACGTGGAATCCGCCCCCATCACGTTATATATTATCCTCATGTGCATGCGTCCATCCTCATATACATCCATCCATCCACAGCCACGGCCGCGGCCATACAACAACCCGGACTAACCACCGCCTCGCCAGGCTCCCAACTCGCGGACCGCGTGGCCGCCCTAGAGGCTGAGAAAGCAGCAGGTCGTCTTGTCTCTTCCCCGTCATCGCCATCCCCCTCGTCCACTTCGAAACCGCCGCCACCGTCCTCCCCCAAACCTAACGCCTCCAGCGCAGCAGCCGAAGGAACATCAGCACAACAGCTCCGCCTCGATCTAGCCGAGGCGCTGCGTGGCCGCGGGCAAGCACAGACGCGCCTCCGCGCCGCCGAGGCCGAGCTCGCGACCCTGAGGTCCAAGACCAAGGTCGATGCGAAGCGGCTCAGCGACCTTACATCTGAGCGTAATGCGCTGACGGCGCGGTTGAGGGATCGCAATGAGGAGCTTTCCGGGAAGAATAAGCTGCTGAAGGTACGTGTTCTGTTTTGTTGCATGTGTTGTAATGATAGGATTGTGGTGTTTCTGTTGGTCGTTAGCGACTTGTTTATTTGTTTGCTGTTGTTGTGTGTGCGTTGCCTAAGCTTTTCAATTTTTGCGAAGAAGTGGCATTCGGGGGCGATACATGCACACGCTGCATGAAGTAGTTGTTGATCATTTGTTTACGGGGAACATCTCTTACTAACACCCTGCTTAGGATGTACAAGACGATAATTTGACACTCAACATCCAGCTCGATGTTATGGAACAAAAGGTTACCAAAGTTCAGGCTGAGAACAAGGACCTTGTAGACCGTTGGATGAAGAGAATGGGCCACGAAGCCGACGCCATGAATCTCCAAAACGAATCACCGAACCAGAAACATCACAGATGACAAAATTCTACTAGAGTATTGATCATTGCGGTTGTCATATACGGTATCTTCTATACGGTTCATTTTCTATCCATCACACAGTGTACTCTCCTTCCAAGTGGAAACGCAGTTCTCGCTTCGCGCAAGTAATGTAAGTATCTATATTGAGCAAAACTCCCCACTTTCATTCCTCCCCTCACTGTGCTGTCCACAAGCACAGAGTATATTGACTTGCTACTACCTCAGATACGGAAGCAGTCGCCAATTATCCCAGATGAGGGGTGAATCTACTTTCGCGTCGAGACGTAGTAGTCACCATCGGAACCAGTCCAGCTCACCCAATCCTCGTGGTATCGGAAATGTTCAACCTCGAGGATACTAGTGGCAACATCGTTAATTGCTGTCTTGTTGTCGTAGACGAAGGACTTCAAGGAGATAATTTTACATCCTTTCTTCAAATCGAGGAACATGTTGATAAGAGCATCGTTGAGGGTGGATGTGAACGCCTTATTGTTCACAAGTATCACGTCAGCTTCTTTCAACTTCTCGAGTATCTTGGCGTTTTTGCGGAAATCGCCACGTTCGAGATGAACTTTGCCAGGAGCCACGCCCCACAATTGACAACGGGCTCTGAACTCTTTCTCCTGTGCCTCGGCCAAGTTACAAGCGTTTTCCATCATCTCACAGCCATAACTGCGACAGCCTATTTCCAGCGCCGCTTGTAGAACAACGTTGCCAACGCCCGAGCCCAAGTCCACAAAGACTTGGTCTGACCTCATCTTAGAGTGCTCAACCAGGATCTTAGTGACAAAGGGGTGTAGCAATTCGCCATAGACATTGTCGCTTCCGGCGTCGTACTTGGTGAGCATTTCCACCTTGGGAGCAACAGTGCGATCATAGACTTGGGTGAGGATCAAGGAGACTAGGCTTGATGGCAAGTGGTGGGTTTTATCGAGGTTTTTTGCAATGGTACCGTCCTTGACGAAGCCAAGGAGCTTCTTGTTGTAACTACTGAGGGCTTCTCGGAAGGCAGGAACATCTCGATATTTTTCGCTTATAGCTCGTTCCATCTGTCTCCTGTAGCTCGTGTTGTGATCGATGAAGGCCTTAGACTCCGATTCGGTAAGGTAGGTCTCAGCTACGTTTTCAACAATAGCAAGGATGTCTTTGACAGCATCGATTTTATCTTTTTGCCAAACAAGCTCGTACCTTGGAAACAAGATCAGTAATGAAGCCTCTGCAGAAATTATGTGTTTCTTATCTCACCTTTCGCGCGCGCAACGTGAAGGGTATTGAACTTCGATCGCGACTTCGTCATCCTTGGCGCCGGGTATTGAGGGACAGTTAGTTGCCCGCGAGGCTATATCGGCAGCGTGTATAATCTCAGGCGCCCTGTTCTCTTCGCCGAAAGCTCTCTTATGGCGAAGTCTACGGTTTAAATCGACAGACCTCCCATCGCTGCGGCGCACGCGCTTCTTGAAGGGATCGCCGTCTTCCTCATCGGAATCGGAATCGTTGCCAAAGGCAGGCGAGTCACGAGGGGTACTCGTAATGGCTTTCCGTTTCCGCTCGATACGGCGCTCGTCGGATGAGGATGGGTAGGGAGATGCGCTCTTCGGTCGAGACCCGCGGGGGTTCGGCGACAGCCTGCTGCTGCTGGATGCGGCGGGGGAGAGGTGTGTCGACGACGAGGCACGTGAGTTAGATAACGGCGGCTTGAGGTTCGAGCCAGATCTACTTGGCCCAGGCTTGGGTTTACTGGGGACTGCGACCTTTTCCACACGTATCTTAGCCGGTTGGGCCGTGAGTTTCGATTTGGCACCAAAAAGACCCATGGTGACGAGTGTGTCGGCGGAAAAGACTGCTGGAGGTGGTATTTTGGGGTATCTCAATATTGGTTGTTATATCATGCTCGCGCAAAACGACAAAAAGTGAAGGCAGACTATGGAAAGGAGTGCACACGCATTGTCGCAAGGGTGTCAATGTCGTATGGTCGATATATGTACCGCGGATGTATGTACTGGTGCAAAGAAAATCGGTGTGAACGAGGCTGGCTGGCTATCAGAAGAAGTCACACAAGACCGACACATAAAATGATTGATAGGTTGGGAAGGAGTAAGCGGCGGGGTAGGTGACGAGTAACAATCTAAGTACGGTCCGTAGGTACTGTAAAGTTGAACAAACAATATGACTCATTTACAAGGCGAAGGGGGAAATCAATCAAATCAATCAATCAACCTAGAAGCGCGGTCGTTGGGCGCGGGACTCGACGATGTGAGAGGCAGGGTTCGATTTGGAAGCCTTGGTCTCTTACCTGTGTGCCCACAACGGCGCATTTGGGGCAGACCAATCAGTGCCGCTCCTTCAATCAAGGGTTCAGTCAGGTCTGGGATATTTTCCAGACCCCACTTGCCCTTTTCTGGGATGACGTGAAGGGGGGGTCGTCTGACTAGAGGATGCAGCCCTATTCCTTGTTGACGTTGCAGGCATTTGGATGGACAACACCTTTCCAGCCTTCAGGTTCGGATTCCGGACAGATGGACAATTGCACAGTATTGTTCTTTTGTCATCAACAATGACTCCGCGTCAAAGGACGGCCAGTTACCGATTCCCTATCGTTTCTTGAACAATATGTCGTGTGACAAGGAATACGGGATACCAAGGTAAGAGTCGGCAGTTTACCTAATAGCTATGGCCATCTTTGTCATCGATGTGTATCATATGTAGACGGAGAGTATTCTTTTTATATGAAAGTCATTTGTTTTTTGCAATAGATATATGCTGGCAGAAAAACAGCGCATGTTTAATCAAATGAAAAGATAACATAGAGTCGAAGTTAATAATCAGTCATCAAGTATTAGTTGTTTGTGTCGACCTGACCTGAGTGAAGTGAGCACGTGATATCGGCAGCCTTCGCAAGCGTCACTCCCGACTCACCAATCTCAAACTCGCATCTGCATGGTTTGATAAAAAAAAAAAAATTCTATCTCAGCTAACATCAATCACTACCAACAATTAGAGCAGCCACGCCCTTTGTTCTCACACCACGCCACATGCTCTCATGCTGAACTATGAGGCACTCTGAGGATGGAGGGACTTGAATGACAGCACCAGACACTATTAGGCACTGCCCCAAGATTGCCACGCGCAATATGTAGAGTGTGCTTCAGTATAGAGGCCTGTCAAAAAGGAAGGCCAAAGGGATAGTGTTCAAACGAGGGTCCCGTTGTGTCTAATAAAGGTCCTTGGGAGTTTCTTTTCTTCCTATTTCCCTTTCGACAAGATTAAATGTTGAAAAGTAGTTGAGAAAAAGTATTGTGTCGTCAACTTGCTAATTTCAATAGGAGGCAAATGCCTTGTCTGTCAATACATAACTAATTTTAATCAACACAAGGGCTTTAACACTTGGCGGCCGGATCGGGAATCGGTACTGGTATTTCTTTCAGTATCGATGTCATATTGTTACCTGCCCCTCCATGGCAGGACTTGACAATGGCTCTTTATGGCGGGCTTAAGTGATAATGATGTGAAGAGGGGGCGTCAAGTCAAAAATTGGCATTGAGGGTTCTTCTTTTCAACGAAAATTACAATTTTGAATTCGTTACAGACCCTAGCCTGGTCGACAATATGCCAAACGGAAATTTAATCAGACTTCTAACAGCACTGGGCCTCGGCGCACATTTTGCGAGAGGCCAACTTCAACCTGACTGTAACCCGTTAAATAAGACCTGCCCGGCCAAGCAGGCCTTAAACGGCAACTATTACATAGACTTCACGAAGCAAAAGGGGCCTCCAGCAGACTGGACCATTGCCAACTACGAGGTCGTCAACTTCACTCCGCAGGGAGCCGAGTTCACTTATGGAAAACAAAAAGATGCCCCGAATATGTGGACGAACTTCTACATGTTGGGCGGCAGATACGATGTCGAGATGCAGATTGCCCCGGGCCAGGGAATAGTTAGCAGCTCAGTTCTTTGGTCGGATATCCAAGACGAAATAGATTGGGAGTTCTCAGGGAACCAGTTTGGTGACAAACCATTCCCGCCTACCAATGGGATGTGGACCGCCGAAACGAATGTGTTTTCGCGTGGGAAGATGTGGAATGGAGCAGCCACATATCCGTCTGTTACGTACCAGCCTACAACACAATTCCATACGTACTCTGTAGAATGGGACGAAACCCATATAAACTGGTATGTCGACAACAAGGTAATACGGAGTGTACAAGCCTCCAGTATTCCGGCTGGATCTATATTCCCACAGTCACCCATGAAGCTCCAACTTGGTGTCTGGGGAGGAGGCGACCCCGATAACAACTATTGGACTATTCAATGGGCAGGCGGTGATATCGACATGTCTGGCGTCCCATATACGATGTATGTTCGGAGCGTCAACATCACGAACAAGTATCCAGCGTGTGAATACAAGTACAATGACCAAGTCAGTAGCAACATCTGTTCTTGAAATTCTTAGAGTATCAGTGCTAACATGGTCAATAGACCGGAATGATAAGTAGCATTGATAAGATCCAAGATTGCGGTACCGTATCCTCACCGGCCGCTTCGTCGAGCTCTCCTAGTATAAGCTTAGCCCCGAGTCTGGTTAAGGATAATCAGGGATCTAATGGCTATGCTACGAGTCCTCTCGATACAGACTCTACACTGCCAGCTACCTCTACTAGCAAAATTGAAAGTAGCACAACATCGCATAGCTCATCAAGTTCCGCTTTGACAACCATGTCGAGCTCTCCTGCTGGGTACCCTGTAGCTGGCGAGAGCACTCACGCATCATCGAGTTCAAGTTCGGACAGTTCCACTGCTACGACGTCTTCTACCAGCCATTCAGGGGTTAGTCAAAGTTCGCAAGTCTCCTTGAGCTCGAGTGGGTTGAGGTCGAGTTCGGCAAGCTCATCCGCAGGATCCTCTGTCGTGAGCCAGAGCAAATCCCTTTCATCCAGTGCTTCTTCTTCAGTCTCGCCGAAAGCTTCGTCTCATGGCGGCTCATCTTCAACACCGGCAGCGACGACTCATTCGGGAAGTTCCAGTAGCTATCACGCTGTTCCACTGCCTAGTAGTACCTCTAGTGGGGGCATTCTTAGCAGCTTGAGTTCCTACATTTTGGGATCTAGCAGTAGTGCTGTGAGATCTAGTATTTCAAAGGCAGCAAGCACAGCAGCCCACTCTTCAGGTGTCTTGTCTTCTTCGAAAACTACGACTGGTCCCAGTAGCAATTCAGCAGTGTATCCTACCGGCTCTTCTCCTGTCCATCAGACACTGCCCGGAACAGCTCCCAGGTCGGGTTCCTCTAAGACTTCCAATCTGGCCACCAGTAGCGTAGCCGCGGAAAGTAGTAGTCATAAGGTTACAAAGAGCACAATCTCAACGGTCTACTCTACCAATATCTACACAGTCACATCCTGCCCACCGACAATTACCAATTGTCCTGTGGGTAAAGTCACCACTGAGTTGGTGTCTTTGACAACAACGATTTGCCCCGTAACGGAAGATGAGACCTCGACTCATGCTACTTCAAGTGCAGTTGCTGCCTCAAGTTCTACACATAGCTCAACCCCCAAGGCTGGTCCAAGTTCGAGAACGGTCGCAAGCTCCAAACCCAGCTCTTCCGCCCCAATACCATCATTCCCGTCTATCGTTTCCTCCGTGGTAAAGGATGTGAGCTCGTCCCATAATGTCGTTGTAACGTCGCTGAGCTCCAGCATTGCTGCGTCATCATCTCATGCGACACCGGCAGAGATAATGCCATCAACGTATACGTTCAGCTCGGAAATCACTACCTCATCACTATCGACGGTCTACTCAACCAATGTTGTAACAATCACTTCTTGCCCTTCCACTGTGACAAACTGCCCGGTCGGAAAGGTTACCACTGATATTATTTCGCTGTATACTACAGTCTGTCCAATCACAAAGACGGTTATAGATGACAAGACTTACGGTGGCACTATTCCGGCCACAGTAAGCCCTACACCCACTCAAAGCTCCTCTGTTGTAGCGATATCTTCTCATACATCGATTTCTCCGAAGCCTAGTTCAGCTAGCTTTGTGCCATCAGCTGGGACAACTTCGCCGATCCATGAATCAAACAGTGTATACAGTAACTCTACGGCCGCAGTAAGCCAAAGTTCCCATAGCGTCTCTGCTGCTCCTAGTACTCCAGTTCCTTTGACTACATCGACTGTGTACTCAACCAATATTTACACAATTACTTCTTGCGCGCCGACAGTTACCAACTGCCCTGCAAGGATCGGCCAAGTGACCACGGAGCTTGTGTCATTATATACGACCATATGCCCTGTCGAAGAAGCAGAGACTTCGTCTTCGTCTTCGAAGGCGTCATCGGTGGCGCCTGCTAGTACTGTGGCATCGTCAATTCCTCATCCTTCTTCCTCCGCTATGCCGATGAGTAGCTCAATAGCATCTACAACACCTAAATTGACCACTTCTACGGTGTATACTAGCAGCGTGTATACTGTAAGCTCGTGTGCTTCCGGATCATCTGAATGCTCATCTAAGATCGGATCAGTCACGACTGATATAGTGGCCCTATACACAACGATCTGCCCAGTCGAGGAGACAGCCACTCATATTTCGGAGACACAGAGCTTGAGTACGTCGACTGTCGTGACCAAGCCAACTAGCCCCTTAAGTTATGGCGCATCGTCAACTCTGGCAGAGTCGACCAGCAGCTCGCCGATCCTTACATCGCCCAGCTCTGTTCGCGCCATTCCGTCGTCGTACACGACTTCAACAGTATACTCTACAAACATTTATACCATTACCTCCTGTGCTCCGACAGTGACGAACTGTCCTGCAAGAATGGGTTCGGTTACAACGGAGATTGTGGCCATTTCGACAACAGTATGTCCCGTGGAGGAGTCAAAATCCATTGGCCCAACTTCCATCCCACCTGTCGTTGCAGGCCAATATTCCACTACGGAAGTCACTCTGAGTAATACATATAGCGACTCTGTGATTGTGATCACCTCAACTATCACCTTCATCGATACACCCGCGCCGTATCATTCTATACCAGCGTACTCAACGGCCAATACCGCTGGAACAGCTATTGTCCCGGTGTCAGGCGGGACCTATACAAATACAACAGAGCCTTGCACAACACTTACGCTGGGCAGTCACTTTACGACTGTTATCACTTATGCTTCAATTACAAGCCAGCCTCCAGCTTCCGTGGCCCCTGGGCCCACCTTGACGAGCTACTACACGCCGTCAACAACGCCAGAGCCGGATGTGCCCAGCTACGCTATGAGCGAAACAGAGAGCACAGTAGCAATGAGCTACTCAAGGTTAGTAACCCCTTCGCCCCCTTCCGTCATTCCTTATTTTCCCTACACTTCACCTATAGTGAGTCTCTGCTCATCCTGTATCAGAAGCCTTGTGGGAGAGGATTCCAGTCAGCTAACAGTAGTCCTTATCAGTGCCCCGGTCGTACCCGCGACTCACACGACAGCTTCCACGGCAGCTGTGTCAGAACAGGACACGCCTAAAGCCGTGGTCACGACTCTCACGTCCTCTATGACAAATGTCCAGACGATTTACCAGTCCAAGGCTACCGAAGCTGCGCTCTCAGCCGCATGTGTCTGTGAGCCCGTCACCACGGTCTACGCTACGCAGACAGTCACCGTGGCTCAGACGACGGTGACAGCAACAGAGACAGTGCAGCCACCATATCCTCTCCTCCAAGGCACTGGCACGGTCGGCAAACCGCTTCATAGGACAGGTGCCCCGCACCACAGCTCAAGGGCTTTGGAGCTGACCTCTGAAACATTAGCAATGAGTTCGGACAGCCCAGCCATTAGCTCCGAGGTCGTGGCCACGAGTGCTGGTACTGTTTCTACGAGCGTTACGCCAATGACGACTGCCATGACGACTTCTGACACCATGGCTATGACTTCGGGCTATCCTATGCGTCGATGGTTCAGGCGTGGTGGTCATGGGCATGGCCATCATCACGGTGCCTAAGAGAAGGGTCACTTTGGTGATAAGATCTCCTAGTTTAAAGTGTTTTTATAAGATCTACTGTGTATAGTTAGCTCAGATCGGCCGTGATGTCGCCTGCGGCAAGACGCCAATCATATCATCCGTTTTCGGTTGGGTTTTGCATACGATACCGGAATATCTTTCTTGAATCAACTTTCTTTTGTAATGGGCTATGTCACTTCTTGACTTATTGTTCTCACTTCCAGCTCTTTTCATGTAGATAGATACTTGAATTCGAAATTGTCCCATATTCATTTCCAGTGAGAATAATGACTATGGTACACAAGAGTTCATCTAATCTAAACATAGGTCAGGCACGGGGATGGCCAGTAAGTCCGGTCTGTTCGATACGATGAACCAAGTAAGGGATCGAAAAGTGAACCTCATTGAACCTCTGACTGAGTAATATCTCATGCTTTACACACCAACACGTCGTTGTATACCGGCTTCTTGTGCCGCAGAAGCACCGAAAGTTATTATAACATGTAAAAGTGAAGGACGAAATGCTAATGCCTGATCACGTGAAAGAGCATGTCTGCTCTTCACACCACTTCCAAAATTTTGCTGCTATTCCCGTCCCCCCTTCTTCTTCGGATTTGGACCCTTCCAGCAGATCTCTCCAAATATCCGTGACCCGGCCCCAGGGAACAACTATCGACGAGGAGACCATTTAGTCGGGTCACAATACTTGTAATAGTTCATGATTTGGATGATCCTTAGATTTGTACTCACTCCACGCTCCAGTGTTATCCAGCCCAACGGCATCTGATAGCCCGGCAAATAACTCCGTATATGCGCCGTTCACGGCTGGGTAAATAGTTGCGTATCGAAATACCATCTCGTACCAGTAGCAATTCCGGTCGAGTTCCGTGCGCAGATTCCCCGGGTTCAAGGACTGGTAATACAGACGGTCAGATATAATGATCCTATCAGCAACAACTCATTTCTAGTCAAGATGGGCCAGAAAATAGGTAGACTTGCCACACTGACAATACCATCGTCGCGATGACGCCGCGCATACTCCGTCGACTGGTAATAGTTTCCCGCTTTGCTAATACCGTATTTCCACGCGTAGAAAACATCGCGCTTGTAGTCGAGATTCTCCAAGTCCATACCACCCCAGGGGTTCAAATGCTCAGCAGCAGAAGAAGCCACCCAGACGACGCGCACGCTGCCGCCGGGAACGCCAGGGCCTTGAGCCGTTGCCGCGAGGGTCGGCGTTAGAAGCTGTGTGAAAAGGAAATGGCCCAGACAGTTGACGCCGAGTTGCAACTCGTGGCCCTGGGCCGTGGTAGACCCGGGATCCGGAAACATCACACCGGCATTGTTGAACAACACGTGCAGATACTTCTCCTTCTCCAGAAATGACGACACCGATGCTTTGATAGTAGATAAGTCGCTGAGATCAAGTTGCATTAGCTCGAGGCGGCCTCTGGACGTGGGGTGCGCATCTTTGATGGACGCTATTGCGTTCATGCCCTTCTCTTCGTCACGCGAAGTCAACCAGACTGCGGCATTCTTGGTGTACAAGATACGGGCCACCTCTTTCCCTATGCCCGTGTTGGCGCCCGTCACGATGTAGACCTATGGGACGGTCAGTATATGGGTCACCTGACTTGCTCCCTGCGTGACAAGGCGACAAGGCGCCGAAGCCGAAATAATTGTAGGAGGCACCGGACTCCTTACCTTTCCAGAGAGGTCTGAAATGCTTCCTTCGGTGAAACTTGGTCTGCTCGGGAAGAGCTGGCGGACGGCCTCAATGGCGAGCGACACCGTTGACGCCATAACTAGAATTCCTTGAGTGCCCAAAGTCCCAGGAAGAACTCAGACCACCCTTAAAATTGGACAGGGACAATGAACCGTCACCAAAACCTCAAGGGCGCACTAGCGATGTCAGCTTTGTTCGACAGAGAACAGAACAGAACAGTGAGATATATCTTGCTGTGGAGAGATCAGCTGCCACGGGTCAACCTCGGCATTGTACGAAGTTGTCTTCAACAGTGATTGCCTCCTCGCAAGTCTTACGACATCGACGTCACTATGAGCATTTTCCTTTTCCGATCGCAGAGCTAGCCGGCGCTAGACAGATGTCGCGTCTAGGTCTTTTTGAGCCAGCAGACAAAGTGATACAATTACAGATCTCGCTATCTTGATGACTGAATATGATACGTCAGGACCTATGTGGACTGCCAATAGGTGATTTGGTGCATGTTACCACTTCCCTGACTCAGGTCCGATCTTTCTAAGACAAAAATGATTCTGCCATATAGAGTACATTATACTTGACAGCATTTCAAAATGTCTCCCGAAACAACACTGTCTCATATCGTCAAGACTGATCATATAATGAACCACTTACTTCAAGTCATGTTCATCATCGGGAGAGTTTCTTTACACGTCATATATCATGATGTTCTGTCAAGTCAAGGGATTGTTTGAGTTCTGAGACTGCCAGCAATAATAGCACTCTCTATGTATCTCTTGGCCAAATACCTGTGTCCAGCAATCTGCAACTCGCGTTCATCGAAATAAGCTGCAGGGAGTGGTAAAGCAATAAGTTAGTCGCGTCGTTGGGTACAGGTAGGACAAGGAGTTGCAGAACTAGTGGTTTGAGAGGTGCGTCTTGTTGCATTGCTCCATGGGTCTGCGTTCGATTGGCTTCGGCAATCCGTATAACTCCTCTAAGCCCTCTTTAAGAGCCATGAGGTGCTACTGACATACTTCTATGTGTCCTATCTATTCACTGGGTGTCTAGTATGTAGTACTTGGACTGGTCACTGCAACAACACCATACTTGACATATATTTGAAATCCATCAGACAGTTAAAGGCTGGCTAAGAATCACTCGTGTGGCTGCCACTCGATATACGCAACATATGTCTTCTTGGACGCAATCATTGCTCTATATTTCCAGTTAGGAAATAATAGCCATGCTCTAAGCTCCCATCTGATGAGTTCTAAATACCTAAAGCTTGAGAATACTACCTTACAGTCGATGGCAACGCGCCACACCCGCGCATGGCAAGACCATTATACGGCTTTTTTAATGCAAGGTCCTAATAGATGCATAATGTATTGAGCACAGACCGGCCAGTATAGACAGGTTGCAGAGGAAGGAATCCCTACTTCGTAGATGTCACATTCCTTCACAATACTACCTAGACGTGTATTCTGCCATCATATAATCGTCACTCTGATTCGTGTGAAACGTGGAAAGTATGTGTTCCTAAAGCGAGGCGGCAAATACGGATTTTGGTCACACATATTGCACTATTTAGATCTCTGTAGTAATTAGAAACGCTCTCCTAAATTTAGACTCGTTGTCAACCAGCTGCTGACCTCTCATTATGAACTAAGAGATGTTGCGAATTCCCATTGTTGAGGTGATTGATGAGCGATCCTCCAAGGGAGCTGTCCAAACATGTTCAGCGGTTACTTCCAATGAAGCGACGAGAAACCAGCTACGCGATCCGTCGCGTCTCAAGCTTCGACATGCAGGATTTACTATGTAGTACTCTGTCTGAGTAGCTGGTACCGATCTCGCCGGTTCGGGTCCCAAAAATTAAGAAGGATTGGGGACGAAAAGTGGGAAAGCGGAATCAATCCTTCGAGGGCTCAGTAGCGAGTAGTTGGAGGCATTTATCCTATGAAGGATTCCTGTACTATCAAATTTTAGATGGCAGGTTTTGACCCCTGATTAGGCATTCATGCATTAAGTTCAAACATCTCTTTGGATTATAGATCTTCGTGATTTGGTTCAACCATAAAAGTTGTCATCGGTTACAGGAGACGAAGCTCCACACCGTCCCATCGAACCGCGTGAATGGTTACGCTCCCTGGCTAGATCTGGGGGGATCATCAAGATCGTTGTCTGGCGTGATGGCATCATGTCGATCTGAGCACATCATCCCGTAGCTCATTTTCGCATTCATCCGTAATGAGCCAGCCTAAACTACTCAATACTTCGTAAGAGTGCTATGGCGGTTCTGACGCGACGTGTGAGGTAATCTTAGAATTTTAGACCCTGCATGCGATTAATCTTGCTATCACCAACTAACCTTGGTCTTCATTCATAAAGTGTGCTTTTGCTTGATACAGCAGCGAGGTGTCCCATGTGCCTTCTGCATATGTATACCCCATATACCAACTGCAGCAAGCCAATGCGGACCCAAGGCTTGGGAACGTCCATGACGGCACAATGATGAGGTCTCTCTAATAGGCAGGTGTTTCTGCAACATTCACCGGATACAGTATTTGACACTGAAATACCTCGCCAAGAACCATGACATACTGCCCCAATTGGGTAAGATGAGGGTATACGCAGAACGCTTGCATAGTCACATTACTGTTAGGATATCAAGGCACGTGAACAGGAAACAAGGGAGTCCGATGAGAGAGGTGCAAGGAACTCCAAATTGTTCGGCGATCCTCGAACGACATGAGGATTATTTCTAGCATCCATGCCTTGCGGGGCGTGCCGTGCTGCTTGACATCAGCCTATTCTCATTGTACCTTAAACAACAGAAGGGGAGGAATCCTTCGAAGCTACCCTAGCTTGAAATGGCATCTTGTCCCACGATTCTGTCTCTCACCTCACCATCCACCTGCCCAGATTGAAAACTCGTCAATCTCTCTAATCTCTCCCCGTCTAACTTGTCGTGGTTCCACGTGGGAATATCTTCTCAAAACGGATTGTCTTTGCGAGGCTACAGGGTTACCATGTGAAGGCCGGGGTCTAGGGTTGCATTCATGACTAGTTTTCCCTTACATATCTTTCGGTTATCGCGGGTCTATCCAGACGCAGAAAACTCTTTCTCAAAGAGAAAATAAAAAGGCGCTCCAGTCGTGCTGCGCCGCCTGCATTCGAAATTACTGAGGACCATACCTAGAAAAAAGTATCGCCCCCAAGTCGCAAACTAGATGTACACAAACGCAGTGAACTTAGGCAAGGCAAATAAAGTATCTTTTCACAGCCAAACTTCCCCTACCAAAACCCTTGCTAAGCCTACAATTAGCGCAACACTTTCACACGATACTTCTAATAGGAAGGTTGTCTACAGTAATACCTTCGTATAGCCTGCAGTGGACATGGCTCAGCTGGGATGGAGAACTTGGGTGGGTTTATCTCTAGGCTCCAGCAATGTAGAGGAGGATGACGAGGGTTGAAGTGTCACCGCTTCTTGTGAAGTAGGCCAATTCATGAACATGGCACCGAGATAAAGGATAGTTCTGCATGAGAGGATGCGCTTCTGCCGCTTGGAAACAAACTCATACATTAGTGGAAACAAAAAGAACAGACGAAAATGACGCCACGCGTGTGGTCCCGGCCCCGGCGCTTTCCGTTTAGCAGGGTTGATCCATCTTGCCGCATCGCTGCCGCCTCCGGTACCTGAATCGTCGACGGCTGCGCAGAGATGGGTGGGAAGCAGTCGGCAGTTGCAGGCAGCTAGGCCGTCGAGGAGGTCATAAGTGCCATGATCCCAATTCTCTTTTGTCCAGGCGGCTAATGCATTGTGACAATGTCAACCCATACAGGGTCTCGTTAGATACATATGTACCTAGATATACCTAGGCACACATGCGAAAAGTCATGGTTTGACAGATCCAGGCACCGGCACAGAGGAGGGTATAAAACGTGCTGTATATGGTATAGCAGAGCCTTTAATCGACTCATTGGGTTCAGGCCCGGTACGAAATTATCTAAATTTGGACAACGCATTGCCAATCCCGCACGAACAAAAGAAAAATAAATATTTGAAATGCATCTAGCGAGCTGTGTATCTGTAGTGTCGTTGACTTTATTTCGCTATATGAACTTTCGCTTATACATACTACAATTATGATTAGCAATGCTGAGGGCATCACATCACAAAACATCCATTACAAAATGAAGCGATTAGTGCAACGGTACCATGATAATCTCACACTCTCGTGACTATCCACTTGCCAGTACCAGGCCATTGCCCAGCAGAGCCCGGATCATCAAGTGCTTCACGCTCTTTTGGCCGCATTGGACCTTTGTCTGCATATCTGGAGGCTTGCAAAATGAATTGTCCTATCAAAGGCGGCCTTCCCGTCCTGTCCCCTTATGCTCGAGCATGCCGAGGCCTATAGTCAGGGTAGTCATGTGCCGTGTGGGGAAGCAAGTATCGTCAAGCAAATCGGCATAGAAAGGGAGACTAGGCTGTTGAGTACTCAGAGCAGCAAGGGCATTTGTCCCTTAAGCAGCAAGGCGCAGCTCATGGAAGACGCCGGGAGAGCAGTGCCAGAAAGTCGGAAGCTGCCCCCTGGATTTCCAATGCAGAACTGTGAGAGGAGGAAGAGGGAGGAGAAAATTTTCAGGGCAAGTCGGCGAGGCTGGCAAGCGTTGAATGTTTCAACCTCTCCAACGCCGATCTTCAACGCATGCGGACTTGGGGTAGATGATATACCCTGTAGTTTAGCTACAGTAGTGATGAGGTTGTGATTCTAGTCAGGGGTTTGCATTATCGTGAGTCTTCACGATTCACGCGCCTGAGGGATAGGCAAGGGCTCGACTGGCGTATAGGAATGCCGGCACCGTCTTCATCATCTTGACTAGCAGTGCGGAGAGGCCCACGATCAAAATGCGGCGATGTACCGTGGGCCAAATCGGTGCATTGTACGTTTGATTGTGTCCAATTTGGTTCAAGGCCTCTGCTACAACTTGTCTGCTTTCGGCACTTGGGGTCGGATTGAAAAAGCACCCACTTTGTGATAAACCTATTATACTCCTTGCATATTGAAATTGCACCGTCGCCTAGCATATCGAATTCTGGTCCCAGTAGTTTGGTGGTTGACAGGCTTCACAAAGTACGGATTCCGTAAAAGGTAAGGGTAGGGGGCTTGTTAAAACCTTGCAAAAATCTTGCTGTGGGAGGCATTAGTATACAATAATATGTTCGTATACCTACTAAGTATCTTCCTACAAGTACAGCCTGCACTTTGACTTATCAATGCTTCAGACTAGATATTTCATGAACATTGCTGCGTGTGAGCGAGGGGCAAAAATGCCGCCTTTTGATTGGTTCAAAAGTTGTGTGGCTGTGAAGGTACTTACACACGGGCCTTCTGGTCTGAGCCTCTGAGATAAACTTTGACCCTATTAGTGAGGGATCGTATTGCAGACCAAGGTACCCCACCCACGCACAGCACTTCTCTACGTGAAAGATACTGTGTGAAGGAGTACGGGATGTCTGCGTCAAGCTGCCAGGGACGTGACGGCCGCAAAGCCGATATCAAGGGCATTTTGGGGCGTTTTTGTAATAATTTGTCTTCCTCTCACACCGACAGGCGTTTTCAGCCTCGTTATCAGATACTCCGGGCCGCATCTTTTCAGGGACTGGAAACATACAACATTGAGGCCATGCCTTTAATAGGTACGAAGTATCCGTAATGAAATGGCGCGTACATATATTTTGCAATAGCTTTGATTCGGCCAGGACGTAAACTCACACCTGTGGATAAGAGGCATCGGGAAGACACCTCCGGACAAGTACGCTCTGTCGCTGCTTTATGTGTATGCATTCTCGAGGCTCCGAACCGGAACTAACAACTGAGAACAGTGCGATTCATGGATGAGTATCGAATATGGTTCATTGCCAATGATCGACGCGTTGCGGCAATGTATTCAATTGCTAGCTGGTATGTTCTCGTGTCTCCTGTTTATTGGGTATCACTCGTATGTATAGAGGCGAGAGGTAAGATCTCATCACGTCGCCGACGAATGCATAAACGAGTGTATTATTAACACGGAGGTGGCTTGCTGTGTGGAAGAATCTACAGCATTCGATCCCGACGGGATGGGCGCGTTGCGTGTCAGGGGCCGCGAATGCTACGCTACCTTTGATTCAGTAATTTCGATCATGCTAGTACGTAACAGGAATTGTAGCGTTTGGGAAGAACTGATAACCCGGCCGAAGCCCCAGAAGCCCCCATCGACAAACAACCATCCTGCCTGCCTGTGTGCTAACACGTCAATGCGGTCTAGCTGTGTCCAGCCCAAAGGCGGGCTGCCCTGCCCTATAGGCAGCCTCCCGGCACGCCTCGCTACTGCAGCTCGCATGCACTGTGCCGTATCGTCGGTGCACAATGCTGAAGACAAGGGGAAAAAAAAGAAAACAGAAAACGTCACCCCTCTTTGGCACAATACCATTCAACCACAACACGATTCTATATGATATACTCATAATCTTCATGATCATGATAGGTAGTCCCCAAAAAACTTTAGAAAGGAAAACAAGGAAATGACGTTGGACTTGAAAATTACGCGCATATGAACCGGCTAACGGTAGACGGCGATCTCAATTTAGCAGAAGCTGACTATTGCAACCTGTGTTTTCTGGAATACTGGACTGGGCGAACATATGAAACGACTATAGTCGGATTGTCCCCGACCGACAGACCAGGCCGTGATGAGCTTAGTCGGCCCCCTTTTATCATCGCACTATGACGAAGATGGCTAATCCCAACCTCTCCAAGCCTTCCAGACCAAGGATGCGCGAACCTGCAGTAGCACGCCGACTAGGTCCAAAATGGTATCAAGGATGTCCTCTCGGGATGGCTAAGGGTCCATTGGCACTTCCTCGTGGCTTTGAGAAAGTATCAAAAAGAGCTTTGCTATCCGTGCCACGACTCTCACCCACCTCCACCTCCACACACAAAACCATCGTTGTTCTTGTCGTTGACTTGTTGTTGATTAAGTGCTTGCTGCGGCTGACGGCGGACACATTGCGTCTTCCTTCAGCTTCTTTTTCGTACCTGCATATAAGCCCGGTTGTTGTAACCACACCATTTTATTTGGCCGACCGAATTTTGCATTGTATCATCAGCCCACCGGCGACCAATGTGGTTGAGCTGCCAATAAAGGAGGATCTGTGGATGGAGAAATTGTAGAGGAAAGAGATGACGAAGAAGGACGGATTCGCGTTCGACGAAGAGGTGAGTTTGAGATCTTTGCAGCTTATCTCAGCCTGCATTTTTTATTTTTGTTTCAATGTCACGGCCACGTCTCCGAAAATCACACGAGAGGGTCGTAAGCTTCGAAACCTGCAAGTCAGAACATCATCATGCTCTGTTAGTGCAGAAAACACACCTTGTCGACAACAATCGCCAGTCTCAGGGTGGAGAGAGCATCATCCAGGATTCGCATGGATTTACCCTCGACGGATATGATGGTGATGCGTCTTCCCACCCGCTATGCTTGGGATAGTGCATGCCAAACCCGAGTCTCCGAAGGATTCCATCTGTTGCTGGTCTCCGCCTCACACTTCAGATTCCAAGGGTTCAATTCTCCCACTCTCATCATGAAACTCATTCGGCTGAGTAATAGTCCAGTGCTAATCTGTATCTTCGCAGATCTCTCTGCTTATTTCTAAACCTGGATACGGCATTTCTGCACACGGGTAAACTCCGTACGTAAATCATACAACACGCCCATACTCTACCGATACAGGCGATCTGCACGAGGCTGTCCAACATAGCAGAATATCATTGTCCACTCCAAGCCTCTGCAAAATATTCTATCTCGTATGGCTAGAGCAACATCGCATGGAGAGGAGCTCAAGAAGAAAGAATTGCCACTAGAGCGAGAAAGCATTGTACTGGAAGAAAATCGGGACCCTGGACACGAAGTCCGTCTCGCACCGAATCTTACCAAAATAACTCCACCCCTGGTTAATTAATACTGGTTCCCTGTCTGTCATCCCTGCCACCAGCTTTCCCCGGCGCTCACTTGCATTAACGGTCAGGTACTTCTCCTGGCCGATTCCAATATTGTTGGATTGCATCTAACGCGGAACCGATCCCGGCAACCCGACTTCGTGCTTGTGGTCATTGCTTCTAATTCCTTGTGCTCGGAAATTTTTGGTCCTTCTTCTTTCATTCATCCCTACTGAGCTTGCAACATCAAGGCTGTAGGTTGGACCGACCCGGGTAACAGTGCCCCCCGGGTCAATCAGTTGATTTAATTATACTTATATTGCACATCCCTGGCGAAGCGAAAAGTTGGTGCCCAACATGTTTGGCCCCGGATCTATCTCGACAACAAATTTCAAGGGACTTCGCCGGAAGGTTACGAATGATGGCAACTCAACGACTTCGCATATGACGCGCCCCTCGACAGCATCCGCTTCGCTCCACTATAACGAAACCAACATGTCCGATCTTCTTGGACCCTCGTTGGACGGGCCGCCTTCACCTGAAGGAATTCGAGCATTGAATCGACAGATGAAGCAGGGATCGGTAGGAGAACTGCAGAGGAGCGAGTTGATGATGACCTCCTCGCGATCATCGTCAGCACACTCCAGCTCTGTGGCACCTGATACACCACAATGGGACCGCAGTCTTGACAATCTTGGCATCTCTCGCAATCCATCACAGCGTTCTTCGATCTTCAAAGACCGTCCTGAGAGCATACAGCTGTTGAGCAAGACAATGTTCACACTTAAAGGCAAGTTGCAGAGGGAAAACAGCGAGCAGAGTTTATCGAGCGCGTCTATGTCATCATCTACCGAGCTACCTATAGATGTTGCTCCACAGTTGCCCAAGGATCAACGGTTTATGCAAGCTGTATTCTCAAGAAGGAGAACTCGAGGCCAATCGGACGTTCCCAAACCTAAACCACAGATTTCTGGGCCCTATAACTTTCAACACGTGTCTCATACTGGCAAACAGAATCTGCCTAATCTTGACGAGGTCAACCGTCGGCAGACGATATATGATGGTCCACCATCGCGTCAAAGAAGGGATACCTTGGTGGAAACGGAAACCGGCGTGGATCAGTCCGCTCCATCGAGTCTCCAGCAATCCCTAGATAAACCGCTTCCGACACCTCCAACTCCGACAGAAGAGCTGCAGCGTACCTTATCTCGAGACGGTTTGCAAATGTCACCTCGCCACTATTCCAAGCCACAGGCAGACGGTGGATTCCAATCTCCAATCCCACCGCCACCTCGAACATCGAGTCGTATTTCAGTTCGGCACGACCGACATGACTCGATTGACGAACGCCCAAATACCAGCTCCAGTTTACACAAAGTCAATTCATTAACATCGGCCTTGTCTGACGTCCCTAAAATAGCATCGGCAGCTCATCTCATGCCCGGGCAGTTGGATGAACAACTAGATATTAGTCAAGAGCTCATCACGCCGATGGAGGACTCAGCATGGCCTCTGAATAACACCTCCATGTCATCCTTGGCAGAAGTTCCAGAAGAAGACGAATATTTTGTCCATTCTAGGAATAGTTTTGCAAACAAGAGAACATCCCTTCGGGCAAGCGTTTCTGTGCCATATTTGCGACAAGTCTCTTTGAGCCAGGCTAAGGGGCGATCACCTAGCAATGCGTCAGAGACACTGGGGAGAATGGACCTTTTTGCGATACAGCGTGCGCTACGCGAATCTAGTGACTCGGAATATTCAGATAATGACGAAGTCGTGGATAATTGGGAAGACGATATTGATTATTGCTATGATCACGCGGCAGAGGCTGATTGTGATTTTGCGTGGGAACGACCCTCATTAGACGAGGGAGAACGCGAAGAGAGTAACGCACAGGACTCAAGGATCACTCATTTCCGTTTCGAATCAACGGATAGTTTCGAATTCCTGTCTCCAGGGCTTATGATGGCCAATGACGCGCCTGGACTCAGTCTCGCAAGTTATGAATCTACGGCAACAACACCACATGAGGCTGCTACATCAACAAGCGCGCCGCTGGTAACCTCAAATTTCTCGCTCCCAAGGATTGATAGCTCAACTAAATTGAAGCGTGATCATGCATCGCAATCAAGTATCTCTAGTTATACCGAGTCGCAGGGTTTCAGTCTTTCTCCCAGTCTATTGATCCCAAATGACTACCATGAGAAGATGCTGCAGTTCGAGAGAGGCGAATCCAGTTTTGGAGACGATAACGGGTTTTCTCTAGAGGATCCTTGTTCCAAGTTTGGTAAACCAGCCACACTCCTTCCAGCTCGATCTAGTGCATCCACAAGCATCTCCACGTCCTCGGAGCAGTCCACCGCATCGAGTTATGAGAAATCATCCGCCTCGTCTGTCTACACGCGCTGGACCGGAAGCAGCAATTCTAGTTGGCAAGGCCAGTTTACAGAGTCTCACCAACCGCCAATTTCGATCACACTTAATGACAAGGAACCAGTTATCACGCCGACTTCTGACGTAACACCTCGATCTGAGGAACCCCCCCGACTCGCATCGCAACCCGAATCCGTTCGCGAAGCGCACAACAGGACACAATCCGACGCGACTCTATTGATGAAGTCGCCCGCTATGGACACTATCACGCCTCTTGATTTGAACATTGCAAAAGACCCGTTGAAGACTCACCGGCGAGCAAGGACAAGCAGCAGAAGCCACGCCAACGGATCACCCCAGTTTGCGCTGTTCCCGCAGATTCCTCGCCGCGTCTGAACGTCTCAAGAGCATCCTCAACCTGTCAAAGTTTCTCGGCAATCTGTTTGTGCACACACTGTCATTACCTATCGACACAGCCTATCCGGACACCAGCATCTCCTATGATCATTATTCAGCACACGGAGGCAAACAAAATAGGAATACATTTTGGGAAATTAAAAAACTAAAAATCGGGGCTCGGCTTTGGTAAGCAAAAAAGGACAAAACGTTCTTTGGGGCCTGGTCATTTGTCACTACCACTTGTTACCTTCTTTTAACCACCCTGCTTGAGATCCGTACGGGCCTCTGTATTGATATTTTCTCACGATATACGATGTTTATGATGGAGAGGAGGAAAAGGGAGAGGGGCCATAAGATTAGATGTCTAGTCTGTCTGCCTCTGTATATTATACGAAGCGCGGGAATAAGAGGAGAATGAAGTCTTATTTGAGGAAAAGGGAAGGGGGAGATGACCATATGGTATATTCGCTCGCTGTTATTGTTCATATCACTACATAGAATGGGGATTTACCCGAAGATATCTCTCCCGACAAGGGAGAAGATACTGTCGGTGGCGTACCTGGTCGCATATGGTTCTGTCTGGGCAGCTCAACGGCGCAGATGCAATGGGCATATAGATGCCGCGCCGTCTGGGCCGGTGGTCACATATCGCATGGAATGCAATTTTTGGTCTTGATCTAAACTTTTCTCTATGGACTATGATTCACAGCTCAAGCCCTTAAGAAGCCCCCAAGCCTAGGAAGACTATCACCAACACGTCCCCATGAAAACCAACTCCCGCAATCCCAAAACGCGAATTCTCAGATTTATGCGATGATCACGGATGAATAGGCCTGTTTTTCTGAAGGAACCGTGCAAGATTAAAGGCTATTTAGAAGCAAAATAGAGGGAATGGGAAGGACCTAAACCTACATCATGCCTCTTGCAATCGCACAGTAGAGGGGCTGCGTACGGTAAACACGATGATCTTTTCACTCATGGCCCAGTCAGAAGACACACTACACCGCACCTAATTGTGGAAAACGGAACCAAGTCCCCGAGCTTTCTTCGTCGAGCAAATTGCGACTGTCTTGTAAGTGGGAAAAGCTGAAATGTTTTCCAACAGTTCCCTACATAACCCTTTAAAGACCCCTGCGATTCTTTGTTTCTCCCATACCTGTTACCTTTCGCTCTTGAATGACACTGGCGGCGTGCATGGGGTAGCTACGGATCAAATATAGGCCAATTGCATCCGGGCTCATTAGCTTGTTGCTTGAGGAACGTTGGTGAGTTGATTAGAACTTGGACGCTCTGACCACAGCTCCCAAAGCCGCTGAGTATCGCAGACTCTTCAAAGTACAGTAAACTACCAAGCTCAACTGTGACGACTTTCTTTATCTCATGTACGGAGGGACACAAGTGAAGCGTACCGGTAATCTTTTGAGTCTTGCATCCGACGCACTAGCAGGGTGGAACTATATGCAGGATATGATTGGAATGAACGTAGCTGTGAACGCCTACATTAAGGTAAGTGAGCGTTCAACAGAGAGATCCAAAGCTAATAGAATTCAGTCTTACTGGATGATTGTAGATCGTTTCCCACCCAATCTTGAGATGCTATCAACATACCCACAGTTCCAGGCTTCGGCGAGCAGCACTTTGGGTGATAACCCTGAAACTGGGGCAGCTGGATTAAATAAGACGTTTAAATTGGAATTGAGGGCTTGGAAGTAAATCTGGCTAGGTTTAGAGCTGCTCAACCGCCCAGAATTAAAGGATGCGGTGCAAGAGACCAATTCGAGAGCCTACAATGCGTGGTGCGCACCATGGCTCCTTGAGTTCGGGAAACGCATGCTAATTTTATGCAAGGCTCCAAATTGACCAAGCCTTGGCTACTGAGCAGGTCTACCAAGATAACAGATGGTCTTCGCCCCGAAATATCAAGCATTCATCACTCGATCCACGAGCTTCCTGACCCAACAAGTAGCTTTACAGAACCAAATGATCACTCTCATCTAGAGCATATACCAAGATTCGTTGTACATCGACCAATTGATTGCTCTTAGAGAGCTGGCATCGGATGATATCGAGTAGTATCAGGAATATTGAACGCTGTACGAGGCCTTGAAAGTACAGGCTAATCCCTTCGGTCCATACGACAGCCCAGTCTGGTTTTTGGGACGTTCAGTTCATCTGGGGAGGTGTCATTTCAACTCCTGCGTCCCTTTCTATTGTAACCAAGGCTGTCGAGAAAGCACATGAAACAGCTGCCCCTGATGCAGCCGTTTCAGGGCATGTGACTCGCAAGCGCTAGAGATCGGGATGCTCAGATGGTCAGTCCAAACTTGCTGAGCTTGCCCGTCATCCTTCATTGGCTGAAGTTTTGCTCGTGAGTACCTTCTTCTTGAACGAAGCTTCTCCTGATGACAATTTTCCTTGAGTTTAGAGCAGAGCGCAGATTGATATTGCACTGGTTTTTGCCTTCTTTCCTTCGATTTTTCCTGTGTACTGGATCAGTAAGGGGAGTCTGCGAGCTGCTCCATTGAGAAGATTATAAGGTATTCCAAATAAAGAACCAAAATAGAGTTAACCTGTCCGTCATAAAGACATCTAAGAGCTTGCGACTTTCCTGCGACTTGCGTAAAGAGATTGTAAAAGATTTGCTTGCGTTGTGAGTTGGTTGGTCTTAAGTGGGATAGACCGCATTTTTGGTACCAAATCTATCCTTAACCTTCCAAATGAAGAATTAGATTTATAGCTTAAAGTAAAGCAAGACATAAAAGAAATGTGGACAGCAAGACATGAAAGAAAAAAGATCTCTGGCTGGAGTCGAACCAGCGTCTCGAACAGCGGCGGCCGAAAGCTACTTCAACGCAGGTTACCACTACCCCACAGAGACTCATGGGAATCATCACTCATTTAGAACTATATTGTAAGTCATCTCTTTATGTGTGTTACGCCTAGCCCCCATGAGTCATTGGCGCATAACTCACTTGGAGCGCCATCCGGGTCGCCAACCTGTCCTGGACCTTGATGGTTCTCTGACGCGAAGGTTTGATGGCTACAAGAGCGTTGTTTTGGTTTTAGAGCTATTGAGAAGGCTCGACGCTATAAGGTCTATCTTTCATTTGCCGAGTTATATAATCAATTTCGACGCTGCCCGGCATATATTGTCGATAAGGCTCTATATTACAGCCCTTGAGGTAGTTTTTCAATGCTAGATTTACTAACTTTAGCATTGCCTTTTATGTAACTAAAAACAAATAACATACTAAGTATCAAGTAAGATGTAGGCTGACAGGGACTGAAAAGTAGTATAATAATACCATTGAGCCACTCGGGTAATGATGTTATTTCAGAGGCAATTATCGTGGTACACATATCCACCCATCAGGACCTACATACATTTGATCAGATACTATAATTCAGAGGTACCGAGGAGATATCACCCATGCCGTCATATCATCTCGATCCTACATTGGTGGTCTGTGTTGTCACTTACGAGCCGCGGAGAAAGATCTGTATGGCGAACTCTGAAATTAGCGAAACTAGGGATGTCATTTTCAATTATTCCATACCGGCAACTCATAGATAGGGCAACATCGAGTATCCTTACCATTGAAAGTGTCATCAGGAAATCAATCGCAAGGCAATGAAATAAAATGTCGTAGTTGAAGCACAACTTCTACAAGATGACACGTGCAAAACGTATCAATCTGCTGCGGCTTCACGTCGACTTGCTTAAGCCAGAGCAATGAACTCAAGCTATTGAACAAGAGCGCCCCCGGGACTGCACTAGTCGTGACCAATATTCCGAGAGCTCGCTCTTGAACAACCGACTAGAAGGTCTTGGACCTTGAGAGTGCGCAATTGATTACCTAGGTATTTTGAATGGTCACATCAAGCGCATGGACCTCCTAGGCATACGGACGACACATGCTAGACAATTACTACATACTCATCAAGAGAGACAATGATTCATCCACATATAATGGTATATATCCAAGTTCATTGGCAGATAAGTCCATACATACCTTTCTATTCACATATTGACACCGTAACATCTTCAATGGATGACATTTCATTGCTATGCTGATTTGGATTTTAAAGGTTACCTCGTGAATCCTTAGGCATACGACCAACTGGTCAGGGTATCACCAATACCTTTTCTGCTACCCCGTTATACATGCTTTGGTATCTCAGATGGGTGTGTGCTTTATTCATCGTCCTCATCTTCCTCGCCATCACCGTCTCTCCTTGCGTCCGATCTGAGTCTCACCCACTCGGCTGCCTTTGCCCTAACTTTCTCCTGGCTTCTAGCATCACCATTCTTCTGTTCCCAGTCGGCCCAGCGCTTGAACCACTTCTTTGCAGCTCGTGCCTTCAGCCCCTTGACCTTAGTCGCTCGGTCGAACACATCCCTGATGACGGCCTTGTCGGCATTTGGGCCATTCTCGTGGTCTAGGAGTTGGCTCCATAGATCAAATCGCTTCGGAAATGTACCAATAAGTCCCTCGAACATCGTTCGGCCACGCTCGGCGCTGCCGTTTGGAGACGTATACTCTAAGGCAGCGATTTTCGTCATGAGAGGGAGACGGGCATGTGATGGCAGTGCCTGTGTAGCTCGAGGCAGCAGCGCTCGGGCACGGTCTGGTTCATTTTGGATAGCATGCAACCAATGAGCGTAATTATGCCAGACTTCGTGTGAATTTGACCCAAACTTCTTGACAATGGTCTGGAAGAGCTCGTCCGCTTTCTAAAAGACTGTTAGCACTGGCTTTAGTACATAGGTATAAATCGGCTACACTTACTTTAGGTTTGTCATCTTGAACATATATACTGGCAAGACGCTGGTGGACTTCTTGTTGGTCGTTGACCTGGCATGCGCGCTTGAAGACACTCTCCGTGGTATCCTCATTTCCAAACCGCACTTCAAGGTTAAGATATGCTATCCAAGCATTCAACTTCTCCGTCTCTTCAGAACTGTTGATAGTGGTGATAGCACGCTCAGCAACCTCGCGGGCCTTGGCCAGCTCGCTAACCTGCATCTGGAAAGCCATATAGCGAGTCCACAGATCAGACGAATTGGGCTGGCGGTTGAGAAGCTGTTCGAAGTCGACCGCAGTCTGCGGGCCGGTGATGCCTAATCCTCCGCTTCTGCTTGCTTCAGCCTGGGCTTTCCGCCGCCTCTTCTTCTTATCCTGCTGTGCGTCTTGATCAACATTCGAGCCAACTTCGTCCGCTTCGTCAAGTGCTGTCGCAGACCAATCAAATTCTCCGACGCCGAGGGCATCAACATCACCAATAGTCCCATCACCCATCTCTGTGTCTTCGACGTCGGAGGAGAGTTGGTTAGCATCGGTACCCCCGATGACAATAGAGCTATCAGCGTCGTCCATTTCATCGTCTTCGTCGTCTTCATCATCGTCGTCCTCGTTCCCATCTGAAGAAAGAGTACCAGCACCGCCGTCTTCTTCATCGTCGCTATCGTCTTCGTCCATGTCGCTGTCCTCGTCTTCAAAATACGAAGGCTTCAAGCCGAAGCTAACTCTTTTCTTCTGTTGATCGAGGTCCAGTATGATGGCTTTGACCACGTCGCCTTCGCTCAAAAGCTTCTTTGCGTCCTGTATGGGTTTCTCGGCCATTTCACTTCGATGGCATAAGCCGCTGACGTTGGCAGATCCATCGATGAGAATGAAGGCACCAAACTCTTCGACTTTCCGGACTTTGCCCGTGACAATCTGGCCAGCACGAAGATCTTGATAATTGATCAGCGGCACGAAGTCCCTCTCCACGACCGATGCTTTCAAACTCATCTGGATCTGCTTTGTCGTAGGATCAATGGATGTGATACGTCCCTTTACCAGTTGATCAATTTGGAACTCGTCCTTCCACTCCTTGATATATCTGTCAGAAAGATCCGAGATCCGGACCATTGCTGTGATATCACCACCCAGGCCGATGAATAAGCCTTTGTCGGAAACATTCTTCACAAATCCACGAATTACATCACCGACGCTCAGTTGAGTGAAAGCGGTAACTTCGCGATCATTGATGGGTGAGGAGGAGCTTAGAATCCTTGAAGGGCGCAGCGAAAGTCGTAGGCGCTTGTTACTCTTATCGATCTCTACTACTGAAACGCGGATAACACTGTTCTTGCTGTAAGATAGAGTATTTGCTTCCGCATAATCATCACTCATATCGATGAGATGGACGGGCCCGGAAATTAAATCGCTGAGTTGCACGAGAACCTGGCGCTCATTGATTTTTGTGATTCTGCCCGGAAGGACCATATTGCGTTTAATGGTATCCCATGTAGTTTGAGCAGAGGCGGTAGAGGAGCGTGCCGATAAGTCCAAACGGCCATCTGCCGAATTGATACCTATCGCCCGTACTTTCAAGGCGGAGCCGACCGGGAAATTCGTCGAGAGATTTTCAAGTTTAGACACGTCATCGGAGATTTCAACCATATTGATTCTGCCTCTGAGGTTTGGCGTTATATTCACCCAAAGAGAGTTTTGTTGGACATTGTTGACAAAGCCGATATTTGTCGAGCCGAGTTCAAGGGTGCTCAAGGTTAACTCAGGGGCTTGATCATCTTTTAGATCGCTCGATTTGGCTGAAAGTTCAAGAACAGAGTGGGATGATCGGTGTGAGATGGGTAAATACCGATGGTTCCTTGCATCATGGAGACCCAGGACCCGTACTTGAATTACATCGTTGGCCTGGTATCCACTGAGAGGAGCCTTCGGGTTGGTGATTTCGTCCCAGGTATCAAATACATGGGCTACGTCGACACGTCCCTGTATGTTATCGGCCAGCTTAACATTCAGCTGGGTGTTTTTTACTGATATAATTTTGGCTTTTGTGACTTTGCCCACAAATATGTCGTCCGTCGATTTCAGAGCATCATCTATCGGATTCTGTAGCTTTTCCGTCGGTGTGGAACGGGTGTTTGTTGGACGTTGGTCTGCAAAAGCTGCGGAAGCAACAACAAGGCGTCCATTCTCCCTATCTATTGAATCGATTCTGACAGCGATGGATTCGTATTTCTGAAGACCAAAGCCCACTTTCTCTTGATCCTCTCGAGGCATTTTAGACTTGGGTAGAAGAGCTGTGAGTTGGCTGGCGAACTGCACGAATACAGCTGTTGCGGTAATGTTCTTCACAAAAGCCTGTCGAACTTCGCCTATCTGAGCTTGATCCAAGGCTGTCAAAAGCTTGCCCTCCTGACTGGCTTGGATGAGAGTGGGCTTTTTTGATAATGTCACAGACCGCCGGCCTTCGTTCTTCTCAAGTACCATGAGCTCAGCAAGGGTCTGACCAACGCGGATGCCCTTCATGGAAGACTTGCATTTGCTCGGACGGTCCGCGAGTTGGCCCAAGGAGAGAAGCGCTTTGAGTGAACTGCCAACCAATTCGACATGAACATCATCCTCAGTCTTTTGCACCACTTTGGCTGATACAATCTCTCCTATGCTCAGTTTCTTGAGCGCGTTTTGTTTTTCTATGCCAAAGGCAGAAGGATCTTTACATGATACAAACAGTTTCTGGGCAGCAGTGTCGAAGTCAAGAACGTGAACACTGACGACTTGACCTGGTCGAAAATGTTCCCTGGGGTCTCGAATGTAGGCCTCGCTCATCTCTGAAACAGGCAGGAAACCTCGCAAAGATCCGTAAAATTGAACAATAGCTCCATTATCGAGAACCTTGACGATGGTTCCGGGACTTTGTGCCCCTACGACAAGCTCATCGAAAGTTTGCAGCGGTTTCGCTTCAGAGTTCACTATTGTCTTCTTTAATGTGAGTTTGATCTGTCGTTTGAACATATCGGTAGACAGAACTCGGGCCTTGACCTTGAGGCCTTCGCGGAACTTCTTCTCGGGGTGCTGTAGTCGGACGTCTGCCAAGTGCATTTCCGGAACGTAGCCATGAATAGCGTCAGCTAATTTGACCAAGAGACCTGTGACGCCGTCTTGGCCAATAACGAGCTTCTCGATTTCGCCGTTGACTACTGCTCCAATAGGTATGTCTTCAATTCGGAGAAACGGTTGTTCAAGAATACTTGACTCAAAAGATAAGATAAACACGCCATCTATGGCATTGTAATTCATCACCCGACCACGATGCACCGAACCAACTTTAAAAGGTCCTGATGATTCAGAGACGAGGTCAACCTTGCCATCCTTGAGTCTGGAGACATGAACAAATCCGGGTATCCCTTCAACGCCCATGTCCACAAACACACCAATCTCGGGCTCAACCTTGATCACGGTGCATTTTTCGACGACGGAAGATGCAGGTAGTAGGGTCAAAGGAAGCCTATAAGATGGTCCATGCTGGGACTGCAGGTTCACGACATGGTCCAGCACTGAGATGCCCAACTTGGGTTCGCTAGCAGTTGGAAAGGTGCATATGACTCGAGCTTTAGTTTTCTTCCCGATTTTGTATTTGGCCTCCAGATCCAATGCCTTGGGGCCAAGGCCTGAATGGATGTGGTCGGCTGTAACATCCAAAGAGCCCATGACTTTACCAGCAATACCATGCTTTGAAATATCGGACACCATGAGCTCAACAGCAGCTCCTGGTAAAAAAGTCTGAATGGTAGTTGCCTCAGACGCAAAGTTCTGGACTTTGCCGAGCTTTTTCGGGAGAGTGCTGAGTTGGATAATCTTTCCGTTGGCGCCCTTCCCTGTCACCAAGCACATTATAGCAGCTCCAGGGTGCATACGATTTTCGAGTATGTTATCAACGACTTCTTTTCGAGGAAGAAAGCCCTTGGCGGTGGAGTCGGATAAGCCGAGTTCCATTACGAAGCCGTGATCTTCGGCGCTTAACACTGAGGCCATGACTACGGTATTCTCCACGACTTCCTGGCTTGAGAGACCGGTGTTCGCGTGTTCCGGACGCAAAGAACATTCTATGCGTTTTTTTGGTTTGCCCACTGTCCCTGAAGTTTCCTCAGTTGTCGAGGTCACATAAGCACGGACATACTGTCCAATTGAGAAGAAATCCTTCAGTTCGATATCGTCAGCATCGGCATCGTTGTCGTCATCCAAGGCCTCTGCTTCAGCTGCCACCTTTTCGTCGAGAACAGAGGATATGGCGGTGATGGGAACATGGGCCGAGAGGTTGTTTGGCAAAGCGAGAACGAGTTGTAAGGACTGAATGTCGGTGATTTGGGCTAAAACTAGAGAACCTTTTACTAATCGCTGCTGAACATTAGACAATTGTGCCTCAAGGCGGTGGGATACGCTCAGATACATACCTGGTAATTAAGACTCTCGATCTTGATGCTGTCATCGGCTGAAGCGGTTCCATTGGCGGCTTTGTCTTTGTTCGGCTTGGATCTCTTCTTTTTGGGAGCTCGGTCTGTCTTCTTAGCAGATTCCTGCTCAAACAAGGCATCTTGCTTGGCTTGTATAGAAATTTGTCTATGCTCGAGAGGAGAAAGGACGCTGCCTCCACCGCGAGGAAACAGTGGCTCCTCTTCCTTCAGCCGTGAGACACTGGTTGCTTTTGGTTGAGGTGCGGTGGCGGAGGGCTTTGAAGATTTGGTGTCGAGCTTGGAATTGGATTTAGATTTATTGTCGGACTTTGATCGCTTAGGAGATTTTGCTACGGGAGCACCCCCTGGAGCGTCTTTTCGCTTCAAAGAGCTCATTTTGTGGCTCCAGCAACTGTTGCGCTGAGTGAGGTTGGAGTAGTTGGTACTACTACTGTGTAGTGATCTTAGATTCAAGTTATCGCAGGTTGAAACCCACTTGAACTTTTTTCCTGATGTGTTATCGATACAGATAGTGATAATCGCCGGTTCGCCGATAGAGGGGCCTAGGTAGCGGGGCATCTGGGCATGTGTCACCTTTATTGGCAGTCCTGACGTAGGGACTTCTTCGTACTATGGGCTCACAAGTCGCCCCACTACAGGTGCATCCTAGTAGTAGCCGCCACGGCAATAGACGGCAATCTCACACTATCAGGCTGCAAAGCAGAGCACCAACAATACTCTGTCCTTGTTTATTATAACATCACCATCTACCTTTCTATCAGCCATGAGCACACTCATCTCACCATCATGAGCCCTCGGAAGCGTGTACGACCGAACCCATCCGGTGAAACCGCCACATCACAGCCAGAAACCGAATCCAGTGCTACGTCACAGCTTCCATTGTCGTCACAAGCATCAGCTGAGATCGACCCGTCGGGCATGCCACCGACAACCAATACGAGCACACCTACACTGAACGCGAAGGACAAGAAAGTGAGTATATAGCATACTCCTCATTGGCCTTCTTTCACTGACTATGTGTCGTCCTAGGTTCGTAACTCTAAGAGCTGGTACGGATCATGGCCTCGCGTCCCGAAAACCTCGGCATCAACCTCGGTAGCTCGAGAGACAGCGAACGGCGGTACTACACGCCCCGGTACAGCTGCTGACTTCACTCGTTTCGAGACAAATAAGTCTGGCTCTACCCTTATCGATTCCGATACCCAGTCCACCGCCTCACTGCCCAAGATCACTGAGTCAGATGTTCCGCAACTCCAAGGCGACCCTGTCTCTTCAAGACTGCCACCAACCCTGTCAAAACAAGACTACGGAGCTGACGACCCTCAAATATCAGCCGAAACGAACCCTCCTACAACCAATCCACAGCAGATCGAAGCTCCTCCAAATTCTGGTCGTTGGCTTCCATGGCTTGCACGGTCAGCACCCCAAGGGCAACTTCCTGCTGAAGAAAACAAAATTGTGAAGGAGACACCCAAGGCAGAGGTTACTCGAGACTCTCCTAAACAACCCGGGTCCGACGTTCCAGCACCAGCGCGACCATCAAGTTCTTGGTTTGGGTTGTGGCCAACGGCTGCACCAGCTGCAACGCAAAGCACAAATCAAGATACAAGTCCAGCGCAACCTGTTCCGAAACCCGATGAGGACTTTGTAATGAACGACGATGTCTCGCCGCCGCAACCCCCGGCTGCCCCCTCACATGCCCAGCAACCTTCCGCCGGCTCGACATGGGCATTTTGGTCTCGAGATGCAAAGCAGCGTGAGAGTGTCGGAGCCACACCTCCCGAGCAAGGCGAGTTAGCCGTTATGGGTGACATTTCGGAGACCAGCCCAGCCGTAGATGTTGAAATTGATAAAAACATCAGTCCGACTCAGGCTTCAGACGAGCCTGCAAAGGATGGCCTTGCAAACGGGACAACGAAAAAGAAAAGTAAACAGGAGGTTAAGAGAGACAAGAAGCGAGAGAGACCTCAGTCTGTGAACTTTAATGAGACAGTTATAAATGATTCAAGCGCACCACAATCAGAAGCTACAAACCTCCCAACGAAAACAGCTAACTCGATATTGGGTAAACAAATGCCGCCCAATCTTCTCTTACCCTCGTTCAGAAACACCTATCGTTTGAAAGAGAACCCTTCAATCATCAAACAAATCACACAACTACTGCTGCGGACCCAACAACCTGCTGCGAAGCACGTATATCTGTCCACGGAAACACCTAAGGTGAAGAAGGCGGTAGCGATCGGGGTTCATGGGTTATTCCCTGCGTCGTTCCTTAGGCCAATGATCGGTCAACCAACGGGAACCTCGCTCAGATTTGCATCACATTGTGCTGACGCAATACGAAGATGGGCAGATAGTCACGGCTATGGAGATTGCGAGATCGAAAAGATCGCGCTTGAAGGCGAGGGGAAAATCGCAGACCGCGTCAATAACTTATGGAAGCTCTTACTGAACTGGATTGAGCATCTTCGCAGTGCAGATCTCATCTTGATTGCGTGCCACTCGCAGGGAGTTCCTGTCAGCGTGATGCTCCTCGCAAAATTGATTGAGTTGGGGGTAGTCAATAGTGCACGTATTGGAGTTTGTGCAATGGGTGAGTCGGCTCCTACTAGATTTCCATTCGGTTGTTTTGGCGCTGATTTGAGTCCTTTAGCTGGAGTTTCACTTGGACCCTTCCCGGATTACAACGGTATGGGCATAGTTATGGGATCAGCAGCGGAACTCTGGCAGCTCGGAGACCCTGAGAGCGTGATCTCCAAGCGATATGAACAGTCTCTTCAAACCGTCATCAACAATGGCGCTCGAATTTCTGTAAGATATGGATCATCCTACTACTTAACTCACTTGAGCACCTTCCTTACGACATAACATTACTAATGCGCTTCATAGTATGTGGGCAGTATTGACGACCAACTGGTTCCTCTTGAGTCTGCGCTCTTCGGTCCAGCATCGCATCCCTACATATACCGAGCGGTTTTCATTGACGGACGAATTCACGCTCCAGATTTCATTGCCCATCTTATTGGCTTTGCTCTAAAGCTACGCAATTTAGGAATCTCAGATCATGGGTTAATCCGCGAACTCTCAGTGGCTCTAGCTGGGAGCCTTTACTCGGGTGAGGGTCACAGTCGTCTGTACGACGACGAACAGGTATATGAGTAAGTTGCAGCTCTCAAATTCATAAGAAAAAAGTCTGAGAATCAATGCTGATTATCGATAGCCTGGCTATGTCTCACACCCTAGAAACAACGAACGTCTCGGAAACGCCTTGCCACATACAGAAACACGAAGGGCTGAACAATTCAAACCCTTACATACTGCCTTGGATCATGCGCGGACTCCTGGAAGAGGATTTTGTGAAGACAGAGTTGTACTCTGAGACTGTTGAGTTGCTCAAGCAATTTGAGGAATGGACTCCGAGCACCAAGGCCCTCAAAGATGTAAAATATAGACTAGAGGCTGTCAGATCGAAGCTATAACGTAACGACACCACAAGCCAACATTGGCACGAGATATGGAAGATGGTAAGGCGTAATGGTTGGATAATGTCGGATTTCTAGTAGACTCGGATGGCTAGATTTGTCACTTTCATAGGCCATGGGAGGACAATGGAGTTTATATACGAGCGAGGTCGCCTAGTGTAAAGGTGAGACCTACAAGCATCTAGCTTATATCCTTCGATTATTGGATATTATGCTTGACCCTAAGCAGAAGATTAGTTTGCAAACTATCGTCCTCATTTTTATCAAATAATACCCTAAGCCTACCGTATTGGTACACCGAGTTTCGTGGCATTTAGCAGCTGCTCACTCTGTAATTTGACTTGGGTTTACTAAATTTTGTTTAGCTCTGTTTTGACGAAATTGCCTTTCCAGCCCAAGCTCTCATGCAGACGAACACTCAAAAGAATAGCCATGGTCCAAAGTTCAGATCATATCCTATTGAATGCTCTGAACACAGCCAGGCTAACAATGTGGTAAGACATAATCCTATCATGCAAGCCGTACTTGGGGACTTCTAACTGAAGAACGCCCCCTTTTGTTTCTCTCCGCGCATTCCAGCCGGCAGCTTCGAGGTTGATTGTCGACGTTTCCTTTTCCTTCCTAAACTCTTCGTAGCCGGTCTCATCAGGAAGAGATGCGTTAACAGCGTGCCAAAATAGCTCCTGGCTATGCGACCATGGAATGTCGTAATCATCTTGAGCATGAATAAGGATGATGTGATAGTTTCTTGCCGTACCAGACTGTATCCTTTCACAAATTTGCACAAAATGAGCCAGCCTGTCTCTATTAGGCCATTTCGAGACAATGAATCTGTTGAAAAAGGACAGTAAATAGGGGAATCTGGCAATTGGATCGAGCAGTGGGATCACCCCCGCTATCCGATATGTTGCTGTCAAGTACTCGACATTGACGAAAGGCGCCACAAGCACCACACCAGAAAAGAGCACGGGCTCAGGCTGGATAGCGAGGTGATGGGCTAAGGAGATTGCTACTGCCGTTCCCAGAGATTGTGCAAAGAGAACAATTCGTGAAGACGGGATGCCGGCTTCTTTCATGGCCCACTCAACCAGAGTGATTGCATCGATCAAGAGGCCCTCTTCAGAAGGCAACCCAGTGCTTGATCCAAACCCGCGATAATCAATAGCTACTATGTGTATCTTGTCGGGGGCACCGGCATATAAAGCACGATAGCTGGGAGGGCGAAATCCAGATGCCAGCGTGCCCCCAGCACCGTGAAAGTAAAGAACCAAGAGCGACGAAGGGTCATCACGGAGTAAATGGAAGCCGAGACGCTGGGTGATATCCCCTACAAGGCCGGGCTCTTCCTGAATCAACTGGTCCTCGTGTCGGCGATACAACTCAAGAGGGAGGATATGCCAGGCGTGAAGTTTTTCCCCATCTTCGGTAGTCAGCTGAAAGGGCGTTACTTGGTTGTGCAGGAACCCCCATTGCTCAGGGATGTTCAAGTCTTGGAACCATGTCTGTGCGATGCTGTTCAGATAGATGACCTCGCTCTGAAGGAATGGGATGGTGAGCAGACCAATGAAGCTGAAGTAGAGCACGACAAGCCCGGCGCCGGCGAATAGTAAAGGCCGAATAATAAGACGCATCCCGGGTTGAGGAAGTCGGGCAAAAGAACAGCCAGACCAGATAACAATTCACTACCTCTGCACGATATAATCTGTTTCGATGAGGGACTTATGGAAATACCATGTTTTGATGAAAAATGAAACTGCCGCCTATTGACTCGAAACAATGCTTTCGTTTCATACCGTTTGCACACTGGAGACGAGCAAAGTGTGAACTTGAATGCCTTACCTTAGCTGTTGCATTCCAGTTGCAAAAATTTGATACTCTGTAGGGTATTAGAGGTTGTAATACAACAGCAGTATATACATTAAGGAAGCATTTCCAGAACAATAGCGCTTATCCGTATAGGGCTAGACAGTTTCTTTTGTGTAATAGAGATCCGTGTCGCTGGACTCGTCCCCTGTGCAGCTCGGTGACGGCATCTCTCCTCCGCTGTATCAATTATCAGATTAGGGTCGCATTCTGTCTGGTGTGTGCAATTCCCTCCACATCCCACACACCTCTCGACAAGACACGACACGGAGACACGACTCGATCGATCTGTTTGTTTAGGCTCGACGTCCCAAGTTACCCAACAGAAGAAATCATAGCACAGTTTGCTAGTCGACTTGGTCCATCGTCGTGATCACCGTCACCTCCTCCTTCTCCTCTTACTCTGCAACGGAAATACGAGGCGGCCGCATTGGTTGAACGGAGCGCTTTGCTACGGCATTTCTTTTTGTTATGATCGAGATGGAATCAAGTGATCTAAGGGGGCGCAAATAATGCTACAACTACTTGTACATCACACGACAATGTAAGCTCAAGCTCTGCGACAACCCCATTTGTGCTTTCTGCTAACCCAGACTTTGTGATACACAGCTTGCGGGGCGATACGCGCTCTGCCTGAGGCGCTCTCGCCATGGCGCTTCTCAATCCTACCTTCGTCTTCGGCGTCTTCGTCCTGCTCTATCTCTCCTCCTTTGTCCTGTTCGCCGTCCTTCGCATTATAACCGGCATCTCCATCCAGCGCATCGGTTACTTTTCTCTGCGACGCCTGGCTTACACCCCGAGAGATGGTGTCAAACTCGAGATCCGTGGCCTCGGTCTTCATCTCCACCGCCCGACATTCTCCCAGCCCACCTGGTTGAGTATCGTGGTCAAAGAGTTGGTTGTCACCGTCGACGTCAAAGCATTAGAGGGTCAGAATAAATCGAACGCAGCCGCACCGGTCCAGGGTGATAATGCAGACAGCCGAGGCCCTGCCGATTTGGATTCTGCGCAAGAGGACACATCGCAACGGAGAAATGATCCTGTTCCCACCCGTAGCGCAACATGGGCACAGTTAACAAAAATAAAAGAACGCGTCAAGAAGCTACATCGTAGTGTTCGATGGCTACGCCTAGTGGATGTCGTCGCTACCGACTCGACCGTCAATATCGTGGACGTTGGGAATGTGCAGGTGGGCAGTTTTACTATTGCGCTAGATACGAGACATCGTCTTGTCGATCGTGCGCGATACTTCTTCCAGTCCAAGGCCGAGAAGCGACGCCAGAAACAGTCAGCCGAATGGATCGTCACTATCAAGAGCGTCCTCTTTACTGCTAAGGGGGGCGAAGCTATCGAAGTTCTCGATAGCGCTACTCTTAATGTACACGGCTTTCTCTATGAGCATATGGATGGTCTTCGAGATGCAGCAATCGCATTGAAACTCGGTCGCGTACATATCCCCTATGATGATATGCAGACCTGCATTGAGCGATACAGGAGAATGCGGAAGCAACGCGCGTCTACCTTCAAGCAAGTCGAGTCGATTCAGATACCATTAAATCATGCTTTACGAGAGGCCGAGTTTGGTAAGACGGATACTGACTTGGTGCGGGCTGTTTCCGATTCCAAGGAGTTCGTGAGCTCGATTCTGCGCGGTATCAAGGAGGTTCAATTTGCCGTGAGTTTTGTCAGCCTTACGAAAAAAGTCAATACCGTACGGACTGCTGGCTCCGTCTTGTTACTTAATGCTTCCATGAAAGAGGTTGGCATCGATCTACACCGGCTGGATCCTAAATCACCGGCACATCGTATGTACTTTCCAGCGAATGCCATCGCACATGAGGCTCTGGCAGCTGCATTGTCAATCTCCGTTGGTCTGGATGATGGTCATGGGAAGCCCGAAAGGGTTGCGTACGTGCCAATGGCTACAACGACAGTAAAGACAACGCTGCCATCGAAGACGGTAGAGCTCTCCGAGATCAGGAGCGCTGAAGAGAAAAACACAAATATCTTGTTTGCCAATTCAGTCGTCACCTCACCCTCGGTTGATTTGGACCCAAAACACCTTCCGGTCTTAATAGCGCTCCTCCAGCCAAAGCAAAGACCACCAAAAGTTCACACACAACAGAGACACATGATCATCTCTCGGCTTCTACCCAAAGCCAATATCAAATTCTCAATGCATGAACCCGTCCTCCGAATCGCTCTCCCCCCGGTCCAGAAAACAGATGATCCTGACGACTTCGATCTAATCATCTCATCTATATCTTCTATTTCGCTTGATGTGGAGTCTTTCCACTCCGCCGTCGAAGATTTGCACTACTCCCTTGCATCTTCGATGCGATTACAAACCCATCACCTTTACTACCAGACTACACAAGGGGCTCGGTTCGATCTCATTGACACCGAATCCTTTGACCTCAAAATGCAGTTATCTGCAGCACCCGATGTCCATGTAATTGCGACCGGTCATCTCCAAACATTCGCCATTCGGATGACTCGCCCAGAAATAACCAAAGGTCTTCGCCAAATCGTCCGTCAGCTGACACCTAAGGTCGAACCTGATAAGCGCCCAAGCCCGAGAACCTCGAGACCGTCAAATATCTTGAGAGCCTTACCGCAGTGGTTTCTGCACTTCAATGTCCAGGTCGAGGATTTCAGCGCCGAGATCACTGGAGTGGATGATGATTTCCCTGGGACTACGCGTGGTGTCGTCCTCCAAGTAGATTCTTGGTCTGCTGAGTATCGGGCTCAGAGAATGGATCATGTGACTAAACGGCCAACGTCGCGTCGTCGGGCAGCAAGTCGCACCTTGGCTCCAGATCCAGAACTACTTAGCTCACTATCGTCGCCATCGTCCCCTCGTAAAAAGTCGCAACATGATGGCGACGGCCGTAGAGTGGCTATCCATATTAAGGGACTCGAGGCCTTCATAGTTGAAGCTCCGGAAAAATCAGAGGTGGAGCCATTTATTCACATGCCTCGTTTCGAAGTGGCGTTCTCTACTCATAGTGACGCACAGAATCCGATCCTCCATGTTCAATCTCATCTTCGTACCTTACACGTTCAGTATTCTTTGTTCCGCCATTACTCTGTTGGAGTTGCAGTCATGGTCCTGCGGAGAGCGTTCAGGAAAGAAAGGAAATTCACAAGCACTTATCAGAATCAGTCCCGACCACAATCGCCGACAATGCTCTCCCCTACTTCACCTCGTAGTAGTACAGATTTATGGCCCAAGACCATAAAAGAGCTAGTAACTATTGACTGTAAAGCTGGTCTGCTTCAAATCAAAGCCGACATGCCAGCTGACCCCCCGTTGATGCTGCAAATATATAGCCTAGAGGCAGGTCGTCATAGGTTTTCACCCCCATACTTGGCTGCAAAACTGGTGCGTTTATACGCGGGTGCTCCCAGGATGGCAGGAGTTTGGGCCAGAATCGCCAGTGTCAAGGCCCTCCGCCTTGATCTCAGAGAATCGCGTAAGAAACTTCCTAACGGTAGTTTCCAAGACGAAAAGATGTTTGACATAGTCACCGAAGCCATGAGACTTGCGGTCCCACACGAGCTAATCATCAACAAAATCTCAGACAACGTGATCAATGTCATCAAAGCGAGTCAGCAACTTCACCATCGTTTCAGGACAGGAACCAATGAGTATATTCTAGAAAAAGGACCGGAGAAACCAAAGAATGTACCGAAAATCTCCCTAAGGACTCGGAACCTAATGTTCGAACTCGAGGATGGCGCTTTTGAGTGGAAATTAGGTATGATCTACAGAGCAGGCCGAGTCGAGCAGCAGCAACGGAACGCACGCGAAGATGCTTTCCGTGTCAAAGTCAAGAAGATTCAAGAGGAAGAGATGAGGAAGGACTCTAGCCGATTCCGAAATCGCTCCAGGATAGCCAGAAGTCGAGATGCACAGACGGACTACCGAGGGCGCAGCCGAAGCGAAGATCCCCTTGCACTGCAGAACAGGGAGGAGAGATTCCGCAGTGAGGCTCCTCGCGGTCGCAACCCAAGATATGATCCAGAAGGCATTCGTGGCATGACCGGCAGCGCCTTCATTACGATGAAAGAGGCGAGGATGAAGTTACATGAGCATAATGCGCAGAGTTGGAAGAAGCGTATTGACAGACACTATCAGAAGGCGAGAGAAGGAATGCAAGGTCTTCGCGCTTTGTTCTTTGGATCAGACAATCTGCCTAATGATCTTGAAGAAATGGAAAGAATTCTGGAAGTCCCTCAAAGACCAGCTCTCATGGCTACGACGATACACGACCTCCACGTTGTGGTTGATAAGCCGTCATTCCCTATGCAAAGACTGCCCGACTTCCTGCACCAAGTTGGTAAAGGAATGCCGAAAGACATGCAGTATTCTCTCCTTGTGCCTATGCATATTCATATTACCATGGGTGAAGCGAAGATAACGCTACGGGACTATCCTCTTCCCTTGTTCCATGTCCCAGCTTTGAAAGCTGGTCAGTCTTCAAGATTGCATGCTTTGTCTCTTGAGACCGACTTTGTCATAGCAGAAGAATTCCGCGGAAGCGATTCATGCCGAAGAATCCGAGTCCAAATCACTCCCCCTAATAGCCTGGAACCTGGTGGACCGAAAGGAGGAAGCTTTGCTATTGATGTTCGACGGACGATAGGGCCAGTCAAGTCATATTCTGATATACTTGTCGACTTAAATACAGCTAACCCGACTCGAATCACCTGGGGGCCTTCGTATCAGCCTGCCATTCAAGATATGATGATGGTCATTGAGTCCTTCACGAAACCGCAACTAGACCCATCTGAGCGCGTCGGGTTTTGGGATAAGATCCGACTCAACTTTCACTCAAGAGCACGGGTATCATGGAAAGGCGATGGCGACGTGCATCTTGCTCTCAAGGGTTCTCGAGATCCATATGCCGTGATTGGCAATGGTGCTGGGTTCGTCATGTGCTGGCGGAACAATGTCAAATGGAACATACACACTGAGGATGATCCGAAACGATTTATGACTGTGGACAGTGGCGAATATGTGCTCGCAGTACCTGACTTTAGTCATCAGGCTCGAGAAGATGCACGAAGCCTAGGCGAGAGTGACAGCATCGTCAGTGCCTCTAGCTCCAAGGCTGGTGTGGCTTTCAAGAAAGTGATCATGAAGCTATCAGGAAATGTGCAATGGATGGCCGGTCTCGTATTCGAACGCGCAATTGAAGATGGAGAGCGCAACTTCAACTTCATACCTCACTATGATGTGATCCTAAAAACGCCTATGCATGCCAAGTCCCAGGAGGGCACTCTACCCTATGATGCCTTCCGCGGATTCAGAAGTCAACATATTCATCTTTCCATCGCGGTGAGAGCACCAATTGATCGTGACTGGACAGCTTCGCAGATACAGCCACCAAGCAGAAGCTACAACACTGTCCATTTGACCCCGCGGTTCTTCACCCATTTCTTTGCTTGGTGGTCGCTGTTCGGTGGTACCATGTCACTACCCATCCGTCAAGGCTCGCTTTGGCCCGGAAGAGAGAAAAACAGCAAGAAATTTGGCAGGCATCTGGGGACAATCAAGTACAACCTTCTTTTTGCCCCCTTGTTCTTGAGCCACATATACAAACATAAGGACGCGGAAGACTACTCCGAAAACGATGTATCGGCTACTGGTATCAAGGTCAGGTTCGATGCATTCATGCTAGACATCCATCAACGACGAGAGGAGTTTGACATTCGGAGTGTCGGTGGCAAAACTGGGGGTGCAGCCGGAAGGACTACCGGCATGAAAATCCATGCCGCTCAGCTCGATCTTATATCTGCAGACGTGCGTGCTGTCTCTGCTAGTATCAAAGGAACTACCACAGAAGCAGTGAAAAGAAATTCGCTTTCTGCCTTATTCGCGCATCAAGATCCAGATGAAGCTGTTGACCTATCGCACTTCACAATCCCAGACCGCGACTTCAGCTGGATCGATATGGATGATTTCGTTGAGCTTGATTGGATTCTTCCATCGGAAGCGAATCCAGACACCAAGATTCTACCACTAGCTTATGCACCTCGTGTCACTTACTTTCGCCAAGTCGACATTGGCGGCACAATTGATGGGGATCCAGACCGCACCAGCCCTTTCGGAAAAGAGCCAACACATTTGTGTATAATGAGCCAAGATGATGACCCTAGGAGGGTACAATCACAGCTCATCCAATCTCGGCTCAGCCAACTTGATATTCAGATATCGAACAATATTCGCAATGTTGGCGATGCTGAGCTACGAATGTTAAAGGACGACAACAAGGACCCCGATGTCAAGGCCGAATACGAGAGCTTGAATAAACATACTGATGTTCTCAATGACAAGAAGACTTTCATGGAGTCCATGTTGCACCAGATGGTTCAGAGCATAGCGGTTACCGAAAAGAATGAAATACCGAACGATGAGACAGGTCCAGCTCAGAAGTCGGAAATGTCTATCGCCACTGGGAATGGGCATGTGACAGTGCCATCAGGAACCGATTTCGCAAGTGAATTCAAAAATCGATTCGTGGTTCACAACATGCAGCTTAAGTGGAACAATTTGCTACGAAACATTATCCTCCGATATAGCCACCAAGTCAGCCAGCGAAGGGGCTTTGTTTACTATCTATCCCGGCCCGCTGTGAAATTCATCCTGGACATTGTCGAAGAGCAGGCGAAGGCAAAACAGAGCAGGTCTAAGGCACCCGGGGATGAATCAAAAGCCTCCCATACGGAAAGAAGCAAAAAGCGAAACGACGAGACTGACAGCGATATCGAGCATCGCATCAAACAGATTCTAAAGGATGGTAGAAAATACGTCAACGCTGAAGACTCTGAAGGCAATGTTAACGTCAATATGGAGGACATTACCAGTGGCATCGCGGATGAGTTTGCTCCCCAAAACAGCTTTCACGTCCGCCTTATTGCGCCTCAAATTCAACTCCAGAGTGAGAAGAACACGAAACATGTTATCTTGATTGCAGCTAAGGGCATGGAACTCAAGGTAGTAGAAGTCATGGAGAAGGCCAGATTGTCCGACACCGTCAGTGGTCTCGTTCAACGGCGCTTCTTCCTTCGCATGGACAGTGCACAGTTCTTCGTCACCCACCAGAAGTGGTTCTCGGGCCGTTTCCTCTCAATGTATTCGGGGAATCGGTATGGAGCACCCTCAGGGTCGTCATGGCCCCCTTGGGTCCCCATGGAAGTGATGTTTGAGTTCAAGTCAGACCCCTTCGGTTTCAAGCGGATTGTGCAGAAAACTTCGGCAATGTTGAGATACGATAAATTCAATACCCTCCGATTGAAGTATAATGACGACGTCAACGACATTGAAGGCAATACTGTCTCGCCGGATAACGAAAGCAGGATGGATAACCTCTGGGTCGAGTTCCCTCAAGCCAGGGCGTTATGCAATTCATCCCAGTACTACGCTATGTACGTTATAGTACTTGATTTGCTTATGTACAACGAACCTTTAGAGAAAACGAGGAATGAGCGGCTCGAAAAGATCATGCTTGCCTCAGACTTTAGCGATCTTAGGGGAATTCCCGAAATGGTTACGCAACTGCAGGAACGCATTCGGAGTCTCGAAGAGATCAAGAGTCGATTCCAGATCCACTCTAAGCATCTAGACAGAAAAGGCTGGGAGGACAGACTCGTCTTGGAGAGAGATCTCGCAGCCAATGAAGACGAGCTCTTTTTCATGATGAAAGCCATAACGTCATCCCAGAGGAAGTACGACAGCTCTCTTCAAAGCAATGCTCTCCTAAAGTGGACAATTTCTGCCAGCGAGATCGTGTGGCACCTCATTCACGACAACAACGAGCCCCTCGTTGAACTACAGTTGAAGAATCTCGAGTACGACCGAACCGACAATTCAGATGGTTCACATATCAATCTCATGCAGATCGGAACTGTTCTGGGCCTGAACCTTTCACCAGATGCAATATATCCGGCAATGATTGCTCCTCATTTTGAAGATGAGAAAGGCCACATTGCTGATTTAGGTGGGAAACAGATGATCCGGGTCTATTGGCACATGCTGGAGGCCATTGCCGGTATACCTGTGATGGATCATTTCGAGGTTGACTTGTTTCCAATGAAAATCCAACTGGAACGAGAAGTGGGCAAGAAGTTGTTTGAGTACATCTTTCCTGGTATGGAGGCGGAACAGACCAATGGATCCAGTCAAACGAACAGGAATGGCAGTTACGCGGCATTCAACGACACTGATGAGACACTCGCGGCGGATGATTCCCTTTCTAGCTCAGGCAGATTCACCCCGGATAAAGAGTCTCCGTTTGCCACCAGAGCAGGCTCGTTGGAGTTGCGACTTCGTCCCACTCTTAATCTTGATTCGCCATCGCTTTATTCTCAGGATGAGGGCTTTTCTAAGCAGAAAGCTATCAGTGTACACTCGGGAGAAGGAAGCCACATATTCCGGCTGTTTGGGTCTAAAACGGCGAGTAAGAAACCATCTTACGAATCCTTGCGGCCTCAAAATACCCCACGGCCTGGTGCCTTAGGCCGGTCCTCCACTGTAAATACGATGGCGTCTTCCAATAGCGAGAGCAAGCGTGGAACACGATTTGCTCTTCCCCGTAAGGCTGGTGCGGCAGAAGCTGAGCCCTCTGATGATCTGTCCAAGATGATCACGCGCGCCTCAAACTACATGACTTTCGCTTACATCAAAATGCCTTCCGTTGTTCTCTGTCTCAGTTATAAAGGCAAAGGAGAACGCAATATAGAAGATGTTCATGACTTCGTATTCAGACTACCGGCAATCGAGTATCGCAACAAGACTTGGTCGAACCTCGATCTGGCTGTCAATCTCAAGAATCACGTCATCAAGGCACTGATTTCTCATACGGGAGCCATCATCAGCAATAAATTCAGGCAGCACCGACCGACTACGGCGCAACAAAACAAGCTTCGGGAACTCGCAACGAGTAGTGTTCTACTTGCAACACCAGCTCTATCGAGCCAAGGAGACAATAGTGACGATTCGTCAAGCATGTTCGGTACGAGTCCGGTAGACTTTTCCCGCTCACCACCCAGGAGCATCAAGGATTCGCAGTCCATTCATTCAGGGCTTCAACGTTCTGCTAGTCGAGCATCTTCTGTTGCCTCTTCGCAGTATAGCCGGAATGGGAGTGGCTCCCACAAGAAACAAAATATTCCCGACTTGAAGATGACCCCGGAAACGCCCATAGATGGTCCGGCGACTGGCCTCGGTATCGATTTTGGAAGACCGAAATCGAGTAGCAGTAGCCACCTCCTCGATCCCACGCGGCCTCGCACAAGTGGGAGTATCGAAGTCTCTTCCGACAGACGAAAGTCTGGTGGAGGCCGCTTTCTTAGAGGCAAGCTAAACGCACTTACGAATCGACTCAAGGACCGAGAGAATAGTGACTTGAGGAATGAAGATCTTAAAGATGATTAGACACCTAGGCCTCGTCTAAGTCTTTGAACACCTTGATCTCTTTTCGGTCGTAATGAAAGCTGGTTTCGTCCTATTCAACACCCCAAAACATCCCTTTGCGTTTATCCATGAGCTACTAGCTCAAGAAGGGGACAAAGTAAAGACTCGCTTCAGCTAACAAATGAAGAGAGTCGGTCAACGGATCACAGTCGTTATTATAATTTTTTTTTTATTTCAACAGACAAGACGGTATGGAGCATAAGATGGCATTCTTGCATTCTGAAGTACATACTTCTCGATTCCACTACGTTTTTGTAGTATGGTCACATGCGCAAGAGGGCATATATTTGCGGAAGGGGCGCTATATGGTGGGCGGCGAGATCGTTAATAAGCATGTGTACATATGGAGGGATGCTCTCGGTGTTATATAGGCACCTTGTATTGAGCTCCAACACCTACCTATAGGCTATATAGACAGAAAAGGTCCGTCAGATAGAGTAGTTGTTCAGAAGTGATCCAGATCTATGGAATGGTGCTCAAAATTCTCTCTCGGGTCATCATTCGGACAGCATATATCTTGTGAAGGGATCAAATAGCACCGGAAAGCTTCAAAATAGCTCTAACCAACTATTTGAGCTTTTTCACCTTGTTTAAAATGGAAGTTGTGATCCGAAGTTGTGATGTTGGCAAGGAGGTGCGATGTGAAGTTCGGCGATAAGATAAGCCAAGCCTCGAAAATTACCTGCCTGCCATATGGAAGCTTATTACAGCATTCTCAAGTCATCATCGTCACATCTTCAACTGATCCTCTCTGTTCCCCTGACTTCAATACGACCAGACCAAGTTTCATAATCGAAAAGCAAGAAGCGCCTAGAAACAGAAAGATAACGAACACAATGGACAACAACTTCCAACTCAACGATGCCGACATCGAGCGGATGAGCGACAAGGACAAGACCGACTTGCGACAGTTCCTCCACAATGAGAGCCAGAAGGCGCGCGTACAAACGTGTATGTTATTTCGCCTTGCTAATAATATAACTATTTCATATTAAGGTTGAATTAAATTGAAGCTAATCAATCGTTTTTCTTATCGTTGTTTTTACAGCCGTCCACTCGATGACCGACATGTGCTTCCGCAAATGCATCACGTCGACGATCCGGAGCGGCACGCTCGATAAGGGCGAGGAGAGCTGCATGAAGAATTGTGTTGCGCGGTTTATGGATATCAGCACTTTGGCGATACAGAATTTACAGAACAGCTCGCGGCATTAAGAGACGGTCGAGCGGGTCGGGTTACCTTGCATACGAAATTTTCGACTAATAAGACTTTTATCGTCTAAAAGAACGGAAAACGGGACTAAATGGGCTGATGTGACATTTTGCATTAGAGTGCTGGATGGCAATTCGGAACTCCTAAATTATCTGTATATGGACTCGAGATGGACTGTCTACCTCCTCAGTTCTACCGCGAAGGTTCCGGCGAACAGGAAGAGGTCGGAAGTGTACAATTAGGCCCCTTACAGATGTGCTCTGGCCATCTCGTTGTATCAATAGGCGGCTCCTCAATCACATGTATCATAGAGAACAACTCAACATATCACATGAAGTCAATCATCGCACCCATGGGTATTCGGCAGCAGCGCAGGAGTAGTTCACTTATTTTGTTGTCAATTAATCTCATAAGCAAAAGCTTGAACCGAGGCAAGAAAACGCCGTTGATAATGCATTCATTCATTTCGGCTCAAAGAGCAACTCTAGTCCCTGACTCCGAACGCGAGCAACCAGTAAGTTTTAATACCCTTTTTTAATACCCGTCGCCAACAAACAGCACTCATCACAGCTTAGACGAGGGCGAGCTTGGTAGCGGCGATGTCGAGGGCGTCAACGTCGGCAGTCAATCTGCAGTAGGCCTTCTTCTTGCCGTCGGGGCGGACGAGGGTATTGATCTTGACGACATCGATCTCGTCTAGTACTTCTTGTTAGTCCTAGGATTTTAATGTTCCTGAGGTGAGATATGCATACAAAGCTTCTTGAGAGCGAGCTTGATCTGGGCCTTGTTGGCCTTGACGTCGACGATGAAGACGAGGGTGTTGTTCTCCTCGATCTTCTTCATGGCAGACTCGGTGTTCAAGGGGTGAACGATGATCTTGTGCTCATCGAGTCTGGGCTCGTGGGGGATGGACTTTCGCAGGACCTTTGGGGTGCGCGAGCTGTGATAAATATTGATTAGAATTGTGTTTCCATTTTAACGATCGAATGGATAGGGGACAAGAAAAGGTGATAAGCGTCTTACAGAGTGAGGGTCTTAGGTCGGTGGAAGGTGGTCGAGGTCCGGACCTTCTTGGTCTTGGACTTGGAATCACCCTTCAGAGCGGCCTTGGAGGCAGCCTTTGCCTTAGCGGCACCTATGTTTTGGAAAAGAAGGCATCAGCAATCGCCCTGTACTAGACAGAACTAACGCAAAATCTGCTACTGCTCGATGCACTTTGGAGGGTGTTGTATGCGAGAAGAGGCGACGCTGTGTCTGTTCGCTACCGAGGAATGATGGTGGAAATACCTTTGGCGGGAGCTTTGGGAGCCATTGTTGGTGTCGATGTGTCGTCGGTGGGCGGTTGACGAGGTGGTGAGGTTGTCGTCGTCGTCGTTGTCCGGGGGGGGGGGGGGGGCGGCTGGAGGAGGAAAGAGGATTGCGACAAAATTTCCAGCCAGTTCAATTTGTGCCTGCGTTACGGATTTCCTGGTGGGGCTCGTTTAGCTTAGTGCGCATCTCACCTGGTCCAAGCGTTGCTCGTGTAGAGGATCTCTTATTATATTCAACAACGACGTCAATGGAGACGAAACTATGGGCATTATTCCTGCTAACTATACAATATCAATTTGTCCCAGAAACTTTGTACATAGTGGGTGTTGTATTTCATATTTACGAGGTGATAGGTAGACAGCTGCTCGTTCTGATTTGGATGAACGAACCTTGGTCTTCTCAGATACGTACTGGGACTCGCAGCGCACTAGCAGCGCATGGACCACTAGGTATTGAAAGAGTCTCTATCATCACAAGGCCATTTTCAATGTTCAAGAGAGTCGAATGATTTTCCACCTCTGCCTTTCCTTGTTCTGAATATTCGCTCTCATACTGTAGAGAAGTTGATACCAATCCACTGTCTGCTCTCAATGCTCACAATCGTCTTTCACGAATCATGGCGCCCAAGAAGAAGAAGCTATCCCTGAAAACCCTGGCTCAGGGGCGGCCACCCACCACACGCAAACCCAAGTCAATATCAAGGAAAGCGACGAGGACACTCATTAATACTGTCCATCAGCTAGAAAAACAAAAGGCGCAAGCAGCCTCTGCAGGAGATAGAGCTGCTGTAGCTTCAGCTGATGCTCAAATCACTGCTTTGGGAGGGATAGAGAAGTACCAGCAAGCAAGCCTTCAAGGACAGCGAAGCGATCGCGGTGGTGATAGCTCGCATGTCCTTATGGAATGGCTCAAACCCGTATTCTCTACGTCCAACATCCAACCTCGTGGGTCAATACGTATGCTTGAGGTTGGGGCTTTGTCTACAACCAACGAATGCTCCAAATCTGGATTTTTCAATATGAAGAGAATCGATCTCAACTCCCAAAGCGAGGGGATCATCCAACAAGATTTCATGGAAAGACCCTTACCTACTGATGACACAGAACTCTTCGATATCATCAGTCTGTCATTGGTCTTGAATTTCGTCCCCAACGCCCAGGGCAGAGGTGATATGCTTCTACGGACCTTGGACTTTTTGAAAGAGCCAGACACCCGACCGAGCAGCACGTTCCCATGTTTATTCCTTGTGTTACCAGCCCCCTGCGTCACAAACTCAAGATATATGGATGAGCAGCTTTTGGGCAACATCATGGCAGCTCTTGGCTATACAAGAACTCGCCACAAAGTCACACACAAGCTCGTATACTACTTGTGGACGAGGACTTCTGGCATTTTAGCTCAGGTACCAACCTTCAAGAAAAGTGAAATTCGCGCCGGTTCAACCAGGAACAATTTCTCCATCACGCTCCACAGATGAGTGGCGAGGTGCAACAAGACGTCTGGCTACACGGTCGCCAGAACATGTACTCCGTGTGTGAAAGGCGCAGCGATATTTTGATGTTGTGAACAAGCTCAAGGATCTGATCCGTGCGTACCGTCCTGGCATTAGCAGATCATTGTGCTCAACACTAACAACGGACCAATACACAGGCAGCCTGCAGATTGTGTTAGATCCCGGCTTAAAAGATCAGATGACGACTCGTTTCACGATGTCCATGGTTCAGCAACTCTTTATTACAAACGGCAAGGGAATTAGCCCAGATCATCTTGCAACTTTCCAAAATTCTTGCCAGAAAACAAGTGATTGCTTATTCGTTGACTCGGAGATCGCCATTCACCACTTTAGGTTACCCCGCAACCGCTTTGGTCCCCGAACGTGGGACACGGGCTAGGGCGGAGATTCAATAGCCAAAGACATAGCGCAATTGAGGTCAGACGACTTTGAACTGCCCAACGGTCTTCTTTCGGGGAATGCCGAGAGCTCGGGGATGTGGCTCGCTCGGGTCATATCTTCAAGCACGGGAAAAGGACACATTCGATGTTGACAGACGCATGGTCGATCTTTATTGGAAACCCGCCACCGGTCTATGCAGGTGCATATGTCTATGCACAAATATTGAGGAATATTACTGTCCCAAAGACACTCTCGGTGCGTCATCTTGCTTTACGGGAATGCCGGCATTTACGCCTACCTAGTTCTGGGCAACTGTCTGCGCTGCGATGACGAGTCCCATTGTTGACAGTTGGGGTTGGAAGGGATTCCCCAACGAAACACCTGCGGATACCGGCTTTCTATAAACAGCCGTGAGAAATGTCGTCTTGTCACATGTCCAGTCGCTGCACACCGTCTCAGCTAGGACTATTGTGCAGCAGTACTAAAGCAGACAAAGTAAATGGCTTTAATGATCCGATACTTTGTTTGCGGAGAAGCGTGAGGCGGCTAGTGAGAAAAAGTACGAAAATATATTCGAAACTATAGGCTGTCACACTCGAAGGAGCTGATGCACGTCCCGAAATGCTTGGTCCGGAAGTCAACGGACTAATAGCATTCGATCCCGTTCCTCCCAGCCCTCTGATCCCTTGCGCCCTCGCATTATCTAATCACATCATAGTACTCACCACCGCGCCATCAGTTCTTTAAGTGATTACTCGCTACGTGGGGAATCCCAGTCGCCTAGCAAGATGATGGTATACAGTCCAGCAATGCAGGTCAGCTAGCAAGAAAATCCAGAGACCAATGAGTTCTCGGAGACGAGAACAATGAGGGATGTGCCAATTTATTCAACACACCATCCTAGGACAAGGTAGCAGGCAAACCATGAGAGTTAACACCATCATTTCACAGCATTGGGAGGTCGGCTGCTTCTTCGAGTGAGATCGAACTCAAGGCACAGCAGGGCCAGGGAAGAGTGGTGAATCGCTCGCATGGTGAGGATTGCGAAGCTGGCAGTAGGATGGCTGTACAGTGACGTACAACGAACAAGGTCTTTCCCTCCAAGATGTTGCTTCGCTCTATCATTTGGCTTCGCGTCCTCGAGGTTTGCAGCAGTCGTTTCTCATTCACTAATGTTTATGTGGAAGTATTGAATCAATGCTTGAAGCTGCTCAAAGCAAATCCCTCTGATGTTCGTCATGGTGACCTATGTGGCTGGCTTGCATGGGAGCTCGCGGTCACAGACCCGAGCGCGGCAAGCTCGGTATGAAAATGATTCACTGAGTAAATAGGTGAAGGAGTTTGGTGGTACAAGAGGGATGAACACCTGCTCATACAGCAGTCAAGTGAGTCTCATGCTTACGATTCCTCCTTCATTCGTGAAGATCTTCAATAAAGTGATTGAGACTCGGAACCAAGTAAGCCGGTGTAGAAGTTAATACTTATGGATTGATTTGGCCAATGAAGGCTCAGGGTACAGACCTAGTTTTGTTTTTCCCGTGTGTATATCATACAAGCATTCAAGGACATAATCCCCATGATCATTGGCCAGTCATCACACGTGACGGGAATTCACTAATCCATAGAAGAATGTGCCTCTAATGCCCCTTCTTGCATGTTTGAGCTAGGCCGAACTCTGTTGATCCTCTCTGGGAGCTTCTTCAGTAGTCGAAGGTTGCGGGATCGTGTCCTCGACGACCTCATCCTCTCCTTCATCCTGCGTGTCCGCTTGCCGAGACTTCTTTGGCTCCGGGGCTTGGTCATCTTCACTCGGTAGCGCGAGTTCAGACTCGCGATCACGCTTTTGCCCCGCTGCTTGTTTGCTGACCTCAAAATCATCCCCTAGAGAATCAAACATCTCGATGACCGTGAGTCTTTCTGGTACATCTGCAGGTAGCTCCGCGTTCCCGGGGCGCTGCACAACCATGCTCTGCATACCTGCACCAATCGCGGCATCAACCTCCTTGACATTATCGCTTAGGAACAGAAACTGGTCAACGGGAATTTGCGGGTGCGATTTTGCGATACTCTCGTAGCTCTTAGTCTCCGTCTTTAGTCCGGCATTGACGGTGTCGAACCAATCCGAGACCAAAGGGGTTAAGTCTGACGGCTCGGCATTTGTATGCTTAAACAAGAGCTTTTGCGCCGGCACAGACCCGGACGAGTAAATCATTACCGTTAATCCTTTCCTATGCCATTCCGCTAGCTTGGCTGCCACGTCCGGGAATAGGGGGGCTTTGAGGTCACCGGAAGCGTATCCTTCTTCCCACAGGTAACCCTGGAGAGCCTTCAAGTAGGGTATCTTTACATCTTTGTCCATCAAGTCTTGGACATGGGCCATGAGCTCTTCTTTCGATGACCTGTATTCTTCAGGAAATGCATCTTTGTATTTGGCAAAGCTTGAATCATCCCATTGGGAATCTAGAGTCTCTGGTAGAGCCTTCAAAGCATAGGGAAACTGAATCAGCACTGTTAGCCACTGGGCCCCGGGAAACTCTCACTACAAGAGGATATGGAAGGACAACGGCGAAGATGGCGAATAAGAAGGCAGAATGCGATGAGATCGGCAAGGCATCCAGCAAATAAGGAGTTAACTGCTCCGAGATATCTGACCCAGCGACCTGCCCGGAAGTTCGACCAATGTAACGGTCACGAGGTCACGATACCACAAGTGCCGTTGATCTTCGCGTGTAGTCTACGTAGCGTAGGTGCCGATAAACCCAGGGGCACAGACAATGATAGACAACACACAACTTTCGTCACGAGACGCGAACACACATACGCTTGGGCTTACGTACCAAGACGTCCTTGACAAAAGAGATTGGGCATACGGTGCCCTCTACAAATAGGATGCCATTAGCCAACCGGACCGGGCTAATGCAAACAAGATGCTACGATAGCAGAATATGGCGACGAATGATAAGACATTGAGATTGAAGACCTTACCAATGTCGAGCAAGACCACATTGACGATGGAGCTACCAGATGCAGTCATGGTTGCCGATGAAGGGGTCGCAGCTTGCTCGCTCATGATTTGTTTGTTCTTGAATTTTTTCCCCCCAGATGTGCTCACTCAGTCGTTCCCTACAGAGGGAGGACCAGGTCAACCAACCTTGTGATTTAAAGAACGTGAGGGATTTTTAGACCTTTCGTTCTCTTTTCTTCCCAACAAGAGAGGAGAGCGGTGAAGCCTTGCGTCGAGGAAAGGTTGCTGAACCGAGGTGCGATGATATGTACGTGGCCCTATTGGTATGAAGGAGAAAAGAAAAAAAATATTTTCCCTGACTCAATACAGTAGTAAGTCAACAAACAGCCGGGATGGTGTCCGAAACGGGGCGGGTATGTTGTGGGGGGTGAAAGTGGTTGCGAGATGGCGGTCAAGAAAAATCGTGAGGTTGAGAATTCTGAAAACAGCAATCAGAATTGCCCGGAGCTGGGCTGGCCCACACACATCAATGCTGTTGATGCGACTGTACGGAGTGCCGCTTGGCACTTGCTACCACTACTGCAATGCACCACGGGGTAAAATTTACAAGCGCGTGTGAAGATTAGGTTATTAGTGTTCTTATAGGCTCCAACTGCGTGCAGTAGTGAATCAGCTGCTGGAGTAATAGCGTGCAGCAAGGCCCTGTCGGTAACTTTTGGTCCTAGGAGTATTTGGGAAGTGAACGTGGTGGAGGTTTGGCAACGCAAAGGTGGCCTGCGGCACATGCCATACAATAGGGGTGCTGGTGGGAGAACTGAATGGAAGGGATGGTTGATAAGATAAATGCATGTATTTTACGAAGGTGAAGCTGGGAAACGAACGTTACGAGTAGATGACGGTCGGTGGTGGGGCTGTGAATGAACGACGAGAAAGACTGTCGAATCACGACAGTATTCAAGACACCATCGAGACACCATCGAGAAAACAAGATCAGAGGGGTCAATATATATAACATATCGAGATTATAGGTCTCGTCGCTCACGAATAGTATCAGGTCCTCGAACGTGAACATGCAATCCACGGTATTTCAACCCTCTGCATATCCTAGTAATGCTGTATGTATGGGGCTACTGCATCCCGTGCAGCTGTTGGTTTCGTCTTTTCTCAACCGAGTATGGGCGATCCCTACGACTGGTTCGCTTGCATGTCTTCCCAGGGAGTAGAGAGTTTATACCTTATCTCTCTCCATATCTGACAAGCTTATGCGACGTCGTGCGTTGCAAAGGCGCATCGCCAGTGTCTCCCGAGCAGTAGTTGACCTTTCAGCTGCAGATTCATTGAGATAAGATACGAAAAACAAAGTCTTTTCGCGCATGATGCACTTAGCGGTCTAGCTTATTCTAGGTCCGTCTTTATGTATATTGACTCGCGTGTTTTGCTTGCCCCCTAAACGCCTCTCCCGCCCCAACGCTCACCAGCGGCGTTTAGTGGCTGTCGTGATTGGGGTCATGAGAATACTTATTTTTTTTGGCTGCGTCGCTGCTCTAGCTGAAGCGGCTATACATCTTGCGCCGCGTGTCAATCTATCTACTTTATTCGTTTCAATCCCAATAGCTAAAAAAAAAAAAAAAAAAAGGTAACGCCTTCGAGTCTGTTGGTGATGGTGCAACGCAAGGCACGAGGCATCGTTCGAGAACCCTTGAACCCTTGCCTTACATCTGCTGATAGTCTGCTTAAAGTAATAATAATAAAATGTCATGTATCACGTCCTCAATCGGTGGGTGGTTGATCAACACCCGAACATGGGGTCGCATAATAGAGCAACGAAGGCCAGCAAGGCATTCCATTCGCCAGTAAGGCTGTTGAGACATTTTATTGTTGTTTTATAGCAAGATCTGCTCCACCGCCTCTTCACATTTCAAAAGCTATTAGGCGTATTATACCTGGACAGAGTATGCATGCTCGTGATAAAATGATTTCCCGTTAGCGCTAGGGTTGAGAAGGGAAGTATACACTCGCCCTATCCAGCCGTGAGCGATATTTTGTTTCAGTTGCATCGTCAAACAAAGAGAACACACGGTTTGGGCGAATGTCTCTCCACAAGAGTGACGATCGTACTATGGGCAAGACACATGAGGTGCGAAAATGTGGTTGAAATTCGTCATATTGCGGCATTTTGTCGAGATGATAGACATGATGTTGGCTTGGGGTAAATATAGCCACCACTAAGAAAGATGACAACTGTTTACAACTCGGGTACCCCGCCCATATGCCAATTGAGGGGAGGATACCTGCGGTCGTAACACCGTTGACACGTTGCAGCAACCAAGGGATGTCTTGTGGAATGTCTGCTTTCCATGCCTGCCCAGACGGGTGAAACGACGACGAATCCATTGCATCATGCTACACATACTGCCTGGTATGCTTATTCCTCTTCTACCACACAACCAGTATAGTCTACACATTTGTTTAGTATTATGACTTGGTATTTGTTTTACCTACATTTGATATGTGGAACCGCAACTTACGGGTTCTAATGAACTTTGCTGAATTGCAGATAGGAGGTCTAGACTATTAGGGATAACACTAGGTCCACACACGCATCACGCAATACTAATTTTCCAAGTTTATTTACGAGTATGTGGATAGTAGGCTTCGGACGAGCAAAACTCAATACCCATAGCGGATTGGAATGTAGCGAGTCCAGATCGAGATGAATATGCCACAGGGTGGCCTGGCTCAAACTCATCTCGGAAACTCTCGTGAACCCTGACTTTCCTAACTCGAAGGCGTGCAGGATAGGGAAATTAAACAAAAGACGGTCGACACACCAGACTTGCCAGACAACCAGACCAAAACAACCGACGTGCTGCAGGTGAATAGGAGCTGCATACGGGCGGCAGGTTTGGACCGCGCTGGACCAATGGCTGCGCGCAGGGACTTGAAGTGAAACCGAATCTGGTGGAAGGGCAATGGTGTCATTGGCAGCTTGCACTGGGCGACAACGTGTCCAGTGCCTGAAAGGGGGGTGCTGACCTGCTAAAATCGTGTACCAGAGGTATTTGTCGATCACTCCAGTCAGCAAGGGATCGACTACATACCTGTTTGGGTGGTCTCTTGTGGGCCCCCGTTTGCCTGGTTGGGTACTTGCAAAAGAGGTAGCAGGCGGTGTGGCCAGGACCCCTGTGAAGAGCGCGACTATTGTATACTGTGCATAAACTAGACCCGTTCCTGCTAGGGCCTTTCTCCAGCGAACGCTGCTCGCGTGGTGTGCCAACAACCATTCGTTCATTCTCCAAGCTTCCAGTTGGCTCCACGTCCGCACTGTAACACTGTCTCAGCGGTTGGGGCTAGACTGCTAGAGAAGCACTCGTCAACTCATCAGCTGCTAGCGATGTGGCTCATACAACCAAGATAGTAGATGCCCGCTCTAGGAGTACCGTTCTATCTCCTTACGTAAGCACACTGCATACCATCAAAGGTCACGCTCACAGTAGCCACACTGTCGTTCCTTCAACGCCCGAGAGCACACAAATCAAGAGAGACAGTGACAAAGCCACCCAGTCCAGTCCGGCCCAGATTCCCCATAGCGTCTGTCCAGGGCCCTAAAGAAGAGAGCTCTAGACACCCACACACACAGGTCATACGTACACAAAGTACATACAGTCTGGCATGTACATCAAGCACTGTGAGCGGAGAGCCTTTGTACGGTACGCCCGCTTTAACATGGAACATCCTGGCTCTCTTTGTCATGGACTTGACGCTTTGCTTGCTCCCCCGCCAAAGGAGCCGGTCACTCTTCCTCAGCTTTTCTAGCCGGTCCGTTATCGATCTGGGTTTCTCTAGCTTGCTCTCTCCTGCCTGCTCCGAGGTACCAGGCATCAGAGAGTACTACGCTAACGAAGCTGGAACTGCCCAGTGCCAAGCCTGGCTGCATCACTCCATTGTCGTCCCACCCTATCGAGTGAGTGACCAACCCACCTCGACCGGTAGTCGCTCACTGGTCAGTCATCATCCATCCTGTCTCTTCCCCATCCATCCATCCACTTCCTGCGGCTTCTTCCCTTTATCGTCCTTTAACCTCTCCATCACCGCCTTTATCCTTCGTATCGTCACTCTCTGTTCTCTTTTCTCCCCTTCGACAATCAAGCAGCTGGCTTAGTGTTTTGGATCATTGCCTCTATCGAAAGTGAAGCTTGACTCCTACCTACCTCATCACCTTATACGCATACCTAATTCATACATTGTCATCAAGCCTCTCCTTCCTTTGAGCCAATGTGAAAGTCCCTTTCAGCAGCCCAGCTCCTGCATCACAAGACCACTCAAACCTTGCCAATTCATCGAGCTTGCTTGCCTCCTTTGTCGAGAAGGGGCCCCTAATAACGTTCTCCATACTCTTTGCCTGCTCCCGCCACCTCATCCCAGGAAGAACCTCCGACCGGAAACCACGTCACACCCGCCTGCTCCACTGCTATAAGCCAGGCTCGTAACGACAACAACACCTCCCCATCCACTCGCCAAGCCATAGTCTGTGGAGTCATATCTATCCCTTCCGCCCTGTCGAGTCGATCTGCCGTTGACCAGACACTTCTGGAATCGTTACAACCGTTTATCACCTCTACTACTCGATCGGCTCTCACGCCTTCTCACCCCTCAACTGTGTAAAGACGAGTCAACTAGGCTTTGTCTTGGCGACCTACACACCTGTCTTCCATCCTATTGAGCGCAGCAACTACACATCTTCACCTTGTCGAATGGTTCTTTAATCGCCATATTCCGGTGTGCTGATATTGCAGGAGCTCCGGGATCGGGCACGACAAACAGTCACGGTGTTCAACTGACAATAAACAACCCTGCGACTACCACCACCGTTGAGACACTTGGCAACAAGCATCTCATTTTCCAAAGACGAACAGAAAAGATCCCCTTTTCCAGCGTTCTTTCAGCTCTCATCCACTATCAATGTCCTCATAACGATCCTTTCTTTTCATTCACTCGAGGACACCAGGTCCATCAGTACTATTGACGATTATCGACTTTCCCATTTGTTCTCACACCGAATACCCTCGAATGAGCCTCTGAAACGCTGACGACTGGAGTTATATTGTTTTCCCCTTGTTTTTATCACAACTCACAACCTGTACATTGATTACATCAATTTTCTTATCTTGAGACTCTCCACTGCTCTTTACGACACAAAGCCATACCGAACTTACATCTCGGGCTCGTTTCATTCCAGTACATCATCAAATCTCTTCTCAGAGACCAAAAAAGTAATTTCGTTCAATTCAACAAGGTGCTCGATACCCTCTTCACATAGACAACGGAAAAATAAACGGATTGTACAATTCGAGGGAAAAAAAGTGTTTAACATCCAAATCTAACCCCTCTTTCTCTTTCTCTTTTCGAATACTGGTCTCCCGTTGGGACAGAGTCATGGAATGCTTGCGGAACAACTTTCACGATGGCGTTTTGCTCGATGGGAGATTTCAGACCATATCTCCTCTCAACCATGGTTCCTTCGGCATGGTCTTCTTGGCCAAAGACTTAGAGACCGACAATCTAGTGGCCATTAAGTGCATGACAAAGCGAGCTGCTGCCAATGAGGCTGGCCTCGATTTCGCCGTGGACGAAAGATCGGAAGAGCTTTTCTGCCACCAAGTTTTGGAAGCTCATCCCAACATTGTCAACTTAGTTCACTCATTCGAGACGGATGCCCATGCGTACCTTGTGCTTGAGTACTGCTCCCGTGGAGATCTGTATGAAGCCATTCGAACAGGTTACGGTCCTTTGGAGACCGAGCATGTTCGACAGTTCATGCTTGAACTTGTGGATGCTGTGTCCTACATGCACGCGAAGGGCATCTATCACCGAGACATCAAACCAGAGAACATCTTCCTCACCGAGTCCGGCGCCATGAAACTAGGCGATTTCGGACTGGCAACCACTGAGAAATGGAGCTACGAGACAACTGTAGGCAGCGATCGCTACATGTCTCCCGAGCAGTATGACTCAGCTGGTGCTGGCTACTCTCCTGCTGAGGCAGATATTTGGGCCGTTGGCATCTGCCTGCTGAATATCCTGTTCTCACGCAACCCCTTCACCACTCCGACTGAGGCTGACCCACTGTTCTTGGACTTTTCTCGAGACAAGCAGTCTCTCTTTGATGTCTTCCCTTCGATGTCACAGGATACTTATGAGGTCATTGTCGAATGCATGAATCTGGATCCTCGTAAGCGATCTCTCGAAGGTGCCAAGGCTGCCTTGCGCCGAGTAGTAAGCTTCACCACTCTCGATGAGGCTCTAGATGACTTCTGCACCACTGATCGCACCACCATCGCTACTGCGAATCGTGAGCCTCTTCGGACTCCCTCTATCCAAAGCCCAATGCTCGACCAAGGCGCTTTCCCGTGGGCCAAAGCTCTGCATGCTAGTCCGCCTCAACCCATCCGACAGCTCAGCATCATCCCTGATAACGAGAGCTACTCTGAGGAGCTGTTCCCGAAATCGGAAGATTCTGCGGATTGGTTTGGTAGCTCTGCTTTGACGCCTTCCATCTCGTCTGTCCTTACCTCCAACTTGGCAACGTCAATGAAATCGCTCAACATTTCTCGTGCCATGGACATGCCGTCACGCCCCACTACGAAGGTTGGGCCTGTTGCAGGCTCCCTGCCTATCAATATGTCTCGACCCAAGCCTACACGCAGCGCGATGTCGACTGTGTTTGGTCGGCCGAAGGATGGCATCTCCAAGAGTTGGAGTGATATGTGGGAAGAGGATGTCGAGGAAGAAGAAGAGGAACGCACTCGTCAACTCCAAAGCCGCAAAGAACTCAACGCCCGAACTTGGAGTCACGATAGCAAGGAAGATATCACTGCGACAAAACTGGATCTGGCATCTTCCACTCAGGTGCAAGCGTCTGAGGATGAGAAGCCTGTGGCTTCGACCATGAATGACATTGACGGCGACTTGGTTGCGGATGGCTTTTTCTTTCATGAACCCGTTCCTATCAAGCAAGCTCCTCCATCTCCGCTTCGCTATTCCCCGCCATCGAAGCGGAACCCTGCCGACAAATGGACTGCTTTAGGTGAACGACGACGGGCATACGCACCAGCTCCTGAACCCAAGTCGCCTGACTACACCTCAAAGTCAAGACGCCACTACGGGTATGGCTTTCACAACCATGGTCATGGGGTCGGAATGGGCATTTGGGACAACACTAACCAGATCAACTACAAATGGAATCGGGACCGTGCGGGATCCCGCGGCGGTTGCCCGTGGAATAAGGGTCGAGATTGGAACTGGCGCAAGGAAGCTCGCCATGATTTCGATGATGTTGAGTGGGTTGGTCATTGGCAAGAGGCTCACTGAAAAAAACCCTCTACCACCATTGCCACTTGTAGTTGGGCTCATCCTCCTCCACTAGGTCCTCAGTTTGGGTGTTTGCTAATCGCTTCACTTTTATTCTGCCATGTCATGTTCTTGATAGTCGGATTTTATTTTCTTGGGGGGTGTTTTGGACTTTTAATGACGAGGAGCTGTACAGGCGTGTGTGGACTCTTCGGTTTCTGTTGGATTACACGCAAACTTTGGCAACTGGCAAACACCCAAACCAACGACCCGATCCTAGTGGACGGATCTAGCTTTAACTCGCTCTTTAGGTATTAGATATCTCCCTGTTATTCAAATACCAGAAGTTACCCACTCAAACCATAAGAGTTTGCAAATACTTCTCTACCAAGTGACATGATATAGTAGATGATGGCAAGTTTTTTTTTTTTTTTTTTTTTTTTTTTTCATGAACTAAGTGGTCCTTGAACACTTAGTTAAGCTCAACGCGTTGGACGTCTTGAGGCAGGAGACATAGTTCATAATTTCGCTGTCCATCCGACCGTGCTAGACTCTTGAACAGATAGAAGTTAAAAACAGCAAGACTGCTACAGCTCTGGATGAACACTTCGATCATCGTACTAAGTGGCAATCTGTTTGAGCCAGATGAGATGGCGTTACTAGCACCCTAAATTTTGGTGAGACTTGTAATCACTAGTTAATTTTGCTGTAGTCACCTCGCATCCAATATTTAATTAACACCTACTCATACATATTCCATCCAGAAATCAAAGTTCGTAATGTAATTATATTTGAGATCAGAGCCACAATAGCTATTTTGATCTTAAGTCAAGACTTCTGATGTCATTTAACTCCTACTACTTACAGGGAGCATATGTACCGACTTAGGTACGTATTTTTTTATTGCTTATCCTGCTGAAGGAGACAATATAAGGTTCAAGTGTTCTCGCTGGCATGGAGGATATCTGCTATGGTAAGCCCATGATGCTGTGATTCATGAGGTGTGTGTATTAGTCACATTAATTTTATCTGTGAATAAGAGCAGCATTATACAAGTCCCTCTACACATCCACTCCGTCTAGACATTGAAACCCGCCAATGAAACGATCGAGAGAGTAAGAAGATAAAAGAAGGAGAAAAAGCTAGGTCATCCCGAACAAGTATTCAACCTCATCCTCGGAGTGCAGCTAGTCTCTCGGCCAAATCTTCTTTGGCCTCGACAAGAGCTGCGTCGATATCGTAATCCCAGATCTTACCGAAACTTGCTCTGAGCTTGGATTCTAGCTTAGCCCAGTCGTTGCGCTTGACGCCCGGGGCGTACCACTGCATTGGATACCACTCAGTATATTAGATACGCTTTGTCGAAGCGCGAGAGAAGCGCGAGGAGGGATGAGGAATCGTCTGTCCGGCTTACCTGATACATTGTCCCAGTCAGTCGACTGTCGGCAACGAGCCATTGGTCGCGCTCTCGACGGCTTGCATCAAAAGCGGCAAAGACGGATTCGAGGTGCTCAGGCGACGTTACTCGCGGATCGGACAGCAGAACTGAAAGCACTGCGCTGTCCTCGATGCCAAATCCGGCTCCAGAGCCGTGGTGCGGCGTAGTAGGATGCGAGGCGTCACCCGTTATGACGACGCGGCCCTTGTAGAAAGTAGGCACGGGGTTGTCTGCGAGATCGAACAGTGCCCACTGGATGAGGAGAGTATTGTTAGTCCTTTAATAACGTGGGTATGGATTGGAAGGATTGAGCGTAGAGGAACATACTCTATCAACGTCGTCATTCACGAGTTCGATTTGTTTGAGGACCGCAGGACCAAAGTTTTCAAAATCCTTAAGAGCATCGGCCTTGTGTGCTGGTAGTGTTAGGCGCTCATCGCTTGGCCAGTCACCTTCGTCTGTGACCATAGCTACCACTAAGCAGATGGAATTCTTCAGCTTTTGGTTCTATAGTATTGTTTGAATGAAGTTGACAAGTCTTTGTACTGTTGGGCATGATCCGCAGACTTATTATCCACAATTTGAGACGAAGCCAATCTCGAGAAGAAAGAAAAAAAAACTATTGACAGCTTACTATTGAAAGTTGCACCCTTGTTGATGGGGAAGGTCAAGATATGTCGTTTATCACCAAGCTGTTGATAGAATGGAGAGGTTAGCAATTGTAGTTGCAGGGTAGCTCCCGTCAGCCAGGGATGTATCGGTCGTGTAACTTGACTTACCCACATGTAAGCATTCTGAGCTTTTTCCTTGCCAAAAGCATTGACTGCACGTTCCATAGGCATGACGGCCCGATAGCAGTACATGTTTGAGTAACGCGCCTTCGCCGATGGGTGGTCCTCGCCGAACATGAGAGCCCGAGTCTTGGACTTGATGCCATCACAGCCAATAACGGCATCGGCCTCTGCGGTTGTGCCATCAGTGAACGTCATGCGTTGTCTTTTCGTGACCTGATCTTCTTCGATCTTCTCGAGTCGCTTGCGAAAGTGAGCGATCCCGTCGGGAATGAGCTTTGCCATGGCGTCCATGAAGTCAGCACGATGTGTGGAGTTGGCGCCCTGGGAGTTGAAGAGGGTGAAATGCGGCTTGGCTGAGAATGGCCCGGCTTGGGTCTCGCTTTTTGAGGATGGCATGCCGTCCAAAAAATCGAAGAAATGATTTGATTTAGACTCCCATTGGTTGTGGGTTGCGACGCCCCTGAATGCCTCCAGGACAGCTGGGTCGCAGGTGACCATCTTGAGTGCAGGGAGTTAGTTGTTATGAGCCAGGACTTTCTAGAGAGATACTAACAGCTTTCATAGCATTGGGCCCAAAGCTAACACCTGCACCAATCTCTGAGAATGCATGGGCTTGTTCGTATACTTGTACTCGGATGTCATGCTTCAGAAGGGCTATAGCAAGCGTAATGCCCGTGATACCTCCACCAATGATTGCAATATCGAAGTCTTTCTTTGAAGCCATTTGCGAGTAGAACGAAGGGAATAACTGAGCAGACAGATTGGTTCTGTGCTGAGGATGTAGAGTATATCTTGATGATCAATACAGACAAGACCATAAACATCTTGAGCTCAAAGGTCGTTTATATACCCAGAACTTCGTCTTATTCAACAACTTCGTTCTTTCGCTCTTACGGCCCGCTCTTTTCACCTCCCTCTTTTGGATTGCCTTCGCCTCGCCTCGCCTCTGTCGGAAGCTGCCCCGTCGGAAACTGCACTGTCGGAAGCTGCACCAAAAACGAGCCTAGCCACCGTCAGACGGGTTTACTCTTTTTGTTAACTGCACGCCAGACAGATGTTTTGCAATATTCCAAGGAATAGCTGCTTTGCGCATTTCTGTAGTTGGATCGATGCTGGGTTAGATCCCACGCTATGCCCACAATTCGGCGGCAGACGACGTCAAGGGTCCTCTCACAGATGTGGGGACCCCGACTGTTGCCAATTCAATCAGCAGATAGAACGCTCCCAGGAGGAGACTAGCCTCTCCTGTGACATCATGAACAACTTCGTCGTTCTTATATGGCGGGGAAGAGCGGAATGGTCATTGACTTAGGGGGTCTATACCCTGATCTAGGCTGATTTGACAGTCGCGGCTTGTTATTGAGTGTTTGACATATGAAGGTAGCTGCTTGTTATCAAGGCAGTGAAGTGGCTCGTTTACTTGGGGACAAAGCTATACACAGGCCTCTCTCTCTCTCTGAGTGCCGCTTCAGCTCCATGGGTGATCCGAGATGTGATCGGACCTTAATGCCCCTTGGGTACACGAGTGCGATTGGCTCGATGTCCCTTCCGTACTCTCGTGACAATGCCTGAAGTCGAGATGGCAGCCAAAGAACAAGGGAGGTTTGAAAGGAAACATGGGATGCATCTCTGTCCCTGTTTGACCAGATCTCTGCAACCATGGGGGCGACTCAATGAAGTATTATCGCGGGTCTTACCCAGCTGTATTGCATGGCTTGCCATACATCCATCAACTTGTGATATTTGGTACATCAACTGCCCTACAATGTTCTAGACGCCGTACTGCCGCAGCGGGCCAGAAGTTGCCGTGGTACTCCAAGAACTTTGCTTGGACACCCATGCTCAACTTCGTTTCCCCTTCATTATGAACTCGACGGTGTTACCATGAAGCTCTATAATGCCCGCTTGCATCAGTGGCCGTCCGGTTTTTTTCCGAGATAAAGTGGAAGGGTACAAAGTAGGTATAGCCTCACTTTGCTGCAGCCACATCTCCGTCTATTTCGATCCGACTATCTCGATAGTCAAGATCGTGATCAGATCAGACCTCAGGGTGAATGCTGGAGATGATTCCAGTCGTGGTGTATTGCGGCTCTCGAGTTGCTGACAGCGGTGTTGGCAGGCGCAAGGGTGATCGGGGCTGACTATCTCATACCGTAGTCTATATAATACTTGGCTGTGACGACATCATGCCTGTCAAAGCATGTGTTAAGCCATCCAGGTCTCCATTCAGGCCGAAGATTGTGATACGGTTTTCTTTCGCCCGTAAAAGAAGTTGAGTGGTTTGTATATGCATAAAAGAGCAGGCAATCTGCACAACCCCTGGATATGTAGGACTTTTCTACGTCAGCTCTCATGCTTCGATTTGCATATCGGCACTTGTATTGTCATACATGCAGCGGTAAGTTATATATGCAGAATGCGAAAGAAATTAGATAAAGTTAGGCACAGGGCTACTCCGAAAATGATATTAGACAATAGGATGAGCATTCAAACGCCTCACATGCGGTTCAATGCTTTCATCAGATACCGCATGATGAATTCTGCAAACTAATGGCACCTCCTGCGGTCAAGGGAGATAACAGTTCACAAGCGAACTGCGACAAACTTTTGGTAGAAGACTGATGACGATTCGAAAGAATTTGCGGGTACTTTTTCTTCAGTCATCTCGATGTGATTTCAAGTGTGAATTTGAGAGATGAAGTCCGGGAAGTTGGAGTCACTGGGGTTGAGATGTACTCGGTAAAGTATACTGAATATTGGTAAGTGCAAGGCAAGCTTAGGTATCGCTATTGCTCTTTCCCCACTATATTCTCAAACTGACCAATAAGGTGCCGCGGGGCATTCTGTGTCAATCGCAAAAGACGACTGCGGGGCATGAAAGCACCCCCTTTGGGCCGCCGCATCTTGTGTGACTCGACTCTTTTTTTTTTTAATTACATTTTGTCTTTCTAATTGATCACGCTCCGCCCACGGAATTTCTCTTAAGAAGAACCTCCCCGACGATCGCCCATCATGGCTGACGCTGTCGAAACCTCCAAAAGTGCCCTCAAGAAGGCTGAGAAGCAGGCCAAGATGGCTGCTGCCAAAGCCGAGAAAGCTGCGAAACAGGCCGCCCTCCCTGTTGTTGGCGGCAAGAAGAACGACGACTCCAAAGACCTGATTGGTATTACTGCCTCCAAGAACGACAACTTCAGCATGTGGTATCAAGAGCTGGTCATCAAGGCCGAACTCGTCGAGTACTATTCCGAGGTTAGACTTCCGAGAGCGCTACCACTCTGGAGGATCTCCGTGAATTAACGATCATGCAATTGCAGATTTCCGGGTTCTACATTCTCCGACGTGAGATGGCTGCTTCTTCGAGCTCTAAATCTAGACTGACTTGAACCTACCCAGCCGGCGCTATGTACGTGTGGAACACCATTCGACGCTGGTTCCAAGAGAGAATTGAGGCTATGGGCGTCGAGGAGACTAGTTTCCCTATGTTCCTGTCCGCTAAGTCGCTAGAGAAAGTAAGCATAACGATAGCCTATACCTGTGGATTAGATTATTCTGACATGCCAAATAGGAGAAGTGCGTTCGCCAAATTCTCACCACATATTGCTATAACCACCATGATCACTTCCGAAACATACCGAGCCGAAAATAGTTCTGAGTCGCTGATGGTCTTGGCTCTGATAATTAGGGACCACGTCGAGGGTTTTGCTCCCGAATTAGCATGGGTTACCAAAGCGTAAGTTGCCATATCTGATTTTGCATCATACTTTCGAGTGCAAAACTGAACAATTCCTCCAGTGGAGACAAGGACTTGGAGGTGAGGAAATTGATATATCGAAAGCGAGATGTGGAACTGACTCCACAAGGTTCCTGTCGCTGTCCGCCCAACCTCAGAGGCTGTCATGTACCCTTACTATGCCAAGTGTTAGTTGACTCTTTCCCTACGCACCCTGCCTTATCGCTGATTTGTGTGACAGGGATCCGGTCACATCGCGATCTTCCCTTCAGACTCAACCAGTGGAACAACGTTGTTCGTTGGGAAGCTAAGCAGACTACTCCATTCCTTCGTGCTAGAGAATTTTTATGGCAAGAGGGTCACACGTAAGGTTGTTCATCCATCTTAAGTTAAATATCATCTAACCCTTGTAACTGCAGCGCCCACTTGACAGAAGAGTCGTCAGCAAAGGAAGTCTTGGAGATTCTTGAGTTGTATGCTGGTGTGTACGAGGTATGAAGCTCATTCTTTCGAATATGATTGAGCGGGGCTGATGAACTGCAGCAACTTCTTGCTGTTCCTGTCGTTCGTGGAAAGTACGTATCTGTCATCTCTACTAGCAGTGTTGTAGTTGGTTGAATTTTGTATTAATTTTGATCATAGGAAGACAGAGAACGAGAAGTTTGCTGGTGGACATTGGACAACTACCGTCGAGGGTTATATCCCAACAAATGGACGAGGCATCCAAGGCGCGACCTCTCAGTGCGTCCTGAACTCTCGAAAGTCACCATTTCTATATACTAATTTTCGTAGCTGCCTTGGTCAGAACTTCAGTAGGATGTTTGATGTGACAGTGGAAGATCCTGACAAGAAGGGCGAGAAGCTCTATGTCTGGCAGAATTCATGGTGAGCCGCACCAAGTATTCAAGTTCAAAGACCGCTTTTGAGCTATGCTGACAGAATCAATTAGGGGATTGTCAACCCGTGTCATTGGAGTGATGGTCATGCTTCACAGCGATGATAAGGGTCTCGTTATGCCCCCTCGTGTCGCTAAGCTACAGGCCATTCTCATTCCCGTTGGTATCACTAACAAAATGAGCGCCGAGGACAAGGCTAGCCATGCTGCTAAAGTTGAGAATGTTTATAAGTCATTGAAGGCGGCTGGTGTGCGAGCTGATGTCGATACTCGTGAGGGATAGTGAGTCTCGATCCCCTCTGCCATGATAACCATCTTACTCCGTGAGCCCGGACCAGTCTTAGATATTCCACTAACCTAAGCGCAGCACTCCTGGTTTCAAGTTTGCCGATTGGGAAATGAAAGGTGTGCCTCTACGACTCGAATTCGGTCCCAAAGATGCAACACATGAGGTTGTCAGCTTTGCCCGTCGCGACACCGGCGAGAAGGGCACAATCCCTCTGGCTGAATTAAGCACCAAGGTCCCGGAACTACTCGAGACAATTCAGAAGTCTCTATACGAAAAGGCCGAGACTTCCTTTAAAGAGCACAGACTGGTGCTGACAGACTGGTCCAAGGTTGTGCCAGCTCTGGACGCCAAGAACGTCGTTATCATTCCTTTCTGTGAGGCACCGGCATGTGAAGAGAGAATCAAGGAGATCACGAAGAGTGAAGAGCCTAAAGAGGGTTCTCCGCACGAGAAACAGCCTAGTATGGGCATGAAGAGCTTGTGCATTCCCTTTGACCAGGTATGATTGATCACTTCTGGACATCTTAGTAGACCATGGATTTGCTGACATGAGTGTTCCCATAAGCCCGAGGGCTTAGTTAAGGGTGAAACCAAGTGTCTTAGCCCCGAGTGCGAGGCCTTTGCCCAGTCCTGGACCATGTTTGGCCGTAGCTACTAGATAGAAAGCTTGCCTACTCCTCTATCTGTGTATCCCCACACGCTCAAGAGAGACGATTAGATGTTGCTATATCCGAGAGTAGAGTCGAAGAGACCTGAGATACACATTGACAGCTGGTTGAGATACGGAGAGAGAAAAGACGCGAAGCTCAGCTGTATATCATGCCTCTTCACGATATACTCGTTGCCGTAGTCCTGCTAGGAATTTCCAGGGGAGCTTTTATAAGAGATAGAAAAAATATTCAGCCGAAGAATGCAGTGTTTCCCTTTTAAACATTTCAGAACTCCTGGGTTCAATCTTTGATTTCCAGTGAAGAGCTACTTTCCCTTTTGTTGTCCAAACCTGAGTCTTGACTTAGGAGCGTATTGTGATGATTATTTCTACCAGAGTTAGCCATCCTATTCACAAGTTATCCAGCCCTACGCCTTGTCCTCTCCCTTTCGTGTATATAGCAGTTAAAGCCAATATAACTCGAAAGAGCTCAGTACCCAAGTGAAGTAGGTACCTACCATTTCTCAGAATAGATACAGTTCGGCAATAAATGCTCCAGTACTGATGACAACGAAACCTCGTAAGCGTGACGTTTATATGCAACTAATTTTTTTATATGAAGCCATGGTTCCATCCGGCTTTCTATATACGGGTAGATTCATCCTGGAGATAGATGTAAAATGAGAAAATAGATAGTCATCATAACTTTTTTTACTTAGTCAGCCCCGATGAGCTGCCTGGGCAAGAAAGCCCAGACCGTTCCGATGATCGAAATGGTGATGGAGGTAGACATGACGGTCCAGCAGATGACACGCTCGCCCAAAGCAATCTCGTGTCCGAAGAGTTTGAGATAGAAGGCCAGAGGGAGTCTGTGGAAAGTTCGTTAGGAGACATCATCCATTAACAGAAAAGGAGTTGAGGGAGGCGAAATTAGCTTACGTGACGCAGATCGTGAAGCAGAGTGCGCTCCCCATAAACGCCATGATGGCGTCAAAGGCAGGGAATAGGATGGAGATGGCCAAGAAGACAAGTAGGACGACAATCCTGACAAGGGTCTTGAGCAGCCCTCTAGATGTGCTGGAGAGGCCCACGAGCGCTCCTTCCTCGGCAACAACTTGCTGGCGCAGCCCGAACAGTACCTCTGCTGTGGTGATAATGGGCTGCGCGTTGAGGGGCACTTTCGTCAGGGGGATAATGGCGATGAAAATCACCAGCAAAATGTTGAGGACGCCGGGATAACCCATGTTCGCGAGGATGTTGGCCGTGATCTCTTCGCGGACGCCATCGCCAAACATAAGTAGGCCCACAATTGCTACGGCGCTGTCAACAATGAGCTGGCAAGGGTGGTTAGTTACCATCATCACTGCATTTGTATGAAAACGCTTTGCTCACAGTAAATGAGAAAGTATAGTTTACAGCCTATGTTTCCTGGTCAGCTATGAAAGACAAACGCATGTGAGATTAATCTCACCTTTGTGTATTTATGCGGATGCCGCATATCTCGGTAAATCTAGGAATTTCAAGTCAGTCATTCCCAACAGAGAAAGTTGTATATGAGTGAAACCATACATTGGGGAAAACACTATGCCCACCCCATGGAGACATCAGTAACCCAAAAGATAGCGGCAGTGTCAACCAGTTTGCTGGAAACAGATATGTTGCCGCTGGTTCAATGAGAGATCCAGGCGTAGTCGTCTTGATCAAGCCGTCAAGGATGACAATGACAGCAACTATGATGATCAGCATATGAGCGCCGGAGAGATCTTGGTTGCGAATTTCTACTCACTACTGAGACAGCAGATAATACCGACGAAGCTCGTGACGCTGAGAAGAGCAAGAGGCGCAAATTGTAGGGGTAAAAGCACCATCGTACACAAAACTTTCCACTCAGTAAGTGTCAATGTTCCGGGGAATAATGAAGCTAGACTGTCAGCGAAAAGTACGATAAGCGCAACGCAGGCAGCAAGGAGCTCCATCATGAAAAGAACGGCGGTAGCGACGCGAGCTTTCTTGCCGAAAGAGATGAAAGCAATATCGGAGAATGTGATGATGGTTGAATCTAGGTCCATGCATTTAGCGAGCAGTCGCGCCGTCCAGCTTGTAACAGCACCGCAAAGCATTAATGCGATCACGCCCATAATCCATCCTGCATATTTCAATCCCATAGGTAGACTTAGAAGGCCAACACCGATGAGCACACTGCAAACAAGTTAGGATGATGCTTTCTCTCCACATTTCAGGGTGGGTGGGTTTCAGACTTGGTCGAATTCACTATGGTCTGGGGTAAAGTAGACTGGCCAGACACGGCAAGAACAATTTTACCATCCTGTTCGACTTCCTTCACGAAAATTTGAGGATGTTCTCCGTCGGGAACATTAGCACCCGACTCTTGTTGCTGGCGCCAAAGTTCAGCGGCTTCCCGCATAGACGAAGGTCTCGCCTCCGAATCAACGGTACCATAACTAAGAACGGAGCCGTAACTACCAAATATGGGTGGCGCTGAGAGCAGAGGAGGTGTAGAGAATATTGAATTACTGCGCATCGATCCGGACGGCGAGACAACTCTGTAGAGATCTGAACTATTTTGACGCTTCCTCTCACCCAAACGACCATCGGTCTGAACAAGAGAGGGGCTGACTTGGCTGTCCTCCTCCACGTCGGTATCGGCGACGGCATTGTCTGACGGCGTACGGTCAAGATGCTGTCGAAGAAGAGAAGGACGGTGGCCCGTCTCGATGTCGGTTCGGGGATAGTGGCTCGGATCGGTGGTATGTATGGGTTCCTGGTCGGGCGCGAACACGAAGCTTGGTCTCTGTGGTATGATTTCGGGGAAGGCGGCAGCACGTTGAAAGCTCCTGCTAAAGGACCTGATACTATTCACACCTCCAAAATCACTCAGAGCCGTGAGAGTGTTCGTCACAGACGATCTATTAGTAATGCCACCAGGTCAGCACTTCGCATTGAAACTCTTGGCTATGAGGGAAGTAATGCCAACCTTCGCCGTCTCCGTTCGGGAAAGTGTTCGTCGTGTTCGTGAGCACCATGGTCGCCACCGAGGAGGGGGTCATTCTCGAAAGAAATACTGTGGACACCGGCAGACGACACGCTATCGCTTCTTCCGCCAGGTGATGCCCCTCGCTCATACTCGGCCCAAGTCGTGGGCTGTCTTCCTGTCATGGTTGTGCGCGCCGTATATTAGGTAGTAGCGCGCAGGTTCTGAGGTAGCAATAGGGGTGAACTTAAGACGACAAGAAGTGAGGAAGAAAGAAGAGAACTTCACATTGATGACATCGAAGAGGAATGTGAACGATGGTGGGGCAAAGCACTACTCCCGAGTCTAGTAAATGATGACAAGGTTCAAGCTGTCTTGGGATTGTGGGTATCTATATGGACAGCTTGGTGAAACGGTATGATGATTTATTCAGGGAATAAGTAGGTGAAGCGTGGGTGTAGGTATAGGAACAGAGATGTAACCGACGGTGGATATGACGATGGTAAAATTGCAACCCAGGAACTTGGAGTTTCTCTTTTCTCACACGGCACTTCTCAAGATGCTTAATGCAACCATGATGTCCCCCTCTTCTCCCTTTCTTCTCGTCACGTGTGGGTTTATCATTAAGGTAGGCGAGGGAAATGCTCGGATACACAGCAGGAAATGAATGCAGTGGGTGGATAGCTGTTGACGCCGGCAGCGGATGGCATCTGAGATCATGATAAGAGCAAACGTCAGGTGAGCCCCATGCAGAGGTCTTGGCTGTTAAGGATATACCACATATTTAGTAGCAGGACTAGTGTCAGATGGCGTACTCAACCATCTAAGTTGCGGCGATCGATCAATAGTATGCCGACAACCCCACCAATGCTATCCGTGATTGGGCAATGCAACCTCTAGTCTTTTACCCCGGTCTGGTCTGATGCAATCAAGCATCTTGCAACAGAGTCGGGGTAAGGCTGTATTTGGCATTCCTGGGGCGAGATAGTTGGTGATGGTTAGAAAAAGTTTTCATGCCTTTATTGCTACTTCACTTCGTTTTGGCTCAACCTAAAGGTGCCAGACTAGAAAGGTCGGGTTCTTACTCGGGGCCAAAACAATACAGGAGGCACCACATATATGAATGAAGGTATCGGGATATTGGCGGCATGATGTTTCACTCAATCTGCTCAGCTGAGGAGCTGGAAAATACTAAGCCAAGCGATGCTGTATCTCGATACTATTGTAAAAAGTACGCAGAAAGGTAATTTACCTACATGTATGTTTCCTGGAATATGTGGTAGAATAAGTCGCAACCTTATGGACATACCTAATCTACATCAATCATCTCGTCAACATAGCGTGCTGCAACTACATACATCGATACACATACCCACTATTGCCTATAATTACTTCGTTGCAACTTGGTCCCGTTTCCGAATCGGAGAAAGGCCTCTCTTGAGTCTTAGCTATTACATGCTACTGGCTCATGAGTCTCACATTTACCGCTGTTTCAGAGTTCAGAGTAAATCCTATCTGATGACCGAGATCATTGAATTATAGGGAACCTGGACTATATGACTATATTAGAAGTATCTTAGCCGGATCTCAGAAGTTGCAAGTATCCTGATTATTCCTAATATCTACCAATATACATCCGTAGTACTACTCAAATTACATGTACAACGTACTCGATGGGAATATCCACAGGTGTGGCTCTTATCGCTTATCATTGTAGACGTATGGTGGGAGAAGCCTGGAGCTTACATAATTGATGAATTTGCGGCAGTAATGCGAACTAGCCTATCAAAAGCGGCTGGCTTGCGTACGAGGTTCTCTGCCTACGTTGAACTCAGTGGCCAGCAGTCTCTGGATATTGGACGTGAGTCAATTCTGTCAGAATCTCGTGTAGCGTCATTCAGTCCCTTTGTCCGTGCGCATTGTGCTGTGTCAATGCTCTAGAATCACAGCCTCGCAGCGGCAAGTGTGAATAAGCAGGCAATCTGTCTTCATTGAAGGCAGGAACAATCTAGGTAGGTAGATAGACAGGTACCTGTGGAAGGCATTAGAAGGTGGCGGCTCATTGAGACAGAGACCAAAGTGGATCCCATTGGTCTGAGCTCCGGGCTTCTCGTCATCACAGCTCAAGGCACCGCAACCGCAGCAACAACTCAACTTAATCCATCACAACACAATCTCTTCCCTTCCATAAATCTACACCTCTCTGCTTCCCTCATCCCGTCCCATCCATCGAGAAGACATCTATCTATCTGAGATAGGTAGACATCTCTTGAAGCGAGGAAGCCTGCACCTGCCGTCTTCAATCCTCACGCAATAGCTGTACGCTGTCCGCATTACTACACGAACAGCCCAACACCTACACATCCAAACACAGCTTCCATCATCCACACAACAGACAGACAATATGGCGTCCGAGCCTGAGCACAAGAAGAAGGTCAACTTGACGTGAGTATTCCTGCATCGTATCTGCTTGCTTCACAAGCTAATGAGCATCACAGCGATGTGTCCGGTGCTGAGCCCAAAGATGTGCGGTCTTTCCATCTTCTCGACAAACACTCGCGGATTCAGACTAATCCTTCATCTAGGAGAATGACACCTCCACTGCCATCTTAAAAAAGAAGAAGAAGCCCAACCAACTGATGTATGCACCCTATCTATCTCTATCCTACCTTCAGCCCCGCTCACGCATTTTCACAGGGTCACCGATGCCGTCAACGATGACAATTCCATCATCGCCCTCTCCAACAACACTATGGAGCAGCTTCAGCTCTTCCGCGGCGACACAGTTCTCGTTCGTGGCAAAAAGAGAAAGGACACTGTCCTCATTGTCCTTGCCGATGACGATCTCGATGACGGCAGCGCCCGTATCAACCGAGTTGTCCGACACAACCTGCGCGTCAAGCATGGTGATATGATCACCATCCACCCATGCCCAGATATCAAATATGTGAGTTGCCATATTTATTGTGCTAGTTCCATTCTAATACAAGCTCCAGGCCAAGCGAATCGCTGTTCTCCCTATCGCCGACACTGTCGAGGGCATTACTGGCTCACTTTTCGACGTCTTCCTCGCCCCCTACTTCCGTGAGGCTTACCGACCCGTTCGCCAAGGCGATCTGTTCATTGTTCGTGGTGGCATGAGACAGGTTGAGTTCAAGGTCGTCGAGGTCGATCCCCCAGAGTATGGTATCGTCGCACAGGATACCGTCATCCATTGTGAGGGTGACCCCATCCAGCGTGAAGAGGAGGAGAACAACCTCAATGAGGTTGGCTACGATGATATTGGTGGATGCCGCAAGCAAATGGCTCAGATTCGTGAGATGGTCGAGCTTCCCCTACGTCATCCCCAGCTCTTTAAGTCCATCGGTATCAAGCCGCCGCGTGGTGTCCTACTCTACGGTCCCCCTGGTACCGGTAAAACCCTCATGGCGCGTGCTGTGGCCAACGAGACTGGCGCCTTCTTTTTCTTGATAAACGGTCCTGAGATCATGTCCAAGATGGCCGGTGAATCCGAGTCCAACCTTCGCAAAGCCTTCGAGGAGGCTGAGAAGAACTCTCCTGCCATCATCTTCATCGATGAGATTGACTCTATTGCTCCCAAGCGAGAGAAGACCAATGGCGAGGTTGAGCGTCGTGTGGTTTCCCAGTTGCTCACGCTGATGGACGGCATGAAGGCCCGCTCCAATGTCGTGGTCATGGCTGCCACTAACCGCCCTAACTCGATTGATCCCGCTTTGCGTCGTTTTGGTCGTTTCGATCGTGAGGTCGATATCGGCATTCCTGATCCTACTGGTCGTCTCGAGATTCTCCAAATTCACACCAAAAACATGAAGCTTGGTGACGATGTTGATCTGGAGCAAATCGCCGCTGAGACCCACGGTTACGTCGGTTCTGATGTTGCCGCCCTCTGTTCCGAGGCCGCCATGCAACAGATTCGTGAGAAGATGGATCTCATCGATCTCGATGAAGATACCATTGATGCCGAGGTTCTAGATTCTCTTGGTGTAACCATGGAGAACTTCCGCTTCGCACTGGGCGTCTCCAACCCATCCGCCCTTCGCGAGGTTGCTGTCGTGGAGGTACCCAACGTTCGCTGGGAGGATATCGGAGGTCTGGAGGGTGTCAAGCAGGATCTCAAGGAAAGCGTTCAATACCCTGTCGACCACCCCGAAAAGTTCCTCAAGTTCGGTCTCTCGCCCTCTCGCGGTGTCTTGTTCTACGGCCCACCGGGTACCGGTAAGACAATGTTGGCTAAAGCTGTCGCAAACGAATGCTCGGCCAACTTCATCTCTGTCAAGGGTCCAGAGTTGCTCAGCATGTGGTTTGGTGAATCTGAGAGTAACATCAGAGATATCTTCGACAAGGCTCGCGCTGCCGCGCCCTGCGTCGTCTTCTTGGACGAACTTGACTCCATCGCCAAAGCCCGTGGTGGATCCGTTGGAGATGCCGGTGGTGCCTCCGACCGTGTCGTCAACCAGCTTCTGACAGGTGAGTTTTCTTCGTAAAATAATGCAACGTCTTTAAACGATTGGTCAGATACTGACATGACATAGAAATGGACGGTATGACATCGAAGAAGAACGTCTTCGTCATTGGTGCTACAAACAGACCCGAGCAACTTGACCCGGCTCTATGCCGCCCCGGTCGTCTTGACTCTCTCATTTACGTACCCTTGCCTGATGAGCCTGGCCGCCTTGGCGTTCTCAAGGCCCAGCTTCGCAAGACCCCTGTTGCTGCTGATGTCGACCTCAACTACATTGCTTCCAAGACGCACGGATTCTCTGGTGCCGATCTTGGATTCATCACTCAGCAAGCTGTTAAGATTGCCATCAAGGAGTCCATCACTATTGATATCGAGCGCCAACGTGCTCGTGAGGCTGAGGGTGCTGGTGATATGGAAGTCGATGATGAGGAGGATCCGGTTCCTGAGCTCACCAAGCGCCACTTCGAGGAAGCCATGGCGATGGCTCGCAGATCTGTCAGCGATGTTGAGATCCGCCGGTACGAGGCCTTCGCTCAGCAGATGAAGAACACCGGGCCAGGTGCCTTCTTCAAGTTCCCCGGACAGGAGGGTGCCGCCAATGCTGGTGGTGACAGCAACAACTTCGGCCAGGGAGGTGAGGACGATGGTCTCTACGACTAAGGTTCTCAATAGATCCTACGTGGTAGAAGCCTATCATTGCCTCTTGTACTTATAAACATCCATCCATGATGCACTTTCGTCCCTGAGGTTTCTCAGGAGAGATTCATCTTCCTGCTTCACAGGCTACTCTGCGTCAAAGGATAGGGAAAATTCCTAATAGACGGGGCTCTACAGGCTGGAAGTCCGAATACTGATGCCCATGCCAACATGGGCGGTTCGGCTGCCATATCTTGCAGTTGAATATCTCCACTGGAGGAAGAAACTGAAAGGTGTATGGGACACCCGGTGCAGCCATAGTCAATAGCTTACGATAGATCTCATAAAAACTGATGATTGCTTTATGTGTGCATTTTCTGTGTTAATTACCTGAGATGTGATCTCACCACTTCGGCTATTACGAATACTGAGGACGAACGCTAAGGTGATGATTACTAGTGGGGGTTGGACAAGACGTAGCATTGATCTAACTCCCAAGAATAATGACTTGCTAAGGACATGCAGGAGGCATAGGTCAATGGAAACGCCGTGTGCCTTTTACCAATTCCCGTTTCATTCATTCATTCTGGCTAGCTATGTTGATGTGTAGGTGACAAGGAGGAGGTGGGGTAGGTTGAGGTATATGGATAGTGTGTAGCTCGTACATTTTCCTAGGCCGTGGTGATAGTCGTCAGCAGGTACGGGCTTAGTTTCTTATTTCTTTCTTCTTGTTGGTTCCAGGGCGGTGATATAAGTAAGAAGTTTGTGTGACGTGTGATGTGTCGTGATGTCCCACCCAGGAAAAGCAGATACCTTCCGCTCGCCAGCAGGGCTATTCTTGACATTGCACTCTTGTGGGTTCATCGCTCGCATCAGTGAGGTATAGTACATGTTTTCTCTTTCCTTCTCACTCTCTTCTTATGTTATTTTGTTTACGCAGACGTTTCATGTTATGCCTTGCGTTAGTGGCGAGAGAATGATATCCGTGGGCAGGGCATCACAAATAGACAGCTTCCAGATTGAGAGAGGCTGCGATCACTGGCACGACACTTTCAACAACTCGGGTATCTTTTGTTTATTTTGGGTGGGGTTTTCCCGTTCAACCACCTGACGGCCCGTCTTCGACTTCACATAGGACTTCTAAGCTCTCCCTGGCGACCTTGAGCACGGCTTCCACGACGGCCGTGGGTATGGCGAGACTCTGTTGCGTGCCGGCTCCAACACTGTTACCGTTGCCGCCGGACTCTCCTGCTGCTGCTGATGAGCTGCTGTTCCCGTTTGTCTTGTTGTTTCCGTTTGTGGTGGTGCCGTTCACGCCGTTGGACTCGGTCGTGGTGGAGGATGTTTCGCGGCGTACGTCGTCGAGGACGCGCCGCATGAGGGCGGGGAATGTGCTGACTTCGCCGGAGCGCAGGAGGGCTAGGGCGTGGGATTGGATGGCTGAGGGCCAGTTGGAGTTGTGGGCGTCGAGGGAGTGGAGGAGGTGTTCTTGGATTCTATGGTTGGGGGGGTGGGAGGTGCTTGGTTTAGTCCGTGTTTGCTTTTCTTGTATACGACCTCTTGTCGGAAAGGAGGTAGAGTAGTAATCAAAAGAAAAGAAGATGGAGCGACAACAATGAAGCAGAGACAGACATGGCATATGTGGATAAGGGGGAAGGGGCGGGGGGGAAAACATACTTGGTGATTTGGCCATCCCGTAACATCAATGTGTTTATCTGGGATCGCAGGTCGGGATCTTGTGTTGCTGCTGAGTATGTGGTTGCCGACGCGGGCACTTTGACGGGGGTCGTCGGTGGATGCGACATGGCCGCGGTTGTTCTCGGCTGTGTGTGTGTGTGTGTGTGTGTTCTGTGACAGGAGGGAGATAGATTCTAGACGACTCCTCCTCTGCTTTGCCGATGTCCTTTGTTATCACCTGCTTTGTGAAAGGGCGAGGCTATGGTGGATGAGGCTACCGCTAGACTACTAGTGTGTCGTCTCAAAATAGCAAAAATGAAAGCCTGCTGGTATGTGGTGGATAGGCAGGCAAATAAGGTACAATAGCGTTTTCTTTCCTCCCCCGCTGTAAGTAAATCAGGTGGTCGAGAAAAGGGGGTGGGAAACTATGACAACATAGCTCGAAACCAATCCATAAATGTCATCAGACCTTGGTCTCTTGGCGCGAGTAAGTCTACATGTAGATGAGCAATTGAGTTGATTTAGGATGTAAAAGTGGCGAGGCTGATAGTCGGAAAGTTTGAGATCTAGGTACATGTAGGTAGCAAGGCTGAAAGATTAGTGTATGCGATAATGCCTGAGCTTTGCCTGACATAGGTCGGAGCAGGGGGGTCTGATCGTGTCCCGCCCTGGTCTGTGCGCTACCTAAATAAGCGCCCAGCTGCTCACTCACCCTGAGGCAGCAGAGTTACCCGGTAGTGTTATCTCGTCAAGTTACATGTCTGTCTGACGTGATCTTTAAGGACTCGATACTTTGATGCCTCGGTTTTTCCTCTTTTCTTCCCTCATCGACAGATGGAATCCAATCTGACAGCATGGGGTAGATACATGTAGCTCAATAATGTTTCCTTTCTGTTCTTGGAAATGAAGTTGTGTACTTATCCTCATCTCTTTGTAAGTGACGATAGTTGAGTTGCAAAACGTTACCCAAAGAGGTGGCACTCTGCTCCCTTTACACTTGCCATCGAGCTTCCGTGTTATCTATCTGTCCGCAAGCACACATTTCACACAATTATTCTAGACTTTCGTATTGTAGGCTGATGTTAATTAATAATCGAAGTCTCTCTGACTGCTGGCATATCGGCGATCAGTCACTTTAGTCACAAAACTCATCCATCGTCCCTACCTTATGTATTTGAACCAGTAATTTCACACATGTCCTTCGAGTGACGTGGTGCTCGGGAATTATCAAGGATTCGCCTCTTGGTAAGAGAAGCAATACATGTATCTATACAATATATGGCCTTACGAGCACCCTGCAGGTTTCGACTAGCTGGCATAAAGCTCTCTCGTGGAAACACACTGTGATAGGCTTCACCACAGCTCGTATTTTATCTCGGTAAGTCAAAGATCCAATGCGCTGCACGTCAACTCTGCGGCAGATCTCTGGATGCTTATCTGACACACCAAGTCTGTGTATGTGTCCCACTCGCACACACGTTGGACCGCACTGAACAAGCACCAATTGACGCGATGTAGATAACCTTTTATTGGAGACCGAGTGTTGGGGGAATGCAACGTGATGGCTGCTGTTGGAGAAACGTGGTACGCACAGGTGATATTGATTTATCGCCGCCCGCCGATCAGGTACGACCGGTCTTGCGCCAAGCGAGCAATACCTTGAATTAGACACATCTCGGGAGCGAGAGCCGCGGCCATGGGTCATATACCCGCAGGCTTGGCCCGCAGCTGCCTCGCAAACTGTTGTACATGTCTAGGCTTGTATGCCACAGAGTAACATTGTTTTAGGACACCCCGCACCTCGCCGCTGCGCGAGTTTCCAGGGCCTCGGGACACACAGCGGGTGAGGAGGTTGTTAGGCGATCGCCGCACAGCCAAGCGACAGGGCACCTCCAAAGCGCCTATCTATGTCTCCCTGACTGCACACCCTTTGCTTCACAGACCCTGTCGTGGGCATGACTACGGATTTCGTGGGGGTCATTGTGGAATTATCAGGATTTGATGATCTGACCGGGAGTGACAATGTTGTTATATCGGTCTTTCGACAAGTTTCTCTCATATCCGGACGTAAGCAGTATGGCTTACGGCTACTGACCTCAGCATTTGGGTACTGTGGTAGAGGTACCCCTTCGTTGCGGAATATTTTCCAGGAGGAAGCAAGGGTTCTAGCCGAGGACTCGGAACTTTTTGCGGCTGCTAATGCCATTGCCGTGATGGCTACGCCGTTACTTATCGAACAGGATGCATTACGTCAATCTGGGGTAGTAACAGATGTGTATGGACGCGTTGATTGTCCCATACCACAGCACACCCTCACGGTACCGGTGACAAGGGACTAAACGACAAGCCTGTCAGATCGCCCTCGAATCAGACAGAGACGTAGATTCGCCCCCAGCAGGGCCAGGGGACAACGCCGCCGCTGCCAAGACTGCAACGCCAATAGACGAGACTAATCTAAATCGACCCACGCTTGCAGCAAGCAAACAACTGTGCATTTGCAGTAGTTCCCGATTGCCGGGTTGGATCGAGGGCCTTAGCCGGCCTTGACCTGCAGAAGGCTCAAAACGGAAATGCCACGAAGACACCAAATGATCGGGATGCACTACGTATCCGAAGTAGTGAAGGTCTTCTCGCTGTTATCCTGTGAAAATGCGTGGGGTCGTATTCAACAACTTCAACTCGAAGACTTCCAGGTTCTTTACTGCGGGTATCCTCACGTAGATGGATAAGCCCTGTAGCTGCAAATACTTGGTTGCTTTGAGGTAGCAATCCTTCCTCCTTTCTTTTCTTTTTCTTTTTTTGCTCGCTATTAGAAGAAGGTGAATTGTGAGGCATCATCTGCACGATGTCGACTTCGTTGGTCGCTAAGTATGTGTAAATTAGTTCATCGGCGGAATATGGAAAGTTCCCTTCCACACAAGTTTATCCCAACACGTGGAGTATTGGCAACAATACACACTTGAAAGTGATCTAACGTAAGAAGAAAGGATCACGTTACCTGGCGTTGCTGCATGATCGTTTATTCGGAAAGGGGCATGCATGTTGATGCGATTTCAAAGTTTGCGATTCAGCATCGGCCTACATCCTTACACCGTTAGCATCTTGGCCGTGGAGCTTTGATACCTGATTTTACAGGGCCTCCTGGCGAATTACATCTCTGGATAACTGGGAACTGAGGAAATAGATGTCCTGAATGGTCGTGCTCGTGAACAAACAGGGTGAAGACCGGAAGGCGTTGTGTAATGATATTCCAAAGCTTCATCAATCTGGAGATGTAGTCTTAGTGATGAATTTCCATAAAGACTATATGATATAACGAGAAAGGTAAGAAAGTCAAGAAGCAGGTACGTACACAAGTATATCAACATTAGGTACCCTCGGTGAATCTCTTGGTATAATGGGTCGAGATGCATGTTGCGATGGCCACTTTGTTGGACAAATATACTTTTTACTCAGCTCGCATACAAAGCTATTTCTAATAAGTTATGTACCGAGGTAGATTGATCTTGTCAGTGCCTTACTCCTCCTTATAATACCACACCCACACGGCGACCCAGCCATACCCAGTCATACTTCCTAGATGTTAATCATCTATTACTTCCGATCTTGAAATATACTATTACACCGTGGCGCCGATTCCACGCAATGCCACATCTGATTTATCCAGCTCTATGGACAAAAAACATCAGGGTGCTTTTACAAAGTCCCCTCACCGCCCAGAAGATTGGTTCGATTAGAGATCTTCCTTGCTTGATACGAGGTTTCGCCTCACAATGCACGCATAAGCGTAAAACGACTCGATGGAGTTTCGCTGCGATCCAAGCTCTGGCCACGACAACATTCGTCACCGATCGCCAAAAAATGGCTTTCCACTAATGCGACAGCGAGGACAGCATGGCCCGTCAACAATTTCCCCAGATAGATGGTCGATGCATAGTGACTTTAACGCTGGCAGTACGATACTTGATTGACACTGACCGGTTACTTTTCACAGGAGGCATGGTCTTCCAGGACCTTCAGCTGATGCCAGGACGGAATTAGCTCTGTAAAGTGATGTTTCTGGCACAAGCATGAACGTAATGGGTTGAGCGTAAGAAAGAGAGTTCCATCAAGCCTAATGTGAGTCCTTCGTGGCCCTTCCGCGAGGTGGTTGCTAACAGACTGTCTGTTGTTCGCATGATGGCTGACTACTCTAGTTTCTTCTTCTTCCACTCCGTAATTTGCGAGTCGAATTCTCTCTTTCGACAACTCGCCAGCTAAGATCGATTGGCAAGTGGTCGCAGCCTAGGCCCCATATGGAGAAAATCGGCGAGCCTGGGAATTTCTTGTTAGGGCGATCAAATCGAAGTTCAACCCGGGGCTGCTGCGTGTAGCAGTACCTAGGATAATTGGAGCCATGACCAACTGAGGTGGATTTAACAAGTGGAAGAGTCGTTACCCCATATTATGCATCAGCCCTGTGAGACATGATGGCCTTCAATTCTCGTGCTTTTAGAACTACGAAGAATTCAACCCATGCAGGCATGTTCGACATACAAAATGCACAGACACACGCATATCCAGCCCGCACATGCATAACATCTTTTGTAACAGGGCCAAAACCAGAAACCTAATCCGAAAATATGTAGCACGGGCCGTACCCAGCCATCTTGTCGGTTTAAGGGCGATTCTCCGCACGGAACTGCCCGCTGAAGATTACATATCATTCAAGAACGAATAGTATTTCATTGTTATGTGGGCGATCGGCCCCCCGCCAATCTCGCTTGACTGTGCGCATATTGATCTGATCAAATGAGCACCTCAGCGCTACCAAAATCTGCATATGTACCCGATGGCCGCCCCAAGTGTCGAGGATCAAGATTGCGTGAAATTCTAGTCCCTGGCCGTGGAGTCGGACGGCACATAACATGGACTAGTCAAAGTAAGGTTACCATGTCGTCAACTTTCGCTTAGTTGGCGTGGGTAACACGTGCAGATTAGGTACGAGTACTTGGCATGACACGTATTAGGTGTCAGGAATGGGACTAGGATCCATATTGCCGGTCCAGGCTGAAAGGCATCAAGGGCTCAGCAATCTGATGAGGGCATCAGATGAAGATAGCATGGGACTTCGGCAGTACGGTAACAATGCCATACGGACCCCGTCATGGTCGTCGGTACGGGACGTCAAGGATTTACCTTGGCTGACCGATCACCCCGTGGATACAATACCCTTACCTTTTTGGGAACCGGTCAGAGACGCCAAGCCAGGCCGTGACGGTTTTCGGGACGGAGAGGCTAGATGCAGACAAGGTTATCTATGCAAGAGAGGTTGAGGTGGTGGGGAAGCGGTATCACGGACAGTTTTTGGTTGGAGTCGTCTGGGTCCGCATATGTTTTATCAATACTACCTTGAAAGTATTACCTTCTTCTGTTGCTACTTCGCGCAGGGGAGAAAGGCTTACTCGCCAGGGTTACTGATGAGATGACAAGGAAAGCCTGGCGTTAAGAAGGCGGACCAGGATATGAGTATTTCTCTTTTGTATATGCTTCTACAGATCCGGTTGGAGTGAAGCCGAGCAAAGAGCGTGGCCGAAGCAGACTGGCTTCTTATCTTGCATTGATCCTAGAGATGGAGACCATTCCCCAACGGCAAAAGCGCGCCCGCGTCGAATATGGCAGGCTAGTAGCACGAGAGGAGAGATGCGTGCTCCCGTCACCGCGCATGGAAAATAAGAAATGGAGATGGATGAGGGGGCGGGAAAAATCGACATGCGACCATGAGTTTTTCCGTGGTTGTCGAGTCATCTGCTAAAGGCTTTATCGGCATGATGAGTTGGCGACCTGGTCGAGAGGCTCCAGCTCACCCCCTAGTGATGACACCAAGACGTTATGGTCGAATGCCTGGCTCAGCCTGAGGCGATGGATCGAAGGCTGCACCGGAGCTTGTTCCCAAGAAGGGATCGACTACCAAAGCTTGATCTATCTATCTGAGACCCCAAAACAACCCCCAAGACGCGTATATCACCTCACAGTGGTGGTGATATATGGGTTTGTTGTTTCGTCGTGGTTGGCCGAGCCATCCGCGTCTTTACTTACTTGAGGTAGTCCATTGAATGAGATCTGATATGGGGGAAACAGGAGGAAAGAGAGAGAGGAAGTAAGAGAAGAAGGGTGTCAGATGCCAGTCAAGGCATGATATACTCGGGGTCGGTAGCCACTCTCCTCGAAGGACCCCATGCCCCGGCGTCGTCGCACAACGCAACCGAGACGGATGCAAGAGCGCAGCCGACGGCAGATTTGGAGAAGCTCGGAAGACAGCGGTATTAATTCTATCTACGGAAGACCAGCGCAGCGGTGGTTTTCCTGTTTCTGTAAGACGCGCGTGGTCATTTGCTCCCGCCACTTTCGCCGCGCAGTCAAGTCAGTCTGGAGGTATACATACCTACAACTAGCTCAACTCTTATAGATAATCTCATAAGTGAGTAGGCAGGTGGACAGGTCATTGGCATAGTAATTACCTGTCAATGATTTGAAACCACGGTGGACTGAATTCCCCATGCATGCAGACAGGCCTCTCTAGGTTACTACCTACATGGGACATACTAGCTGTGGACATGTCGGAGGAGGTAGTAAGTATAAGACACGCGATAGCCCAGCTCCCCGGGTCTGAGGTAGACCACTACCTAGCAGTACCACCATCGGACCCGGCCTAAAAGCGACAGGTCACCCCCCAGGAAAATCGTCCCATCTCGCCGTACCACGACCTTTCTTCCCGCGATTCTATCAATTCTAAGGCGACACCTCCATACACAACAGGCCGCTGTACCCCACCGCCAAACCCCTGACTCGATGCTGTAGAGGTACTTTCGCATTGTCGGGGGTGCATGATGCATGCAGAAGCGCAGCAATCACAAGGGCGGCGGCCATCCTTCTGAAGATAGGTACCAGCGCTAGAGACTCGCACGCAAGGCGGTGAGGTCAAAGGCTGCAAGCCGTTTGGCTGGGCCTGCAGGCCCGTGCTGCTATTCGTCCCAGCGTCCTGCAGCCAATCACAGACGTGCATGGAGCCAGTGTGCTACCTCCGAGGATAGGCAGGCCGATGTACTCCGTACCCTTGATGTATCAAAGGCCCATGTCTCTGTCTTGTCTTATGACGGTTTAGTATTAAGTGAACGGTGTTCTGGATGATGAGATCTTGTAGATTTGTCTCTCGTTTGTGCCGTCACCAACGACAGCAAGCAAGCCAAGCAAGCTTGAAGCAACGCAGCACAGGGGAATCCATCCCGCTGGCTGGATCAGTCACTCCCTTCCCGGTATGTGTACTTCCGATTTTGAATTATTATTATTATCATTCGAGTAGGTATGCATACATCTAACGTCTGTGACCTGTTACATGCTCACGGCATCTCATACATCGCCAGTCGGGATGCTATCGCCGCTGATGGTGATCAAGTATCATATGCTTGCTGGCTTCTCCTTCGTCTATCATTATGCAGCAGCAGCAGCAACCTACTTTACCTACAGCCCCGACGTCTCAGATATTGTTGTGACTTCCTTTCCTCCTCAACGACGTACATTAAATACATACTATATCTGTTCTCTGCCCTCCCTCCCCCTTCTGTTCCCTTCCAAACCTTCGCTTTCGCTCATCTGACCTTCACCTTTTTTTTTCCTTGCTGAGAAATTATTTTATTTAACCCTCAACCTATCCACGCCGATCATTGACACTCCAGGCAGAGCCGTAGGTCTGGTTCTCATGTACATATATTGTTGTCCGATCGGATCGACCACTTCCTATTAAGATAGGGAAGCTTCCCGTCTCGCCTGGCACTATAGTCAATAAAAGCCTCCACACCCACACAAACCCACGCATATACGTATACAGAGACACACAAATCGACTTATATACTCGGATTACCATTTACTTCGTAATAACAGAATTGACGGGGTAGACACGACATCACCCCTGTCGTCAAGTCAAATATATCTTGTGCCATATCAACGACGAGTGTCCTTCAGGTCTCTTCCCTCCACTCGCTGTCTTGATCCATTCAACCATTGCCGGCACTGCCCACCATTGTGGAGTCCTCGGTGAGTGCCTCAGCTGCTGATCTCGGCCGGAACGAGTCCTGGGCCTGTCAATTCATTGTCCTCCCTGTGGCTTTTGCCACTAGCACCCGTCTGGTGACCAGACCCACAGGAACTTCAAAGTCGGGTTTTTACTAACTCGGCCTGGATCTGTAGACAACTGACTTGTCGTTTCCCTCTTCCATCTCTCGGGAGTATCCCTCCCACTTTGTCTTCTTGTCACGACAGGAAGCCGAGTGAGAGGCAGCGGGAGTCGACGACACCTGATCTGGCCTGAATGCGGCGATGATACAGGTTGGGGCTTGCTGTTAGAAATATGTAAGTCACCCTACACCCTGCAGAAATGCAGTGCAATCGCAACCGCCTTGGCGTGTGCTGATGCTCTCGTCTATAGTACAACATGGCCGACTCCGTCCTGGAAACGAGCGATGGCCTACCTGAGGCCGTCTTGGCTTTTACGCAATATTTGTCCCCTGGCCTGCTCTTGGGCATCCTGATGGTTTGTGGTGCCATATACTCCTTCTACACCGCTAGGATTAAAGACGATGTCTACGTCTCGACGCTTACTGGGCCCGGCGGCAGGCCACTGCCCGCCACCAAGAAGCGAAAAGACCACGACGACGATTCGAAAGAATCGAAGCCGAGGTTTTCTCCCGCAATTAGGCGTCTTTTCCAATGGTTCTTCATCGCAATTACGCTCACGTACGTCGGCCAGGGTGCTGCCATAGCTGCTCGTGCCCTGACCCACATGAATCCTGATGGGGAGCATTCCTGGTGGTGCGGTGAACCTAAAGCAGTAAATTTACCCTGTCACTCTGGTCTCACCACCCCTTTGTACTAATCGCGCCCCAGGTCTATGTCGTTGGGTCAATGTTTCTGTATCTCTATGTCTTCATCACTCTATTCGAACAAGAACACCAACCTAGCCCAGTTTTTATGCTGATGTGGTTGGTTGCACTGTGCTTGGAGATCATTATCCTCACTTGCGATGCTTTCATCCTATCGCGGCCACGCAAACTCATGGTCCATCTGGGTCACAGAGAGGAAGCCGTCATTGGTGTAGTGAACAAATGGGATGTTGCTGACCTAACTTTCGCGGCTGTGCGGTTGTGCATAATCGCTGGCAGTGTCGTCATTTGGATCAGTTCAACTTGGATGAATAGGCGAGCCGACCGCGAGCAATGCAAGCGTGAGGAGGAGTATCTCTCTGAAGCAGATGAGAACACTCCTCTCCTCAACCAGAACACCGATACTTATCGCACCAATGGCCCTGTGCCTGTTGACGGAAACGCCAATTTCAACTCCAGTCATGCCGCCCCGACCGATGAAGGGACCGGATTTTATCGCCCCGATAAGCTGCCACGAACAACTTGGCTAGAATATTTGAGGGGCTATTCTGTTTTCTTTCCTTACATGTGGCCGGCTAAAAATTACAAACTACAATTCCTTGTCGTTACATGTTTCGTCCTCCTTGCTCTTCAGAGATGGGTGAACATTATGGTGCCTTACCAGATCGGTCTCGTCACCAATGAGCTTACAGACGAATATAGAGCCGGCGGAGTCGTACATATGCCATGGGTATCGCTCGGTCTGCTCATCCTGTACAAGCTATTACAGGGATCGTCTGGACTGCTCGGTTCCTGGAGGTCTATGTTATGGATACCGGTCTCGCAACACTCTTATCGAGCATTAACCACATCCGCTTTTGAGCACGTTCATTCCTTGAGCCTGGACTTCCACTTAGGAAAGCGCACCGGCGAAGTTCTTTCTGCACTTAATAAGGGCGCATCAGTCAACAATTTTCTTGAACAGGTCACATTCCAGGTTTTCCCAATGGTAGTTGATCTATTCGTGGCCATCAGCTATTTCTACTACAGATTTGACGCCCTCTATGCCATGATTGTCTGCATTATCACCTTCTATTACTTGCTACTTACGATTCGTCTCGCATCCAAGACGGCGGATCAGCGAAGGGCGATGTCGAATGCAGATAGAGAGGAAGAAGCGGTGAAGAACGACTCGATTATTAGTTACGAAACCGTTAAATATTTCAACGCCGAGGAATTCGAGTTTCAGCGCTATAGGAACGCGATTAAGAACTTCCAGGCTGCCGAAGCTGAGGTCACATGGAGCATTAGTCTAATGAACATGTACCAATCAATGGTTTTCATGACGGGCATGCTTGCCGCTGTTATGGTCGGCGCATATCAAGTCACCCAAGGAAGTCGGCAAGTTGGCGACTTCGTCGCTCTCATGACCTACCTAGGCCAGCTCCAGGGTCCACTGAACTTCTTTGGCACTTTCTACAGAACAATCCAACAGGCCATGATTTCCGGTGAACGACTTTTGGAACTGTTTAAGCAACGCCCGACGGTAGTAGACCGCCCTGGCGTTCCCGCCTTGACGTCTTGCAATGGTCACGTCGAATTCTCGAAGGTGAAATTTGCTTACGATAAAAGGAAGCCTGCGCTGCGAGATCTCACTTTCGAATGCCGTCCTGGGACTACCACTGCTTTGGTCGGGGAATCTGGCGGTGGAAAATCCACGCTGTTCCGATTGCTCTATCGATATTTCAATTGTCAATCTGGTAATATTCGAGTCGATGGACACAATGTTAAGGACCTTTCGATCGATTCAATCCGGCGGTTTATAGGAGTTGTGCCACAGGACACGATATTGTTCAACGACACTCTTCTGTACAATTTGAAGTATGCCAACCAGAACGCAACTTTCGATCAAGTTGTTGCGGCGTGTCAAGCCGCCAGTATTCACGATCGAATCATGTCGTTCCCTGACGGTTACCTTACTAAGGTTGGCGAGCGCGGTTTGCGACTAAGCGGCGGTGAAAAACAGCGAGTCGCAATTGCCCGCACTATCTTGAAGAATCCAAAGATCATCATGCTTGATGAGGCTACTTCAGCACTGGACACCCAAACGGAGCAACATATTCAGAAAGAACTTGCCACCATTGGTCATGGCCGTACTATGATTATAATTGCGTAAGTGACAATGCACTAGTTCTACGCCATACCCCTACTAACATGAGCTAGACATCGGCTGTCAACCATCACGCATGCCCACCAGATCCTTGTGATGAACCAAGGAACCATCGTGGAGAAAGGCACACACGAGGAACTTTTAAAACAGGATGGCAAATACGCTTCTATGTGGAATAAACAGGCCAAAGCCGAGAAAGCTGCGGAGGATGCTAGAGTCGCGACCCGCAAGGCTGAAAAGCTTATGCGAAAAGCTCATATTACTTCCAGTGGTCGTCATGATCGCGGTCAAGACGGTAGTGGTCACGATGAGTCGAGTAGCTCGTCAGACGAGTCTACCAAATCAACCAAACCTACACAGTTCGAAGCGACAGTTGGCACAAAACCCCAGCAGCCAGCCCGGTTTCCTCAAGCTGAATAAGCTACGGTGGTAGACTGGGAAGAAGCACACCGGTATCTATATACATGCTTCGCTATTGATCCTTCTTTCCCATTCCCCGGTGTTGAGGGGAATTGCATTGCATTGCCGTTGGCGTTGGTGGGATATACAAAAGATTTCCCGATGGGGTTATAATATTTGCATTTCTTTCAATCAGAGACATACAGATCTCTATGTGTTAATACCCACCCTTCGCGGTGGTGAAAGCTGATATCGAAATGGGTTCGGGGGGATATGGTGCAGGCTCTGGCATATTGGGATTGTTTTGGTCAGCGTCAAGTCTGTCCCTGTTTTTATGTTTCGCCGGTGGTTTGGCGACAAGAAGCTGATGAGAGATGATCACATGCATAGTAAGGGGACAGCCAGGGTTCCGGTGGACGAATATGTGCATTCATAGATTCCTCGGCATAGAGAGGGTGGTTGTCAGGGACTGGCAAGTAATGGAGGAAGCGGGCGAGTAAGGAAGCGCGCTTTGCGCAGATAGCAGCAACCTGTGTGTATAATGATAGAAATATGCATACAACGTAAAGATAGGTACACGCACATACACACGCTGAAGTGCTCCCCCCAAAGCATACACAAGATACACATACACAGTTGATTTTTTTTGATAACTAGTCTCGTCATCATCTCTTTCCCAAGCCACAAGCTGAGCTGTTAGCGCCGCCATCTCACATAACGATACCCATAGCATAAGCACCGGTCCACAATAAGGCTCCTTTAACCGGCCAACCAAAGGCTCAAGGTCGAGATGCAAAATTCGAGCCGCCTGTAGTTCTTACATACATACCGGAGGGCGGGGCCGTTCGGTCACGATCCACATCCACCCCTCACACTCTCTACTGCCCTTGAACACGAGTAGCAAGGCACCACACACACCTATTGAAGGCCCTGACTATTCTTTTGGGATGTTTTTATTTCTAACACAATCTGTTAGATGTTGGATGATTCGAGTCGATATCGGTTGCGTGCTTCTTGATGAAATGGGTGCTATGATTGTGGAATTGGGTAGGTTACGTATTCTCTGGTAATTTGACCTTTCTGTTGTTTCAGTAGCTACCTTACCTAGGTATTGTACGGGGATGTGGTCGTTGTCGTAGGAGCGTGAACCAGACTTTGGGGGATCACCATAACAGGTTGTATTACGGCGCCGGCACAATTACAGGTACATAATCGTCACTCCGTAGGAATGAGTATCATCGAAGGATTATGTAATTAACTGCTACATACCAGGGTGCGAGCCCAGCAGCCCAGATCCCCCAGCCAGACGGTCCCGCCTTCGCTTTGTCATAACTCGTGTTACCATGCCTAACGCGCGTAAAGACTGGGTAGTAGGGGTCATCCTTACTAATAGATTATTGGTTTTTTTCTTGAAGAGGCTGAGCTTTTCTACTTTAGAGCGATGGATTTGTGGAGAGAAAACAATAAAGTTAGGTTATAGATTGAAGGAAGTATTCCGGCTTTTCTATCACTCTTTTCTTTTTTTTTTAAAAATAGTCGGCGACGTCGGATATAACTACCTAGTATGAATGCACATGTACATATGTCTATAAGTGGTCCTACATACATGCCGAAGCGAGAATCGACGTGCATTGTATTTTAACTTACATACATACATGTACCTACCTTTTTCTCTCTCTCCTCTTTTTTTTTTCCTTCTTTTTCATTTGCTCGCTTCGCCTTCCTGCGACTTCTTCTAGTTTACATTTTACATTGCATACTGCAACATTGCTGCAAGGCAAATCTTGGGCGAAAAGAGGAGAGGAGGGAAGAAAGAATGGCGAGGAGAGGCTCGTATTACTTCTACCGATCGATCGATCGCCCCGAAGTGGAACAGTTTCTGTTTTTAGGGGACTAATAATAAAAGCCGGGTGTACTTTTTGGGCTGGCCGCATCATGGCCGCCGACCTACTGTGGGCAGGTTTTTTTTAATCGTACAGTTTTACTGGGGACTACCTTGGTTGAAAGGACGTCCTTTTTCTTCTATGCCTGCATATTCGGTAAACAACCACACTTGATACGTACATCAAAGATACAAAAACAGAAATCCACCTTCAGCGTGCACACAAAGTGCATACATCCACTGGGACAGTCTCATGCATGGTACTATTTATGTATATGTGGTGTGGTAGTGGCTAGTCGCAAGATTTTCAGCTTTAATTCCGAGTGGCCTGAAGAACGGGACACGCGCATGTGATGGACAGACTACCTATGTGCGAATATACAAATAAGGGATCGCGTGTCTTCCACCGGAATACCTAAGCTGCGGCTAACTACCTATCATCTATAGATCGACGCCCTCCTTCTTAAATCTACTGATGGGGTGCAAGATGAAATATATTAGAGCATAGCCTAAGGACTTCTAACTTATCTGGCAACTTTTCTCAGGCGGCGTGGTGTACAAATCACAATGTACAAAGACTGCAAATTACATGCTTCGTCCGTTCGAACCTCCCTACAAGCAGGCGGGTAAAAGGGTCCGTGGTAAAGTACATGTATGCTTGCGTTTTTCTGTTAGGCAGGCAGGTGGGCAAAAGAATCAAGTGTGTAAGCTCCTAGCTCAAGGAGGCCAGTTGCAGAAAAAAATTCATTCGGGCACCAGATCACCCTAATAATAAGTAAAGTCACGAGTCGGCTGAGTCAGAAGGATCAAGTATATCAGGTGAGTCCTATCCAGATGATGTTACCAAGCGGCTGGGACCGGTGGCTTGGATCCCCGTTGCCACCCGTTACCTTGGCAACCGTCTGCGGTGATTGAGCATAGGAAGGACACACAAGTATCTCATGTCAGGGATAGTCATGATGCCGAGTGACTGGATGAAAGGGGGTGAGCTGGGCTGAATAGGATGGCTAGACAAGGGGTCTCATTGTATGACTTGAACTTATATAGATGAGACCAAAGGGGGGATGCTGTTGAGAACCTAGGAGTATTTAGCTATCCGCTATACCTTGAGATACATTTAGAAATACTTGTTGTGTCTTGTAAGGGGTTTTCGTTAGTTCCCATGGGGTATTGTAAAAACAAGCATTTGACAACCTCCTCAGGGGTTCTTGAAGATGTTTGAAGTGGCCAGAAGGTATAATACATCGACACAGACCCCTTGATGGGGATGGACCTTACTTCACATTTTCAGCAAGGTGCACAGTCAGAGGAGAGTTACGAAAATGGAGACGAAGAGAACAGCTAGATCGAGTGGCTTATCTCAAGAAGTGCCCTTTTGTTTAAAAGGAGAGTCGTAGGTATCTACTGTTCATAGTCAAGCAACTGAGTGCATTCATGATAGATAGAGCAAGCGAGTGTTTGGATGAGAGCGAGAGTATTTCGATTCGTAGCAAGTGCTTGTCCGTTTTGAGTTCCCCCTGTTCCCCCAACCGAGCCAGATCTTTCATCGTGGTGAATCACAGCCATGCCTTGTCATTGTTCTCTTTATTGCTTTGATTGGATCCCCAGTGACACGTACCTTGCCAGAGAAGTACAAATCTATCCTTCCTCCTTCTTCAAACATCCTATTGTGCCATGCAAGAAGATAGGGTCTGGCGTTCTCGCCAATCAGCACGACAGAAATCGGAACTGTCGGTCCTTTATCAGCTACCTATCTATGTCACTGACAGTAGGCTCCTTACGGCGCCCGCGAAGGACGTTTTTGACAATGCTGCAAGACGGCACCGATAAGCTGGCCGTACAACAGCGCCGTTGGTCGAACATCCAAATAGTGTACATTTTGAGGTTTATAGTATGTTTGGTATGGTCAATAAGATATACTTGAAGCGTCTGTATAATTGGAAATTCAAGCCTCGACGGGTATCTATCGACCCTGATTATTACTTCTTCTTAGTGGCAGCAGTCCCGTTGGGTCGGGCCCTGACGGCATCGTTGGCCGGACCAATGGCTCCGGTAGTGTAGCCGTTGGTCAACTTCTTCGCCTCAATCTCCTCGAGTTCTGATTCCTCAGCCTCGGACCGGTCATCGTCGGCTGTCTGATATACGACGAACCGGTAGGCGATTCGGACAATGAAAAACATCCAGAACAGGTTCAATGCCTGTAGCGACGCAAGCAGCGCGAACGTGATGACGAAGGAGATGTCGCACTTGTATTGCTCAGTCTCCCAGTTCAGCTCGTAGGGTCCGACGGTCCTGAACTCGGTAAACAGCGAATAGATGAAGCGCAGGTTGAGGTAGTGGCGCAGGTAGGTCCAGGCACACATGAAGACGAAGAAGTAAGGGCCAACCAGCCAGTGGTCCATGTAGTTTAGGACTTTCGACGTCTGTGAGAGGCGTATGTTAGTCAGAGCCAGATGTGGGTATCGCTGATGTTGCAACTTACAGCGAGGAAAAAGTCACTGATATCGTGGGTTATATAAACGGCAATGCCGATATAGGTGAAATGGAAGCGGTAGCTGAGGGCGATCAAAGCCAGACTGACGATATGGTGGCCGACGAGCTCCTTGTAGTCCTTCCGGGGCTTCTCGAGGCCGATGAGGAGGACAATGGCCTGCTGGGCCCAGTAGGCGGCCTGGAAGAGATAGTAGAACTTAAAGCCGGCGGTGTGGGTTTTGTGGGGGAAGTTCTCGTAGAAGGCGCGCGTGTTGAAGTACCAGATGGGGGTCTGCTTCATGACGTAGAGACCAGCAGGGCCGAGGAAGGCAAAGTAGATGGCGGTATAGGCCTGTTCCATGAAACGAGACTGCTTGCCGCGTGACTTGAGGCCAGCAGCGCGAGCCAAGGGCCGTAACAACTCTTGCATGATGAACTCGCGGGTGAAGGACAGCACGACGGTATAGAAGCTGAAGAAGGCGATATCCCACTTGCCCTTGCCGTAGTGGGCCGGGGTGTCGGGGGCGGCGCCGGGCTCGAGCGGCAGCTTGTAGGAGAGGAAGATGAAGCGGTGGACAGGGTTGGACTCGGTAGGGTTGACGGCGTATGCGGCACCGAAGACGAAGAGGATGAGCAGCGGTAGCAACCAGGTGTGCTTGATGATGACATGCTTGAAGCGACGGAGGGCTGAGCGAGCCTTGCGACGCTTCTTGTTGCTGTTGGTCTGCTGCAGGTTCTCGAGACTGGTCTGCAGACTGGGAACGCCCGTATCGCCGGCGCGGATCTCGGCGGGCAGACTCGACTTCCTACGGCGGCGTGCCATGTTTTGTTCATTGACGGACCGCTGCTGGTCGGCCGACGTGCTCAGCAGCGGGAAGGGCTCAGACGACGACATGGTGACGGGTGGTGTCGAGCCGTGTCGAGATGAAGATGGGGGCGGCGAGACAGTGGCGGAGTCGGGGCAATCCAAAGATGCTAAAGGAGTGAAGTCATCTAGGGACAATCGATGCGCCTGCTTGTTGCGTGGACACGATGCGATTGTAGAAACAAATAATTCACATGGGGTTGTCAGTCTTGGAAGGGGGAAAAGAAATTATATCCAATCAGAATCAAAGTCAAGGATCCAGTAATTGCCAAATTACCCTCCCCTTTTCCCCTGCTCCTCCTGATTGGTTCGACTCGCTCTTTTTCTAGCGTCCTACCGAACCGCCTACTCCTGGAATTAGGGCTGTTGTGAAGTTAGAATTCAAGAACAACCTTTGAAATCTCAACGGCCAGAAGTAAGACATGTCGGGTATTATACCACGTGATATAATGGTCTTGTTATACCTGTGTCAAAACGAGGTATTGAATTCCCAGAAGTGTCAAGACCCTAGTGATGACTCTCCTTTTAGTATATACTGTATGTTCGAGTCCATAGATGCAGTTGACTGCCTATATACCCAACGTAAAACTACTATAGACATAAGTGACTAAATCATTGCCCTACCTTAGGTATCTCCTTCTTGGGGTATGAGGATATCTCCAATGCCTTGACTCCATGTAATGACGTAGATGTATGACTATCCAAACCCGGACCTCCAGTATTTTCCAAGAACGCCGCGCTAAAGATCCAACCGTACACATGTCCCATATGTAACCCCTTTCCTTACGCATGTGGGGGTGTTTGGGGCTCGTCCCTTAGGATATCATCTATCGGCCTTCGCTCGCCGAATCTTCTTTCGCGCTGTTGTCTGTTACCAACCAAATCCGAGCTGCCACGGATATGTTCTGGTGACGATGGGTGGAGAGGCCGTGATCTTGTCACATCCGCTTCTCGAGCGTTCTGCCCTCTCCGGGATGGTGTTGACCCACCCACGCCTGTCATCCTAACGCCACCTGTCGCTTGATGCCTTGGTGCTGCCGACAGCGACGAACTCGCTGGCGGCCCACCGGTCGTTTGGAAGTTTTCGAGATTTTCTTCCTCCAACAATTGAGCCAACGCCGCTCCCCGGCGTGGGGGTGCTGGAACCCTCATGACTGAGAGACTCTCTGTATTGGGCGCTGGTCGTATTTGTTGCAAGATCCTCTCGGCTTGCGTCGCAGCGAACCCCTCCATTCGGCCCCTGATATCCCATCGGGGGAGCGTCTCACATTCTCTGCGAGAAATTGAACTAGGCGTTGTGTATTTAAGAACCTCAGCCGGCGGCCCTTGTTTTCGGTTGTGGAACGGGTTCAACTTTTTCAAGTAGCCCGATCGGTTGCAAGCACTATTGGCTACATTTTGTATGACGACTTCCGGTTCGCTTTGTTGCAGCACAGTACGGGTTGTAGATTCCGCTAAGATCTCAGCTGCCCTCATGCTTCTTGCAGGCGAGGAGCTGGAGATATTGATAGGCGAGGATGGTTGCGGTCTTTCTTCCGTTGTCCTCGACGTAGTCTCAGTGAGCGGCTGATACCGCACGGCGTAGATTGTGCTGTCTGCACTCGCAGTATCGGCTCTACTAACTGGCGTGGCTGCCGGATGAGGCCTGGACGGCCATATTGGCGGACGCTTGAACCGTAATGCGGAGGCGCCCGTCTCAATGCCTTGTGCAGTTGACTGTTGCTGGCTATTGTGTGGATGGTTTGTCGACTTTGAGGTTCGGGCAATGCCGGACATGGCAGGCCACATACTACCTCTACTTTCAGAAAGCGACATCATGCTAATATCGCCACCATTGTCATGACCATCACTCTTCCGATTCTTCTTTCGCATTGAGCGCAGAAGGTCCGAGGGTGAGGCTTCAATGAGATCATCGCCGTCGAAGATCTCGCGGCCCAGTACACCGTCTTTCCTCTCTTCACGTTCTAAGGCCTCAATGCGTTCAACCCATTCCCATACGACGACGCTGGCCGCTGCAGCACCAACCCATCGAACGTAATCACCCCACACGGCAACTCCAGACTCAGCAATATCCAGCACAAAGAAGACAACGGGAATGAGAAGGGCGATGATGGAGAGGGAAGCAACGAGTGGAATGTTTTTCATCTGGTGGTGATAAAAGGCATAGCGCTTCTTGGTCAGTGAGTAGTATAGAACCCAGGCGGCGTAGAGAAGGCCAAGAGCCAATTCAAATAGATAGCTGAGAGCAGGAATGGCTTCTGTGAATTGCTGTGGCCTGGAGCTACTGGAGCCGTTGTACCGAAAACTGTCGAGAGTACTGAAGATAAGATTTAAGGTTATCAAGGTGAAGGCAGCCCATTTGATAACAATCTTCTCGCGCTGACGCGGAAATAAACGGATCAATGTCTGAGCCTGGGCCAGCCAGAGGAAGGTGTCAGATATCAGCTGGATGACTTGGAGCTGGGTTCCGTTGAGAACCTCCTGCTGTAGCTTCTTGACGTCGAAGTTTTCGTACCAGTACTGTGACTCGGTGACGCGAAAGGTGTCGTGACTGGCGATGGTAAGGGCAACGGCAGTGAATAAGGTAGCGACCTTCTGAAGCCAGGGACGCCCGCCAATGCTGACGCCGCCGGAGGGGCTATTGGAGAAGCTGTGGCGGCCGAGGGTGACGACGCCGCCATCGAGGAAGGACCTCGGGGCTATGAGCAGCATGATCAGGAGCAGGTAGGCGATGACGGTAGTTGCAGACAGGGCGTAGTACAGCGGAAAGACGGAGGCATAGAAGGGATCGCGGGTGAAGTCGCCGAGGTCGGGGGTCGCGTCATCCAGCGGTAAGCCTTTGCTCGAGTTGAGGGCGGCCATGATGGTTGTTTGCGACGGCGTACTGCTGCTAGCAATGGACGCTCGCCATGAGATTGATAGTAGTGGCCCTCCGAAAGGGCTACGCCGTGTTATTTTCTGCGTGTCGCGTCGTGTGAGTCGTGCGAGTTGTGCGAGTTGGATCGAGTCAAAGATAGGTTGTCGATAACACGCCTCCACACAATAATTGTCTCTGTCTCTATTTTCTCTTCTTTACTTTTTTCCTTCTTCTTTTCCTTCTCCGATTGTCAATTTTTCTTTGATCGTCCCTTTTCGTTGTCAAATACAGCGTTCGCTCGAAGATGTCATGGAAGATGGAAATTCGAGACAAAAGCCAAGCAGTACCCACGATTATCAGTGATCACGGAGTACGAGGAGGACCACTTGGAGAAGGTGCGTGCGGGTAATAGTGGCTAGGGTAGACCTTATTGCAAGGGTCCAAGGATCTCATCATGTAGGCGCTCTTCGATAGGGAAGCGAGAAGGGGGGTCATTTGTCAGATGTGCCCCCTCAAAAAAAAAAAAAATACCTGTACCGGTCCTACCTGGGAATGGTGCCGATAGTACTCAGTTGTTTCTCTTTCTCAAAACTGAGGCTTGCTTCCTTCACGCCACTAATACTTTATTACTATGTACTTCGTACATGGAATGAAGATGCGATCTATGCCATTGAGATCCTTGACATCTGCCCTGACAAGCGCCCCAAACCGGCAATCCGCTTGATCGCCAAGACCTAGAGCATCTCCCGGCCTACCCGTCATCCCAGTCTTCCCCTGCCATCACCAGCTTTCGGGGTTCCTCGGCACTTGGCATTTTCCGTCCTCGGACTCTCTCCCTCCACCAATTCTCCAGCGGCTAAATACCACACGTGCTCTTTCCTCTTTCTCTGCCATCTGCCCGATCATGTACAGCTCAGTTTAACACTCCCGACACAGAGTTTAAGTCGCTGGAATACTCCATAATTCATATCGGTGTAGAGGGAGACAGACTGGAGAGAGTGAGTGAGAGCCAGAGAATTCTGTGCCTGCATATGTCCATGAATGTGTCTACATGCAAGTCGTAGCGGCAGCTTCCCTTAAATCCATGATCCTGCATGAGAGAAGAGCCAAGCACCTACCTGATTTGCTCTTTAGGGTGAAGTCACACCTCTCCAATTGATGCTCCTCCCTACTCGCTCTGCGTCTTGTACGCTGCGTGTCTTGATGGTGTTTGGCAAAGTCATTGGGCATACAGCTGACTTCAAAGGTTTCGGCATAATACCTCATATTCAGTCAAAACATGGGTAGTTGCACCAGAGAACTCAGTGTCAACTTCTCTTTGTACTTTGCATTGCTCCAGACCGTCTAGATTACCTTTCCTAATCCAAGGGAGCGAGTCTAACCCGATGTCACAACGCCATGATTACTATGTCCATAGAATTACCCATCACAGACAAAGACTATACCACAACCAATGTAGTACTTGGTGACCTTAGATGGCTCATCGAATTACCCAACCCCTTTCCGACTAGATGGCCTGATTATCAGAGACCATTTCACCGGATAAGAGACCAGACATTGAGAATCGGATCTAGTTTTGCACGGTACCCAATATCAACATGGAGGCCGTGCACGATCCCGTTTCTCGGAGTGATGTGACTGCAGTGGATGTGAGGTATGGGTGACTATCCAGTGGTGTGTCTGCATGTCTATGGGCTATTCAAAGTTCCTTGCAGTTTTTGAGCAACTCAACAAGAAACTCATGCACGTGTCTGAGAGGACTCCTTTCATCATATACATCTGGATGTTTCAGTCTAGAGGTTGCCTACCAGAAGCAAACAACTTAGCGCAACAGCCTCCATTTCCTAACCATCGTGCTCTGATAGTTAAATAATGGTCTTCTCGCCCTCTGACTTCTGACCATGGCTCTCTCTAGCTACCCATACAACTCCATCTCCTTCACTTGTTATTAGAAGTTACTCAGTGTGCACAGCACCATGTCTTCATCCTCAAATATCAACTTCCACCAAGATGAAGAGGACGGCTTCGTCCAGATTCGTGTTCAGGATGCGACTAAACCCACTCCCATGGACGCGAACGTCGAGCGTAATACGATTTGCTTTCAACGTGGAGGCTTAAAGAGAGCTTTGCGAATCTCCTTCAAGCGCACAATTCGTGTTCCGGACAATGAGACGGATACTTACGATCTGCCCCCCGATCTTGGTACCTTTCCTCTCTACAAAGTTGAGGTCAGTTTTCTCTTCTGAACACTTGGCTACCGCAATTGTTTCAGTTTGCCTAGATCCCTAATACTGTCAGGAGACTCTGCTGCACGTCCAACTAATTATGAGGCTACAGGATTACCAAAATAACCTTTCGAAAGATGTGATTGAGAAAGGAGGTCTTATTATTTGCATGTACCAGCGAGAAGCTATGTGGATCAACTTCGAGGCAGCTGTCCCCTTCGCCATCAAGATTCACATCGGCGGTATCAACGCTATCTCTGGTTTACCTATGGACGAAGACGAAGCCACCAAGATGAAGCTCAGGGAACAACTCCAGAAGAGAGAATCGCTCCAGGACTACATGGTCGTGCCTGGCCAGAAGTGGCTGGATGGAATCGTTTCTTACGACGGCAAAATTCGCCAGTTTGTGGCCCAGCCAAAGGGTTCCGGCTACTCTGTCGAAGCACAGACTACCGGTCAAGATGCCATGGGCGGTATTCAAATTGAAGTGACCCCACTGAAATTTGACTTTCCTAAGTACATCCAGGCACGTTACCAAGCTGCCAATGGTAGAGTGATTCAACGTCATCTCACACTCGCCAATCTGGGAATCGGCCCCGAAGGTACATGGAAGGACATGAAGCAGGCTCTCCACACCGAGTTCGGCATTCACGAGGATCAGCAAACCCTTTCTGCTCCCCATATACATGATGCCTCTTTTGCGGATGATAACCAACTGGGGGATTTCTACTTCAAGAAGAACTTCATTTTAACTGTGAGCCACAAGAATGGAGGCCACATCACCTCTCAGGTGGACCGCCTTGCCATATCGGCTGCTACCATGGCCCTTTCAGGTGCAGGTTAGTGAATGATGTTGATTGGACAAGAGTCCTTCTCGACAAGTAGCCTTTTAAACTCAAAGGCAACGTTCAAGCATAACTAAAAAGCTGACCTATCCCATGCAGGTACCGAAGTAGACCAGATGACCGTGGCCCCTGGCGGACTAAGTAAGCTACCTCCCATTCTCCCTACGCTCAATTCCCATCGTAACCTTCCTTCCAAATGCGTCACTTAACAGTCCTTAAGTCAGACAGACCATCCGCCCCGACCCCCACCCAGCCAAGGCATGGGACGGGGACGCTACCATCATGTTCCACGTACACATTCTCGACCCCAACTCGTTTTCCGGTTTGACTGGAAAGCCAGCACCACCCACACCCATCAGCATGAACACGTATGCCGAGCACGATAGTCCCTTCTTCGATATCTGGGGCGAGGAGCCCACTGGTATTCATGGCCTTTTCAATCATCTGAAGAGCAGTGCTCAAATGGACCGTGAGCGAGATGCAGGAACCTATGCTGCTGAGAAGACTGTGCCTGTGCGCGTGATTGCTCTTCGACCCTTCCAGTCCACGTTCATGCCTGTCGCGGAACGCACTGAGAAGGTTCGCCTCTCGCAGCCAGGCCAACCAGAGCGAGGTGCCCGTCGTCAGGCCTCGAGACAACCTTGAGAGTCAGAAACAACTTCCAACTCTGGCTTGATCCTTTGCCGTTGATTTTGTATTGCAATGAAAGCAGCCATGTAGGCATACAACTATGAAATTTGATTCAAGATAGACTGTACCAGTATCCATGAAGGAATAGAATGTTTAGTGGGATTTATAAGAAGAAGTAAGAAAGAAAACATAGAAACAATCAGACACGGCGATGCTCAAGATAGAGACAGAATGAGCATATTAGAAATTAATGCATGTTTGTCTATTTGAGTCTGGCATGATAGCCAAAGACCTGCAACGCGTACTCCTTAACTGATTACGTGAAATCAATTAATCATACCCCGAGAATAAAGCTATCATATAGTACAGTCCTATCCTACAAACCCATGCCCCTTTGATATCCACCGAGAACCCCTGCCCCGAGACCTGTATTACGACAACCATTACATTTTCTGTAGCCCCATTCCACCCCTTTCATTAGCAAGGAAGCCCCTCAAACTCGTATACCCCATATCATCTTAGAATGTAGTCGAGAAATCTTCATCGGGTCCAGGAGTCGACGACCGCGTTGGAGGCGGCAAGCGCACACGAATTCGTGTTGTAGAAGAGGAAGAGGAGGAGTCGGTTAGAGATCCAGGTGGACGTGAGAACGGAAATGATGATGGCGCGACGAGCGACATCCATGAGGAAGGTGACGAAGAGGAGGAAGAAGATGATGATGATGAAGTCGTCCACTCGTCGCTGGACGGCTCTGGATCCGGCATCTCCCATAGAAACGTGACCTGTCGCAGCGGCGACGATCCATGCCGCATCGTCAAGGGCTGAAAGGGGACTGGCCGACTACCTCTGTCTTGTCTCGGCCAAGGATGGGGAATTCTGTAAGTCGGCTGTTGTGAAGGCTGTGGAGGTTCTGGAGGGGCGGACGAAGGGCACACAGCGGGCTCGGGCTCAGGCTCGACACTTAGCATGGGCTCATTCTCTTCATTATTCGAAGAGCTCTCCTCCACCTCCACTCCCAGCGCGGACCAGAGCATGGGGTGCAGATAATAAGGCTGGAGGCGGGTGTTGCGTTCAGCTTCCGCTTGGGCTTCGCTTGCGGCGATGGCTTCTCGCGCAGCAAAGGCAGCGGCTGTGTAGACTTCGCGATTATTGCTGCTGCTGGTGCGTTGACTGCTTGGAGACTTACCAGCGCTCTCGCCGACGTTTGTGTTCAGGCCCATATCCATGTTGAGATCCACGTTTGGATTAAAGTCTGTCGGGTACGACGGCAGAGAAGCACTGGAAGTTGCCGCCTCGTCGGCTTCTGTCACCCACGAGAACCCCGGCGGAGGAAGTCTGGAAATGGGGGTAGAGGACGAGGAAGGTGTGGAGGTGGAGGCAGGATCCGCCGTATATGAGAAGTCGCTGTGAGCTCCTGGCCAGGATGCGTACACGGGGTTGTCGATTACAAACTGGTCCCAAGTGCGGCGGAAATAGGTGTCCCAGTTCTCGTCGGGGCCTTGAGGGTGCGTACCAAGGTCAGGGAGCAAGGGATCCTCGTGAAGGTAAAACGGGTTGTTGGTGTTAGGTGGGTGCGGATCAGCATCTGTTTGAGAAGTGGAGGTGTAAGAACTGGAATCAGAGAAGCTGCGCGCGGCAGCATGGCTGTTCTCGGAAGGGCTGATAGCTGGCTGCTCGACGTCACAAGAGAGATGCGGAGCACTGCTGCTGCTCTTATCTTTCTCGGCGTTCTCAGTGACCTGGCCATCAAGTTCGTTCGGCGACGAGGAAGTTTGAGACATATTCCACTCAAAGCTTGGGAATGAGTCGTATGCTGTTTTGTCTCCAGGACGGCGAGATTCATTCATATCGACGGAATAAAAAGGATATAGTTGGCGATAGAGGACCTCCAACGACTTTTCTTATTCCTGATTAAGTAGCGTATAGATTCTGGATAGCGAGAAAGAAACCCCCCGGACTAGTATCGCCTTGATAGAGAAGGATGATGGTAATGAATAGGAGATGGAATAACCAGTAATAGTAGATTTTGAAGTTCAGCTTTAGCTTCAAGTCTGCTATCATGAGCAAGTATGTGCTATATAGCAACGAAAAGGTGAGAGTGACTGGATGAGTGAGATCAGCGGTCTAGCTAGAGAGAGCGGGAGGTTTGTTCACTCAAGAATGGGGCGAGAGCGAGCCGGCAGAGAGAGCTTGGACTTGCTTTCTTCTTCTTATACGATGAGAGCCCCATAACAGGACGAACAATGAGAGGTCATGAATATCACTCTACGCGCTGTCTAAGAAAATAATCACCAAGTCGAGACGAAAATTTCGTGAATCATTAATGCAAGGCAGGCTGGTGGAGAAAGATCATGAGTGCCTGCTTGTTGGGCCATGAATGTGAAGCCCAACGTGACATTAGAAACAGTGAATGTCTTCTCAGCTGATGTTCAATGGCAATACTACAGTCTTCAGACGATTTTTCGTGAATCATACTGATAATGTGTAAGTAAGGGTGAGTAATACACCTATAAATCTCTCAGATGAGGTTGTGGGGTATGTCACAAAGTCGGTCATCCCATGTTTGTTAAAGAACAAACCGACCAAACATTGAAGACATTGGGGATCAACTGTTAATGAGTTCTTTTATTAATAGATTAGTAGATACGGAAAGATGTATAATGGCTTAAGCAGAATATCACTTTCCTTCTAGGGCTCAACATCTACTTCAGGCCATTCCGAAAAAGAGGTATACTGCCAACAGTCGTCAACACGTATATTTCACTTCAAATACGTCTTGGGTCAAGAGAACAAGCAATAACATGAGATATTGAGATAATTAGGTTTATTAGGAGTATAGGTCTCCAACCAATAAAAGCTGAAGACTAGCAATGCATTCTTTCGGAAACGCTTCACTGAGCCGACCTCCTTGTGCTGTCCGGTTTCCAGAGATATAATTGTACCATTGAAACTTTCTTCGTCCCACCCTTTAGCCATTGCTGTCACATTCATTGTTCAGATCAGTATCAATGACGATGTCATCCTTGTGCTTCGAGTGTAAAATTATGGTAACCCCTTGCAAACAAAGATCATCATGATCCTGCGTGGCGTGAGCACTAGACTCTGTCTGATGAGACAACGAAGCACCTGCATTTGCCTCTCTGAACGAGTGCTGGCTAGATATTTCAGCCTTCAGCTCACGTATTTCTCCAGTCAGAGCCCGATATCTCTCCGTCCACGAACATTTATGATTTGGAGGAGCAATCGGCATCGGGGTTGCAATTTCTGGTTCTGTATCATTTTTGACGACAGCCAATCCCGACCGCTTGCGCTCAAATTCTGATCTTAAATGAGTCGTGTATGAAACAGACTCATCAACATCTTGTGGAAAGTAATGAGGCTGTAAAGGCCAATGGGTAGCCTCTCTGATGTTACTACCTGTTCTGGCAGCCGAGCATAGATGTTCATCCTGAGAATCGTTCCTCTCTTTGAAAGTCTGAGGTGCTTTGCTTGCTGAATGAGCTAATGCACTATGATGGAGGGACGACACCCGTGCTCCAGGCTGTGGCATCACCGACATGACATTGCTGTATCCGTGGTGAGATGATCCTTCATCGACGAATACCCTAGGGGTCAAATAAGCCGAATCTGTAGTGCCTGGAACCATTGATGATACATCGGTAATCTCATTCCTGGATGAACAGCCCTCTTCCCAGGACCTTACTTCCCGCAAGGCCCGAGACTGGGTACACTGTTCTCGAGGAAGATCCAGCCAGTTCTGAGCAGTCTGATGCCGAGTCACGTGCATCGCAGTATCAGGAGATGGGCAAGCAGTGCGATTCACTTCATGTTCCGTAATTGAAGGGACTATCGGAGCAATTGAACTGTTCTTGGTGCGGATCGCCCTGTCTGAGCTTTTTGAGTGACGTATCTTTTTTTCCCTCCCTTCATCGACAGGTATACTTGAAAGATTGCGAAGGTGATGCTCGAAGATTTTGTTCAACTTGGCGTTGACAGGGCGGAGTCGAGCTTTTGCATTGGCTGCCTCATTCGTTGGATTCTTCAACCAATGTGGAGGAGTATTGATACGTTGTTTGGGAACATCACCTATGCGCCTGGCTTGGCTTGCTGTACTGGTGGCTTGCTGCTCATCATGTGAGTCTACAGGGGGTTCAGGGGGAATAATGACTTGAGCCTGTTGAGGTTGACCAATCTTGGTCTCCGAATGAACTTCCGAGACTAGCTCAGGCTCAGGCTGTAGTTTCGGTGCGATGCTTGGTTTGGACGAGCCTTGATATGATTCTTTGGCTTCGCGTTCCTTCAGAATGTCAGAAGCATCGCGACCAATAGCCGAAGAGAGATGCTGGATGATGTGTTGGTCGTCGTGGAAATCAGCAGCGTGGTGATAGTAGGGATAGCTGTCCTGGAATGAAACGAGTTCTGCACTGGATTTCTGTGATTTCTGTGATTCCTTTGGTTTTTTGGGTTTCTCGGACTTAACAATCTCTTTCTGTTCAACCTGTTCGCTTTGATGTTTCGGGCACGATATGCTGTGTCGAACCGGGAAATGCCCATCATGTGTGGCTCGACATGTCGGGTCATCACACTCGTCATGATTTTGAGTAGTGTCAGGGATGACTTGACTTGTCGCTTGTGTCCTTCCTTTTCTGTCCTGGACTAGGAACGGGTTCTCCTTGATAGAATAAAGGCTCGTCGTCTTCTTTTCTCTGTCCCCAAGGCGTTGCTTGAAAGATTGTCGGTGCTCTTGGCTCGCTTTTTTTTTCTGGGTCGCCCTCGCTGTCTTTGGACCTTTTTTTCCCTCTTCTGATATTGAATGACTGTCACTAGCAAGTATACTTGGTTCTTCCTCATATTCCATACTTGCAGCAATAGATTGACTTTGCAATGGATTAGGCTTCGGCCTAAGAGGTGCCACAGGTTGTATACTCCCCAGCGCGGGAGGGGGACTTGGTTGCAGCGGAGCATTGCCATGGGCGTGGTGGCTGTTGGAAGATGCTTCACACGTGCATCTTTCGCAGAGAGGATGGCCGCAGACAGTGCAATGGGTAGGAGACCAACTCGGAGTAGAGCAGACGTGGCAGGACCTGCAATAGTTTAGAGGACTGGAACTTCCATCCACCGTTGAATATAAGTCGACCACGTTTGGAAACTAGCCAGATGGTAGGGCAACTTCGCACTGGGTGAACATATCCCTCACTGACCTCAATTCTTCGCTGTCTGGGGTCTTGAGCGATATGGACATCTCTTGTGGCGCGAGCGACTGCGCCGTCGGCACAAAAACCGGCGGGCTACTGAGTTCCTCCGATATCCTATGGCGTTCTACAGTTGGGGGAGCCCGACTGTCCGTAATGCCATCATCAGTGTCAATTGGAAAGATCTCTGTCAGGCCGAACTTGTTGCAGAGCTTGCCCATAGAAAAAGCCTTTTGACAAGGCTCCTGTCCGGTGGACGCATTTCGGCTGCAGCTATGGAGAACGACCGACAAGGGGCGAGGTGGTGTGCGAAAATCTGAAATGGAAGGAGTTTGTGTTGAGCGTAGGTAGTGCTCTTGGCTGATGATACCGCATTCATGTCCATGATCGGGATTTCTAAAGGACGAGGTAAAACTATCAGGTCGTTGGCGAAGTCGACGCAATAGAGTGGGAATGGTGTCGCTGAGACTCGAGTCTCGCTTGGCTGGACTTCCGCTCTCGACATGCTCGTTCATGGCTAAATACTGATATATGCGCCCTCAAGGGCACAGAAAGGTGCGGCAGCCAGTCAGGTAGTGTACTCCAAGTCGGATCCGATAGGGTTATGTCCTGTTTAAGACTGTAACATAAAAAATACTTCAACTGTTTATAGAGCATAGACAATCCACGGGTTTTAGAGAAAGAAAGAAGTTTTCGACAGAAAAGACTATAGGTTATAGAAAGGTGATTTACCGAGCTCGAGCTGAAACTTGAAAGGAAGTATTTTCAATCGGAATCGGTATTTGAGGCATGGAAAGCGCGATCCGGTTTGAGGCAGTCACGTTCACATTAAGAGCAGCTACGTTCTTTTCTTGGGTATGTAAGTAGACTTTTCTTCTTCACAATGCAGAACTCTCTCTTGTTCGCTCTGGGAAACTCTAGGGGATATTTTTCTGATGTACAAGTTAATGGCATACTAATCTCTATGCAGTCTATTTGAGAACTGCTTGCAAGCTCTCGAGGACCTGATATCATTAGTAAAGGATACATTGTAAAGAACAATTGACGGTGTTTATCTTACCTCCAACTCAATTTTAGCCTCAGCAATGTCCTGCTCACTTCCGCTACCATTGGCAACCTTCTGGGCCTCAGCAATCTGGGATCGCACAGCCTCGGCACTGAAATCCTCTAAGGGGTAGCCCTCCACAGCGTTGATGCTCATGACCGAGTTGGGCTGGACAGTAGCAAAGCCTCCGGAAACTATCATAGAGCTTAATTCAGTAATTGTATCAGAAAGAAAGCAGTGTCACCAGATGTGAAGACATACGGAAAAACTGCTTGCTTGAGCCACCATCCTCGATGACCTCAATCAAACCAGGCTTCAATTGCTCAATTGAAGGAACGTGGTTGGCAAGAACACCCATCTCTCCTGACTCGGCGGGAATGTTGACCTGGACGACATCTTGTGAGGTGTAGATGGACTATTGCGGGAATTAGCGCTCGTTCGATTGGCTCAGCAGGAGTGTTGTCGACGCTATGCAATATGATCGAGAGGAATAAATCGTAAGGATTGATTTGTACCTGATGAGGGAGAGACAAGCTCAGCTTGATCTGAAGAGCTAAGTGTTAGCCGATGATGAGCTTGTCTTGAGGATGGGGATCAGGAGGCGCACCTTGTCCGGAGCGGCGTCGGCGTAGGATCTTCGCAGCATGGGCTGGGCAGAGAGCCGCATGACAGCGGGACGAACTCGCAGAGCTGAGCGGGCGACGCGAAAGGCGTTCATGGTGACTGTGGTGGACAATTGAGATGATGCGTATCGAGCAAAGCTCAGGATGGACGAGCCGACAACAAATTGAGATTCGTTGCTGAAAGGTCGGCATCCCGGAGCATTGAGCGCTAGCCCCAAGATGGGATAGCTTTTTCAGTCACGTGACACTGTCTCCTCTGTCAAGTCACGTGACACTTCATCTCACTTGCTGCTGTCACTACAACCTTCAACTGGCTTTTCAAGGGATTTCAGATGTTTTACCTTTTGTCAGATTCAATTGTAAGTTGAGTATGGAGATGATAATCCAGGTAGGTTTGTGGCAATTACTTGCACCGCTCTTCGTATTGTCTCCGTTGTGATGACAATGCTTTGGGCCTATCCGTATATACCTAAATAGGTCAGGTCTTACACAGTGGTTCACATACATTTACCCGCTTACATGACCTGACTGCATCTCGCCTGCTCCGTGAATAGGTAAGATCAAAATTGAATCTTTGTCAAGTGGAGCAGTCATCACGCAAAATCTCAGCCTTAAGTAAAAGAATGATTAGATGCTGTTGGTTGTGTCAAAATGACTACACATCACATCGTCATCGCTTCCTGCTGTAGGTCTCTACGTAGAGTTCGAGATGCCTTTACCACATGCCAAATTTTGGTCCGTGTCGCAGAGCCTCGGACCCTAGCTTGAAGTCAGAAAGATCTGTTCCTGTTCCAAAAGCATAGCAAGACAAGATGACGAAAGTATGATGAAATCATCCCAACTCCCAGCCGTCCTTACATGCCAACCGGATTCCTGTGGAATTGTTTTGCAAGTGCATAGAAGTCTATCCCAACCCGTTCATGTCCCAGTTGCATGCAAGCCGGGGTTTGGAGTCGAAGCATTAACGTATAAAAAGTAAGGCTCTTTCGCCGGTCCTGACTGGCTATTACCCAGCTCCAACTTAGCCGATAGTTCCCGACTTTCTCCGGCACATCATTACATCATTGCAAGTCGAGCCTTCTACCTTCACAGCAACTTCAATAGGACAAAATAAAGACCGAGAACTTGTTACCACCCCTGTGAACCCTGAAAATAGTGGATGCAACGTTGGCAACATGGCTCACATGGTTTGACATGATAAATAACGCCATAGTGCAGATCCAGGGCGAGATAGGGTCCTGCAATTCGCGATGCAATGCCCATATGGGATTGGCATAACGACAGGAAGTGGACGAAGATCATCTCAATTCTGCAGGCTCGTGACATTCCAAGTGCCCTGAAATACTCGAATGAATCCCATCAGCTTTCCATGTCGCCACGGCTGCCTTCCTGTTTCAAAGATCGCTTTGCGCTACTGCATTCGTAGTTCCTCTTGTCTATCGCTCATTGTGGGGATACTGGTCGGCTTGTGCCATTTGGCCATCACCACATTGAAGTTTGAACCAATGTGGGGGACACAAACAGCTAATTAGCTCAGGAAACCACCGAGGGCCGGCTCCTGCTTGGATGGCAACGAAGCCACGAGAGCGCCTGTGTACAGGTGCACCCCTGAAATAATGGCACATTCTCCACTGCGATTCTACCTCCGATAGTCTTGAAGCTTTATGTTTAACGATTTCTAAAATAACCATAAAAAAATAAAAAATCGGCAAGAAGTCGACAAAATTTTTGAAAAAATTTAAGTCTCAAGTTTTAAAAAAGGCATATCTTTTTCGCGCCGTAGGTTTTTATAATATCGATTTATATAATGGCACAACGGAATAAAGCCGCTGTAATTCTCCACTGCGGAAAGTGCCATTATTTCAGGGGTGCACCTGTATGTAGGTCTGTAGTGGGGAATGCCTGGTTTCGAATTATGATGGATCTACCCGATCTACATACGGTTGCCATGTGAAACAAGACAATGGCGAATTATTGACAAGAGGGGTACTCCCGATGACTGGTGACTGGTAATGCCCTACAGTCAATAACCACACAGCTCAAGATTTATAAGTCATCTCGTGTACATTTGTCCCAGCGTTGTTCTTGGAATCTGGCCTGAAACTACATCATAGGAGGATTAAGTGTGTGTGTGTGTGTGGACCAGAGCTCCAGGATTCCCCTCTGCTTGTTAATTTGCTACTATTATTATTATTGTGAAAGCGTGGGACAGAAGTCATCCTTCCTTGTTATTAGATCTAGACGGAATTCTTCATAACTACATTGATGTGCCATGTAATAACACCCTTGATTGTGAAAATATGACCTGCGTTTTTGGACAAGCTGAAGCAACAATGGTAGGAGGTCTTTACAGGTTATCCCTAACGAACTGAATAGCTGTGCCGCTGTCCACTGGGTTGTCACTGTACCTTTCATCTGTATAGTAAAAGGATCTACAGAACTTGATAATAAGTTTTAAAATGAAGTTACTACTCTATAGGTAGGTATGTAGACATGCAAATTCATTTATATCGATTGGCAGTACTGCCAATGTTAGTTTGCAATTGGCTTACAGGTACTCGCACATTAGATAGATGCCTCTTCTCTACAAGTCGGCCTAAAGTGCGGTCAGAGTTCGATTTTGATGACAATGAATTAGGTACTGGCCAGACGTAAAGGCTATGCCCTGCTGCATGTGCGTACGAGTCTGCGTGCATATGTACGTCTATAGGTTAAAATCGATGCATGCATGCGGTGTGTTTTTTAATCGCGCATAGTACGGGTGTACCTACTCCATGAAGTGGCTCACGACGCGAGAAGACGAACTAATAAAAGGACCAACGGCAGATGATATTTGGGAGGGGCAGCAACCAGAAGGAGAATAAACTCGACCTTGAAGGCTTGTGGGGGGGCGTTCCGCTTCTCTGCACCCGATTATTCGGGCATGGCGCTGGTGATGGTGGATACTTTCAGGTTGTGTCCGTGGAGGGGTCCAAGGACTCGAAACAAATTGCGGACAAATGGCCGAGGAATTTCTTTTGTTCATCGGCAGACGCGTGATGGGAAAAGCGGAGGGTACACATTGCTGTCAGACTGCATCTGCACGAGTTAACCAATGCAACATCACCATGCTGCTACAACTACCTATGTAGGAGGCACGACATTTCGCTGGATGGATAATAAATCCCGATCTCGCCAAGATTTAATAATAAGGAAGAGGTATTAAAGCCAAGCTTTTGAGGCGGCGCCGTATACGGATGGAAAATAAGCGCTCGAGAATCAGGGCTATGGAGGAGAGGAAAAAGTTTGTGGTTTACGAAGTAAGCTGCTTGCGGCGGTCGGGTTTATCCCAGTGCGGTCACTACAGTACACACGCCATACAAATCCCCACCATGATTGGAAGACTCCCAGTGGTCTGCTCCTACCACCTCATCCGCCCTACATTATGTGCAAAATATCGCGATGCCTAAATAGGTATTTTCCATCTCGCGAACATAGCATACATGGCTGAGGGGAGTATTACTACATGCATAATGAGACCTCGCATAATCATCCAACATTATCTGTATTGGATGAATATTATATAAGTCGTACGAAGTACCTCGTAGTGTGAATGGATGTCCTCTCGGCGCTTGTGTTGTAGCGGTGTATCAAGGTGGAATTGAATTTGATGATGATGATGAGAGGAGAGTAATAACAAGAATTACCCACACGGACTACCTACTAAAAAGGATTATTAGACTTTTCCAGAATTCCGCTCTTGTTGATTGGCGTGATGAAGGTAACGGTACATCGCTCCTCGGTAGTTGTAGTATTCTAGGTCTGAGTACCCGATACTAACCACTATTATTCATTGTTCTCTTGTTTCCCATCTTGCCCGTCCCGCCACCCCTACCTTGCCCCTTCGTTCTCCAACAAACCGCCCACTTTCTCTCGTCCCATCATATTAACCTTGTCCTCCTCCTCCTACTTTCTACTCCTCTTATACCACCTACACACTTCCTCTCACATTGATAAAAGGTCTTCCATCAGACTGGTCACAGAGATCTTTGAGCGAGGGATAGAGTAGTTGGCCGACTTTCGTGGTCAGCCGCTGTCTCTTTCGCCTCCTGAAGGATCATTAGCATTCCACGCTCGCGGCCGCCAAGGCCCCTTGCGCCCTGCCCGCCATCAGCCATCTTCGTCATCCGTCCTTCGTCGCTTGGCCACTCTTAGCAGGCTGAATTGCCGATAAGCGTTCTCTTATATCCCTTCGCTCCCCCCACAACCAACAACACCCTTGTGACACCTCAACAACCATGGCCTTACGCTTATAGCAAAGCGGTCCTTAGGGACACATAGCAACGCGCCTTTTCTAGCTAGGAAACGAGTGCCGCGCATCATATGCAAAAGACCATATCTGTCTATAATCATCCCGTATTACCGCCAGTTACATCTCGTTTAGGTGTATTCGAACGAGAAAAGAAACCGAACAGACATCTGTTCCTATCAAGCCCAGGCATTTTGAAATCAATTGAGAACCTCTATTTCCGAATATCCACCTCATTCTTCACCAATTCTTCGACTGGGATCTGTCATCATGACGAACGAACGGGTTAACGATGCTGCCACGTCCAATGTGCTAGCATGGGCCTCACAACAAGGTCATATGCAACACGCTCTGGACGACGATGCGGCCGCTGACCAGGACGAGCCTCCTGAAAGTAGAGTTGGCCAAGACTCCTCCCGGGGCCAATTCAAGAAGAATGCTGTCCCGAGGACCGTCGATCATTCAGAGTCTCTTCTCACAAAAGCTCTTGTGCAGTCTGTTGAAGATGCAGATAAAGGGCACTACAGGACCTCGCCCACACGACGCCGGTCTTTGAACAGCAGCATCAGTCTTGCCTCTACAGCTGATCTCACAAGCGATACGGGCATGACAAGCCCTACTCGAACAAATACGCCTAGCCCACCACCGCCAGTCTTCTCTCTCGCCAAGTTAAATGAGAGTATATTCAGCAAAAAAGGCGATACAGTTCGTGCACAGAAACAAGTAGACCCGATACAGTCACCTAAAGGAACGAATGCCAAGACTATACAAGTTCTAGAGAAAAAGCGTTGCATTTCTTTTGCTTGTGGCCTGAAGCCAGAAGCCAAGAAGCCTACTTCTAAGCCTGAACCTGTCGAGTCTAAACTAACAGGAGAAGATAAACCGCAGCGAAAGCCTTGTATCAAGTTCGCATGCGCCACGAAACCTACAATCCAGGTTGACTCAGTACGACGTGAAACAAAGCCCAGCACCAATACTGTTGCAACTTCTATCAAACACAAACCTTCCTCGCCTACGATATCCCGCAAGTATCGATCTCCTTCCAACAACCGTGGACGCCAGCATCGATCGGTTACACCTCGACCCTCTGGCCAGAATATGAATACGCGTAGTTCGAAATATCTCAGCGCCGACGCCGACGATTTGAGCACTGAGTGCTCTCGGTTTCATGAATTCGCGAGTGATGAGCCTCGGGAAGAAGATTGGATCAAGCAGAACCCCCCGGCAAACACACGCCTAACGATCAATGACACTTTGCGGAAAGAGAACGAGATTCGCCGTTTAGGAAAAGAGGCTGAGGAAGAAGCTCTAGAAGAGGAGGAGGACCAAGATCAGGACCAAGATGACATGGACGAGGACATTGATGAGGACGACACCGCCTCTTTGGATGATGGGTCTGACGACGGAGAAGATCTTGATAGAGACACCAACGACGTTTATGATCACGCGGGTTACGCTTCTGATGAGGACGACGCTGCTTCTGATGGCTACAACACAGACAATGAGGTTGGCTTTGCCGACTCAGATGATGAGGACGACGCAGATCTCCAGCTCTGGACCCCCGGTAGAGGCCTGGCTCTTCCCTTGTCTGGTGACACGCCGATTTCCCGTCGTCGCTCGTCACTCGGTGGCGGTCTTGATTCGTCTCTATCGTCGGATACGGACAACAATGCGCAAAGAGTCCGCGGGAAGAGCCGTCGTATCAATATTCGTCCAGGCACCCCTGAACTACCTGATAGCACTGACTTCGTCTGTGGCACACTTGATGAAGATCGTGCTTTAGAAGACGCTTACATCTCATGTGTAGCTGCAAGACGCCGTGAGAAACTGCATGTGATTCCTCAAGACATTGATCCAAGCTTCCCGACATCTGAACCCGAAGACGAGGACATTGAGCTTCATACACATGCTCATGACAGCGATGAGCAGCTGTTGATTCATGGAGAGCTAGAAGATCTTCACCACACAATTGAGCAGGATGGTGAGCGACGCAGGGGGAAGTCGGGTCAAACATCGCCAAAGCGGTACCACTCGCCACCACCCAAGTGCCGTGGCCGTTCCCCGCGAAGGCTTTTCGATAGGCATTCTCCTCGTCGCTTTTTGTCTCCACCTCCCGCTGGTCGTGTTTTGCGGTCGCCGCCGGCCTCACTAGTTCGAGATGGGCATGGTGTGCCAGCTGGTTTCAAGACGCTCGCTTTCCGCCCGGGGCTGACTCATACCAAATCTTTACCTCGAGCGCCAGCTATCTTTCCCCAGCATATCAAGGGCCATCGCCGGAACGGAAAACAAGCTTGTCCCAATGGTCACGTGCGTGGTGCCATTGACATTGTTAAGGGGCTTGAGCAGAAACGCCAGCGAAGGAGAGAAAAGTTTAAAGAGAAGCACCTTCAAAAACACTGCAACAAGGCACGCAAGGGGCAGATCCCCCAACATCGGCCGCAACCTGGCCAGGGTGCTGAACGAATGCGCGAGATCGGGCTTCTCTCGGCTGGGAAGCATGGACCCGATCAGTATGTTCTATCTGTCTAGGCATCTCAGAGGACTCGGCGCTCTGGGTTTTGACGCAATCGCGCTCAATTCTAGTATATTTTCTTCCTTTCCGATACCGCATTATGCGCTAGCAATGCAGCGGACCTTTTGTACATACATTATTATTTTTCTCCTTCACGCCCTTTACGAATTCACTTTGTCTTGACTTTGCGAGAATGGGTTGGAGTTTTCTGTGACGGTTGACACTGGGCGGTTGGGGCAATTCCATCATGATAGGATACCAATGGGCATGGCAGAGCAGCATGGATCCGGCGCATCGTAAACTTTAAGTAAAACCAATATTCATATAAGATTGTTCCATCGCTCATCAACTTTGATGCTTGTATGCTATCGTACAAATGAGAAAGTGTTGAAATGCAGGCAGTGCTCGTGAAGTAATAGTTTAAAATCATCCTATGAAATGCTAGGTTTCTTCGATCAAAACACGGAGCTATCAGTTGTCCATTTGTTTTGCATGGTTTGGATAATGAGGTGTCTCCTCTTAGACTCTGAAAGATACGGGAGCATGCCGAGCGTGATTGCTGGGTGGCAGGTGGGTACAGGTGTCCAACAAGGCAAGAACAGGTGGCCCCATTTTATCATAGATATAGTGACTGCCCCATTCTTACGTGGTGGTTTCTGCTCACTCAATACTACTTCTCCGAATCCATCGTCCACCACCTCTACCCAGCTGATAAGTTGCGCACACCCTCCATCTTTTCGACAGTCTCAGCAACCACAGCTTCCGGAACCAACGTCAACATGTGGATTGTTCAGTGGTGTTCGTATTCCCCTACCATATCTTTCAGCCCTCGCTTCCCTGATGCTAACCCGCTCTTTGTTGCGCCAGTCTACGATGTCCTCTCATCACTTGGCTTGATGAACAAGCATGCCAAGCTGCTGTTTCTGGGACTCGATAACGCCGGAAAGACTACACTCCTCCACATGCTAAAGGTTCGACACCCGCTCGCCTTGCTGTTGCCTATCCTCTGTACATCACCAGGGCTGACCTTTCTTCCTTCAGAACGACCGTGTCGCCATTCTGCAGCCTACTCTCCACCCCAGTACGTTTGACTTGACGGATCTAGATCGACCCGAGACCTTGTTGTTGATAACCAGATTACAGCATCCGAGGAACTCGCCATCGGCAATGTCCGCTTCACTACCTTTGATCTAGGTGGCCATCAACAAGGTACATAAATTCCAGATTATGCATGATTATGACATAGCTGACACTGACTACTTCCAGCCCGTCGTCTCTGGAAAGACTACTTCCCCGAGGTCAACGGCATCGTCTTCCTCGTTGACGCTAAAGACCACGATCGCTTGTCCGAATCCAAAGCCGAGCTCGACGCGCTCTTGTCCATGGAAGAGCTCAGCAAGGTTCCCTTTGTCGTCCTCGGAAACAAGATCGACCACCCGGACGCCGTCTCAGAGGATGCACTTCGCCACGAATTAGGGCTTTATCAGACCACAGGCAAGGGCAAGGTGCCTCTGGATGGCATCCGCCCCATCGAGGTCTTCATGTGCTCCGTAGTTATGCGGCAAGGTCAGTCATCGACAACCGCACCCCTGGATCTCCCGTAACTAACAAGTACACAGGCTATGGCGAGGGTATTAGATGGCTCTCTCAATATGTTTAAGGAGGATGCATGCGTATTGACCAAGTATGCCAATATGAATGTCACCAGTAAACATAATAATGCAGATAGACCAGAGCTCTAGCCTCCTTCCCTAACACACATCTCCTGTCCCCTTTTCTCCTTTTTTTTCGGGCTGGCCTTGGGGTTACTGGTACGCGATATGAATTCAGAGAGCATGGGTTTCAATTTACATGTGCACTTCTGATGATGAGTGAGAAGATGAGCTCAAGAACTATCCCTTTCGCCTGCCTTGTGTCACGGATGTTTCGGCCGTGGTAAAATGTTGGGGCGTGGTGGCGTTGAGAAGAAGTATTTCGTTGTACCTATATGCAAACTAAGGTACCTAGCTGCTATGTGACCATTTGTAACTTGAATGGCTCTGTTGACCGTAGGCTTAAGTAAATATCTATGAGATGACACGTAAATACTAACATACCTAGGTAGGTATGTGTTCTCTTAACTTTACACGTAGGTATTTGGTGTTCCATGATCCGTTAGGACTACTTAGGTACATACCTACCTAGGTATGTTATGTACCTAGGTAGTTATTAGTTGGGGACGCTGGGGGCACGGCATCCCCACCATATGAAAAGGTGGCTTTGCTGTAGACAATGACGTCGGCGACCGCCACTTCAACAACCCTGCAAGGTACATGCGAATTGGCTTCAATCTTCGTGGGGGCCCTGGCTTAAACACGCTACCACCTACACTCTCCCGATTCTCACTAACACGAGGCCGTCAGATGACAACTGTCGAGCCGTTGTGTCTGAGTCTTGAGTAATTGAGTAATTCTCAAGATGCTTCTCCGCATTCCATACTATCGCAGCGAATATGGCAGATGAAAAGCGGTCTGCTCTGCCATTTCTCGGCCCAAAACAACGACGACAACATCACAACTATGGCTTTCCACCCGACGCATTCGATTATACCAAACTGCCCGATGCCGACCGAGAATTCCTCTCCGCAGAGCATCTCGACGCCTTCGCTCAAGCTCTCTCTGCCCCCGACCCCTCGCCCTCACCTGACGATGCCTCTCTCATGTCTCCCAGGAGTCCCCGCGAGAGGAGCACCACGAGCCTCGATTACACCCGCTCCGGATCCGTCGCATCCAACGACGGCCTAAACCCCCCTGAGAATAATGTCCAGAGCAACATGTTCATCACCGCCCAGCATGACTGGGCCCCCGTCAATCAAAAAGTCTCCAAACCTGGTCGCCGCCGCAGGAAAAAGAGGAAAACCCTCGGCTACCGGACAATTGATGAGACGAGGGAGGGCTACCTCTACGGCCTTTTGAAATGGCCCTTTTTATGTTTCGTCATTGGTTGGATCATATTCCTTGGCTCTGCCTATCTGGCGACGAGGTTCTACATATTTCTTTACGAGTATTATATCGCCTGGACCGGCAAGAGAGAGAGATTGCGCCGGAAAATGCGCGCCACTAGCAGCTACGGTGATTGGGTGCTCGCCGCGAAAGAGATGGACGCATATCATGGCAATATACGGTGGAAGGAGGAGAACGAGTATGCTTACTATGACTCTAGCACCGTCCGCAGAGTCTATGACCAGCTTCGAAGATGCCGTCGAGCCGCCGAGCAGCAAGAAGCCAACGCATCAAACCTTCCCATGCGCGATAACGCTGACCAAAATAGAGCGCCAAATAAATCGGAGAAGAACGTTGTTGAGGACCTCAAGGCTTTGACAGAAGCATGTGTCAAAAACAATTTTGTAGGAGTCGAGAATCCCAGGCTTTATAGCCAAACATACTATGGGACCAAGAACCTAGTACAGCATTTTATAGATGAAGGTACGCACAAACCTCACTCACAGAGCCTCACTAGGCGCGGATCAATGACTAACCAGATGTAAAGTCGAGAAATGCGCTGAATTCTTGAAAGATACTCACCAGTTGCCATTGGACGACAAGCGTGCTCTGTTCAAAAGGATGCATGCCAACTTTGGCCGTACTGCCGTCTGTTTATCTGGCGGAGCCGGTTTTGCGTACTACCACTTCGGCATCGTCAAAGCACTACTCGAGGCAGACTTGGTTCCCGATGTCATCACCGGGACGAGTGGAGGTGCCTTGGTCGCAGCTCTCGTAGCCACTCGGACCAATGACGAGCTCAAGGATCTTTTGGTCCCGGCACTGGCAAACAAGATCAACGCTTGCTCTGAACCAATTACCAAATGGTTTCCCAGGTGGTGGAAGACAGGTGCGAGGTTCGATTCTGTCGATTGGGCTCGCCAGGCCAGTTGGTGGGCACGGGGCTCTATGACATTTAGGGAGGCCTACGAGAGGACTGGTCGCATTCTCAATGTGTCGTGTGTTCCCGCGGATCCACATTCACCTACTATCCTCTGCAATTACTTGACATCACCGGACTGTGTGATCTGGTCTGCCGTACTAGCAAGCGCCGCCGTCCCCGGAATTCTCAATCCAGTTGTCTTGATGATGAAGTTGAGTGATGGCACATTGGCTCCATATTCGTTCGGTCACAAGGTGAGTACCCTATTTCGGTCTTGCCCAGAAATCTCTCGATGACTCAAAGAGACTGACATATCCTTCAGTGGAAAGACGGCAGTCTGAGGACAGACATTCCAATCAAGGCTCTCAACTTGCACTTCAATGTCAACTTTACCATTGTTAGTCAAGTAAACCCACACATATCATTATTCTTCTTCTCCTCGAGGGGCACAGTGGGATCACCCGTCACCCACCGAAAAGGACGGGGATGGCGAGGCGGCTTTCTCGGCTCCGCAACAGAGCAATACATAAAATTAGATCTTAGCAAGTGGCTCAAGGTTCTCAAGCACCTTGAGCTCCTTCCCCGACCTCTCGGTCAAGATTGGTCCCAACTGTGGCTCCAGCAGTTCAGCGGGACGATCACGATCTGGCCGCAAGCGCAACCGTCTGACTTCTTTAATATCCTCTCAGACCCTGATCCGCGGCGCCTGAGCCGCATGCTACATGAGGGCCAGCAGAGTGCTTTCCCAAAACTCAAATTTATTGCCAATAGACTCAAAGTGGAGCGGCTTATAGAGCAGGGTAGGCGGGAGACACGACCGCCCGTGAGGAGAGGCAGTATTGAGAGCATTATCAGTGAGGAGGATCTGCAGAGTTTGTTGCGCGGTGCCATCGCGACGGACGATGATACTACAGAAGCGGAGATTGATGAGGAGGTTATTGAGGACGAGGACTTCGATACTCTGATTGACAAGCGGAGCTCGAAGGAGGAATGAAGGATGGACAGATGGGGTGGCGTGGATTCTCAGAATATCCTGGCATTGACTGTTATAAGACATGGAATGAAAGCATCACGTTCAATGTTTACAACTCGATATTTCATGTTCAATCAAGAGTGATTGTTCTGATTATTGAAACTCCAAACGAACGTCAAACCGCATTCTTGGACAGGTCCTCTCCTCTATCATTCTTAACTATAAGTAAGTACATATACGTGACCTATCATATTTCTATATTCATTTGGCCACCTTGTCTTTGTTTGCCTCCAACATATTGGGTAGCACATGTGTCTATCAGAAACGTTGTACTTGGCTTACCCCAATATGACATGAAGCGGTGAAGAGTCAAATTTACATTATTAACTTATTTCTGTTCAGCTAGATCACCTGCTCTGCCACCTCCGTCTTTAATCAATAGAAGCAATTGAAATCTGGTTATAAGCAAACAAAAGTTGATCATAGAGGGCCCGAATCCATTTCCTAATTCGGCGCCAGCTTGACGGTTTAGCAGACGGCATCTTCCCGTCCCGTCGGATATACGCACGTAAGAAGGTCGATATATATTATCACGCCGCGGTTTTTTCTTTTTGGATGTCGGTGCTGCCTTGGTGGTTGGTTACCGAGGAAGAAATTGCAAAAATCGCCGGATTTGCATTTTGGGACTATGGGATCCCCCTTGCCTGTTAGGTTACTTTGTTTCGCGAGTACTTGCCTACTAACGTCGCTATTGCCCGTGAGGTGTATCTCTGGCGACTCCTGATAAGAAGTAGAGAGTTGTTTTGACATAATGAGCATAGAGACTCAAAAGTTGAGCAATGGAAGAGTTTGCTGGAGTCTCTAGACATGGCTTGGGTCAATGAGCACCCGTAGATATTTTGAATTAGTTTGGGAGGAAGAGTCAACAACTAGCTACCATCAAAGGTCAGATACAGCGCCTTTCGACATCACAAATAACATACGACAACATAGTCCCACGAGACGGGCCCCTGTGTCTGGCTAACGTCGGGATGGCCCGAATAAACGGCACCCCAGCCAACTGGCCTGTGACTCTCTCGTGCTGCGGCTATCCTTTATTTTTGCTTCTTGTGGACGATGACGAGGATTCCTTCGAGCTATGAGAAATGCAGGAGGAAGTTGTTTGCTTGTCGTCCCGCTTGGCATATCATGTGGCCGGGGCTTCCTGGACTTGTTCGATATGATAGCTTTGCCGGAAGCGTCGAGATGTGCACGCAAGGGTGCCTGCATCGTGTGGATGTGTAGAAAGTGCTGTTTGGAAACTGATCCAATGATAGACGAGCTATGCGTACGGTGGTGATGTGGCTTTGTGCCCACGTTGATATCACGGACGTCTCTGTGCCCTGCGCCTCATGATATATATATATATATATATATATATATTTGAACGGTATAGACGCGGTGTCTCTGGTAGATTTGGGTTTGCCATGATGCTCTATATATCCTCTACGGTTACAGTTACACGCAAAAGTTTCCCGGTTGGTGGTATAAAGTACCATAGATATAAGGTTTGGCCAGTATTTATATCTTCACGCCACGTGCCCAAACGCCCACCTATCCTCTCCTGCCTTTGTCTACAAACTCGTCAGAAGACTGTCGAAGGAGATCTCAACTGACTTATTATCCTCATCGCATATATGGGTAGCAAAAGCTGATAGAAAATATGTAGATACTCCGTTAAGAAACGTCATGGCGAAGGGAATGCCTACCGATCTGGGGGACAACACCACTGGCAAGAGCGAGATGGAGTACGATCTAAACTTCACGGATACTGTCGTCGCTGCCACTGGCCCCAATGCGAACCCGAGGTTGAAGCAGATCATGCCGGCTTTGATTCAACATCTTCATGACTTCGCGCGCGAGGTTGATCTTACCGTTGCGGAGTGGCTCGCTGGCGTTGAGATGGTAAGTCGGACCCGGGCTCCTTCCTTCCCCCTGTATCTTTCCCTACATTTGATGAAGATGCTCTGGAGAGTGCAAAACTTGGACGAAAGACAAAGGAGATCTTCCGGTTCAAATTCTCGTACATTGGCCTCTCGAGTGTTCTGCTCCATCTTATCTTTCAGATGTTTCGGTATAGCTGACACATACCCATCGCAGATTAACGAAGCAGGCCGCATGTCAACCGACAGGCGCAACGAAACCCAGCTCATCTGCGACATACTCGGCCTCGAATCCCTCGTCGACGAGATCACATCGAAGCTCCTCCAGCGCACCTCAGGCCCCGGTCAAACAGCAGCGACGCCATCAGCAGTGCTAGGCCCGTTTTACCGCGCCAACGCAGCGGTCCTCGAAAATGGGAGCAGCATCATCTCGCCCTCAACGACAGGGACGGAATGGTATAAAGAAGCGGAGCCCTTGCTCACATACATCTCGGGACGGGTGCTCTCGGCGAAGACACGCGAGCCGATCCCAGGCGCTGTTGTGGACGTCTGGCTCGCGGGTCCGAATGGACTGTATGAGCAACAGGATGAGACCCAGCCGGACATGAACCTACGCGGGCGGTTCCGGACGGACGGCGATGGTGGCTATGCCATGTACGCGCTGCGACCTACTGCTTACCCGATCCCGTATGACGGGCCGGCTGGGAGGTTACTCACGCTGCTGGATCGGTCGCCTTACCGGCCGGCGCATATCCATTTCATTGTGAGCGCGCCGGGGTATCGGGCGTTAACGACGCAGGTTTTTGATCGTGAGGATGGACATACGGGGGATGATGCTGTGTTTGCGGTCAAGGAGGAGCTGCTTGTTGGATTCGAGAAGAGGGTTGGGGATGAGAAGGCGCGGTGGGAGCTGAAGTATGACTTTTTGCTTTTGTGAGGGTGGAAAGGAGAGTGCTTGAGGTCTTGGGTTTGAGGAATGCCTGCATGTAGGGAGCTCTAGATGGGCAGTGGGAAGGGATGGTTCATCGCATTAGATTAGGAAAGAGCAGACTGTTGAGGTAATACAGAAGAGAATAGGAGTCGTTAGTTACTTAGTAACAGTCATATCAGAACACATGTTCGAATACAATTTGGTTTACATAAAGGCGCCTGTCTACTTGAATGTTTCTCTCTCTTGTGGTCGCACTCTGAAAATACCTTGTTGGCACTTGTTTCCTTAGTCCAGAGTAAATCACATGTTATTCATTGAAATCATATTACTCAGGCAGGCAACACGACGACTAACAAGGTACATATGTATGTGAAAGTAAATGTACATGTAGGCAGCCCCTATTCTAGACTTGACATTACCTAAAACCATAGGTGGCTGAGTGGTTATTGGTTACAGATGATTGAAGCCATTGGGCGGAGCTTTAGTGGTTTCATTATAGGGACCCTCGGGCATCTCCCCCCCCCCAGACGAACCAGGATGTAGGGGTCACTACCTCTAGGTAGGTTTGTACCTAAGCAGCTGAAGCGGGAGCCTCATCTTAACCAACCCAGCTGTCGGCGCTGTTTTCGTCATGAATGCGCCGAGGATGCAATTTGTCCTAATCCTCTTTTCTTCCTTCTAGAACCTTTCAGAACACGTCGCCCCTCTCGCAAAATCTACATATACCTAATGATGTCTCTTGTAACCCAATAATAATAATAATAATAATTTAACACTACCTAGATATTACCATCCCATCACCCATATTTCATCGCTGCGACAATGGGCAAGAAAGAGATCTCCAGTGCCCAGATTGGGCTGACCTACCCTCTGTATGCCTGCGACTTCATCGATGCCGATCATCTTGTCGTTGGAGGAGGCGGCGGCCCGGGTCGTAATGGGGTGGGCAACAAGATTGTATGTTCTTTATATTCTTTTCATGATTGCGCATGATTTCCTTTCTATCTCTTGTACTGTTGCGCAGACTTTCAGGTTGCTGACTCTCCTATTCCCCTCTTAGACCCTCATCGATACGTCGGACCCAACCTCACTCTCGGAAGTGGCTGAACTGGACTTGAGCCCCAACGAAGACAATGTAATGTGCCTCGCCGTCGCAGGACCCCAGAAAGACAAGCCCACGACCACGACCATATACGCAGGCGTCAACTCGAGTCCCCACGATGTGAACAAGGGCCAGAACAAACACTTCCGCGCGCTAACCATCACCCAACCGGGCAAGTCGGCTAAAACTGGCGGTGTAAGAATCGCCGAGTCCACGCGCGATGCGCTGTTCATGCATAAGGACAAGGACACCTACCAACGCCTAATCCGCTTGTCACCCCCTCACGACAACCTCACTTCCCCACGCTTGGGCGCCGTCGCTACTGGCCTGTCCAAGTCGCCCCAACTCGTCCTGTTCAATGTTCCCAGCACCAACCTCCCGCGGTGGAAATCCAGGGGCAGGCTGGAGCTCGGATCCGAAGTCATGGACCTCGATGTCATTCAGACCGGCCCCGACACCTACCAGCTCGCCTACTGCGACGACGACGAGATCTTCACCGTCGAGGTTTCCAAGGATGAAGTCTCCGAACCCAAGTGCATCTTCACTCTCGAGCCCGAGGAGGGCCAAAGAGCCAAGCCTACCTTTAAATCTCTGCGCTACTTGACCACTGGCTTCCTCGTTACTGTGGTGAACAACCCCAAGTCCCAAGGCGTAGCGCTGCATGGATTTAGATTGCCTACGCAGGAGGAGGAGAGTGCCCGCCTATCTATTCGCGCTAAGCTCCCCAGCACCGTGTCTAAAGCCACCAGCATCGCCGTGCGCAATCTCTCACCGCCTACATCCCCCTCTGATAAGCAGGACGATACCCAGTTCGTCATTGCCGTCGCCGGAAACGACTCATCCATCTCCCTCTACACCCTCGAGCACAAGAGTGTCTACGACGCAAGCATTCTAGCTGATCTTGCTCCCTTCCAGGTCATCAAGTCCGTCCATGCTGGAAGCATCACTAACCTATCCTTCTCGACCTTCACCCCACCCAAGAGCTCCAGCAAAACATCAGAACCATGTGTCAAGCTTGCCAGTGTCTCAGTCACCAACTCGACTGTCGTCCATAGCATCCCGTTGAAGAAACATGTTGCACCAGGTCCCGCGCCGAGAAAGGGAGGGCCACCCAAGTTGGCCCGTTATATCGTCGCCCTTAAGTCCAAGGGCGAATCACCTGTGGAAATAATCACATTGATATTCCTTGTATTCTTCACCACTCTCCTCGTCGGTCAAATCTGGGCTGAGTGTCTAGGAATGGTAACACCTTTCAGGATAGGTGCCAGGAACGTTGTTCCTACCAACTGGCTTCAACCTGAAAGAGCCCTGCGCGGAGTCGAGACACGGAAGACCATCGAAAACCTTCTTTCAGATGCCCGACCACACCACACTCAGCAGATGGTTATCAAACACGATGACCTGGGAGCAGTTGGAGTAGACGGCCTTCCAGCACTTCACGTCGGCGTCCATGATGAATTTGTGCATGGACCAGCCACAGAATGGGAGAATTTGGAGAAGAAAGACCAGGACCTATGGAAACAGCGATTGCAAAAATCGGGTCATTGGGTAGAAGACATGGGAGAGACCATCTTCAAGGGCGTCCTGTTCGGCGAGATTGGCGGCGCTATTGGCAACATCGTGGGTGAGGCGCTTTGAACACCCTATGCCGCCACGACAAACAGATCTTTACACAGTATATATTCATCCCTGGGAAAGTCGGGGACCGTATTCACGTTTTCATTTATCTGTATAATGAAGATGAATCGTGTATCAGTATCATAACACAACCAGACACCTTAAAAAAAAATCTAAAAGTATGAATATTTAACATGCACCCCTGACCGATCTCAGCCTTGTATAGTAAAAAGGGCAAGGATGGAAGTGCGCCGATAAGCTAGCTGTATATGCTAGTGACTCACCTGTCTTAGCAGCTACCATCACCAAATAAATCCAATCACATACCGATCCATCACATTCACCAGGGCACAACATTGGGTGGTAACACAGGATACTCGACACCATCAATGTACTCTTTGCCGTAACCTAAATCCTCGAAAATGATGGAGCCTCTTTCGCCATTCCCTCCTTCATCACGCTTCCAGTTCGCGTTACAATTACCAGGGACGTACTGAGCGACATCCATAGCAAGCGTCATTTTCACCTCAGGGCAGTAATTCCAAATATGCTTCCGCTTGTTCGGATCGCCCCAGATCCCAGCATGAAGCATCTGGCCGCTGCCGCCCGTGTGGTAGCCCATGGGCTCGTAGAATCCTTCTCGCCAGTCGTCCACGCCTTCGATGTAGTACGCGCGGTCCTCTTCTTGGTCTGGGGTTAAAGGCAGTGAGGACGGCTTCAGAGATTCTGGTACCGCCGGCGCGGGATCGTAGGAGGATGATGAAGGCCGGTGAACACCGTCGCCGTAGTTCATCTCTCCACTGAAGGTCATGGATAGTGTCCCGTTGGCCATGCGTGCGCCGGGTCGGTGGCCCAGGCGCTCCGTCAGCCAGACGTCTTCTGGTTCGGACCACTCGGCGCGGACTTGGTCGCGGAGAACTTGGACTGCGGAGGGCGGAAGAGAGGCGTCTATTAGCCTGCTTTCTTACCTATCTACATCTTCACAGCACAAAAAGCAGAAGGGGCAAAAAAAAAAAACTCACCAATAGAGCTAACTCTACGCATCGACAACCCGCCATTACCACCAAACCGGCCATTAGGATTCCAGGGCGAACCGACCCAGTCATAGTCCAGATAGTCATTCAAATTTCGCCGCGAGTTGGCGCAGAGGATACTGTCGGTCTGGAAGACGAGCAGCCACTCGGCGGGCTGGAGGACGGTCTCGTACAGCCACAGGTTCGTCAGGAACCGCGAGATCATCTCCTGCCCGTCGGTGCTCATGTTGAGGGGGATGTACGTCAGGTCGAGCTTGCCCGCGGCGACCTGCGCGCGCACGGCGTGCGACTGGTTCAGCGAGGAGACGGAGAGGGGCGACCCCATGAACCGGAAGCGCCAGTCTGGCGGCACGACCGAGATGAAGTGGAGCAGGAGGGGCGCGAGCATGGGGAGGGGCCGGTTCTCGATCAGCAAGGCTACTTTGGAGGCGTTGTAGGGCGCGTTGTGGGGTGGGCTGAAGGATGATGGGGACGAGGCCGCGTCTGAGGGGTGAAGTGAGGATGAAGCAGGGGAGGAGTGTAGGTTGTTGTTGGGTTTGCTGTATTCTAGCCGCAGATGCGGTATGATGGGCACGCGGTGCGAGCTTGAGTATGCCAGCGTGCTGGTTGTGCCGAGGACAAGCAAAGCGAGAGCTGAGATTCGCCACCGCCGGCTTGTTCGGGTCCATGTTGCTGATATTGCGGCTTTGGTCTTTTTCCAGAGACGTGCTATATCTTGTGCTTGGATGTTGTCCATCGTCTTTGGAAGGGACATGGCTCTGGTAAATGGCCCCGTCTGGATACTGGTGTTGTCACTTTACTTGGTCTACTCTGGTTTCTAGTAGATGAGTAGTTTGTCTCTTCAGCAAAACCCAGGTGTTGGTTGACCCAGTGCCCGTCTTCTATGGACCGTGGGACAAGAGGGACACCGGAGTATGAGACCGGTAGATGAGATGTATGGAGATGTATGTATCTCATCTGACACGATCCACCTAGCTATGCCTATGTCTCCTATCTCGGCCCTTTGAAGGGGTATCGAGATAGACTATAATATCCCTTTGTGGACGTCATGTGTCTCCCTCAAGATGAGGCCCCGCATTTTCATGAGTAAATAGTTCATGACTCCCTCGTTGTCGCCCTTGATATGCATGCCATTTGCAACATATGGCTACTACAGTTGTTGTGACCTCCTCTCCCAGAGTTGGAAGGTAGAAAACTGGTATGTCTCAGTCTTTGCAAAACAGACTGCGAACACCAAGGTCAGCGGCTGTACCACACTTTCAGGTCATTTTCGAGCGTTCTTGTGCAACGGAAGACTCTTGCGGCCGAAGGGGGATAAAAGATAAGGAAGGCATTGTACAATAGAATTTACTATCACACTTTAATGATACGTTGGGAATGGATGGACATAACTTCTGGAATTTGGGGACTATCATCTCTCCCTCCACTCTCTTATATATCTGCCCTAGTCAGATATTTTGAGGATCTATCCCCAGGCTGAGACCTTGATAGGTGTCTCCATCTTAGACACTCCTTAAGGGGCAGTCATGCCATAGCATCGCGTGGCAAACTAGAGTGTTGAAACATGTCTAAGAGCACTAGAGAATGCAATTCACAAGATGCCAGAACCTGCGATTCCTAAGTATCACTAGTTTGACTGGAATTCCTCTCGGCCATTTCCAACACCTCTGGTTACGGTATGCATTTCGATCATTCATCCTCTCCTCATGACTTAGCCGTTCTGACGCGACGGGAAGAAACCTTCTCAAGCAGACATCCACGCGGCCTCTAGGAGTTAGTTAATCACTGCCTGGGTCCTCTGAGCTGATATTTGTTCCTCATTTCGGTTGTGCCTGAAATCGATCATGGCTGTATGACTCTATATCCTCCCATCACACTTTGTGCTATTCTCATCTCGTCACATTCGTTGTCGTTGCGTAGGCTACGTAGAGTCTTGCTGCCAATTCGCAAGTTTAAAAAACAAAAATCATGTCAAGCTCGACGAGACCGAATCATGGCTTCTCTGCCGTGACCCGCACGAGAGTTCTTGTGATTCTTTCTTTAGTCCTCACGTAAGGCAGCCTTCACACAGAGTTTTCCTTGTCACCAGTCTTCAGAGAATTGACTGGGACGATCTATTCTTGCAGGTGGTCTATCGCAGGTCTACTACCAACTTACACTCCCACGATAAAAGAGCACATCACCACGCGACTGGGCGAAGCCAGGCAGCGCATCCCCAAGATCCGCATCGACTGGCACAGCCCACTGCACAACCCGGGAGAAGACCCGCGCGAGCACTTCAACACGTCCAAGGTAGCGCTTCTAATCGAAGCGCGGCCGCTGCCACACCTCGTCCCGCAGATCTTGCACATGATCGCCGTGGTGCCTCCGGACTGGCGCTTCGTGTTCATCGGGTCGAACCAGTCCGTGGCGAGCGTGGCACGCAGCTACGCTACGAAACACCAGCAGGCCGTCGGCAAGCTTGACTTGTTGGTCTTGCCGACGCCGTGGAATATTACCAGCAGGGAACACGTCGCGCGTACGCTCACCGACATGCGCTTCTACGACGAGTTCTTGCCGGGCGTGGAGTGGTTGCTTAAGTACGAGTATGATAGCATCTTGTGTGCTAATTCGGCTATAAGCTTGAATGAGTGGCTTCATTGGGACTGGGCTGGAGCTCCTAAGTGAGTTAGAAAAGGAGAAATTCATTTTGCTTGATGCTCTTCCTCCTTTACGATATCGTATCTCGGATGGATAAGAGGGACACGTTACTAATTCATGGGTGTGCGTCTCTTTTATCACAGAGTACCAGATGACAGATTCTCCGGCAATGGCGGCCTCTCCCTCCGCCGCGTATCCGCTATACGCCGCGTGCTCAAATTCCAGGAACGCTACAATGACACGATCCCAGAAGACGAGTGGTTCGGGGGCCGTGTGTATATCCTTCCCGGTGCCAAGGTGGCGGCGGGCACCGACGGCCAGCTCGCCGTTGAGGACTTGTACATCCCGGACGCGATGGGGTATCATGTCAGAGACGGAGGTCGCGGCATCGCTGATGCGGTATGGAAAGACCCGGCGCAGCGCAAAGTGATCTTGGATTATTGCCCGGAGATCAGCCTCGTGATGGACATGAAGCTCGAGAGAGAGCGGTGCGAGGGTGACAATTTGGATGGTACTATTGGGGTTCCCGAAGTTGTTCAAGAGGCGCGAGACAGGAAAGGTGATGGTTCCGGATTGTTATTGGTGGAAAAGGAGCTTCTATGATTTAATTTTTTGTTAGGGGCTATTTGTTTCGACAGATGTTTTCTATATTCATTTAGAATGTTAATTGACCATTTAGATCTCATAGACTAGTCTAAATCCTTTCTCAACAACCAGTGTTCAATCTTTATTGTAATAGTCGACTGAGATGGATCAAGTTGAAAACATAGGCTTATAAGAGCTAGGGAGAGGTCAGTCAGCCAGCGTTGTTAGTTTTTAGGCTTTCTAATAATTGTCATATTCCCCAGCCAACGCTCAACAGGTCGACGCACGGCCAATGCGTGATACGTTTCCTCCTCCACTGGCGAGATGAAGGAGATGTAGACTGGGATTTCCGAAGTCGCTTCCAACAAAAACAGTCTTGGCGGAGCCGATCTGCCGTACTCGTCATCAGCCTCGTGGAACATATATACTTCCGACCATACTCATGAAAGGCATTGTAAAGAGGCAGCTATCCCTATTCCAGAACGTAAAGATCCCTTCAATTAATATATATATATATATATTTCTAGCGAGATTCTACCTTTGAAGAGGGCAACTGCTGCCTCCTGCAGAGGACGAGGACCATCGGAACGGCATCTTCTGCAGAAACAGGGGTCGTTGCTTTTAGGATAATTAAAAACCAATATCGAGCTCTCCATCCACCCTGGAATCTTCCCCTGTGTCCGCTGTAAGACGAGGCGAACCTTGGCAAAATCGAAGCGTTGTGTTACTCCAAGCGACATGTTGTTACTACGTACCCCGGAAATGAGATTCTCATCCACAAAGCATGTCGTGTCTCCATCGCTCGAAGAGAATGCCGGATGACTTAGTGTGCCGACCATGCGGGGGTGGCATCATTGCTATCTCAAGGAGTTTTCATAGGTTAGTGGTCCCAGAACGAAAGCAAATGCGTCATCCGCCTCGATGAACTGCAGCTCTATCTGAAGAGCGCAGTGATCAGTTGTGGGCAGTGGGTTGAGGCTAGAAAATAAGAAGCGGAATGATATCCCCTGGAAACCTCGAGGACAGTCTCGCGTGCTATTTTTGCCACCACAATAGTCCAATCCAGGCTTCAGGCAGGCTTGACATGGATGTCTGTAATAGTTACTGCTACACTGCTTGACAGCTTGGTCGCGCTATTCCGACATCAACCCGGAAAATCCTGCCAGTATGCGAAACCAATCCTTGGAGGGACCGGAAGAGACCCATCTCGAATTGTGTACTCCCGATTGGAAACTCGTGATCGGCTACCAAATGGCAGTAAATTGTTGCCGATCATCCGGGCTAGAGCTGCTCTTTCAACGGCGAAATAATGTAAATATACGTAATCCACGATATGTGGCTCCGAGAAAATTCACTTGCCGTGGCGGTAGTATCCGGGTGAATCTCTTGGCCATGTGGCATTTGGACATTTGGACCAAAATTTTCGAACGCTTCTGCAACAAGAAAGACTTGCATGAGAAGGTATTATTTTTACACATCGATTTCTCTCGCTGCCAAATACATAAGTCCTCACGAGATGCCTCATATATGTGTATTATACTTCTACCATGAAGATCTGCCAAGAGTCGCCATCTGGATCTCATTGATATTACACATTTAGAGCCATTCTGAGAATTCTTGAAGTCGATAATTCCATAATTCCTCAATATGTGGTTCATTCAAGCTCTTTTGCTTGTCTTCTGTGTCGGGAAGACTCTGGCTCATGCTGATGCAGGTATACCAAAGCTGGCCGGTGCCCGAAGATTTCTGAGCGAATTCTCTGGTGAAAGACTATGGGAACGGCGCTCTCGAGTTCGTGGTCTAGAGAACTCTGACGGATCACAGCACGTAAAGGAGAAGGAGTCCCGGAAAGAGCTGAAGGGGCGAGAGAACAAGAGCGGTCAGTGTGGCCCAGGGTATGGGTCCTGTGCTTCCGGATATTGCTGTTCTCCAGAAGGGTGAGTTTCTTGGATATCCTCTACCGTTCGTCAGATCTCCTGCTGATTATATACAAAGCTGGTGCGGCTTGGGCTTTAATTATTGCTATTCGCCTGGATGTCAACTCAACTACGGGTCCGGCTGCGATGGAAATCAGAAACCCTCAGGCGTTGACACATCGACAATCGCGAGACCTAAAATTGGGAGTATCCCTTACGGAGGTGTGGGAATTTATGATTGTGTTAACCCCGGAGACATTGCTGTAACATTCGACGATGGTCCTTATAATTTCACGAGCGACCTACTGGACAAGCTTGCCGTAAGAAGAAACAGTGACCTACAGCGTTGGGATGTTATGTTAATCTGAGGTAGACGTATGATGCGAGAGCTACTTTCTTCATTACGGGTAATAACATGCACAAGGGGATGATCAACAATGCATCCCTACCATGGACATCAATTATACAGGTTCGGAATCCCCTTGCATTCTTTTCATGATACAGGTATGGCTTCTAACGGTGTGTAGCGGGCGGCTGCCGAGGGTCATCAGATAGCCAGTCATACTTGGTCTCATGAAAACTACAGCACTTTGAGCACTGCTCAATTTAAAGACCAGATGATTTGGAACGAGATTGCCTTCAACGACATTCTGGGCTACTTTCCTACCTATATGAGGTCGGAGCCCCGAATATCCACAATACCCGATATCTTGTGCTGATTCTAAGACAGACCCCCTTATTCGATATGTCCTACCAACACGTGCGGAGCACAACTAGCCACCCTGGGCTACCATGTCGTTTATTTCGACCTAGACACGCAAGGTTACCTGAATGACGACCCAACCTTGATCCAAAACTCGAAGGACATATGGGACGCTGCTATCGATGGATCCAATACATGCACGGACAACTTCTTGCAAATCGAGCACGATACGCATTACCAGACAGTCTACAACCTCACGGACTACGTTCTCACCTCCCTATTCAATCACGGTTACAGATCTGTAACCGTAGGCGAATGTCTGGGTGACCCTCCCGCGAATTGGTACCGAGCCGGCAGCAAAGCAGTCCCGACATACACCTTCAGTACGAGAACACCCACCGGCACCGGCGTTTGCGGCAGCTCAACACCAACCGGAACCGCGGTGAGCACAGATGGTTCATGCGGAATCGGAGTTACTTGCCAGGGATCTTCGTATGGCAATTGTGAGTACTGTCCTGTCCCATAAAGATTACAAGACTAATGCAATCCGTAAGGCTGTTCTTCCTACGGGTATTGTGGCGCGTCTATCGCATATTGCGGCTCGGGCTGCAACCCCGAATTCGGCTCCTGTACTGAAGCTGATTCGCCATTGCCAAGTGATTCCCCCATTCCGACACAGACGCCTGCCCCGACCACGACTGCGGCTACCTTTATAGCCTCGACGACGAGTGATCAGTCGTGAAATCGTAGGACGCCGCCTGCAAATCAAGCATGACTATACCTCTAAGCTGCATCTTTGAATAACAATGATCTAATAATAGGGAGACAAGCGTGCAGTGTTCTGGCTAGGCTCAGCTTCTTGAATAAAACCCGTTACGTGCCACCAGGGAGACTATTCGTCATGACTATAATTTGAAAGCTGATTAAAAAGGGAGAATGACGGAATTGGAATTCGGATTGTATGGCGCTCTTTCCTAATCTTGTACAACAGTAATAACTTCAATTCTTCGGTATTCATCGGCTGACTGGTGAGCAAACCCCCTTGAACCTCAGGTTCGTAGAGCATCACAAAAACTGTTTTGTGAAAGATTGGAAGAGCGGGATCTTATCATTTTAGTTGGTTAGAAAAAAATACCATGTCTCACGTAGACCATGCGAAATGTCTCAATGTGAGGAAGACCTGCAGCTTGTACCTGATGGTTGTCTTACCCGAGCATGTTGTAATACTTGAGAGACAGAGAGACGAATGGGATTAGATAGACAGACCTTGATGTACCTGAGCATCACCTCACCTTATCAGCCTGGGTTAGGGTTGATGTCTCCCCCACTGCTTCATTGGCGGTTGGTAGATCCAGAACCCCCTATTCAAGCACGTGTAATAGACACGAGTGACACATAGAAAACACGATGATCTTTGAGATCATTGTGAGTACACTAGTGCTTAATGAAGACAAACAATTATCTAATCGAAAGAAAACCTCATGATCCTGCGATTTGAGGTAAGATAATTTACAAATACGTCTGCATTGACTGGCGGACAGGGCCATCTCGCTGAATTGGGAGGCGGCGTCTTCCGGAGCGCATCGGTCGCCACCTGCGGAGACACTGAAGGCTGCCGGGGTCCTCCTCCCTAGCTAGCCCCCTAAAAGGCGCCCTCCGACGCTATGATACGCCGAACAGTGCAGCCCTCACCCCGGTCGGATGGACTCCCTTTGCCCATCGTCCCATGTTTTCCTGCCGTGCCGGACGTCTGCTTTGCTTTTGCTTTTGGGCCGAATTCTGGTAGATCTAGATAAGTAAGTAGTGAGGCAATTACTACCAGTAGGCGATTGAGATAGGTTGTGGGTCTCCGATCTAGATTTAAGGAAAGTTCCAGTTCACAGAGGGGAAACTATAAAGCAAGCCGGATTCGCTGATCGTACGTCTAATCAACTCTCTCCTCTATTCTGGTTCGGATATCTGCTGCATCATCATCTTAGATTTCATCTAGTGCTCTGCTCTCCTGTTTCCCACTTGTGATTTGCGGGACAATCATTTCTCTTTCAGCTCTCTCATCGTTACCGGCATTGTCACACTAGATAAGCTTCCTGTACCCCTGACATCCCGCTCCTGATTCACATTCCACATCGACTGGGGAGCCTCTGTAGTCTCCTGTAACATTATTAGAACCCCCCCTTTTCTTCTTGGATCTTTGTAAACCACTCGCAACCAGCAACAAACACAACCCAGAAACAAAAGCAAATCAAATTATCAGCATGCCTGTTCTCGCATCAGCACGTTACGGCAAGGACAATGTCCGCGTCTACAAGGTTCAACGGGATGAGGCGTCGGGAACACAAACAGTGACGGAGATGACGGTATGCTGCCTCCTAGAAGGCAAGATCGAGCAGTCGTACACGGTGGCGGACAACAGCTGCGTGGTCGCAACAGACTCAATCAAGAACACCATCTACATCAAGGCGAAGGAGCACCCCGTCAACCCGCCGGAGCTGTACGCAAGCATACTGGGGCAGCACTTCCTCGACACGTACGCGCACATCAGCACGGCGCACGTCGACGTCGAAGTCAAGCGGTGGACGCGCATGGAGATCGACGGCAGGCCGCACCCGCACAGCTTCTACCGCGACGGCGAGGAGACGCGCAACGTCTCGGCGACGGTGTCGCGGGCGTCCGGCATCGAGATCCGCAGCTCGCTGGCGGGGCTGCTCGTGCTCAAGAGCACCGGGTCGCAGTTCCACGGGTTCGTGCGCGATGAGTTCACGACGCTCGGAGAGACGCGGGATCGCATCCTGTCGACGTCGGTCGACGCTACGTGGAAGTGGGAGCCGATTGCCTCGCTGGATTCCCTGCAAAAGAACGTTGGCATGTTCGACAGCGCATTTGATGCTGCTCGTGCTATTACTATGAAGACTTTCGCCGAGGAGGATAGCCCATCGGTGCAGAACACCATGTATAAGATGTGCGAGAAGATTCTTGACGCAGTGCCCGAGGTGGCTACCGTCTCGTATTCACTACCGAATAAGCACTACTTTGAAATCGGTAAGTTTTTCTTTTGCCTACGATATAATTTATTACAACTTTATAGCTTCTCGCCGCCCGTTCAACCTAGACTTCTCTGCTAACCATTGCTGTCTTGGTAGACCTCTCGTGGCATAAAGGACTTAAGAACACTGGCAAGGACGCCGAGGTTTATGCCCCCCAATCTGGACCAAACGGTCTCATTAAATGCGAAGTCTCGCGTTCGTAGACTGATCAAGACATTGCCTCTTCCTTCGTCATTATTTGGAGGGAGCCTTTCTGCACGCGGCACTGGCATATCTGGAGTTTACGGTTTAATGACTGGATTTCCTCTGGGTGTATTAGGGATAGGTATTTCGATTTCTGGACAGGCTTGTACCTGGGTTAAATACCCATAAGAGTAGTGAAACGTTACGATCATTCCGGATGCATCACTTGACTTGCAGTACGATAGCATATTCAAGCTAGAGGGGGTATCACACTTCATAATAGAGTCGGCTTATGCCTCTCGCTTTTGTACCAGTTCTCATTTGTGAATGAATGTCATGCGAGTATGTGTATGGATTCAAAAATACATGTTGTGATCTGGTATCAAATTAGTATTTGATCCAAATTGGGAATGTTCTCAGGTATTCCGTAGTATGTATACATAGTGTAGTACAAAGCAGATATACACTTCAAGCTCACGCTATGGCAAGCAAGGATAGACAAGCTTTGGCACATGCTGTCTTGATGTCCACTGTCTTTCTTCAATCGTCCATTTCTCCGGCGCTTATATCCGCGCGTTATCGGCCTCCCGAATAGCCTTCACGGCGTCCTCCCAGCCCGTCTCTCCAACCTTAACACCACTAAACTGCAACAGATTTCTCTTGTAGGGGTGGGCATCTCCCTCGAAAGCCTTGAGGCGAGCCAACCGCTTGTCCCGTAGCCTGTTCTTGGGGAGCATACCGGAGACGGCCTTGCGCAGGATCTCGGCACCGCCGTGTTTGGCCATGAGCACATCCATGGTGACGGAACGCAGGGACCCAGGGCGGGTGTTGTGACGGTAGTAGGTCTTCTGCCACTTCTTACGGCCCGTGACGTGGAGAGCGGCGCAATTGGTGACGACGACGTAGTCGCCGCAGTCGGTGGACGGGTCCCATATGGGCTTGTGCTTGCCCATGAGGATGGTGGCGATGCGCGAGGCCAGGCGGCCTAGGGATGGCGGCGTCACACCGGGTTGTGTCGAGAGCGTGGGGTGCAGGGCGGAGGCAGAGACGTGATGCCATGCTCTGGAGTAGGCGAGCTTGGTCTGCATTGACTGTGTTAGCAAGGAAAAGAGATTCGTTGAGGTAGCAGGCAATGTGAACTCACGAGCCCTATTGTTTGCGACATGTTGACGGCTCTTGAGGGAGCGACTCCCTCTCAATTGACCAACCAGTCAGTCAGGCCAAGGTGCAAGTCAAATTGTACTCTGGGAGCAAATCCAGGGTCAGTTTCCTACAAAGAGGCGATCTTGAAGCTGAGCTGCTGTACTTTACTGAGTGACATGCGCGCGTTAGGAGAATTTGGCTGGGGGTCACGTGTCTAATCGATAGATTGAGCTTGATCGAGGTACCGCGAAAGGTAAACTCCGACTTTTGGAGCTGATAACTCCGGCGTGTGCCGATGGTACCTAGGTCGTGCCTCACTGTGGAGTCCAGCATGACTGGAGCAGCGGGTATCTCTGGAATCGTAATAGAATCTTCGATTTCAAAGCAATGTTGTGGTCCCATATTGTGCCGGGCAATCAGTTAATAATATGTCACTAATTCCACATGTATTCACCAATGATTTTTTATGATGCTGAACAAGTTGTTCACCGTTCCTCAAACCCGTAGATCACTGACTGTTCTCTTCACTTCTACGACGTGCGCTTTAGTGACAACTTCGTACTTCTATTCTTTGCAGTATCGTGACAAAAAACCAAGACGAAACCCCACCACCTCCCCCCCTTCATTGCAAACTACCAATCCCGCGATGGCCCAAAATAAAATCAAGACGCCGTTCGAGGTTCGTTGGCATTTGAAGTTTGATCCGTTGTGTCACCGAGAAGAAGCCCTCCCTTCTTTCTGTTGTTATGTCATTTGTCATAACTCCCAAACCGGTAATTCAGAGGCTGATGAAACAATCGATTACAGACGTTGTTCGCAGTCCACATGACTTGCGACCATTGTGTCAAGTCCGTTTCAGACGCCCTCTTGAGCCTTGAAGGAATCACCAAGGTCGATGCCAATCTGAAAGACCAGTTGGTTGCAGTGGAAGGAACAGGTAAGGGTCTTGCCTCGTCAAAACCCATATGCACAGTGCCCCCCACGTGTATGGGTGGTAGCATTGCATTTGAGCCTTCGAGAAGGACTGCCTCATCCTTCATCTGATGATGAACCAGGAGCTCGGTAACTGACATCAGGGTCTTATCATGACAGCTGCGCCGTCTGCCATTGTCAGTGCTATCGAAGCTACAGGCAGAGACGCTATATTACGAGGATCGGGAGCATCAAACAGTGAGTTGTACATGTCATTTTGTTTCTCCTGAATCAATGTATTCCCGACTCCCTATGCCAACTCCACAATCACATCATCTAAACAGGATTAAGTTCCTAGTTTCAAGATAATGAGATGCAGCTGAGAGAGTTGAAGCAATGCCCTATTGCTGGCGTTTCAGTCATATGACTAACAGCCGAAATCTTTAAACCATTACCAGGTGCGGCTGTATGTATCTTGGAAACATATCATCGAGATGTACACGGTGGTGAAGCGTTGGTGCCTGCGTCAGAGAATTCGGCAGCCAGCAATAGAGAAGTCAGGGGTTTGGCCCGTATGGTTCAGGTATCCCCTGCAACTACACTCGTTGATCTGACCGTACGTGGAGTCGCGCCTGGAAAATACAATGCGAGCATACGAGAATACGGCGATCTTAAATTTGGAGCAAGTTCTACAGGTCCTGTCTGGGCGAGTGGGAATGGTACTACGCAGCCTCGAGGCGTCCTTGGCTCGATAGAAGTCGGATCAGACGGCCGAGGTGCCGTCTTCCTCGACCACCCATTCCAGGTTTGGGAAGTTATCGGCCACGCCATGGTTCTGTCGAGCCAAGAAGAAGGCCACGGCGAGCTGAAGAATGACGAAAACACGGTAGTGGGCGTCATCGCTAGGAGCGCTGGCATGTGGGACAATGATAAAACGGTTTGTTCTTGCTCTGGCAAGACTTTGTGGGAAGAGAGAAAAGACGAGGTCAAAAAAGGCATGATATGAAATAAGGCATATTGCATAAAGGATTTCAAGCATTAGGATATGGATGACTCGGCTGGTATGCTGTCGTCCGAACTGAACCGTGCATACATGTACCCCCTCGTCCTCTTCAGCTCTTCAGATTCAATGTGACCTCAACTTGAGATTCAAGGACATGTCTCTTGGAGGCTTAGCCAATGAACTTCAATAAGCCCAGCGATAGAATCACAAATTCAGGGGCGACATTTCGTTATCCGTCTAAAGATAACAAACGAGCTCGTGTAAGCCCACGCAAGTGATGAGGCCATCACATCGTGCCCTGTGTCGTTCGATAAGTTGGATTGGTGGAACGACTGACTATCAGGTCATCCCTAATGCGCACGACTTAACACCCATCTTCTCGAAGCTATGCTGAAATTGGAGGATAGTAGGATTTTAGGTTCAAATGCAAGCAACATCATTCTTCACCTTCAAGGGAGAGCAGAACCTCCGTCGGGGGTACTCGAGGTGGATCGGGTTATAAGCTTGATTCAAAGTTGACACTGCATGAAACAAGGCCAAACAATTGCAACGCCCACTTCCGCGACTTATAAAACAGCAAGGCTTCAGGATGAATAAAGTGCTTCATCGGTTCCTCCCGAAACCCACTATGACCAAAGCAGTAACGTACGAGAAGACAGGAAAGGAAGCAAGATGGTAGATCTCTCAGGTAACTTGGCGATCTCAAGATGCTGTCAAGAAAAAAAATGACTTGGGATGTGAGATGATGGTCATTCCGGGATATTAGCAATGCAACCCTTAATTCCAGAGGTCTACTCCGGATGCACACAGTATTTGGCTGCTGGGTAAATCCACAACTCAGACGAACCCTGGCACATATATGTAGGGAGGGTAACCATTTACGTCTTCATGCGCAAAAGATACTACCAATGCCTTGTGCATCCTATCTTAGAGCTATGCCTCGCTGTCCGGGGTGGGTTTGAAGACAGCCACGCGTACGAATGCACCCGTGCTTTCGACGCATATCTCAAGGCCGGTAAGAGGGAATAGAATATTTGCTCCGTGTATGTCATCGCCACAGAAGCGGACCTTGTCGACGAAGCTACCTTCTGGAGAGGTTACGTATGTCCCCATGGTGCAATCTCCCCGAGCACTGGCCTAACTTCATTGGACATGCACGTGAAGATCACCTGCATGCTGCGTGGCCGCGATCCGTTGAAGAATGCGACATGGTCCTCGTCAAGTGCACACTACATGCAATCACCCAGCGGTAGGTCATTGCGCGGGGGCATGGAACCTCGACCAGTATTGGTATGCTGGTCACACTGACCTGGGGTGTAATGAGAGATATGGGTAGGGTATTGTCAATTAACGTGCCAATCAGCAACTAACCCTGCGGTGACGAGGAAGATATCACCATCTTGATAGCGTGGTAAAGAAGCATGTAACGCGTCACCGACATCTTTGACTTGGCTCGGTCACACACGAAATCAAAGTGTATGTCAACATATTGCACCAATGGATACACAGATGATCCAGTATCGCAAAGGGTCTAGACATACCATAGATGGAGAGGCTGAAATTTAGACCTGGGGAAAGCATGGGGAGTAAACGAATTGGAGAGACTCGTAGGCTTTTGACTTCCCTTATGGCCTAGCTCTTCACTCTCTAAAAATAACCAGAGTCCTGCCCTTTCCTCCGAACTTCCTCCCATCCTAATCACTCTGCATAGTCGTATTTTAGTCTACATTCCATCACCTCGATATCTACATTCCATCACCTCGATAATATCAATCACATGAAAACTATTGACAACGTCGGCGCTTAGAATGAAAGACCAATTGAAGCCCGAGGTACCATTCACGATGCCCAGAACTGCCACTTTGGGCCATGATGCACACATGGGATGAACAAGAGTCTTACTGTTTAGCGCGCAAAGGCCTCCTTGGCAGCGATCATATTATGCACCACACTTGTGGTAATCTTCTAGCATCTCATCTGCTTAAGGTTCACTCCGTACCCCGTTTAGCCTAACGTAAGATCTCTTTACATCTAAGAGAGAGAGAGGGAGAGGGAGAAGTCTGCCAAACCGAAAATTCCGAATGCCAAGGGGTTCGCATGCCCTCGTAAAAAATGAAAGAAAACCCATTGCTGTGGTCTTCTCCGCCAAAGCTAACAGGCCGCCCCCCTGTTCCACTCAGCATCGGCCAATATTTTACGCGCCCTTGGAACGCCTGGCGTCCCAAGCCAGCACATCGCGCCGAGCCCTGTAATCCAATCATTGGGCAGCCGAGACCCCCCTTGAGACACTACCCGCTCGAAAAATGACAGAGCCAATTCGTTTCCGTTCCACATTACAAGTTATGCGACGTTCTACTTTGGAACAAGCCTTTGGGGCCCGTCGATCCTGGTCGGCAGTGAAAGAGTGATTCCTGGCTGTTGCTTGCTTGCTTCCTAGATGCTATCATCACCTGAAGGATTCATTATGAAGAATGGTGCCACGAAAAGCTATCGTAACTGATAAATCAGCAACATCAGATGACATGTAGCCACGGAGAAAGTCCTGGAGGCATCAATCATCAGTCTCAGAGCTAAGCTTTGTTACCTCGGACTTGATACGGAGGGGTTGTATGACAACAAGTCAAGTTCCTCCTGTGGCTGTAGCACGAATGTCTAAGCTGGGAGAGATCTGATAGAATTTTATCTCCTTAGGTTCTTTAATAAGAACAACCTAGTAGCAAACAGAACGAAACTGATAACTCATTTACAAGCCTGTTCATCTCAGCTGGATCCCACCATCTCCGAGTCCTTAAAATTGCATGTCACAGCTAGAGGCACACTTGAGATCTGTGAGGCGGACCCTCTATTCCCCCTGACCCCTGTCGACTTGGCTTCTGACAGGCGGCATCATCGTTTGAAGTCTTGACCAGTCCCATAAGACCCCCGGGCGTGGCAGGTCACGGCACACGTATCCATACTGCATAATTCTCAACCAGTCCCAGCCCTCATTTAGACCACCAATTTCAAGCCGATCACCCGATAACTGTTTGCGAGAAGAGCCTGTAGTCTCGGTCTTTTCCTCTACCTTACTCTTCTCATCTACGTAGACGCTGGCTCCTTTCCTCGACATCCCAATAACACCTTCTCGGGACCAACCGTGTTAGCTATCAAAACTATCGGTGCTAGTCGCTACTAACAGCACATCTGGATCGCCTTCCGCGCGCTGGCGGCACAGACATTCAACAAGTAAAGGTCGAGAACCTGACTACCGGCACGAAAGGATTGACCGTCGATTGTGCATCTGCACCTACCTACATATATATCCAACCAACCTCCCGATCGACTCTGGTTCGTTCCAGAAGCGCCCTGAAGCCTTAGCAACCAACAGACCACATGGTATAAGCCGCACTTACACTCGCATACTGAAAATATAACAATCGAGAAGAGAACCTGGGGAACGTGGTATCAATTCGAACATATTGGACATTGTCTTTTATTTACTGCTTGGTCTAGCGGATAGAGAGCGGGGAAAACTGAACCCTCCTAACCTTTACTATTTCTGTCGGAGCTGTATACTAGTTCGGTGGAAACGACCATTGATAAAAGAGTCGAGCCCCCGCCACCCGCCATTGGCAACGCAGCACACGTGGACGCCGAATGTCTACGATACTAGAAGCAAATTCGGATTGAAACCTTGGGAATCACGGCCAATTTCGGCGTTTTGACGCACCTATTGCCGGCAGAATCTAAGGGCATTTGACTATTTGCTGATTGACTCTCTACAATGTCTTTGAAACAGGCAAGTTGATACAGCAGTCCATACATAACCTCACGAGTTGTGGCTGACAGTAATGTTCTCGTAGGAGATAGAGACTTGGGTAACGGCCCTTGGCCGTTACGACAACAACGAATTCGAGGAAGCTCTGAATGAATTTGGTGGCATATCCGACACATCCAAGATCCTGTTCAACATGGGAGTCATCCATGCGACACTTGGTGAACATGAGAAAGCCGTAGGTCATCATACATAAGCTCTGAACAGGATCATCTTCTAACGGAAGATAATAGGTCGAATGCTACCAAAGAGCCATCCGACTGGATATGTATCTTGCAGTTGCATATTTTCAGCAGGGTGTATCGAATTTCTTGCTTGGCGACTTCGAAGAAGCCCTAGCCAACTTCAACGATACATTGTTGTATCTCAGAGGAAACACCATGATCGATTACGCACAGCTGGGTCTGTTGTTCAAGTTGTATTCGTGTGAAGTGTTGTTCAACCGCGGTTTGTGTTACATATACCTGCAGCAAAAGGAAGCAGGCATGCAAGACCTGAGCTATGCTGTGAAGGAGAAGGTAGTGGAGGATCATAATGTCATCGACGAGGCTATTCGAGAAGAAGCCGAGGTACGATATAGTTCTCTGCATCCTGGTAGCGTGTCTAACGTCGAATAGGGTTATACCGTGTTCTCGATACCAGTTGGCGTAGTTTACAGACCCAACGAAGCGAAAGTGCGGAATCTGAAGACGAAGGACTATCTAGGCAAGGCCCGCCTGGTTGCGGCTTCAGATCGATCGAATGCGTTTACAGGCTTTACTGGATCGGAAATCAAAAACGCGGGGAGGGCATCTGAGAAGGATGACCGACCTGTCGAAAACGTCTCATTCGCAGCCACGAACCTGGTTAAGCCTGGTCTTCAAAGCAGGAGACAACAGTCAGAGCCTCCTAATGGTCGCAACGCTTTCCCTCCAACGCCGCCACCTGAGAATGATAAGCCACCCACAATGAGCCGAGGAGCTTCGGTTCGAAACGGTCCTAAACCTATGCCTGCAAAACTTAACATACCCGATCCTTCTCGCAGTAATAAGTACGAAAAGACGAGCTCTCCTCAAAATGACCGCAGAATGCCTGGAAGAGCAGCATCTGAAGCACGTTCACCTCCGCAGCGTAGCTACTCGCGCCGTGATGCAGAGCAACCCAGAAGTCAAGCTTCACGGAATGACGATGATAACTACCCCGATGATGTTTACGATATGTATGGTGGTGGGGACGGACGAAGATCACAAGGGACTAGACGCAACCAGCCGAGGTACATCGAAGAGGAAGCGGAAGTCAGTGAATATGATTCCTTTGACGAGGGCGACTTCGAGATGGTTTCCTCAAATCGAAGAATGGGCTCGTCCTCAGCTGGCGGCTCAACTCGTGGTGGCTCAAGGCGACCAGACGTTCGGAAGATCAGGGTCAAGGTACATGCCGAAGATGTCCGATTCATCATGGTTGGCACCGCAGTCGAGTTTCCCGACTTTGTTGACCGGATCCGTGAGAAATTCGGTATACGGCGTCGTTTTAAGATCAAAGTGCGGGACGAAGACTCGCCGGAATCGAACGACATGATCACTATGGGAGACCAGGATGACTTGGAAATGGCTATCAGCACGGCGAAGCAGATTGCGCGGAAGCAGAGACAGGATACGGCAAAGATGGAGGTGAGTTTATGCGACGGAGAGCCTTCTCGCTCGCGGCATACGAGTACTGACTTGATATCGCAGATTTGGATTCAAGAAATATAGACATTCTCAAGTCATTTACGGCGACGACATATTACTGCACAGATCATGAACCACGATACCCCATCATTGCGACACGAGACGACGTAATGACAGAAATTCTTTTGGTGACACCTGACCAGGCGACTCATCTCACTTTTCACCTTTCCACTTGCATACAACCTTCAAAGCATACTCCCACTTTCACCGTCCATTGTTCTTATCAACCAAGTGTTGACCTGCACAATGATAAATCCCATCTATCGCTCTGAGACGCCCCTGGGTTGAAACAAGAAGAGTTTCAATCGGATCTATCAGCAATGCATAATCCCAGCCCGCACCTGATTGCAGAAACATCAACAGGAATTTAATATCTGTTCTGTTACTCGAAGCCATCAACGGCGGCCTTCCCATTTTGGTTATCCGATGATGTTCTTCGGCTCTATTTCACCTTCCTTGGTAGTGAGTTATCATAGTGCCTTAGAGAAAAGGAAAGCATATCATCTAGCAATGCCCTCAATGTCATTATATCATCATTAGATACACCTTTGCTTGTTTGTCATTTTAGTTTATTAGAGTTGAGCACCTGGAAAAAGACCTACCTGTATTTTACATATTCATGCTTCTAAGAAATAATTTTGCATGTGATTCTACATGTACGGAGTATATCTCCGATTTGACCATCAATGAAGAGTAAATGCACTGGCTCAGAAATAGATCTACTCGCGCAGTGCTGGAGTTTCTCCCTGTGCTGGAAGCGACACTTGAGGCACTCTGAGAGAATGAGACTTCAACCTCATGTGTTGCATCAAGTATCATAGTGAGCTGAGGGTAGTAGGACCTCAGGGTTAGAGTGTCTTATCGCTATCGGAGTTAGCGCAAGTTATTTATACCCCAAACGACCCAAATCCAGCTGAGGGGTACGGTGGATTGTCTGCCTGGGGCAGCAGGTATAGGCCGAGCTGGTTAGATTAGACCTGGTGCTCGTCGTAGCTTCTGCCAAGAGCTTCGGTGTGTCTCTTATCGACTTCAAACCTCCACGCCGCCACCTTCATCATCATCATCATCATCATCTTTTATCATTCTTTACTCCTTCACTTGTGCCTAGCTCCAAGATATGTGTGAAATTATTGGGTCGTTTCTTTGACAGCAGCGGCGACTTTTGTTCCTTAACTATAAGTTATCTTCTTAACTGAGGCCCGACTTATTCAATGACCTATCTCTCCTCCTGTAACGGCATCCCATCGTGATCCAATCGCTCGCCACGAACCGCGTTGTTGTCCTCGGTCTTGTCGCGCAAACTTCATCTGCGTCGCTACTTCTCCAAACTTGTCACCAACCTTTCCACTTATCCAGAGCCGAGTCGCGACTACAACCGGATACATCTATGCAACCGCCATTAGTATTTATTAAGTCCCACGCGGGCATTGGGTTGGGTTTGGCACCATGTTCATCACATCTGGGACAACGCCCTCCCAGAAGCCGGCAAGCAACCAGCCTGCTGCGTCTCTGAACCCCTCCGTCGCCCCGTCGCGACAAAGCCTCGATAGAGATGGCGGACTCCATCCCCCAGCCTCCAACGTCAACCCGCGGAATCTCTCCTCCTCCAACTTATCCTTCGCACCCCGCGGCTCCTCTCTCAACCCCTCCTCCGTCGCCCCGGGCTCCTTCAGCTCTGAATTGCGAAGTCAGATGAACCAATCTCGATCTGGTTCACGCGCTGATATATATAACCTGGAGAAGCTCGACGAAGACGACGAATTCATTGCCGAGAACATCCTCACCTCGCTCAAGGATTCCCTCAACCGTGAAATGAAAATCAAAGAAGGGAGTGAGAATCTCCTTGAAGCCTTGAATGTCAAGAAGGCAAAGCAAACCAAAGAACAACGTGCTAGGGTCGAAGCCGAGCTTGGGAACTCCAACACGAGAATCAGGGACTTGAGGCAGCAGATTGCCGATTTGCAGACAAAGGTCACCCCCAACACACCCAAAAAGAATCGAAATGAAGGTCTACTGCACCAGAATGGTCTGCGATCACCGCCTAGTGTGTCGAGGAGCGGAGCCGATTCTGATCTAGATGAGCCCACGGAATCACCAACTTTCGCCCTTGCCGAGATTCTCCAGGCCCTTGAGGTTGAAGGCATGACCCCCGAGTACTACGTCGGTCGAGCTAACAATTTGGTGGATCTCTTCAAGAGGTACCCTACATTGAAGTATGATTTAGTTTGGTCTGTCTTTGGTGATCGTATGCAGGTCATGCTCCTCAGTGGCAGTCGAGAGGTGGTCGCCTCGGCTTATCGGATGCTTCGATACGCTATCTCTGATTTGGCTTCGCTAAAGAGGATCCGATCCCTCAATACCGATTACATGGTCGTGGTTTCTCTTGCAAAAGATCGAAAAGCTGATGTCGAGCGCGAGCAAGCTCTCAAATTCGTCAGGGCCTTCTTAGATGTCAAAGACGGGGCGCGAGAGGTGTCGCGGGCAGTTGTGAGAACCATTGCCGCCGTAGCTGGGCATCTAGACGACAGATTACGCCCAATATGTATCGAGACACTTGCCGAACTTCTCCTTCGAGATCCTGCGCTACTCATCGCATCTGGAGGTCTGCCTTCTCTCTCGGAAGCTCTCTCCGAGGGGAGCTATAGTTCCCCTGAATCTCTATCGGCAACTTTTCTCTTTCTCCTCGACGCACCCCAGACACGCAAGTACATGCGACCAGGGTATGACTTGGAAGTCATGTTCACGGCCTTTACGGATGTCCTATACACTTATGAATCAGCCGTGAAACAGAATGCAAAAGCCATATCCTCGGCCCTGAAGTCATGGTCGGGACTTATGACTTTAGCGATGTATGACTTCAGGGCAATACGATCCCTAATCACCAGCTTAAGCCTACCCAACAACAACATCCAGAACACTATCCTGGATCTACTCTACTCACTTCTTCGGATCAAGCCTCCGTCATGGGCTACTTCATATCTTGCCGGGCGCCGCCTCACGACTTATGGAAGAGTAGCTACCTTGAAATCTGCGGCATCTACCAAGGACCAGGCGGGCTATGAGGATGATGGCGCAGAGCAAAACTTTGTCGACCATTATACCGCTCTTCTCTTGGCCATCTTTATTAAAGCCGACATGATGCCAAATTTACTACAGATCGCACAAAATGCAGACGATCCTACATTGAAGAGAAAGTCCACGCTCCTGATAGGAGAATCATTGAAACTCGCCAGCCGACTTTTACCAGCTTCTTCGAGCAATGACCTTCAACTGCTGCCAGAATTATTTTCCGCGGCAGCTCAATTTGAGACTGAACAACGGTACAACGCCACCGGTATTGTCTATCAGATTAATACTGTCAGTCGAACTCTTCATCGGTCATCTACTGGCGGCTATACACCTGGAGGAATTTCCGCGGGTTTGACAGAAATGGCGAGTTCCTTGGATGACGGACAGAAGAATAATAGCCTAGTAAATGCTGACGATGCCACCTTTCGCCAACTTTTGATCGACTCGGGCGTTCTCGGCAGTTCAAATCCCCTGAAATGGAAGTGGGATGTCATACTCAAGATTACTGAAGGCCCGCTAACAAATGGTAAGCGGTTAGAGGAAGCCATCAAAGCCTCCAAATTCATGAAGAGGCTCGTAGGCTTTTACCGTCCTTTTAAGTATAGGTTCTCTGAAATGCCAAACACGCGCAATACGCAGAAATATGTCAGAGCAGGCTGTGCTTTGATGCACACTCTCTTGCAAACAGCAGAGGGCATCAGGCATCTCACGGACAATAAACTCCTTAGGCAGGTAGCCGAGTGTCTGGCCCAATGTGACCCCGTAAGTATCTTTCCACCTCTTAGTCAGTCTATGAACCTTGCACTCACCAAAGCAGAAAAGCGGTCTGACGGCCCAATTCCCACTGTTCTCCAGCGATCGGATCACTGATACCCTCTGTGGCGGATACTTTCCAATGTTGGGTGTTTTAACCGCTGATCCCAGGGGCCTCCAGATGCTCGAGAAATGGCGAATCTTCAACATGATGTATCACATTGTGGATTTAAACCAACGTCCTGACCTCGCTAAGCTGCTTCTATCTAATCTCGATTATAGCCTACTAGGGCATCCGCGAGTTATTTTGTCAAAAGCTCTTACCGTAGCCCCCAAGGATATGCGAATCCATGCAACAAACATACTTAGAAAGTACGCCATTCCTCAACGGCTTACGACCTCGGGCCAGATTATATCGGATGCAAAATGGGCGATTCAGTATTTGGTCACCCAACTGTATGATCCAGACATCGAGGTTGGTGCCACTGCTGTCAAGATTCTAGAGAAGGCTTGTAATAGCAAACCTCTTCTCGAATACATTGTCGAATGCCGGCCTGCTCTCGATCATCTCGGGGAGATTGGAGCTCCGTTACTCCTCCGATTTCTGTCCACGTCCATAGGCTATCACTACCTTGATGGCCTTGACTACATCAGCAACGAGATGGATGATTGGTTTCTAGGCCGCAACGATGCCTATGTTAGTCTTATTGAGGCGAGTTTGGCTCGTTCTTTCCTTGAAGATGTTCATAGGCATCAAAATCGTCTGAGTATCTACGGCGAGGAGGAAGACGAGGATCATGAGAATCACATACCTCCACACTTCTATCGTGAATTAACCCGGACGAAAGAAGGATGTCAGCTCCTTGAAGACAAAGGTCATTTCCTGGACTTCGCATCTACGATCAAAGAGTACGGAATGCAGTCAGACGACAGAGAACTCATTACTAAAGTCAAAGGGTGCCTGTGGGCTGTGGGCAACGTGGGCTGCATGGAACTAGGAGCCCCTTTCCTCGAGTCCACGGACGTAGTAGAAAGCATCGTGCAAATCGCAGAGTTTCACGAAGTGATGAGCCTTCGAGGCACCGCCTTCTTTGTTCTAGGTTTAATCTCAAGATCGGTTCATGGGCTCGAAATTCTCTCAGAGCATGGCTGGGACTCTAATACTACAATGCTAGGGAAATCATCTGGTTTCTGCATCCCCTCAGACCTCTCCAAACTCTTCTCATATAGAGCCTGGAAGCACGAGACTCCAATATCCATCGTCTTACCGGATGCACAGACTACAATACCCGAAACCTCGACGATCGATACCAATGAGGAAGACGAAACCAACAATCGGATATTAGACCTATTGTCGGAAATGAGAAACCTTGTCTTATACAAAACTGCCAAAGGCGAGCTCTATCAAATGAGGCAGAGGAAGATAGCCAGCTTTCGACAACCTGCTATGTTCCGGCGTGTGTTGGGCGTGCTGGAAAAGTTCCAATACCGACTTGCAGATCGGCATTTCATCATCGAGCTCTTTGATAAGAGCGTCCTCGCACATATAGTCTATGGAGAAGAAAGTGGCGATGAGGTTGACAGCAACTCAGGGGATGAGCAACGTACTGAACGGCAACGAAGCGTCAGTGACCCTACAATTCTAGATAAGGCAGCAAAAATGATTCCCCAGGCTTCACTATAGTTTCGCACGTTGTTGAGACTAAGAAGCATCTCTGTTGGGTATGACATGCTGGATTATTTGATATCCTCATACAACCAAATGATGACATGTACTTGGAGACGTCTCGTGAAGGAGGGGTGGTCATGAGGCGTATTGTATTTTCTGTGGTGACCTCTCGATACTACGGCGGATGGAATTGTATTATACCTCCTGGAGTAACCTGGCGTTGATGAATTGCGGAGGCGCCTCAGATCTGGACTGGACACTTCGAGGAGTTCGGCGGTAAGGGAGTCTATCGGAAGTGTCAGAATTGACTGAAAAAGCCACTGCATCAGCATCATGGATTTCGATGCAGTCGAATCAAATATATTTCAAAGTAAAATCTGTTCAAACACCTCTGGTTGTGACGTAGTATCGGTCAATTGTCCTACCTCAATCCTATATCGGACCCCACTTCGGCATCTATTTTTGTGTCACCCGTAGCGGTATAATTGACGACTGTCGAACAGAAAATTTTCGTGAGAGTCCTCCGTCAGTAGACTGACAAACACCATGGTTGTCAAGGCGGTTCTTGTGGTCGCTGGCAGCGACTCGTCCGGTGGTGCGTAAGTCGTTCGCATATTTGCTCTCAATACACCTCAAGCTTCTGGTGGAAGAGGGAATCAGAGGACATCATGTGGAAGCTTTTCTAAAGCTGGCTTTTCTGTTTTACCACCCAGTTTCTCATGTTTTTTCATGTGCTTGAAGTCTAACGGCTATCAACTATAAACTAGGGGCCTCGAGGCGGATCAGAAAGTGCTTGCAGCTCATGGCTGCTACGCCATGACGGTTACTACCGCGTTGACGGCACAGAATACCTTAGGCGTCGACGATATTCATCATGTACCGCCTGAGTTCACGAGGCGCCAGATAGATGCCGTGTTTCGGGACATCCGGCCTTGTGTCGTCAAGACTGGTTCGTGAAGCCGAAGCTGTTTATACAAAACGCAATTTTCGCATTTCTTTCTCTCAATTTTCTCTTGGGAATTAATTATCGCTGATGCAATGTGTATGCAGGAATGTTAGGATCCGCGGCAACGATTCGTATGCTCGCGCAGGCATTCGCCGAATATGGGGTTGAGAAGCTGGTCTTGGATCCTGTGAGTTAAGTCTTTTCGACCCCTAAATGCTGTCATAGAAACATATCTCTCCTTATTGGTTGGTCGATTGAAATAGTGTACTTTACTGACATCCTCATTTTTGGACAGGTTATGGTGGCGACGACAGGCTCTCGTCTTCTTCCCTCAGACGCCGTGGATGACCTCCGCTCGCTCTTACTCCCCAAGACCTTCATCCTCACCCCGAATATCTCTGAGGCCCAGCTTCTCCTCGAGGGTGTTAGTGAGAAGGACGGGCAACAAAGGAAGTCTTCCAAGATCCAATCCAGCAAAGACCTCGAGGACCTCGGGAGACAACTTCTGCGCCTCGGCCCGCGATGGGTTCTTGTTAAGGGCGGGCACGTACCGTTTCGAAGGGATGGGACTGCGGCTACATCACCGGATCAGCGGGAAATTGTCGTCGATGTGCTTATCGGAGGAGAAGGAGGAGAAGACGCCGGAATCACAACTACACGGTTCGAAACTCCATTCATACAGTCCAGGAACACGCACGGTACTGGCTGTTCACTGGCCTCAGCAATCGCAGCTTACCTATCTCGAGGATCCGGCATGGTCGAGGCTGTTCATGCTGCGTGCCGATATGTCGAAGCTGGCATTCGTACTGCGGAAGAGGGGCTGGGAAAGGGGTCAGGACCGCTGAATCATTTTCATTCAAGCTATTTTCTGCCATTCGCTCCGTATGTACCATCCCTATTCTTGTCAGGCGGTGTTACTGATGTTGTGTGCACTCCTTGGAAATATAGCGGCCGGTTCGTTGAATGGTTACTCTCCCGCCCAGACGTCGCGCCTGTCTGGAACCGCTACGTCAAACATCCATTTGTGCTGGCGATGGGCGATGGTTCCTTACCGCTAACGTCATTCAAGGGGTATCTCGTGCAAGACTATCTGTTCTTGGTGCAATTCTCTCGGGCAAATGCGCTTGCCTCTTATAAGGCCAAGAATCTCGATGATATAAATGCGGTACGTGTTGCCAAACACAGAAAGAAACAGACAGAACGATAATTCTAATCTGTTTAATAATTTATAGGGTGCCAAAATTGTCTCCCACATCTACACAGAGATGGACTTGCACATTAACTATTGCAAAGGCTTCGGCATCTCGAAAGAGGAGCTCGAGGCCACCGAAGAACTTCAAGGTACGCTTCACTTCGCAGGCGGTGTATCATCTTGATGAGGGTTCTGATGAGATGAGTCTACAGCTTGCACGGCGTACACAAGATATACCCTCGATATTGGACAGTCAGAGGACTGGTTCGCTCTACAGGTCGCACTCGCACCTTGTCTCATTGGATATGGTGCCATCGGCAAGATGCTGTACAATGACCCACGCACAAAGAAGGCCAAGAACACTTATTGGCCCTGGATCGTGAATTATGTTGCCGACGACTATGTTCAAGCCGTCCAGACTGGCTATGGTAAGGGTCTTTCTGGTTAATTCACTTCTTCTCACATGGCTGATGTGAATATGATATACAGAACTCATGGAGCGAAATGCGGTCTTGCAGTCCCCTTCTCGGATTGATGAACTTGTTAAAATCTTCATACATGCTACGAAGGTGAGAAGCAAACCTCCAGCCCCCTTTCTACATCTTAAAAGCAGGTTGCTAATGATAGGACATCACTGTCAGATGGAGATTGGGTTCTGGGAGATGTTTCCATATCTCCATACATCTTGAGGTTCCAGTACTAGTTGGGTGCCGTGCAAGGGTCAAAGGACGTTTATCCCCTGGAGGAGGGCGACGAGAAAAGACAGGTGGAAGAGATGATAGTATACGAGTGGTACCCCCTTCACTGCCATCATGGGATTTCAGGAAAGGGGAATAAGACAACGATCCTAGCGTAGTGCAACTATCACATATGAGAACGAGAAAGTAGAAAGAAAGTGACAGAATGAAGAGAGCATTGCAAAGAACTAAATGTACCTACATGTAGACATGAGCGGCTTCACATGGTGATTGGCTGTATTGCCAAAAGTGGGTCTTCACAGAAGAACCTAACTAGATTGTAGAGTATTGAGTATCAATAAGGCACACCACCCTCAACAACATGGTCCGATGGTGTAGTTGGTTATCACGTCAGTCTAACACACTGAAGGTCTCCGGTTCGAGCCCGGGTCAGATCATCTGATTTCTCTTCCTTTTTTTCCCCCCCCCTTTGTGGAGTTCCTTATCATGTTCTGATATTATTATTATTATTATTATTATTATCTTGTAGAATAAGTTATAGGAGTTGTGTGTAATTTATTTTGTAATACGTTGTTTATTCTTTTTATTTGCCAGGGTTTTTTCTCCCTATAACACTACTAGAGGGTTAAACCTGGCGGTAGTCCCTCCTTTACTTGCAAGCTCTTTTAGAGGGGATAAAAACCCTACTCTAGATAAATATTTATATTCCAGAAATCTCCTATATAAATTATATAAGAAGGTATTTCTATTTAGAGATTTTCTAACTTTTCATTTTTTATACCTACTTGGTGCGTTTTTTTACCTAATCGTTGAACGTTTATATCAAAATTAAAATCTATCCGTTACGTACGAATAAAAAAATAAAAAAAATATCGCTTTCGTCTCCTATTCGTAGCGATTATTTTCTTTTTTTTGTTTTATCTCGAACTTGCTGTAGAGATAAATTATTTTGTATGGAAAGAGGCACTTTTGTATATAAATTTCTGGAGCATAGTTTTTTTCTAGAGCAGGGTTTATACCCCCTCTAAAGGAGCCCGCGAGTGAAAGAGGGTCCACCGAAGCCTGCGCAGGTTTAACCCTCTAGTACGCATTCCAATAGGAGGAGCATTTGCATTCCATTGTGGCCGGTGGGCAGACTAGCAATAGGTATCCACTTTGAGTCTCGACTGACTACTGCAGCGACAACAATAGGCAGGCACCGTCCATGGCCACCTATTAGTTTAAGTGGGGCGGTCGGTACTTGCCAAAAAATTTATCCAGGCAATTTTTCTTTCCTGTTGACCTTCATCTAATCCATCCCTCCCTTGGCCTGTGTCATCTTTCCATCACTCTTCTTCCCACAACCCATCCCGCTCATTTCTGCAGGTCGCACTCTGCACTCTGATCTGAGAACCCTCCCTCAACTGTGCCTATCTCTGGACCCGTTGCATCGTTCCTCAAGGCGACTGGACCCTGCGTGCATAGATACCTGATTAATTAACACCCACATACACAGTCAAACCCAACAACACAGCATCATCGCAATGTCTTACGGCGGCGGTGGTTATGGCGGCGGCGGCGGCTACTCTCGTGGCGGTGGGGGTTATGGTAATGACAACGGCTACCGCTCTGGAGGTCGACATGGTAACGACAACGGATACGGGTGAGTCGCCTTATTCTGTTCTTCCCCCTATGATCGCAGCGACTCCCCCACATCCTGCGCACTTCCTATCTTGGTGTTCTTCTGTCTCTTCTTTTCTGTAATCATACTGACATCTTTAATCTGAACAGAAACGGCCACTCCAATGGTCACGGCGGTGGTTATGGTGGCGGCGGCGGCAGCTACGGTGGAGGCTACGGCGGAGGTGGTGGTGATCGCATGAGCAACCTGGGTGCTGGCTTGACAAAGCAGCAGTGGGGTACGTTTTCTATCTCTTCATCTATCTTGATCATTGATTGCTGACAGACACATCCTCAACAGACCTCACCACCCTGCCCAAGTTTGAGAAGTCATTCTATAAGGAGGATGAGGCAGTTGCCCGACGACCATCTAACGAAGTCGACCGCTTTCGACGCGACCATCAGATCACTGTCGCTGGCACCAACGTTCCCAAACCTGTCGAGACTTTTGACGAAGCCGGCTTTCCTCGATACGTTATGGATGAGGTCAAGGCCCAGGGCTTCCCCGCTCCTACCGCCATCCAATCTCAAGGTTGGCCCATGGCCCTTTCCGGTCGCGATGTCGTTGGTATTGCCGAGACAGGCTCTGGAAAGACCCTGACCTACTGTTTGCCCGCCATCGTCCACATCAACGCTCAGCCCCTCCTTGCGCCAGGTGATGGTCCCATCGTCCTTGTTCTCGCTCCTACTCGAGAGCTGGCTGTCCAGATCCAGCAGGAAATTACCAAGTTTGGCAAATCATCTCGTATCCGCAACACTTGCGTATATGGTGGTGTACCCCGAGGCCCGCAAATCCGAGATCTCTCTAAGGGAGTCGAGGTTTGTATCGCCACACCTGGACGCCTGATTGATATGCTCGAGGGCGGCAAGACGAACCTGCGCCGTGTTACCTATCTCGTTCTCGACGAGGCTGATCGCATGCTTGACATGGGTTTTGAACCTCAGATTCGCAAGATTATTAGTCAGATCCGACCTGATCGTCAAACACTCATGTGGTCCGCTACTTGGCCCAAGGAAGTTCGTGCTTTGGCGGCTGAGTTCCAGACTGACTTCATTCAAGTCAACATTGGCTCCATGGACCTTTCTGCTAACCATCGTATCACTCAAATTGTTGAGGTTGTGTCTGAAGGCGAGAAGCGCGATCGTATGATTAAGCATCTCGAGAAGATAATGGACAACAAGGACAATAAGTGTCTAATTTTCATTAACACCAAGCGTACCGCCGACGAGATCACCAGATTTTTGCGCCAGGATGGCTGGCCCGCACTCTGTGAGTTAAAGTATTCCAATCTCTACTGAACTCCGCTAACGTGTCGACAGCGATCCATGGTGACAAGCAGCAGAACGAGCGTGATTGGGTACTTGACCAGTTCAAGACCAACAAGAGTCCCATCATGGTTGCTACTGATGTGGCTTCCCGTGGTATTGGTATGATTCAAACTCCCCCTATCCTCTCCCCTCCCCTCAACTTCCAGCAGAGTTATATCCGATGTGCTTGACTGTGATGTCTAGGGGCTTTCTTGATTGTGCGCATATGCCTGATATTAATATGTCTCGTGGTTCTCCCTCACTTTGGATTATCGGGATCTCTGGTACGGCCCTGTGGCCGTATCGTAGTTCTGCCTTGTACCTTAACCACCATGGTACTAGTATGCAGAAGCGAGCATTTCTTGATTCTTCAAGCTATCTCTCTAAGATTCCCGACTCCTGAGGACCCGGACTGGACTATTGAGATCGTCCCAAATTGGCAGTGTTGACGCAACGGACAGCCCCATTCTCCAAGGAGAAAGCACGGAGCAATATGCTTATGACACCTTGGTCCAAATGCTGGAACTTGACACGCAGCAGCCACTTGTAGCTAAAGCTAACCTTTCGTGATTAAGATGTGCGCAACATTACTCATGTGATCAATTATGATTATTCAAACAACTCGGAGGATTACATCCACCGCATTGGTCGTACTGGTCGCGCTGGCGCCAAGGGTACTGCCATCACCTTCTTCACTACTGACAGTAAGTCCGAGTCCCTTCGCGTGTTAGGATCGGTCACTAACACATACACACAACTAGACTCGAAGCAGGCTCGCGATCTTGTTCAAGTTCTCCAGGAAGCCAAACAACAAATTGATCCAAGACTGCAAGAGATGGCGCGCTACGGTGGTGGCGGTGGTGGTGGCCGATATGGTGGCCGTGGATATGGCCGTGGTGGTCATCGTGGTAAGTTCTCGAGCACTACAATCGGAAGACCGGACAATGGCTGACAAGTGCCTCAGGCGGCGGTGGTGGCGGCGCTAACGCCATGCCTCTCGGCAACCGACGATGGTGATTCAATCTCACAACGACAGGTTCTTCCAGCATTCTCAATCATTGCTTGATGAAACGCCTGTCACATGATTTCCTTGATTTGCACAAAAGCACAAGACGGCGTTGTTAGAGGATTTGGTTGATAGACACGGCATATCGGCTTCAAAGTTGTACACCTCTTCAGTGAGAGTTGCACGTGCTTCACAGCCTTAATTATATTTCCCTTCAGGGGATCTGAAGATAACATTCTTCAGGGTTACATGTTACCCAAGACTGCGTACAGCTGCAGCAGGCGGTCTGGGTTGAAGATAGTTGCCACCACCTGCTTCGACGAGACGGGCGGCTCATTCTCGGCCAGATTGTACTCCTATTGGGGCGATGAACATGCTGACCTGTTTTTAGATTGGACTGTCTAGTCGTGCTGACGATCACTGATCCTGCATGATCTAGTAAAGCCTTGAGTTCGTTTCCTTTGCACTCGCTGGGAGAGAAAATTCTATCTAGGTAGCTAGCATAAAAATAAAAATTGGCCAAAATAATGCGCTTGGATCGTAAGGTTATGCGTGTGGCCTATGTTCAGGATATTCGGCAACCGTTTTAGTACTCTTCGAGGATGATCACGTCATGACTACCACTCGCAGGAATGAATGACTGCCTCTTTAGAAGGCTTTCATCTTCTGCCGAGCCTTTTGTGTCTGGGGTTAGACGACTTTTCATCTATTTGGGACTTGCGGATTGGACACAGCATATAACCGACCAACTCCTTTTACCCGGTTAAGGTACATCAACCTCCGTCATGATGAATAAGGTAAGTTAGCACACAGTGAGCTCCACAGGCGTGTTTGCGCATGTGTATATAAACTATGTTGCTGTGCAGAAGAGTCTTCTCGGCTTCCTATGACCTCGGCGTGTCAAACTAAGCGTTGTCTTAAGGCTTGAGATCTTGGCCACAGTTAGCGAAAATGAAGATTCCTGCAGCTCTTACCCTTGCGGTCGTCGCCGTCCAGGCCGCTCCTCACTGTAAGTCTTTTCAAGTCGACTTCCTTTCGCGCTCATGCTTTACTCGTCGTCATTGTTTCTGCCTAGAGTCGCAGTTGGGATGAGATGCTCAGCTGCTTGTCAAGGCGCCCCCTTTCTTCTCTCCTGATCTAGCTCCTCTGCAGTGAAAACTAATAAGCCCGTTTCTCTCGCCCCCAGACACATTCCCCGATCTTGTAGGATCAGCAGACTGGTCCAACATCCGCGAGACAGCTAACTTCCAGACGAACGATCCCGTGACAAACGTGTCGAGTGAGGCGATCCGATGCTACCAGCTGAACTCTGGGGGCGCCGCCGACACGCAGGCGATCGCGGCAGGCAGCACCATCACCTTCAACGCTAACCCCAGCATCTACCACCCCGGCGCGCTGTCGGCGTACATGGCGAAGGTCCCCGCCGGCTCGACGGCCGCTACTTGGGACGGCTCCGGTGCCGTCTGGTTCAAGGTCTATCAGGACTTGCCGACTGTCAGTTCGGGGCAGTATGTCTGGCCTTCTATGGGTATGTTGGTTGGAAGTTTTTTGATCTGTTCTCTTCTTTGCGTGTTCTCTCCTCTGTCGATTTTCCTCCTCTGTCGATTCCTCTTCTCTGTCGATTTCTCTTCTTTTTGTGTATGTCTTACCTATTTGACCTGTCTTTCTTCTCTCTCCCATATTCCGGTTTGAGGGTGAGGGTATGAATTGAAGCCAACTGTCGGCCTTCAGAAGTACCTTTATACGTTGATGATGAATTTGGGCTAAGTTGACATTGTTGTGTACAGGACTCACCACAGTTCCCTTCACGATACCAACGTGTATTGCCGATGGCGATTATCTGTTCCGAGTCGAACATGTCGCTCTCCATGTGTAAGCTGCTTGCCCGACTTCCTGGTAGACAAGACCTAATCTTTGTACTCAGCGCGAGCACCGTCAATGGAGCACAATTCTACCTCTCTTGTGCACAGATCACCGTTTCTGGCGGATCTGGTTCCGAGACGCCGACGGACCTGGTCGCTTTCCCCGGCGCATACTCGCCTACTGACCCTGGCTTGTTGATCAATATCTATGACAACGGCGGCAAGCCTTACACTCCCGCTGGTCCGGCCGTTTTTACTTGCTAAGTTGGGAATGGAGAGGGACGTATCCACGGTATGATGGAGCAGGCGAGAGCGGTATTTCGGGAATTTATATCATAAGAGGCTTGACTGTGTATATATGAGCTTTGGCACTGGAAAGCAAGCGCTTGTTACGCTTTCATTACTGTAGATTCACACACAATTGTCACTCAAGCTACTCTGTGCTGAGTCTTTTCCATTATATCTTCTTCTTGGAATCCAAATGCCAGGCTTCTTCTCCAATCTTACGCCGCTCGCGCTTTGGTTACAATATTACCTCTATATAAGATAGGAGCCAATTATAGAAAGCGTTTCATGCTATCAAATTATTATACTGACTAAGAATCTAAACTTCGATACTACTTGGAGCATACAGCATTTAGTTATCTCGACAAACCTTTTACTAGACACCGCTAATGCTCAAGAGCTAACACATCAAAGATGATTTTTTTTATTGCTGCAAGCACATACAAACTTTCGACTGTTGAATTTTTCTACCTACCTTTCCCACAGCTTTCTGCAAAGCCAGCATGAAACAACCTGCAACGTTGCATTGCCAGGCGAGTCAGTGAACCAAAATACTGCAACATAAGTTCAAACGGTGATATTGTGTCGCCACAGCTGCTACATAGGACACAGGCGCATGAGTCACAACTAATTCAACTGCCGTTAGTCGAGTCGCGATAGACTACAGCTAGGTAACATATCTCTGGCCATGACAAAATGCGACATCCTAGAGTGATCGATTTGTCCCGTAAGTGGCACCCATGAAGTATTTATTCGGGCTGAAACAAATGTAGATATTCTCAGACGGCCTTTTTCACCCGAAATGATTGAATCGAGTATCTTCAACAGAAATAAAACTGTTTCTTAATGACTCAATGAAAACAATAAAAGACCCGAATACCCCATCGTTTGGAAGGACATTGACCAAAGGAGGTTGCAAACGGGGCCCGAGATGCTGGCTCGTTGAATCCAGAACCTCCATCAGTCCCCTATTTTTGAGATCCTGCAACCATAGCCTCACGATTCAGCCTTGCCCTGGCCGAGCTAGATATAGTCAGGGGTGAGGGGGGCATGCTCCATGGACATGAGTCAGTCCCCAAAAACGATACGGCCTAGCACCCGCAGGTCCAGTCTTGCAAGCCTTGAACTCCGATAGGACTATGTCAATACCATCAGACCATCAGCCAGTACTGAAAAAAGAAGTAGATTTTTCTTAAGTTGCTATAAACTTGTTGCGATGACCTTGTTGTTCTTTGATTGAGTAAATCCAGAGTACGTACTTCTATCCTATAACTAGCCATGTACTTTTTCATGTTCCAAACTATTTTAATATTTTCGAGGACATGGAGAAATGAATTAGTTAATTCAAGTAGAGGTATAGTAAACACAGACGTATTTGGACACATTGACAGTTCTTAAAGGTTACTACGGATCATCCCAATTGAATTTGAGCTCTGTCCATTACAAAGCTATGTCATGTCAGTGATAAAGCGCTCAGAGAGTTGGATAACCCCAAGAATAGAGAAAATGCGTCCTGTGTCTTTGCCCAGTCATAATACAAAGTGCCTGACTGAATAAGTGCCTGACTGAATAAGTGCTTGACTGAATAAGTGCAATTTATTATTATTAATTCGTTGATATGTTATAGCTTGAACAAGAATTTCATTACGAGGGGAACAAAATAGGATATATGGTAGTGATCTACGATGTTTGCCTCTGCCGGAGCAAGATAGCTTATATTAATAAGATTATATATATGGACTCTCTTGCAGAGACTTTATAGATATCAATGTCAAATTTTGGATAGATAGCAAACAATATGTTTTAGGGTAATTCCAGCTCAGCCTTCACTTAAGTTCCTAAGCTAAGGAGTAGAGAGACCATACGGCTAGTGAATTGGTTGAGAGGCATGGCGATGAGATGATGAAGCCTTAATTAATAAATCTCGATAGAACCTCTAGACCGCTGCCTCTTTTGCAATGACTCCGGAACGCAGAGGTTGGTTGTGAGCATATGGGCAGGAGTGCAATAGTAAAAGTACTGCTTTTTGGCTATTGTTTCTATCACCTTTTTTTGGAGAATTAGTTTTTGAATAGAAAGAAAAATAAAAAAAGAGAGAAATGTTATCTAGATAATTGTGCCGAGGTAAATATCCAGCTTAAAGTTATTTATTTATATACTTATCTATTTTATTTTAATTTTTATTAGTTTAGACTGTAATTCTTTTATTTAGCCTCAATGCTATAGCGCTTTGCGTTTTTTTTGTATTTTCTCTTTTTTCGTATTTTTCGTTTTTTTATTTATTTTTTTTTTATTTAAGATTAAATTATTATAAAATAACAAAATCTGCTAGCTACCTAAGTTTATTAAAAATTAACTGGGTATATATATTTTATATTTATTAAAAACAGAAAAGTCGAAATTTTGACGTAACTAATTTTAATTTAGCAAATTACTGGTTAGTCGGTTTTTTATAAAAACCGATATTTATATATTTTTTTATAGCGCAAAATAATAAAAGTTTTAATATTTTTATAAAGTTAGTAAATTAAAAAATAGTATTTTTGCTATAAACTAATCTTTTAATATAAAATAATAGTCGATTATTTAGCTAGATTTGTTGTTTTTAAATTTAAAATTACGCTTTTTTTTTTATTTTCAAAATTCGATAAAAATAAAAGTCGTAAATTTATATTTAAGTTTTAATTACTTTTCTTTTTTTTATAATTTAATAAATTATAAATTAGTAAATTTATTAATTTTTTTATATTTATTTTATTTTAAAAAGCTAGGTTTTTTATAATTTTAATATTTTTAAAATAAAAGCTCTAGATTATATTAAAAATTCTTTCGTTTTTTTTTCTATTTTAGTATTTTTTGTTTAAAAAAATAGTACAGTTTATTATTATTTTTAATTTTATTATTTTTCGATAATTTTTTACTACTATTTATAAATTTTAAAACCGATAGAGTTTTTAATATAAATAGTTTAAATATATTAACTAAAAAAATTAAATTATTATTTATGTATAAATTAGCTATTTTTTAAAAATATTATTTTCTATATTTAATAGTGTTGCTATTATTTTTACTAGTTTAGTTTTATTTTTAAAAATAAGAAGTTATAGCTTTTTTAAAGCTTTTTAAATATTTAAAAATTCTTTTCAAATTTTTTACGTAATAAAGTAAATTATTTAAATATATATTACTATATAATTTTTGCTATCGATAAAATAATATTAAAATATAAGGTTTTTTTATAATATATTAAGTTTTATTATTATAATTTTATAAAAAAAATGTTATAATAAATTACCGGCTTTAAATATATAAAACTTTGTTTTAATAGTTTTTTAAAAATTTTTTGCTATTTTGTTTTTTTTTAAATCTCCGATTTATTATTATAGTAACTTTATTAATATTATTAATTAATATTTATATAGCGTCTATTTTTTTTATAATAATAATTTATATATTTATATAAAACTATACTAGTTTATATTTTAGTTTATATTATTAATTATTATAAAATAAAACAGTTTATTTATTTTAATTTAATTTTAAATATTTAAAATTATAACTTTTTAAATATATAATACGTTTTTTAAAAAATATTTTATTATTATTTTAGTTTTATTTTTATTTTAATTGTTTTATTTTTTAAATATTTTAAGTTAGTTTTGTTTAAAACTTTAAATATTACTTAATATTTTATATTTCTATTAACCGGTTTTATTTATTATAAAACTATTTAAAAATTAATAGCTATAAAAAACGGCTATATATTTATTATATTTATAAATATTTTAAAATTAATAAAAATACTATAATTTTTATATTAGTTTTTTTAATAAATAACTTTTTTATTAATAATATTTAATATATATTTAAATTAGTATATATTTTATAAATTATCATATAAATAGCTATTATTATTATTTATTAAAAATTTTATACTTTTATACCGTTTTTTGCGTATTTTTTACAAATTTGTAGTTTTGAAAATTTTTTTTAATATTGTTTTTTATTTTATACTATTTATTAATATATTTTTTCTATTTATATATATATATTATTAATATCGATAAATTTAGCTTAATATTTTATTTTAAATATTATTAAAAAGTTTACTATTAAAATACGTTTTTTTAAAAATAAGTAATTTTTTAACTAATAGTTTTTTATTTTTTTATATTTTTCTACTATTTTTTTTAAAAAATTGGTTAGGATTTTTTTATATTTATTTTCGTAATTTACTAGAATTTTTAAATAATAATAAAAATTATTTTTATTAAAAATTTTAACTTTTTTTAATAAAATTTTAAAATATGCTTTTATTTTTATTAAATAAAATTTATTTTAATTAATTCTCAATTTATTTATTTTAATATATTATTTAAATAAACTTTTTATTATATTAGCTTTTTTTTTATAAATTAAATATTATTATAATATTATTAATATATATTAATAATTTTAATTAAACTTTTTATTATTAAATATTTTATAAATAAATAGTTTATTAAATTTTTTTATTTTATTTCGTTTTTTATTTTAATATTTTTCCTAAAATATTTGTTAATAAAAAGCTAAGTTATAGTATTTTTATAAAAAGTTTTAATTTAAACTATAAAAAAGTTTAATATTTTTAACAATTTTATTAATTTTTATAAAAATTTATATAAAATTTTATTATACGTTTTTTTCTAGTTTAAAAATAATAAAACTATTTTGTTATTTTAGTTATTTTTTATATTTTAAATTAATTATTATATAATTTATATATTATTATTAATTAGGTTTTTTAAAAAAAGTTTTAATTGTTATTTTTTTATTATTATATTAAATATATATATAAATTACTATATTATAATTTTTATAAAGATTTTATAATTAATGTTTATTAAAATTATTAGTTTATAATTTTTTTGGCAGTTTGCTATTTTTTTTTTAAATAGTATAATTAATATTTCGTTAATTTATTTTTTTAAAATTTTATTTATATATTAAAATTTATTATAAAAACGTTAAAAAACCATAGCTATATTATATTTTAATATATTATTTAAATAATTTTTATATTTATATTTTGGCAAAGTTTTATAAAATTTAGCAAAAAAACTATTTATTTTAAGAAAATTTCTTAAAAATGCTTTTTTAATAACTATTATAACTTTTTTTATAAATATTAATTTAGGAAATTTTTTTAATACTATATATTGATTTTAAAAGCATTTTTTAAAAACTATTTTGTAGCTTTTAGATTTGATTTTTTCTTGCTATAAAAATTTAAATAAAATTTATATACTATTTATAAAATTCTTAAAACTTTTATATATCGTTATTTGTTTTTTTGAAAAATATATTTATTAATATAATTAACTTTATTTTAGTTTTTAAATAAAAATATTATATTAATATTCCCTTTAATAGAAAATATTTTGCTAAAAAATTATAAGCATAATTTTTCATTTTTAATCGTTTAGTGCTAATTTTTTATTATTAAAGTTTTTAATTTAATGTTTAAGTTTTTTATTTATATTGTTATTTCGTTTTTTAATTAAAATTATACGATTTTTTTTTATAGCAGCTTTTTTTCTTTAATAAATTTGAAAAGATATAATTTTTTTTTCTAAAAAATGTTTTAAACTATTAATTTAAAATTAATTTAATTTGCTATTAAATTTTATATTTTTTGTAAAGTTTTTAATAATTTTTAATATAAAATTTAATAAACTTTTAATTATAATATTTTAAATAAAAGTTTTTAATAATTTAACTTTTTATTTATTTTAATAAATAATTTTAATATTAAACTAACTTAATAATAATTTGTTTTAATAAAAAATATTAATATATTTTATTTTTTAAAATATTAATATTAATTATTTTAAATATATAGCTTGTTTAATTTCGAAATTTCTATTTATTATTAATAAAAAAAAAATTATCTAAATTTTAAATTTTTCTTTTGTTATTTATTTATTAAAAAATTTTTATTACTTATTATTAATATATTAAAAAAACTTTTAAATATTTTTAATTTAGCTTTAAATATATTTTGATTTGCTTTTTTATCTAGTTTTTATTTTATTATATTATAAAAATAGTTTAAAACTAATTATAAATTAAAATTTTTGTTTTTTTTTAAAACTAAATATTCGGTTTGTTTTAAAAACCAAGCTTTTTAAATATTTAATAATTCTACTAAAATATAAACGTTAACAATTTATATAGTTTTATTTTAAAATATAATTTTATTAATTAAAAACTGTTTTTTCGAGTTTTTATATATTAAATGCTTTTTTAGATCTTTTATAATATTTGTTTAAAATATATGTTTAATATTAATAATTGTAGTAATACTATTTTTATTAAATTTTCTTTTTATTATTTATATTATAAAATTTGTTTTAAATTTTAGTTATTTTTTAAAATCTTTATTAAAATTAGCTTTTTAAATTATTAATATATTTAAGGTTTTATTTTTTATTAATTTAAGTATATAATAGAAATAGGCTAAATAAACAATAAAATTAATATTAAAAAAAGCTATTTTAAATTTCAAAACTATTATTTTTTTTAAAATATATAATTTAATATATATTTAATATATTTTAGCAGAAATAATTATAATAATAAATATTTAAAATATATATAAAAGTTTTAAAAATAATTTAAGTTTATAAAAGTTATTTTTTTCCTATATATATTGTAAAAATTTATTTTTTTATTTATCAGTTTAAATTACTATTTATTATTATAAAAGTTTTAACATTTAATATTTTCTTATATTTTTAAATATTAAACTAAAATTTAATACTTTTATTTTTTAATCTATTAATATTATAAATTATTTTGATTAATTAAAGCTTTATAATATTTAAATTTTTTTAGCTTATTTAAGTTTTTGCTTTTTTTAAATAATATATTTAATATTTTATATTGTATTTATTATTTTTATTATTGTAAAGTTTTAAATATTTTTTGTAAAAAAATAGGGCTATTGTTTTATTTTTCGTTTTTAAAAGCTATTTTTTCGAGTTTTTATATTTTATTTTATAAATATTATTTAAATCGATTTTTATAACTATATAAATAAAAATAATTATTTTTATATTAAGCTAGTTTATTTTATTTTTTATTTAAATAAAAAATTTAATATAAAAATGTTTTTTTTTATTATATTATGCTAAAATTTTATCCAGTTTATTAGTTTATTTTATTTTATTTTAAAATATTAGTTTTTTAAAATATTATTTAATAAAAATCGAAAATAAAATAATAGTAAAAATCGGGAACTATAAATAAACTAAAATAGCTGCTATAATTATTATTTTTAATACGTTTTTTTTTAAATTTAATAATAGCATATTTTTTAACTTGGTTTTTTTTAAAAAAACTTTTTTTATTTTAAAAGCTATAGTTTTTAAATTAGCTTTTTTCCGAATTTAAATTTGTTACGAAATAAAAATTATTATTTTTATATTTAACAGTTTGTTTAAAATAAATAAGTTTTAAATTAAAAAACTTAAATTAAATTTAAGAAATTTTTTTTTTTAATATTTTTATTATTAATATTAATACCTTTTTATATTTTTAAAACTTTCGGAACTATTTTTTTTTTTCCGTTTTATTTTATAGTAAGTAGTAAAAAAATAAAAAAGCCAAAAAAAAAAGTAAAATCGACTTTATATCTAGTTTTAAATATAATTAAATATAAAAAAGGTTTAAAAAAATATTAAAATTAAAAATATTTATTAAAAGTAGCTGTCGATTTAGTTTCGAAATTTACTATTAATTTTTTTATTTTTTTTTATTTTTATTATTAATATTATTTTTAAAAAATATATAAAATTAAAAATTTTTAACAAATATTCTCTTTGTTTTTAAAAAATAGTTAAATTTTAAATTGTTTACTATATATTTAATATTATTAATTGTATTTCCAAAAATTCTATTAAAATTATTAAAATTATTATTATAGCGTATATTTTTATTAATTATTTAATATAAATTATTAATATTTTTTATTGCTGTATTAATATTTTTAAATAATTAAAATTTAGTTTTTCGAGTTTAGTAAATTAAAATATTTCTAATAAAAGCTTCGGAAAAGTCTGTTTAGCTACGTAATTTTTTAAATTTGTTATTATTTTTTTCCTTTTTATCGAAATTACTCGGAATAATATCGGAAATGCTATCTAGTTTTTTTTTAAATCGGTTAAAAAATAATAATTTAGATTTAATAAAACTTAATTTGGTAGCTTTAATAATTATTTTTGTATTTTTGATGTTTTTTAATTTAGAAAATTTAGACTTTTCGTTTCGTTTTTGCTTTTTTTCTTTTTTAAAAAATCGGCCCTTTTTTTTCGATTTTTATTTTCTATTTAATCGAACGAACTATTAGTTAATATAAATAATATATTATAATATTTATAATCGATTTTTAAAACACGGTGCCAGGGGGTGCAAGTGTATATGCTAATATTATATATATTAATGATGTAAAAAAGAGAGTGTAAAGGCAAGGCCTTATATATAAAGGCACCCACCATATAGATGTGTGGGGCCCTAGCTGCTATCTTATCTAATCTAATTAGCTTATCTAATTTACATCCACCCCTAGTGGGGCTGCCGCCCATGTGGGTGCGCGTCAATTTTATATAAAATATTTGTTTTTAAATTAAATAACTAAGTAAATATATTTATTTTAATTATAAATTTTGTCTAATTTCTTTTATTTAAATTAATAAATTTATTAACTGGTTTAAATTATCTATTAAAATATTTAAATTTAAATTTTAGCATAATTTTTTAAAATATAAATAAATATATTAGTTTATTATTATTATTTATATTTATTTATATATTTTTTAAGTAGAAGTTTTTTTTTTATTTATATTTAAAACAATATTTACTATATTTAAAGCTGTTTAGTTTTGTTTAAAATATTTATAATATTTTAATTAGCTAAACTAAAGTTTATAATAATAGTTTATACTATTATATTACTATTTTATTTATATTTTACAAATTTAATTAAATTAAAACCTCTAATTTTGTTTACTTTTTAAAGTAATAATTTAAGTTTTAATATTTTTAAAAGTTTTTAACGTATTTATTTTATTATTTCAATAGGTTATTTATTTTTTAGCTATTTTATTTTAATATTATTTATTTATATTAAATTTTTATTAACTATTACAATTTTATAGTAAAATGTAAATAATTGTAAGCTTATAAATATATTATATTAAAGTATTTAATATATATAAATTTACAATCTATTTATTTATAAATCTGTTAGTTTTAATAGCTTTTAAAAAGTTTGCTTATTTTCTATTTATAGCAATAACTTTTTATTAAAATAAGTCTGCTAACGCGTTTCGATAAATAGCGTGCTATTATTTATTTATTATATTGAGCAAGTTGCATTTTAGCATTTTATTGCTTCTAATGTCCCTAGTTTAACTAGTGAGGCCTTTATGCGAGCTAAAGCACGGAATTGCACCTAAGATCTAACTCGGGGTGCTAGGGTAAGTATTAGTGCTGTATACGCCGTAATTGTACGCAAGAGGCGTGGCAAATGCGAGTGCTTCAGTTACAGAACGTTAAACACAAGACAATTACCAGAACTTTGGTAATAGGGCAATTGGAAGAGGATGATTCTAGAGTATATTTATGAATTCCTCTCATCTATTGTATTATGTATTACGGAGTACTTCACCTATTATGAAACTAGGCGGTCCCACGTGTTAGTAATAACCTAGTTTAATGAATGTGTTCTAATGCAGATCTTCACGATATCTACGGAATACTTGGACCGGAACGAAGGCTGAGTATTGTATGACGCCACGAATTTTGTACTTTTCCCTGCCCACAACATACTACAAATGGAAAAGCAGACACACGGATGGGAGGCCGCACAGACGCGCGACGACCATTCGCTCAGCAGTAATGCAAGCCACACAATTACAACGAACGATGAAGGACGATATACCCTGAGATACTGATCCTCCAGCGCTATGTGACCCAGGCAAAGTATCCGAATTACCTGGACACAGCTGGAAACAGGAAACAGCCTGCTCGAATGTTGAAAGGGCGCACTAGCATTCGACGAATCGATATGCGCACACGGGATCTAGTAGATTAGCAACAACGAGGTCGACGCCAGCTAAATCAGATTGCGCCATCTCTTGTTCCTTGCCTTAGGCCGATTATTGGCAAACTCTTAGTATGCAGTTCCGAACAAGTCTTGGTTGAAAAAAACGCACACCGCTAATGCCCTCCCCACGTTGGGAGCTGGGAACTAGGGGTTTCTGGAATTTAGGGGGCGAGGATTTCCACGTTATTTCCTGCGTATCGCCGGACTACTGCGGCTGGGACAGGGGCAGAAGGGAAGGAGACCATCGAACTTTAATCGACGCCATCTCAATTGGGGGTCATTGACCCGTCCGAAGCAAGGAACTCTCTGCACACGGTTAGATGTGGTTAGATGTCGCTGTGATCCTGCAAAGCTCGAGGTACACCTGCCCTCTTTTGACAGCAACGATCCTGCTAGTACTGAAAGGAGATGGTTGGTGGGTGCCATTCCGCTGTTTCCGAATCAACCGCGTTGAGAGCAAGCAAAGGGCGTATCTGCTGGTAGCAAGGGGTCTTCTCTTCAACACTTTCACTACATAAAGCGTGATTCGTGGCCGCTTCCGCAGCTTGTGTAGATCAGCGGAACCCGTGCGCTTGACAAAGAGGGCATCAACGCTCATTTCCCATGCATGGACTTGACTTGAGGGTTTGTTCTCGATCATTGCAGACCCATCGTCCGTACTCAGTCATCTGCCTCCACCATGCTGCATGCTCGGGGAAATTGGGTAATATTCTATCGTTGTCGAGATCGGCCACATTGTACGAAGTACCTCCTCGTACTTCGTTGAGTAGCCAGCTCATCAGCCGAAGAGAGGAAGGGAGGGTGATTTGGTCAATTCCTGTCTTGACGTCAATGGCGACTACGGAATGGGGCAAGTGGCATCCCTGAAAGGCTTAGTGGTCTTCTTACCAGCCGTTTCTTTTTCTTTTCTGTCTTCCATCTCCAATTACTAGTCAGGTACCCACCACTGCTCCGGTGCCAGCGCTTCCAGTGCTCGTCCCAGATCTCCCCTTGCTTTATCGGAATGATGTTCGCAAGGATTGATTAAGGCCTCCCAAGATCTGAGAATAAAGGAGAAAGGTATGACTTATGGGTTCGCTGAGGGCTATAAGATTTCACATTAAAGGGACGGCACAACTATTCATGTTCTGTAAAACAAATTTATCATGTATCTAACTTTGCGGATGGCCAAAATTTTTCATTAGTCATCTTAGTCGGACAAATATTACATGGTGAACTCCCTTTGTTCATGCTCTCACTTGATTTGCTGGGCTCTTCCGGCTGGTGTTGTAGTTATACTGTGAAGAACTACTTTGTCCCATAGGGGATTCAGCATTAGAAACCGATTTCACCACAGTATAATTTTGTGTAAGGGTGCTTCTGGCCCAGTGGCGTTCCGAAGTATGTCGTATAAATCATCTTATGCCTAGCGTTCTTCATACTTCCCAAATACTTGAGAGTTGACGATAAACACCTGGTTTGCGCTGTCATTGGCAAACCTCTTACAACTGGCATGCTATTCCAGAGCAAAATTTTGTGGCAACGAATCACGAAAGAAAAATGTGCTAGTTTTTGTTAGTGTAGCCCTCCCGTTCGAGTTGAGATTCAACATCATGGTTAGGAATTTAATTCACGAGCATATTAGTGCTGAATGAGTTGGTGGGGAAACCGCATCTCATTACACATATTCGACTGAATCTAGGCCGTTCTCAAGGTCAGGGCATGCCGAGGTTCACGATGGTGGTATTCAAATTGACTAGCTGTAGAGAGAGGTGTAAGATCGTTGGATTCCTGAAAGGGGGGACAATGGTCGGACTTTCAAGCCCTCCGAAACCCATAATGGCCAAGCGCCTCGACTCGAGGGTGCTGTTTCAGGTCAGCAGAGATAGGGACACGACCTTTCTGACCGGCGTAGTGTAGTCATTGCTGGAGCAAGAAACATGGTAAATGCCTACAAGATTTTGAAGCTCTGCCTGAATGCCTCGCAAGCTCTGTCGTTTTGGGGAAGAGAACTGCAGTTCCGAATGGGTTGTGGAAACAAGAAGTCGGTCCTTTTGGGTGCTTCTCATCGGTGCAACTCCTATTGGTTTCCAAATTGAGGTGAAAATCCTCTCCTTCCTGAGTTGAACTGCATGCTATACTTGTTTCAAGTGTCAATCGGACAATCAATACATCTTATAGATACACACAGGCCAGAGCTACAAACAACAACAGATACTTGTTGTGTCGACTATGGTGCTTAGAACCAGGGGAATTCATATACGAGGGTGCGCCGTTCAAATGCCCCCGGCTTTCGTAGAGACGAGTCAGGAAACTTTTCTATATAGGGCCAGCACTTACGGCTTCCAACCAGAAACTTGCCCGAAGAACGGACCGAGTTCACAGCTCTCAGACAACGGATAGTTCGGGATGCACCAGTGGTCTTAATGACCTTTGACCGGTATGCAATATCTGCTCCCGTGCTTTCAACAACTTTGTGGGATCATGTGACTTGTCAAATGTGTAGAATGAACACACAGTGATATGACCGGTTCGATGAGGAGATCCCTGCATATTTTTATTGCATGCGTGCAAAGAGGATGGCGGGTGCTACACACTCTCGAACCAAGATGTAGCAGCAATTTGAATCACTTGATAAGCGCCACGATGATGAGCCGCTGTTGGCCGAGATGTCAGCTTGTGTGTTGGCCAGTAATAATAAGAGTGAGATCACTTGATCACGCGTGTTGTGGGATAACCAAACACCTTACGATATGAACCTTCTTCGCATCCTTTTGAGAGAGAAAAGGCGAATGAGATTTAACGAAGGCGATGGCGGTGTGTGAGGGAGGTGGGGGCCGAGGCGGACCGAAGGATGTAATCATTATATTTGTCTGCATCTCGGTGCTGATTTGTCTATTCTTGCGAGGCGGTCTGAAAAGACTCAATGCTTTTCTGTTTGTTTCGAGGTGTGTCATTAGGAAAGAAAGAAAAAAGGTACTCTGAGGAATGGATATACACGTAGATTATATAACAAGCGCACTATATATCAGTAGTTGCTATATCCATAGCATATTTTCATTGAAAATTTAGCCTCAAAAATTAGAAACGAAACGTAAACATCGACTGTGCCTCACCAGAGCATTGGATTGACGCTTGTTTAGTGCCTCCCAGACCTTCGGGTCGCGGTTCTGGCAGTTGGAGCTCTACACCAACCAAGACGCTACCTACACATTTTCTGCCGGTGCTGTTGTGACTGTCATTAGCGGGAAATCGTCTGGGGAAGCCTGTCGGGATGTGCTGATGTATCCAATCTGATGGTATGTATCATCTCCGAGGGCTGCTAGATCGCTGATTCACTTGTTCTAGCCTCTTTCCGTCGAATGAAAAGATTGGGGTGTCCTCATGCTTATCTATAATAAAAGTATAATAATTGACAATATACAGTAGCTTCGATCTTGCCAACCTCGGCCCAGCGCGGTTCCGGGGATATGTGATATAAAATATAGCCAATAAACACTCCTACCAGCCCACGCATGTTCCATGCCAGCAAGCTACTGGGGATATGCCTGATCATCATCACTGCACAAGCGCCACTGTAAATGCATTGCGACGCAGCGGGTTACCGGATTTGCACATGCATGCCGACCAAAGCTGAAGCAATAACCAGCTCCGACACCCAAGTCGTGACCTTCCGCTTCCGAGCATTTCACCCTCACATATAGCGCCTGGGATTAGCGACAGGTAACAAATAGTTCCGAGTTGATGATTCAAGACACGCGCCCCAGGTCGCCGCACGTTGTTCAGCTAGTATCTACTGGTCACCAGTTGCTATTCACGTCGCAGGAGTGGTGACAAGATACCGCACCTAATAATAAACATCGTCGTCTGTGGTCAGGCAGTGAGCGGCGGGCCCATAGTGCCCAAGATGCAGCCCGGGTTTCTTGCCATGAGAAGGATACATACCATGTGCGCATCTCCACACCCATAAAAAATACTGGAAAGGAACGAGTTGTTTGTAAAAACTGGACCCCAAAGGAATCGTTCTGCTGTCGAACCAAAACGCTGTGGTAGCAACCTCACCGCTCCGGGCCCCTCGACCTCGTTCAACGTCCACAATTGCTCTCGTCATCGTCATGTATGTTTCTCCATCATGACTCAAGAATCCCCATTCTTGACCCGGGACGTGAAACAAATATAACTCATCGTGTTCTGGCCAGTGCAGTACGAAGTAATTTTACAGTGCTGAGTGATTGGATTAAGGAAAGCAATGATGACAAGGGCTGTATGCACGGAGCGAGTCATTCACCAAAAGCCCGGCACAAGCCCCGGCAACATCCACCCTCCATTTGTAACAATTATTGGCGTTGCAAGCAAATAGAAGAGTCGGCAGGCGGGAAAATTATTCTGGTATTCAGCCGCTGCTGGGGGCGGCAGACTCGGGAGCAGAAAACACTCGGAAACAGATGAGCAAGAGCATCCTTGTGGCTGTCGTGATCTGTCACACGTTTTTTTTTTTTTCGGTTGTTGCCGGGTTCCTCATCTTATCTGGTCAGGGTTCGAGATTGGACTCTTATAGCACCTTATGTATTTATAGCTCTTAAGATTTCTACTAGAGCAACCTGTAAACGTGCTGTAGTGGCTCATGGCAATTATCTAATCCAGGCGTACTAGTGTTGTGCAACCATGGCCATGTAAGAAATCACGACGAGGGGGGTGTCTTGCTCATGAGATCACTCCCTCCAGTTACCGAGAAAACCGGTGCTAAGGTTTGTTTCTGCGTGGCCATCCGCAGCAAGGCCTAGTGGGGATCTGCAAGGATACTCATTGTATGTGAACCGGGGTCCAGCTCCCAACCCCCACCAACCTCTGAGGCCAGAGGCTGCAACCGCATGTAAAGAGAATCATTGACCAGGGGCCTGGACTTGTTCATCTCGGCCTTCATCTTACACCTTTGTCACGATACGCCGCCTATCGTCATACTGTGGACATTCATTGTGAAGCATACATGTACCAATGGTGCCCCCGTGATAGACCTTCGAACTCAAGATCATCGCAATCACAAATACTCATACCAACCATCTCGGTCTGGCCGCAAAGGTGTCCCCCTCATGACGTTGACAATGATTACGTTTCTGCGTATGTATGAGATGACATGGCAAGAGACACAATGTGTTGGTCAAAAGCAAGAAGTCGCGGCATGTCGCTGTCAGACGACGCGTCCAGATACTTCGGGAAGCTGTACCCGGCACCTCCATCTCCTCCAATCCTTTGTAAAAATCAGACGTGTACAATATCAATCGGAATTTGCCATTTTGTGACCCATCTGATTGATGCCTTTTCATTTGGTATCTGAGAGTCTCATCTTGCTTTTCACAAGTAATGTCCACTTTTGTTTTTGTGGCAAGCGGAATTTTTAGGTAAGCAAACTTCAGCTTGAATCCACCACGCACAGTTGGCCACTTTTACTTCTACCAAGCAATATGCACATAATCACACAAAAATTGGTAATAGTACTATATTTATATACCCTATAGACTAGGCTAAATGCCTAGCTGAGCAACTCTAAACTTAATGCAAAAAATAATGATACGTAGTAATTAAATAGTAAATAATATGTTAATGCCCATTGAACTTAATGACCATCACCTGTCGAGGCAAATGTAACGTAAGCAAGTACCTTGGTACCTCCCGTAATGGGCAGAAAGTGACACAGCTAAGGAATGGATGAGAGACCGGGGATGGTGGGCTGGGTATGTACTTCCAGAAGGTATCTCCCATGTACTGGCAGCAGGACCCACCATCTCGTTCTGCAGAGGCGCCACCCACACTCTCCCTTGACCGTGGTTCCAGGTACCTGCCTGTTCGCTATTCCCCCTGCCAAAAGGGTCTTCACCGACACGCGTGAACGGCACACTGATTGTACATGCCCATTGCCCAAAATCTTTCCCTTCATCTTTCTCCTCTCTTTTCCCATCGTGGGAGGAAAAGAACTCAACACTCTTCTCGACAAGCCAATACCGCCAGCCTTAGCAGCCGTTTCCCCGAGACTTGGGACTATTATCCCTACGCTTGTCACGCCCCGCACTATTCTGACATTTGACAACTGCATCGTTCGCGCCCAAATATTGTGTTTTCGCCTTGCAGTCGAAAACAATCACCTTCACCCGCCGACTCGGCACTAGCTCACCTCACTAACTTCACTAAGCCCAAACTAACCCCCATCAGCCCAACACGCGTGCAACAACACATCAAGCATCGCAATAGTGTATTTGCGCTGTTGAGCCTCTGTTTACACCTCTACTTCTGCTTTTGGGCCATATTGCCGAGCTCGGCCTCCACCGTGTGCCCTCCAGGTCGGTTCAAACGGGAACCTGAAGATACTTAACCGCGACGCCATTGATGTGTAGCGCATCAAGTCTCTGCGCGTTGTCTGATAACCCTAACAATTAGGTATCGTTGAGGGCCATATTCAACACACACGTTGGCCACGGTACATGAGGTACTCTGCACGTCACCATCTAGGTCGGCCATCGTGCTCTTTTAGCGGGGAGCACCATAAACAGAGTCAGTTTAGCTGCTCCGCTAACAAGAGAACTGGCTTGAGCGTCAACGTTTCCAGTTGCCACGCTTCTAAAGGAATATCGGGCAACTAAAAAAGCGAGAGACCAGGTTTACCAAACCTTCTCCTCCCTGCGCGAATCCTAACCCCTGAATTCTGCTAGCGCCACAATCTAGTCAGCTTTGGGCATCGCCTGCTTTTCACAACATCTCCCCTCCCATTCACCTTGGGCCTTGACGCCGACGAGGACATTACTGCGTGCTGCCTTCACCTGAGGTACAACAGAGTCCCACAGCTCATCATTCGAGTCCATTGTGCCCTACACTTTGAAGCTTTGCTTATCTTGCAACGGTGCTTGTGTCGAGTACCTCGAGGGCCTCGGACATCCCATACACATACGGAGTATCGTATCTGTCAACAATATACGCCTTCTACACCATTTGTTACATCAATCACGCCCACCGTTGCCCTAGTGTGGAAACTTTCGGCTTGCCGAAAAATTCCCTCTTTCACTTTCGCTTAGCCGAGCTGAATCGGCAACCTCTGCTGGGGAATCGTGCATTGTCACTGCAGTCTCTCCCCATTAATACGATCACTGGCGCTAAGTGATCTGGAGCTGCAATATAAGCGGATCTCATCCTTGCCCCGACTCTCGCTGCGATCTACTGCTGGGACCACTTCTTTCCGGGTCCTCATAATAATAATCATTCTCCAGCACAAGCTTGCACGAGTTGGGTGGCTGTAGGCCGGTGGGTTTGTGTGGATCTTTTCTCGGCGCTAGCTCAATCTACCATAGCCGGCTAGTGCGAGGATCTGCACTACTGACTTGACTTGGATCAGTCTTCCGTCAGAGAACAGACTGCCGCAGACTAAATACGCCAACGCAGCCGCATCCTGGTGTATTGTGTTGGTGCACAAAACTTCAAACTTAACCCTTCTCTCCTTTGGGTACTACCACTTCATCCGTTTGAGGCGCCGTCTTTTAACCAGCCTGCACACCAAGCTAACTGGGGACTAAACCTCTCTGGCCGATCTATTTTTTTATTTTTTTTTGCCCTGGTGCCAACATCACAAACGTAACTTCTAAGCATTGGTTACTACTTGTTCACCTATCCCTCTATACCTCCCCGACGCGAGCCAGACAGCTCAAACCCTAAACCCAAATCTTCGCAAAGCTCCTCAACCTTGAGACAGCTTCATGGAACGGAGCGTGAACGATTATCCGCAGTCAGGTTTGCCTTCGCCCTATCCAAGCATCTCCGGCGACACTCAGTCTGAGACCTCTGCAGATCACGCGTCTGCTGCTCAGTATCCAAGCAACCAGGAAGCGCGCCCTGCTAGTTACTCTACCTCTGCTACCCCGACGTCTGAGTACGGCGCATATCCGCAATCTGCGAGATCTACAGGTTCTTACCCAGAACACAGTCTCCGCCACTACCACCCTGCAAGTAACCATAACGGCGGCAGCGGAGGTATGGCGCAGCAAACACCAACAAGTCCGTCCATGCCTTTGCAAGATGGACGCAACCATCAACCGCAGCAAACCAAATCTGACAGCGATGTGCCAATAGATCCGTCCATCGCGGCACCCAGCCCTACTTATCCTCACGGCCAATTTCCTCCATACGCCCAGCCGCCTCAAGATATGTCGCACAACTATCCACAAGGCACAGCTGGCTTGTATGCGCAACCTCGACCAGATTGGGGCAACTATGCGCACCCAGGGAGCCAGATGCCTCATCCTCATTCGGTACCATATGGCCATGCTCCGGCTTCTGCCGCTCCACCCGGACGACCAGCACAGGTAGGTGCTATATTTTCCCGAGCTAATGCGATTTTTGAGAAACTGGTTTATTGTGTTTGAATTTCGTGGCTTCTTTGGAGTTTTTTTGCGGCTATTTTAACAACCAAGACATTTAACGACTTGATGTGGTTCCACGTGCGGGGGCAGTTTGTTTTTGCAGACTTGAGCGCTGTTATTCCCTAGTTTCTATACGAATTGCTGATGATGTTAACAGTATGGTGTTCAACAGGTCTACTCGTTCGTACCGATTCCAGGTGCACAGCAACACAAGCGCCCCCGCCGACGCTACGAAGAAATCGAGCGCATGTACAAGTGTGGCTGGAACGGCTGCGAGAAAGCCTACGGAACTCTTAATCACCTCAATGCTCATGTTACGATGCAGAGCCACGGCCAAAAGAGAACTCCTGAAGGTACAGTATTAGCGTGATTCATCTTTTGAAGCTTTCGCAAGCCGCGCAGGGTGTTGTAAGGATGTGCTGTCCTGGCTTTGAGAACACGCCTCGCTCGATGGTCTTGAATTCAAACTTGCTAGTGCATCCGCTTTTCATATCTTGTACCTGGCATGCATATTGTCTAACTGTTGATCAATCATAGCTAACATATCTTCGTAACAGAGTTTAAAGAGATACGTAAAGAGTGGAAGGCTCGTAAGAAGGAGGAAGAGCAACAACGTAAAGCTGCCGAAGAGCAAGACCGCCAGCGCCATGCTGCTGCCCAAGGCCACAACGGTGGTGCAGATCAAGCAAGCGAGCCAGGCCAGGCCCCTCCCTCGTACGCCAACCGAACAGTTCAGTTGCCTCCCATCGGTTATGGCTCCCAATATCCACCAACATCGGGAGCTGTGACACAGCAGCAGCCAATTGGTGCTGAATATGGCAATGGGCACATGTATGCAAGCAACTACTCACCCGCATCCCCATATGCTCCGCAAAGCCAGCAGCAGATGTATGCCCAGAGAGATTAGGTAAGGTAACCTCAATGATGACTTTGATTCACACATGCTGATTTTGTAGAAGTCTTCTCCTGCTCACCACCCTCTACCAGTTCGCCCGAGCATTTGTGGCCGAAAGTCCTCACCCGTATCGTCCTGCGCACCCCCTCCATAGGCGCCTGAAGATCGTCAATAGAAAAGAAGTGATGACGGGGAGGCTTCTAAATAAAATACCCAGAATGAGTAGCGGAGGGGCCAGTATCGATGGGTTGTATTAAATAATTGTGGTGTGGTGTTCAGAAGAATCGCTACTCTCCCTTTAGGAAGTATTGCGGTCATTTCGAGCTTCCGGCATCATTGGTGCATGTTCGTTGCGCTATATCCTGGCACCGAATAAGCCGTGGCCTCAAAAAGGGTAGTCAATACAGAACCATGGTGTTGCTTGTCTGCATGGCGTGGCTTACTTAGGGGTCAGAAAAGGAATGCGCGTCCAAAGGTACACGATGGTCGACGCAGTAAACTACGTTTTGCAAGGACTGGGGCTGACAAGCAGTATTAGCTGCTTTTGTAGTATACTGCTACTACGTTTCATTGATTTAGGCGGAGCACAATTAGCTATAGATGCATGGAGGCGTTGAGGAAGACTGTTTTCCGCTGTGTCTGGAGGAAATCCGAAGCAATCAATCCTCCCACACACATGCTGAGATAGAGATAATTGTCCCGAAGCTTTGTTTTCTTAGTAGTCCTGGTTCTCGATGTGCAAAAATCCAGTTGATGATGTCAGCAGCAGGGTCAAGCAATAAGAAATAGGTCGAGGAATGTGAACAGTCCCGAATATGAATTTCGAGTCGGCTTGTAGTTCGGCGCGCTACCATGTGACATCAGTAGCGTGCACGGACGAGCCAATGCAGCGCCGGTCTCCGTCGGTGAAAATAAATTATGGGGAACAATAAGAGCTAGACATCGCGGTCAAGGAGGTGGTGGTAATGGAAACAAACCCATGGGAAAGGTGAGCGGGAAGCAGGCTGGCTATTTTAGTTGCGTTGCTACACACTATTAGCGGCGAGCCCACCCGAGGCGTCGGGAAGCCCATGTAATAAGGAGGGACATAGAGTACCTAAGGCCATTAGCCAGACCCTTTTTCAAGAATTTGTTTTTGCTGTCAAATGCTATCGGTCATGTCTATGCTTAATAAGTCCTAGTGAGGTTACACAGCATTTCGCGATACCTGTCTTGTCATGGTGTTGGTTCCCTATGGTTGAAGTACAGAGTACTCTTTTGTCCTAATTGGGCTTTTCTATACCAGAGAGGACACACGGGCAATGAGGCATTGTAGTTCTACTTTTGGGATGGGGATATTTAGTAATCGCTATCTACTACGTTTGTCAGGTTGGAACCGCTGTAGTCTTATCGCTGCTTTACCGGATACCTAAGGTGGAAACGGCATCGCGCCGCTAGATATTGTTGTTGTTCTGCGCGCCCGGAGGTGGGCGGAACGGGAGCGGAAAGGCCGGAGGGTAGGCACGATAGGTTCTTCCCATAGGCTAGTCTAACGACAACACAAGCTCTCTTCGGCGCTTAGTAGGCGATATTGCCAAGCGACGAAGCTGTGGTTAGATAAATCCAAAATGCGAGGCATCTTCTTTTAGCTACATTGAAAAGCAGGGCAATGTACGGACGATCTAGCAGGTTCACACTCCCGACTCCCCCATAACCTGTATCTCTGTGCTCCTGCCTGTGCTCGCTGAATGTCCGTCTGCATGTATGTGTTACCCTTGCTGTCGTGGCTGGTTAAGAGCCCAGAGATCATTAATTTGTGATGTTCGTTTCTGTGTCGCCTGCCACTCATGCGTCAGAAATTCTCCGATATATATGATTCTATTGACTGTGTTTGTTGGCCGAACCTCCCGGCACACTCAGTGGAACGCATCATTAAAATTAGCCCATGGTCTTCTGATGCGCCAGATCGAGTGTTGCAGACGCCCGCGCAAGAGGCATAGGGTATGCGACCGACGTACTCGGTACTTGCTGCACGAATTTAGTGAGATCGCAAGCGTGAAGCTAACATATACCATATCTACATGCGTACATAATAGCTGCACGGAAGATCATAGTTCGCATACCCGTCAAGGCCTTGTCGCCCCATGTCAGACCAGTCTTGGCGCACAGACTAGAGCAGAGCTACTGTACGGACGGGACGGAGGAGACTAAGAGGAAAATCCGGGGTAAAAAAAGGTACTTTGGAAGAACAAAACGCTGTTGACACGGGGTGAGTGTATTGTGTGAGATGGTGAGGGCACAAGGTTTCGTGGTGTTTGGTAGGTGTGGCAGACACGCTCCGGACTAGACAAGGGGTGCGGTGCGGCGCTACTAACGCTACCACTGGCGCTAGACATGGCATGGCATGGCTCGCTGCTCTGTCGCATGGCAAACATGGGTTCTGGACAGTCCTATACCCGCTTCGGTCACCCTGTTTATCGCTGCATACTTATTATGCAGCCTCCCGAAAGTTCGGAGCTACGGCCGGTAGGGACGGACGGAGTGGCGCCTCTCCCTCTTGAGTCCTTGGCTTTCGACTATACCGTCTCCGACAATTAGTGTCTATACTCAGGTAGGCATTCCGCCCTCTCGACGCCGTCTTACCTAAACTGGTAGGTATATTCTCGAGTGCTTTCTCTTTTACTGAGTATTTGTGCATTCATTATGGCAGAGATTGGCAGGTGCTATTTCTCGTCGCCTGGTGAGCGCGTATTGAGATCCCTTCTTCACTGTCAAAATACACGGAGGAGCAGATATATAGAGACAAGGCTCCTCCTGCAGCTTGCCGTCCCACACCCACCCTATCTCCTGCCCTGTACGACATTATCCGGCGCTGCATCGCGGCCTGGGGGCTAGGTCGATTGTAACCCGAAAGAGCCGGAGCATTCCCTGCCTCCCTCGTGGCATTGAATGGGGGTGCTAAGTCAGCAGCGTCGTAGTACAATGTGCTACTTGATAGAGAGGAATGTGAGTGATGCCTCTTCCATCTTAGCGTCGTCTATTCGGTTGTGTAACCGAATGGCTCCTCGTCCCCTGTCTCGAGCGAGAGGCTTAATGCTACAAAGGAGCCCGAGCCGCCGGTATGAGCCTCCCCCGAACTTGGAGGATCGGCGACGTTCTATAGTTGCCCCATCTTGATCCTCATCCTTCGAAGATTTGGAGAGTTATCAGGTATGCCTACGAGAGGATAGGTGACATGGCGGCTGCCCTCGGCATAGGATGAGCGTTGCTGTCAACGGGTTTACGTTATTAGAGTAAACAAGGACTGGGCAGGATAGGTCAGTGAGAACATTAGCGGGCAAGTGTATGTCTGAAGTTGAAATAAAGATTGACAGGAGATGTGGTACGGCACCGACCGAAATCTCGCTGCCGGGAATCTGTGTTGGGTACCTTGGATCCATGTATCAAGAAGTACCTGCTTTGCATTAGCCCTGTCGAAGAATTTGTTGATTAGTATACCGGCCTACGCTAACTGGGATGTGCTCGAAACAATATATACTCCGTAGTCCTGCAGGCCTATTCCCGACGCGGTAGTGAATTTTTGTTGCAGCAGAATTTTATTTCCCAATGCACTAAATGGCAGTAGAGTTGGACAGACAGGTAGGCTTATTGCAATCATGGCATTTACTGCTTCATAACAGGTAACCCATCCTCTTCTAGAGGGTTACTAAGAAGGTATGCTATGTTAGGTTGGATCAATTATGTTGAATTCTCTTAAGGGATAGATATTCATGTACATATCGAGAGGTGGGCATTAGTTACTAACCTTTGGAAAGCTCTTCATGACGAGAGTCTGGGGGACAATTGCTCATAATTCACACATTCTGTAGGTATGGAAACACAAAAGATATAAAGGACGATGAAATCGAAATGTCACCTTGAGTCATATAGAGAGAATGACTGTCAGAATGCGATCTGTGTAGCCTGTTTTTGGATCTTATCCACCGCCTTGAAGTCAGGATACGTTCCTTCTTGCTTCCGAGTAGTCAAGAGCAACGTCGGGACGATGACGTAGCCTGTGTAGAGCCTGAGCGCCATTCATGACAATCCAGCATGAACGCCAACGTCACTCTGCTTTAGGAAGGACCCCTATCGTCTGATCTTCCCATTCAGCTCTGCAAATAGGTATGGATGCTGATGATCATCCAACAATCATAAACTACAAAAGTTCTGAGATGACCGCCTCGCGATAGTATACGCACATCTCCCACATCGCATCGCTCGCCTTCTTCCTTGGCACCGGAATTACGGGCCATCTGTCTCCTTAATGCCAGCCATTCGCGTGCTTGATAGAGATTGAGGTCGTCAAAAATGGCGTCGTTGAGGCTACCTAAGTAGGACGGCACTATGGCAATGCTAACAGCGGGTAATAGTGGGAAGAGTGGGGGTAATAACGCCTTTCAGCAGCCTCTGCAAAATGCACCGTCGTCACCTCATCATTCACCATCTGTCAAATCAATACCCACAATCGGTGCGTTTCCTTTAGGATCACTGCGCATCAATGCACTTCCTCGGGAAGAGCCCGGTATATCCATGGAAGAAGAGCACGTGCCCGCGCCCGTATCGTTCGGCTGTGGAGATGTTTTTGTGCTGGATGACCTGCCGCCTAACTTTACCATTGGCTGCGACATCACGGCTCTGAACTCTGCAAAGCCATTCCTGGGTTTCCGCGATATTCCTGCTGGCGCGCATCTGATATGGGTCGCCCCATCTGAGTCGACGTCGTCGCGGAGTGGGTTTTGGATATTTACGCCTGAGGTTAACGGCTCAACCGTAGGGATTGTCTACGTCAAGCAGTGGGACAAGTTCAATGAAGTTCTGACTGATACAGCCAGTCAGGCAGAAGAGCGATTTCAAAAGGAGAGATTGGAGCAAATGTATGGGACCTTAGCTCCGTATGGACTCAAAACAGGCACCCCCGAGCCGCCACACTCGCATGCTATAACTGAGGGAAGCGAATCCCCTCCAGCTCTCGTCGACAATGACAGCATTTGGTATCAACTCACATTTGCGATCCGCCCGGAAGTCTTGAGCAGGATCACAACTCAGGCAAACAATTCTTGGTCCGTGGCAACAAGAGATCTGGTAGCAGGTGGAATAGGTCTAGCCGAAGAAGCCCGATTATACACCGCCGGTTCAACAAAGTCTCTCAAGTTCATATTCCCCATCGACGCGTATCTCGTCAACCCATCAGCTGCAGGAGCAGAACGAACACGGCAAGCACTGGACCCGACAGGCTGGATAATAGACAAGTTAGAGGCTAGCGAGATCGGCCAGTCTTACACCCCCTCAGATCTAGTCGGTGAGTTCCAGTTCGCCTTTCTGACTGGCATGCACCTGGGCAATTTCTCGTGTCTGGAGCAATGGTGGTTTCTAGCCACGCGGCTCGTCTTCCGCGCGTACGGGCTCGCCATCGAGCGCCCGCAACTCGCCCGGCAGCTCATTCAGACATTCCACGCGCAGCTCCTCTACAACGAGCGGCATCTTGACGGTGGCAGCGTCCTGGAGATGATGCCCGAGTACGCGAAGAAGCTGCAGCGCGCACTCGTCACATACAAAGCGCGCCTCGACGAGTCCCTGCTTACGCTCGGTGAAGCCTGCGCGCCGGACCAACACGCTGTGGGGGTCGTCTTTTCGTCGCTTGAGGCCTGGCTGTGGCGTCTTAGTTGGGACCTACGTGGCGAGTATGTGCGGAAGGGGAACGTCATGCTGGAGGATGGCGAGATCGTGCAGGCTGAGCTTTCGGATTTCGAAGATGAGGATGAGCGCGGCGAGTTTGCTCCTACGGTCGTGGAGATGGGGGAGAACGGGAGGGAGACGGGATTATTATCCTGGGATAACTGAGCAAAACAAGTAAGCAAGTGGTTTTTGAGTCTGGCTGACGAGACGGATGGTCTTCTGCTCATGATCAGCTGTAGCTGTGGCTTTAAAGGATGGAAACATACGCACGCGAAAGAGGAAAGGGGAAGAAGAATGAAAGAAAAGGAAAAAGGGAAAAAATAATGGCCGCGTAGGGAATCGAACCCTACCACCTAATGATAATGTCTAGAGAATACTATAATGATACAGAGTAAAGATATTATCCGCTAGGCCATACCAACCCAGCCTTTGTTTAGCAGAGGTGTGAGCCAAACAAACTTATATGCCAAGTTCTCTTCGGGTAAAGAGTAGGAAGGGGGCTCATAGAGTTCGGTGGCGTTGAAGCTACTCTGAATTCAGGCCAGAGATAGATAGTGTCGCTATGATAGGGGACTATAGAGATAGAGCAGGTCAAAAATGAAAACACAATTACTAGAGCAGATCTTTTGTGATTCTGGGACAGGAACAGAGTCGAGCGTGTTGGTTGAGTTTCAATGATAAATAATATTGGCGCCATGGTTGTTGTTCATATCTATTCAGTAATCTAGGGGATTTCCAGCCGAAACTACATGCTGTGAATAAGACCGAGACGGCTCCCTACAATAAGTTACTCCCTCCTCTCCAGTCGAAAGGCATAGAGATAAAAAGTTATCTTACATGTCTTCGCGGCATGAAAACAAATGTTTTTTACTTACGTGCGCTCCTCAATACCAAGACCTCGGACAGTCTGTTCCAGGAATTCATCATCGTTCCACTCACGTTTGACTTGTGCTATTTCAGTGTCTTATGGAGTCAATGTTTGTATAGGTTGGCATGAGTATAATACAATAATAAGGATCTTTTTGCTGCTCTGTCACTTGGCTCGTACTAGGAGTCTAATTATTTGTCATCTGGGTTCCTGTATAGATCAGTCTTCTTCTACGTAGCCCATATTTCCAAGCAAATCAAGAGGTAGGATGTTTCCGTCTGGTTCATACGAAAGAAGTGGTCATGCGCTTGAGATATATGGCTAAGACGAATTGCAAGTAGCATTGCTTCACTGCCGAGAACCGGACTCCTTAATTTACCATCATGTCAGATCAAACATGCATATCGAGTTTATGACAATAGTTATCATGTACTCATATTGATATGACATGTGAGAGTATGAAGACTGGGAAGAACCATGAGAATTGGCTTCTAGAGCTATTTGAAAAGAACGACATAGGAAAAGACTTGTTTTTCACCTACCCACATGATGGGGCATGTCAAGTGGCCGAGTAACCTTTTGCATATGTGCATCCATATCCCTACTTAGCTAGGATGGTTGCGCAATCCGAACCATATAGACAAACTTGCCAAACTGGGGACTATGGCTACGCATGAAATTCTTGTGTTGTAGCTGAAAGTAGCAGAAAAGAAAGTCGCAGCATGATCACGAGCCAAGTGTTAAGAGCAGAGTTGTTGTTCAGAAATTTTTGTCATTTCGTTCGCCTAATCCCTTTACAGCCAGACAGAATTTCCCTGCCGTGTAAATGCAAATGATCATAGGAAAAAAGAAGGCTGTGGACGAGTAGCCTTGCCGAGGATTCCCTTTTATAACTCCCATGGTCCGACCATCGACACCCTTCCAGGCTCATCATCAACAAAGAATCGCGAGACACAGAAGAGAGCAGACCGGCACGCATCGATAATTAAGTTGACCCGAGGCCCGCATGCATTCTTCCTGCCGTACGTAGAACTGGTCTGCTCTCCTCGCATCTCCTTTCCCGCCTCCCCAGATACCACACCAGCAACCAAAAGCAAGTTTAACGGTAGGACTTCTGGAATCTGGCACGGGCACCTGGACCGCCGAACTTCTTGGGCTCGCATCGTCGGTTATCGGCGACAAGGAGGGTACGGTCGTATTGGACGAGAGCCTGCTTGAGCATGTTCTTGCTGTGCTCATCGACGAACTTCTGGTAGTAGGCGATCAGGGCCTTGGAGATGGCTTGACGGATGGCATAGACCTGGCTGGTTTGACCACCACCGGTTACGCGAACGCGGATGCTAATCAATCAGTGTCGTTAGAGAGCTGTTTTATGTGTCTTGCTTTGGTGGAATATGTGGGTTTATGCGTACTCGACGTTCTGGAACTTGTCAAGGCCGATGACAAGGAGGGGCTCGTAGACCTTGAAGCGGAGGACCGGGGGCTCGATGAGGCTGAGAGGCTTGCCATTGACCTTCTGTTAAATGCGAAAGTTGGTTAGCGATTGTTCGATCGATGGGAATTCGGTACTCTGATTCGGTTTCGACGTACGATGAGGCCAGAGCCGGACTTGCAAGCCTATATACACAACAGTTAGAAATTGAGGTAGTTGGGGTCGTGTAGTTTTGGAGGATTAACTTACAGCGACAGCAGTCGCGCTCTTCTTCTTGCCGAAGCACTCTGAATAGAGATAACGAGATTAGTTTTTAATTCGAATAGATTGGGTTAGAGGAATTGCAATAATTCAGAAGCACATACGAACTGTCTGGGTAGCCATGTTGGCGGTTAGTGGTGTGTGTGTGAAGTTGCTGTGGAGGAGGAGACAGTGTTGCTTGAAGTCGGAAAATGGATGTGGTGAGCCTCAAATCACTGAATTTTCGTTGGTGTTCAGCACCCGAGTTGTGCGCAGTGGGCTTTTCTTCCCTTGTTCGGTAGCCTCTGTGGCGTCACAATTGTGGCTAGTACAGACTAGATTTTGGCTGCCGAAGAGATGCCGCTTGTAAAGTGGGGCTGCAGGCGACGTCACGAGCTAAGAGCGAGGGGCATTCATGGCTAACTGAGGGGCGGCTTGATCATCTCTTATCAGTGGTGGTTATTGTTTCTACCTCTACTATGATGAATGGTAACTTGCCTCCTTCTATAAGATTTAAAAAGCGTATGCTTTGTGAATACTAAACTAGAAGAATCCGTTTTCAGAGGTGCTAGGAATGACCGTGTGACAATGGGGAAAGAAGTTGCTATTTGAGTACAACTGGTGAAGAGAATCCAGGTTCCGGAACAACATCTCTATCACCTATCTGAGCAGAACCATCTTGTCTTCAAACGCGTGCCTCTTCGTCCTAATCCAGGTTACTACTTTTTAAAAAAGAGAAATCAGCGTGAATTACGATAAAAAGGTCGGAAAGCACGATATGTCCCGCAAAGGTGTCGGCCTCGCGGCTTTCGACCGCTCACGCCTGACATCCGCCCAGTTCGCCTCACACGGTAGTTCCCTGCGGAGCAACAATGCCGCGGCGCTTGAGAACCAACTTGCAGTATTCAGATCATTATTACAACAGTTTGCGCAGACTCATGCCCGCGACATCCGGTCCAATCCTTCTTTCCGGGCCCAGTTCGCACGCATGTGTACCGCCATTGGCGTGGATCCCCTCGCCTCCTCCAATCACAGCAGCAGCGGTAGTGGCGGGAGCATCTGGTCCCAGCTTCTTGGGCGAAGTGTCAATGACTTCTACTTTGAGCTTGCTGTCCGTGTAGTCGAGGTTTGCGGTGCCACGCGAGGAGAGAATGGTGGCCTGATTGGCGTTCGGGAACTCAAGGATAGAGTCATGAAGGGCCGAATGGAAGGGGCTCCCGAGATCACCGAGTATGCATATCCGAATTTCATGTTACTTTCACTATAGCCTGCTTCTCAACGTCTGACTTATTCCAGGGACGATGTACTACGGGCTGTCGGCACCTTGAAGCCTCTGGGCTCCAGTTACTCGGTCATAAAAGTCGGCAATAAATCTTATATACGATCCGTGCCAAAAGAGCTGAACACCGACCAAAGCTCTGTCCTCGAGGCAGCTCAGGTACTGGGATATGTGAGCGTCTCTATGCTTATGATCAATCTACGTTGGACAAGAGCTCGTGCCCAAACTGCAGTTGAGGATCTCCTCGGAGAGGGCATGCTGTGGGTTGACAAACAAGCACCCGAGTGGGAGTATTGGAGCCCGGGCTTCATTTTGATGGACTCTCCGGATGCTCCAACTAATCAATAAAGAAAATCAGCTGATACATGGTATCAAGACATCCTCCATCTGAATTCTGAAATCCGGAGGAATATGGCCATGATTTAAACACGCACAACCAACCGTTCACACGTCACTCGCAAAGAAAATTTAGACGATACCATTATACATGCATGGGCCAGCATGACCGACAGTGCTAAGAATAACTAAGGTCGGCCTACAAACCATGGAACAGGAAACCGCTACATTAATTGGAGGCGGCAGTTCATTGGGTCATGTGGATCTTTATATAGAGGATTATAGACGCCGAGAGCCTCTCGACTCCGTAGCTGGGCTGCTTTACAAGCTCGAACAAATTCGTTCGGACATCTAAAATTACTTGTTATGTATTTTATACATATTTATATGGGTTCATGATTCCGTTCTATGATAAGTGTCAGTACCCAAAAATCATTGCTGTGTAAAGCGTAGGGACTCGAAACTTACCGGATCGTATAACTTCTTAATCTGCTTCATCAAGTCGACCATCGTCTCGTTCCTGCTGTAGCCGATATATTTCTTCTTTGCGATACCAAGACCATGTTCAGCGCTAATGCTACCGTTCACCTTACTTATCCATTCGTACACGAAAGGCTCAAGGATCTCCTCGACCCGCTTATCGTATCTGCGTACGGCGACGTTTAGATGTAGGTTCGAGTCACCCATGTGGCCGTACCCAACAACCTCAACAACGGGGAACTCGTCGGAGTCGCCCTTTAAGCCCGCCTCCTCGATTCTCTCTCTTGTTTCATCGACCAGTCTGTAAAGGTCCCCAAGAGGGATGGAGACATCATACTTGTATACGCCTCCCCAGTGACCCAAACACTCCGGGATGCCTTCTCTCTGGCCCCATAAACTTTTGATTTGAGACTCGTCTTGTGCAAGAACACCGTCCGTAACAATATCCTTCGACATGACATCCTCGAGGAAATTCCCCAGCTTCTCGGCATCATGATCCGCGTTCGATCCACTAGTCTCAATAAGACAGTAGAACGGATGTTCACCTTCCAAGGGTCGCTTATTCTGGCGAACCTTGTGCACGAGGTTTTGGCTGTAGGAGTCCATCAGCTCGAACGCGGAGAGAATCTCTGACAGTTGCGCCTTGGCCTCCCTGAAAGCCAACTGGATCTTCTCGAACGACTCGGCACCCAAAAAGGCTACATTGACGGCCTTGGATCTTTGAGGGCATTGGATGGAGATAGCAGTGATCATGCCGATGGTGCCCTCGCCGCCAATGAACAGCTGTTTGAGATCGTAACCGGTGTTGTTCTTTCGCAGTTGGCTGAGATCGTCCACGATGGTTCCATCAGGAAGTACCGCCTCAATACCGAGGACGCTGCCATGCAGACTGCCGTATCGAAGAAGTCGGAGACCACCGGCGTTGGTGGCGACGTTTCCTCCGATCTGGCAGGATCCTTTGGCGCCTAGGTCCAGCGGGAACAGGTATCCCTTCCCAGCCAGGAATTGATCGGCGACTTCGAGCACGACACCGGCGTCAGCGACGAGAACACCGCTTACCTCGTCGAAGAAGCGTATCTGGTTCATGCGACTAGTATTGACGACGATCTCATCAAAGACAGGCACAGATCCGCCGACGAGACCCGTGTTACCGCCCTGCGGCACGACAGCGAGCATGTTGTCGTTACAGTACTTCAAGATCTTGCTGACCTCCTCTGTCGATCCCGGCTTGAGCACGAGCTTGCAGTGGCCGCGGTATTTCCTCATCCAGTCGCCATTATAGGGCTCCATGTCGTCCGACGATACCTCGGCCGTGACGCCGTCGATGATGGCTGAGTCCTTGCCCAGCAACTCGCGGAAGTAGGCGACATGTTCGGGCGTGATCTGGGAGAAGCGCGGGTCGCGCTTGATCTCGGGGTATACGTCGGTAGTGAAGTTCCCGCGGCGTGGCATTGAGGGCTGGAAGCGTCTGGAGATGGTGGTTGAGAGGCTGCGCTGGACAGCAGCGACATGTGCGGGTGTAGCGGCAAACCGGGTGACACAAGCAGGGCTTAAGAGGCCGGGCGCGGCGATGCGCCGGGCAATTGGAGCTAGCCTTGCTTTGCTGGTCATCTTTGGAGAGGGCCTCGTTGGCGAGGAGGAATGCACAGAACGGAATCCTCTTCCTCACGTCATCTGAGAGATGGTAAAGAGGTAATCAAATAAATTTATAAGTAAACTCCGCGCTCGGCGAAAGTGGAGAACCGACCACCATCCGGACCGTAGTAGTAGTGGGCCTTTAGTGAACGGCCTAGATGACCCATGAGTGGTAATTCGATTCGGATAACTGGTCATCTTGCTGATTACAACAAAATCATCATCCAACGGCCTAATAATGAACGATAAATCTAACGAGAATAGGGTTTAGGTGTGCCTTGGCATATTGCCGTGAAAGCCGTTCAGCTCCTTCCTCGGGGAAACTCAAGGCGCCAAATATCATGATCAAATCATTCCTCACCAACTATGGCTACACTATCGACACAGATTAACAGCTCTCACAACCGACTTATCTAAGTAATATCAATGTCTAATATTTTCGACTTATTGCAGCTATCTAGAAAGTAGGTGGAGAATTTCTTATGCCATTGAATAGAAATGAGACGAGCGAAATACTAGCCTAAAGCCTTTTCCACGAGCTTTTCCAAACGCTAAGAAGCGGCTCGGGTCGGCCTCAGGTCGTCTTGGTGGTTTCTCCCGGTCCCCCAGGAGCTTGTCATATACACCAAGAAAGATCTGATCAAAGTTAATTCCCTTGCTGTACTCCGTACTGCTTCAGTCGCATATGATGCAGTGCTCCTTGCAGTCAGGAAGATCCCCGAAGACAATGATGAGCAGCAGATCTAGAGAAAGCATTCATGTCAGCAGATTCCCGTAACTACTGATAGTAACTTGCCCTGGCCACATTATCAAGCCAAGGCTTCCCCGGCTCAACCCACTGTAATGTACGGACAAGGCCTCAAGGCTGCTGTTTCATCCTAGTCGCCGCTCGCTCGTAGTCAGTTTCCAATGGCTTAACAGAAGTCCTCTAGACAGAGCTATAGGCGGGGATAGGGCGGACAGCTTCAGCTAATTGGAAGGATATTCAGGATGCTATGGGGATAAGATGAGGACGATCCTCACGATCCTCAGCGGCTTATTCATGCGGATCTCAAACAGAGCTCTAATAACTGGCATGTAGCTGTAGGCGATGGTTTCGTTAGGGACGAATATGGAAAGAGTACGTGTTTCAGACAGCTATGCGCCTCTCTTTGATTCATGCTGTTAGAGACGTGGACGCTCGAATTGGAGACAGCTGTCCGGGGTCCGATGGGCGTCAATGCATTCAGAGGTACGGAGTACGAAGCTCTGTATTTGAATAGAAGGGGGTTCGCAACACGTTTTGAGTTTTATGGAATATCTTTGAATGATTTTCGAAACTTTGATCTTAAAGATCACACCTCACCTAGAGGATCGTCTGATCATTCATTGTTTCTTGGATTGAGACTCAAGAGTGAAAGTCCCGCCAAGGTGACTCTGGAGCTTATCATTACTTATCGATACCCAAATCCCGCCCGCCATGTCCATGTCAATGCCGCTAGTGGAGGGGAATAGGGGTCTTGGCGCCGAATCGCCTTGCCAACCAATTGTGAACCTGGACACAGCATTGACGGAGGCATTCCCAATCTTGCAGCCCGATAGACCAGAGACACCATCGACTGCCAGAAACAGTGCCTGCTATGCTTCAACAGTCATATCTGCATCAACACGAGCCTCATCTCCCGTATCCACGCCCTCTTCGCGAGATCGATCCGAGACTTCCCCGCTCTGTTACAACCACCACCAAAACAACAACAATAATAATACTACCAAACCGTCTCCACCGAGATCACGAAGAACAAGGAGTGCCGTTACCAATCGATCCCATCCGGAGCTACACGCTGCCAGAGTTCAGAGAGCCGCTACACTTTCGAACTCTCCTCCACAGCGGACAGGCTCACTGAGAGAGCCCAAAGCCAAGAAAGCCCAGAGGCATTCCCTCTCATCTAACACCTCAAGCGATTCGATTCCCGAGCACCCAGGGTCGAATCTGGTCAAGATGGATGATAAATGGATCATAGTCCAACAGAAGACCTTCACAAAATGGTTAGTTGCTCTTCAAACTCCTGAGACAATGTTTATTACCTTGACGCTAATCCTAACCCGTCTGGGGTTCTAGGTTCAATATCAAGATCGAGCCACGGGGTGTACAGGTCAAAGATCTAATCACTGATTTGAGCGATGGTGTAAGTCCATCCGCATGCGTTTACTGATATACCCATACTGACGTCCTGTCAACTCTCAAGGTTCTCCTAGTGCACCTGCTTGAGTGCCTATCAAACGAGTCGTTAGGCCGATACGCTGCCAAACCGAAGCTACGAGTCCAACGATTCGAAAATGCAAACATAGCTCTCAACTTTGTCAAATCGCGAGGCATTGCATTGGTAAATATTGGTGCCGAAGATATAGTGGATGGGAACCGTAGAATTATCCTGGGTTTAATATGGACTCTCATTCTGCGGTTCACCATCAGCGACATCAACGCCGAGGGCATGACAGCCAAGGAGGGGCTTTTGCTGTGGTGCCAGCGTAAGACCGCATGCTACGAAGAGGTTGAGGTTCGCGACTTTAGTGCCAGCTGGAATGACGGCTTGGCATTCTGTGCCTTGTTGGACATACACCGTCCAGACCTTATTGATTACGATGCTCTAGATAAGGACGACCATCGCGGCAACATGCAACTGGCCTTCGATATCGCCTCTAAGGAGATCGGTATCCCCGCTCTGCTTGATGTTGAGGATGTTTGTGATGTTGCCAGGCCGGATGAGAAGAGTCTGATGACTTACATCGCCTATTGGTTCCACGCATTCTCGCAAATGGAAAAGGTCGAGAATGCCGGTCGGAGAGTCGAGAAGTTTGTGAACAGCATGCAGGGGGCATGGGAAATGCAAAGCGCGTACGAGAGGAGGATGGCTGCTTTGTTGAAACAGATCCGTGAGCAGATCGAGAACTGGCAAGACGCAACCTTCGAGGGCACATACATTGATGCCAAACGACATGCCAGTGACTTTGCTGCTCACAAGAGAGGTAAGAAGAGGGATTGGGTCGCCGAAAAGAGCGAGTTGGCTACCCTTCTAGGGAACATCAAGACCAAACTCGGCACATATCGCCTCAGGGCCTATGAACCTCCGGCTGAGCTGTCGCTTGAGACTATGGACAGGGAGTGGGCCAACTTGACTAAGTCGGAAATGATGCGTGGTCAGCTCATTAATGAGACCATTAGGGAGTAAGTTGTCTTTGACATGTGTTCTCGAGATTATACTAACGTAACCCTACAGCATCAAGAATGCGCTTCGCAAGTCATTTGCAGACAAAGCAAATGACTTTGCTTTGGCATTAAATACCATGCAAGTAGCTATCTCCGGTCTCGAAGGAGAGGTTGAAGATCAGTTACTCCATGTCCGACGATTAAGTGACAATCTCCCGCCTCTAGATGCCTACCTAGAGAAGATCGCTGCTGTCGAAGCCAAATGCCAGGAGGCAAATATCGAGGAGAATGACTTTACCACGTATACGTATGATGAGCTTTCATATGAACTGAGCCTAGTCAAGTCCTCGGTGCAAAAGAAACTGTCTTTCTTGGAAAACCAGATGGTTGCCCGGAACATGACGAACTTGACGCCTATTCAGCTTGAAGAATTTGAATCAGTCTTCCGACACTTTGATCGTGACGAGAGCAATTCGCTTTCAGAGCTAGAATTCTCGGCCGCGCTGGCGTCTCTTGGTCTCGTGTTTAGCGAGGACGAGATGCATGAGTACTTTGTCGCTACATCGCGCGGTCGTGACCGGGTTACCTTTGAACAATTCATTGGTTTCATGGTTGAAGCCACAGAGGACCAGAATACAGCCGAGCAAGTGTTCCAGTCATTCCGCGAAGTCGCAGATGGAAAGCCATATGTAACTGAAATGGACCTCCGCCACTCCCTCGTTCCCGACGAGGTCATTGAACAACTCTGCAAAATAGTTCCAGAACACAAGGGCCCGGACATGGCCGAGGATCGGGGCGTCCCTCAGTACGACTACATCAGCTTCATGGACAAGCTCATGGGCTCCGACAATGGTTCAGCACTCTCAGACATCACGAATGGAAGAATCAGCCCAACGAAGAAGTCCAACGGTGCTCAGTGAGAGCGACATATGGATGTTCCGAGGCACATTCCATTTCCACTGTCTGCGAAAGTACGGTCCGACAAAACCCAGATCACATCGGAAATACCATTCAGCATCATCCTCATTTCAATACATACATACATCTAATGACAGACGGTGCATTTACATACTTACGACTGGCTGGCCCTAGTCAACCGGCCGGCCGAGTAATAATAATACATCCCCAGCACTCTGTTTCATCTCTCATTCTGTCAAGGTTTTCCTCCTTCGAGGTAGACACGGAATGCAGATTGAAGATCACAGACATTGTTACACACACACGCTACTATGTGCTCGGTGGCTTACTTCTCATCTCCTTGCGTTCATAGGAAGTACTAGGTACTAGGTGCATATCAGGCATAGCATTGACCGGGGTGTTTTATTGTCTTTCTCTCCCTGTTTCCTTGTCCGGATGGTAGTGTCAGGTAGGAGGAGGACTAAAACGAAGATTTGTGCGTTGAGTCCTTTCCCTCTTTGTAGCGTTGTCGTCCTAGTCAGGTTTTGGTAGACTCGCTACATAGTATACCCACAAAGTCAGAGAGTAAAAATTACCGATTCTTCTACGGGCTTGACCTTGACTTTGTATGTGATAATAGTAGTCGTATACCTAGACATGCCTTAGGTAGGTTAGATGGTCGCCCAAGAGTCATACCGCCACTGATCATAGCTGCATACGAGCAGCCCAAGAGGTTAGAAATATTCAGGCTTGAAAACTGACATGTCTGAGCAACCAAAGGGTGTCAGCAGGAATAGATTCATCCTGTATTATTGAACGTGGCTCGCCGTGGCCAAAGACGCTGAAACAATGACAGTTATAGCGTACATGCGCAGCTGCGTCGGATATTCTGCAAGTGGCCATTGTGAAATGTTTCGTGAAAGATCTGGATAAGCCTCACCTCTTTCACCAGTGAGTAGGTATCTCCTACTCCATATTAATAGGCATCCACCCGCACGCTGCGTTTCTATGGCAATTGCCAGAGAGGTACCAGAAAGATCAATAATTCAGGTAGATGGTGGTTGAGGGTCTTGCGAGGAAGGCGCCCTCTGCCTTTAGTTTGTTGTTTCCTCCCCTACTGTTACCGTTGTTTATGCTCCTTCTACTTCATTTCTTACGACACCACTTACCACATATGTACCCAACCGCAGACTCGGAAACCGTTCTCCGTTATCTCTTCCAATTTCCTGATTTTAGCCCTTGAGATACATGTGACCACCCGACTTACTTCCCAGAAACTTTACCTCTTCTGCAGACTGCACATTACGCTGCACTTTCTGCTTTATTTCAAACAAACGCGCTCAGGATTCCCTCTTCGTGTCGCCGCACCCGTTCCCACTCCAGCCCTATCACCCGCATCTTTCTCTTCTTGATTTGTTCTCAATCGAGTTCCTTCCGTGATCAGATCCTGTTTGCCATCATGACGACGGTTCCCAAAACTCACTGGGACCCCAATGACAGCGACGAGGAGATTAAGGTCTCGATGGCAACGATCAACCAGAAGCCGGAATTTGCAGGTATTGGGACCACGCTTGCTCTTGGCAAACTACTTGTGACGACGTTACTCACAATCTACATAGCTCGTGATCAGCTGCGCGCTATCGACACTTCCGATGCTTTCAAACCCACGGGGCTAGGCTTTGGTGATATCTCCCCTAAAGGCATGATATTCGCTCCGCTCAAGGTCATCACGCACTATGCATCAGTGTGTGTGAATGATTTGAATAGAGACAAGGTGCGTACAACAATCTTGGGTGTAGATTGTCCTCTAATGAGTGACCAGGTCCGTCGCTACTTCAAAGACACACTCCATGTCAACCGCGTCTGGGATATGTAAGAAACCCTCTTCCTCGAATAGTTCAAAAATACGCTTCTAATTGCTAGATAGCTTTGTCCACTTCGACCCCAATGCTGGCAAATCTGCACGTTCTCCATTGCTGCTAGTGCCTACAGCACAATTTCTGCAATACCTGAACATAGCCTCCCGAGACTTGGGGATTAATCTGTCGATCCCCAATAACACCCTTGGGGACATTTGTTATTCATCATTTGGTGATTTCGATACACCTCGACCGCGATTCTTAGGTAGATCGAACGGTGCGGCCGCCATCATCGAGCTCAAGGAGAAAATGCACATGATCCCTGCTGAAGATTTGAGTCATCTTACCCCGGCCTGTCTTCAAGACTATAAGGACAAGATTACAGAGATCTATGCTGTGATAGAATCTGATGCAATCAAGAAGCATAAGAAGCGAGAGAAGACTCGACTCCGGAGAATTGAGAACCAGAAAGAATGGGGTCGCATGCTCAAGCGAACACAGAGATATCTGGGTCTCCGCCAGCCAGTTCACAACATGTCTGCCCTCGAGGTAGCGAATCAACCCGTGTGGGATGTGAACAGCCCGCCTTGGTACAAGCCCAAAGATTTGGTGCGCTTTGTCTGTGTCGATATTGAGGCGTACGAGAGGCAGGCGAATGTCATTACAGAGATTGGTCTGGCTATCCTTGACACCGACGATTCTATCGATGTGGCTCCAGGTACCAGGGGCGAGAGCTGGTTTTCACTGATTGAGGCGCATCATTTCATCATTGAGGAGTACACACATCTCAAGAACACAGAGTTCCTTGCTGGGTGTCCGGAAGCCTTTCACTTTGGGTATGTATAGGTTGCCTTCTGAATTCTGCCTTTGGTTGCTAACGCAGCGTAGGAAATCGCAGACCATCCCTTCGAACGAGATCTCCAAGATTATCGGCCGTATCATTGGTGACAATGAATCCAAAGACAAAAGGCCGGTTATCATGGTAGGTCATGACATCGGACAGGATCTTGATTACCTATACAAGATCGGATACAACCCGTGGGCGGTCTCTCAGATCGTGGATGAAGTCGACACGAAGCGAATGTATCAGCGCTTGGAACGGGCCGCAGACGGTCGCAAACTACAAGTAATTTGCAGCAACCTTGAGATTCCAGGGTACGACTATCACAATGCTGGCAATGACGCCGTCTATACGCTGCGAGCTATGATTACCATGGCTGTCAAGCGAGCAGTTGAAGGATCTGACCGAGACGAGGACTCTTCTGCTCCTGCGTAAGTTACTATGTCTGATATATCTTGTGCTTTTACAAGAAGGGGTTCAGGAGAACTAACCGTGGCCTAGTTCTAATGAATGGAGTGACGGAGAAATGGACGACGGTGGCTGCTCGAAGCGATCTGCCCCTCGGGTCCCCTATGCGAATGAGTATGATGCTATTGATGAATGTATGAATGAATTTGCCATACATGAACCTCTCGTGTAGTTACTGACGACTATTTCAGGGGCGTATCAAGGTGTGCGGTGGTAATTACGGGGTTCCACTGTCAGCCAATCTGTTATTTGTTTGCAAGGGACCTGTCAGTACGGTTCTTTCGAGACAAGAGACATGCAATGTTTAAGGATGAATGTGCATGGGATTTGCCGTGGACAGTTGCGAGATTCAGTGTTTCTAAAATCCAAGAATATGAGCTAAACGATGGATGGGTGGGAGCAGGATCTTGCTTTCACAAATGGCTCACATAGCATGTGCTGAGACAGTCGGCTTCTCTTGAAGAGTTGAATGTATTCTACTCGCAAAAGAGTTAGGTAGAGATGTGAGGATGTGCTCACTCTACACCACGAAAGAATGGTGAATGCCATCAAAACGCCATCGCTCCGTGAAATGCCTTGATATTGTACAAGTTGGTCGTACAGGTCGCCTATTTTCTTCATTTCTCCTACGCCGTATGCCCTGAATGCTCCTTTCATGGTCCGTTCTTCTCTAAGAATTCTTTGGCCTCATTGATCTTGGTTGCAAGGTAGGGGCTGCCACCTCGGTCGGGATGGTTCAATAGCATCATTGTTCTGTGGGCTTTGCGGACTTTGTCTTTCGTTATGGCACGTTCGCTATCATGATTGTCAGCAATGGAGAAGTTAAAAAGGAAACATTTAGGCCAAGGCTAATGAGGGGGAAAGGGGAAAGCGTACTTGAGAGAGAGAATTAGAGACGCCTCCTTCTTGGTCATGCGCTGTTCGAATCCGCCCTTGAAGAATGCCTTACCCAAGGCTCCGACACCGCCTCGAGACTTTCGCCATGCTACTAGTCCTGCGCGACCCTGTTGTGAAGTATGTGTGAGCGACCCAGGAGGAGATTTGTAGGAACAGATGGCATTGTGAATATACGTACAAGGAACGCAGCAACGGCTGTGCCGGCTCCTATTGCTAGCATGCCAACCATTTTCGATATTGGTATTAGGGTATTTGGGGATATCGGATCGTCTTCGATACAAGGGTGACGGGATGGACGAGATTGAGTGTTATTATATGGTTCAAGAGTTGCGACGATGTGATTACGGAAATTTGAGAATGCGCCGGATGGGGACTTTGCGATCTTTCGACGGCGGATGCTCCCATAATTGTCCCTTATCGATACTATGTCCCCGGCGTTCTTCAATTGGGTTGGGGATTCACGGCGCTAACCTGGTTGGGTAGGCGGTACAAACTTTTGGTACTTGCAATGGCAGAAAGCTGCACACTCCCCCCACTACTGCTACAATTCTGCCACCGCCGGAGACCCTGCGTCCTGGTACTCCGTATATCTAGATTTGAACTTGCCATCGTTCACCACTGAGCGGTAGTGAGAAGTGAATCGCCAACATGAGGTGAGTCCTTTTCCTGCTCTATCTGCTGATATCCCACGCACTTCCTCGGCTTGGGTGCGCCGAAAAAGCAACGGTTGGGATTCTCAATCAGCGATGGGAAGACCATGATTAGTTCACCGAAGTCGAACCTCGATGGCGACGCCAAAGGGCGTATATTCGACTCAAAGTCACGCCTTTCTCGTCTTCCCACGCGCAATCCTTCGAACTGATCATGCGATCTACCACTCAACCGAAATCCTCTCTCACCGATCCTCTGCACTTTCACACCGTACACATATATTTTGCACCGTCCTTATGCTGATTCAGCTTCCTGTGATATAGGGTCGAGACGTGTTACTTCTGCTCGCGCCCGGCATATCCCGGCAAGGGAATGGTATGTCCACATTCATTGATCTCTGAAGCATCTCGATCTCCTTTCGCAAGCTACCATGGTGGCCGACTGCTCTTATCTTGTTGTCGCTATCGGCCGAGTGTCGGATGGCCGCATATTTCGTATGTACAAGGGACTGGGCATGACCGACGATGATCAAGTCAGAGATCTTTAGCCTGATCTCTCAGATTCTGCGAAGCGATACAAATCTTGTTTGGGCACAGTCCATCACTTGTCCCCATCACGTTCTTCGAGACATTTTTCTTAAGCCATCAGCTTAGACTACTTCTGTCAGACACACCGGTTATCACTGGCTGACTCCTTACAGCAATTCGTCAGAAATGACGGAAAGGCATTCCGCTTCTGTCGGTCAAAATGTGAGTTCCATCATCCTCTTGCTCCCACCAAAATCAACATGAGAATGCCGTTTCCTATCTTCTTGCCTTATACAACGGCTGTCATCTCATATCTCTTGTGTCTGACCGCTATCCCGTAACTTGAATGCTGACTTTCATAGGCCACAAGAACTTCAAGGTATGTCGTCACTGCAACCAACAACTCCTCAAAGCTGCTTCTTATCGTTGGGACACTACTTCAAACCACCCTGACCTAGAACCGAAATCCTGGTAACTAATATAATCGACAACACAGATGAAGCGAAATCCTAGAAAGCTAGGCTGGACAAAAGCCTACAGAAAGGCGGTACGTAGACCCCCCTCCCCCCCCCCCTTCCCCCAAAATCTACTTCTATGCCCTGATGACGCATCTTTGCAATTGCTTTGTCTGTTTTTCGCTAATTCTGTATGTATGTAGGCTGGCAAAGAGATGACAGTTGACTCCACGCTCCAATTCGCCCAACGCCGCAACGTTCCCACACGATACAACCGTGAGCTCTGGGAGAAGACCATGCAGGCCATGACGCGCAGTAAGTGGCCTTTAGAAATTCTTTTCTTTCGCTATAGTTCGTAACTAACTCTCCGATTAGTCCAAGAGATCAGACAGAAACGCGAGAGGGTCCACTACAAGAGACGCATGGCAGGCAAGCGTGCCCGCGAGCTGGCAGTTGACAAGAAGCTCGTCGAGACCCACAGCCATCTCCTGCCCCGTCTTCGTGGAAGCGAGAAGAAGCGTATGCTGCAACAAGGCCTCAACGAGGAAGACATTGCACAGATCGAGGAGACACTTCCTACCCAGACAGACAAAGTCCTCGGCAAGGAGAAGCTGCGCCAGCGACTACGTGTCGACGGTGGTGTCGACTATATCGAGGACAACGGCATGGATGTGGACTCGGAGTGAAGTTAACGTTGGCTATTGGATGGCCTCTGTCACGAGGGTGGGTAAAAATATCATGGCGTTTCTTGTAATTTGATGATGGCATGGCATGTCAAGGCGTTCGGTTTCTAGATATCAGACCCAAAAAGAGAACTTTGTGCCTTCGGATTGAATTCGACATGCTCTCTAGTCACGAACACAGACCCAACATTATCATCTCCGGTGAGACAAGGCTGGAGTGAAACATTTTGAAGAAATGCTATGATGCCGCATCGTCGAAGTAGAGTGATAACTAAGTAGGTATACACCATCTCCGAGTCCGGGTCCGTCGATGGACCGCATTCCCTTGACATCCCCATTCCTATTAGAATACTTCCTTCGATTTTCCACTAGCCTTGTACAGGGTAGCACATCTAAAGCAGGGGGAGGGGACATCGAACCAGGCCCTCCCTTCTCACGCCATCCTTTTCATACCCCTTATTCCATGATGTCTCTTCCAGACATATTGAAAATGATATTTGTCTGCTCATTGAATAGCATACTGTACTATTAAAGTGAAAAAAAAAAAAAAAAAAAATAATTAGCTCAACGCCTTGATCCCATAATTACCCCATGTAGTAGTTCCTATTCCTAATACTACTCCACCAACCCCTCCCCCTCCATCTCCATCTCGGGCCTCCGTCCCCGACCTGGCGCATGCAAGTGATGGATCCGCGGCGGAGCGGGTAAGCTCGATCGGATCTCGGCTGCGATACCTGCGTCGAGGGCTGCGCGGCGCTTTCCTTCTTCCTCTTCTTGCTGTTGCTGTTTTACTGCTGCTCCTTCGGCACCGCCTGCCCAATTGCCGGCGCCGCCTCGGCCGTGGTAGGTTGGTTTGCTTTGGGAGGGTTCGGATGTTGGGTGAAACTGTGTAGAGGGAGAGTTGGTGGATGCAGATGAGAAGGTAGTTGTAGATGGAGGTGGTGGTGGGAGGACCATGAAGTTCCCTGCGCCGCCTCGGCCTGAGTGGATATAAGGCGTGCTCAAGCTTGTACTTCCTGAAGAGGAGTCTGATGGTAGGTATGTTGAGTCTTCTACCACTACAGTTTTCGATACCTCTGCGGTACCCCTTTGTGCTTCTATGTCCTGCAAGAATAGGAGGTTAGCCTGATGAGCTCGACTTTCATTATACTCACAATGCCTATTTGTCTCTCCCTCTCCTTCCTTCTCTCTCATCAAGGGGTATAATAGGGCAAAGAAGAAGAAAAAAACTCAAAAAGACAAACCTCAGCATTCGCCTTATTAGCAGCATCAACAACATCCTTCTGCGAGATGAAGTTTCCCGCGCCACCGCGACCTGTCCTGTGATAAATGTCGGACATTGTATGTAACAATGATATCCTCCTTCTCTATAACCCTCTTTTTCTGCTTTTCCTTTGCTCCTCAATGCTTAGGACTGAACATATCCTGTCGTTCTGAATCGGTAGACTGCGTTGATGTTTAATTGGTCAACATAATGCCAAACTCAATTCGATACGAGGCGTTGCTTTAATACCTAACAGACTAGTCGCCAGATAATTAAAGACTCCTTGAGAGTGCGTGTAGGCAGGCGGCCTCATGTGACGTCTGCGACAAGTCTTACCCTAAAGTGGCAATAGTGTTTAGGATGGCTTGAACTCGGCTTGGACGGTTTCATTGCACAATCGTTCTTTGGATGCCCATTCCTTATCTCGAGAGTACAGCAGTATACCCTCATCTGAATGCTCACGTATCTACAGATTGAGTTTTGCGTAAGAAAACTGCAAATATTGAGAATTGATCTCTTGTCTATGTGCTCCGGCATGCGCTTGGGTACCAATTGTATATATAACACGATATAACAAAACGAGAATATCCATCATCCAATTTGATAACATACTTATGTACAAGAATCCTTTCGTCCTAGAGCGTTGCAAATAACATGACGCTCATTTACATCTCGTCGTTCATCCAGCCAAACCTGAAGTCTTTTTCACCATCACCGGCCCATTCCTTACATTTTCCATACCACTTCCTGTGCAGGCAGTGATTCTTAGGCTCCTGTGTTGGTTGGGATGTTGGTGCTGATGTGGGATCCGGGACAGTTGAAGTGGGAGAGAGAATCGGAGGCGGCGATGTGATGGGATAAGTTGTTGTCGTCGCATCATTACATCCCCACCAACCTGGGGTTGCACATGTAGTTGTGGTCTCGGTTATCATGGAGGATTTGGAGGTTGTAGTTGTCGTAACGGGAGTGGTAGTAGTTGTCTTGTCTTTGCAGCCAAACCAACCTGGAGTCTGACAAGTACTAGATGCCGGAAACATTTTGTGTCAGTAACTTTTCTCAAGGTCTGTCAGAAAACAGGTGACAACAATAACAAATAAAACCTCCCATTTCCCTGGGCCAATTTCCTGCCCAGGGAAAGAATACACATCCTGCTATGTATATGATATAACATTTCACTCACTAAACCAATGTTAGTATTTCTGAAAAGATTAAGAATAACTTGCACGGGCTGTTTAAATACTGACCGTTGTTGAAGTTGACGTTACTTCAGAAGTTGTAGTCGTGGAACTTCCTATGTCGGTCGTCTTATCATTACAACCCCACCACCCCGGAGTTTCGCACGTTGCAGTCCGGGTCCGGGTCTTGGAAGTCGTCGAAGTGCTGGTAGTAGTAGTGGTACCATCTGTGCTGTTGCTCTCATACAACTTCCATGAAGCACAATCTCGGCATTCCGGTGTATACTGGCATTGTGGGACAGAATCGTACTTTCTGATCACATCGTTAATCACTGAACGTATCTTGTGTGTCCCAATGCCGACGCGCCAGCCATGGTCTGCCACTGTATCGTAGGTGCATTCGTAGCCAGCGTGGCATGCCGTTTCCAAGGCGTAGCCAGCAAATGAGCACGATGCGGTGGCGCCATTGCAGGTACCAATGTAAATCGGGTCGGCAGTATGGCCAAAATGATACGATCCTGTATACTCGCGAGTTTGTGGGAAGTCAGGATCAGAATGTGGAGGAACCGGGAGACCTAAACGTGAAGCGGCAAGCGCCTCTGGAACAGCTTCAAAGGTGACAACGGGGACTCCGTATGTCATACCAATCATGGAGCTGACGGCGCCGCCTAGAGAGTGACCAGCGATCCAGATATTCGAGTTGGGATAGAGCTCAGTGACATTGGAATACAATTCTCTTGCTGCCTGGTAATATCGGCTCTCGTCACGCAGGGCTTGCCGTACGCAAGTGTTATTGCAACTATACGTCCCTGTAGCGCAGTCGCAGACTTGATGCCATGTCCACTGGCCCTGCTGAGCACAACAGCAGCTGAAGAAAAGGTTGTCATTTATCTTGTCGTTGGTAGTTGTGCCCTCTCCATCGAAGACGGCGGGAGAAGTGCCCTTGACGCCGATGACGATGGTCGAGTTGGTTTCGTCGCCCCAGACATGACCACGGAGACCGTCATATTCCCAGCCAAAGTCGGCACTCCGGTTGAAGGGCTCACCCACTTCGTCCCAATCTGGCAAATCTGGAGTCTCGACGTAGGCATTTGAAGCGATCAAGGCCATGGTGAGGACGGTCTCTTTGTCGGTGACGTCGGGGGTGGGAACGTCGTCTATGGTCCAGGCTGATGGAGCGCTCGCCAAAACATATCCCCTCTTGCGGGCGGCAGCAACTAAAGGGTCGACGGTGCTCGGGCGTCTGTCAACCATGCGTTCGATCTTCTGAGAGCGGCTCTTGGCCTTCAAGGGTGCCGTCAGTTGTTCGGCAGGATGGTTATCCTCGGCGGTGAGCCAGATCTGAGCGTCGGAGTGTCGAACATCCCGTTTTCGATGCAGGCCGGGGTGGCGGTGTGTGCCATGATGGAGGATGTGTCGCAGAGTCTGGATTTGCACGAGTCAGCAAGGTGTTAGTCGGGAGGATGGATGGGGAATACAAACGAAGGTGTGCTCAGCGGGAGCAGGAGGCTCTGGAACCAGAGGAGCTAATATGGGGTCATCTGGGAAGAAAGCGTCGGCGTTGGCTATGGATGCAACGGCGGGTGTGGCGGATATTGCGAGGAAAGAGAGCAGTATTTGGGCTGTCACGCGTCCAGCAGAGTTGCAGGTCGACGCCGCCGCTCCCCGTCTCCGCTTGGTTATCATAGTGGATGAGAGAGAAATGGTATGGGTTGATGGAATTGAAGAGTATGGCTGTGGGTAGAAATAAAGAGGGAGGGCGACAGAAAAGAACGGGGTGATGAAATATGGTTATAGGTAATCCGTACTGTATGTAAGTACTGGAAGGTTGATGTCGACGGTGATGAGTAGACAGGTCCTCGGCAGGGCAGGTGGGAGTAGGCTGGCACATACGTAGGCGATAAGACGGGATGACGGCACTAATAATAACAACCTACTCCTGGACGACAGCAGTAGCCCGTGACCCGCTTCCGATAGGTCGCTGCAATGGGCTATGACAACATCAACAAGGACAACAACCTCCGATCTCCGACTTGTGAGGATGGTCTTGGATGATGACAACAACAACAACTTAATACCGGTATAAGTTATGAACAAACCAACTGCGGTTTTGAATACTGTTTATTTATTATTTTGAGCCAAATAAGTTTGCTCTTCCGTTTGTCTTTGTCTTTGTCTCTGAATCTATCCCAAGTATATTCCAACTGGGTCTACAAGAGTCTGAGGGGACTCGAGCTAAGCGCAGATCTGTACCCACCTAGGTGCTCAGGCGGTACACTATCGATCCCTTATCAAGGGGTGGGGTTTAGCGGTTCTGGTCCCCTACAAGCCCCTTCTGGCCAGTAGACGCGATGCATCCCATTAAAAGACCTACCCGCATTGACACGCGACAACTCCAAGTCCCAAGACAGCTCTGACATGATCCATCAAGTGCCGCGTCAATGCTGCAATAAACTTGCACAGGTAAAGCCAAACAACTTACCTCCTGACTTACCTCAATCCATCTGCCCAATGTTATTAGCCTAATTTGCTGCCAATACACAAACATAGCTCGTATCGAAGAGCTGCCGTGTTTGTTGGATGATTGATCAATAAATTACCTTGGATACATGCGTCTTATACAGATCGCTTCACTTCGCACGGTGATCCCAGTGCACGAGGTACATCGTTGATCCTGCACAAGTTTCAATCCCGTGTTCCAGTATACAGTATATGGAGGCGTCGTGAGTGAACTTTCACCTCCGACAACGTTATCTCTCGAATGGCGTCTCCCGTGTCCAAGAACCCCGAGTCCAGACCTGTCCTCCCCAAGTCTACCAAGTCCTTACCAGTATCAGACCCCGCCGATCGCCCATCGAGTAGAGTCAAGAGAGCACCGACTTCCCAGGATGGCACCATGCCCCAAGTCATAATCCAACATCATGGCGCCACAGAGCAGTTCCCTCACCCTCCCGATGCCTTCGAATCCGAGCCAGCTGAGGAGGATGTCGAAATCCCTCGAGCCTCCGTCGACATGGACGTAATTCCAATCGAACTGGTCAGCATGACAGACAAGTCCGTAGCTAGAACCCCTTGACTTGTATGCACCCAACTAACTTGCTCTGAAACGCCCAGCTTCATCGATTCTCTATCCGCCAAGGTTCACCCAACACCACCTAATATTGACAACCTCTCTACCATGTTCCAAGACTTCTATCTCACTGCTGCTCAACATATTCAAACCCATATCGCTTCACTCGTCACTCGCCAAACTCGCGAATACTCCCAAAGTATACAGGCTTCTTCTCGACCTTCGGCCGCTAGCATATTGCGCGCCAAGGCCGTGTCCATTGGGAGCAAAGACAAGGGAAAGGGTGCTCAGGTCAAAGAGCCTGAGCAGCAAATGCTCACGGCCGAGGAGTTCGCCGATAGGAAACGGGCAAGGAAAGCCCTTGAACAGAAGAAAGTTCTGCTCGAGGAGGCGGTCGAGAGAAGACTTTGCGAGGGCATCTACGATCGAATATATCGCCATAGAAGCACTCAGGATGAGGCGCAAGATGATAAACTACGGTCCAAGACAGCTGCTCTAGCCGTAGTGGGGATTGGACCAGCTGATCTTGGCGTTGACCTTGGAGAACTGCCAGAAGATGGCCCGGAAGCAGTGGCCAAGAAGAACCAAGAGATCAGTCAATATCTAGAACAGGCTCGGAAGGATCTCTCCACGATGAACGAAAAAAGGTACCCTTTGGGCAAACTCAACTATCTCAAAGCTGCTCACAAGAGCATTGTCGATACGCTTTCTCATTTCCACCCCTCATCGTCAGCTGATGAGATCATGCCTATGCTCATCTTCACTCTCATCACGATGCCCCCTGAAAATCTCAATGTTATCAGTGACTTCAACTTCATCCAGAGATTTCGATGGGAAGACAAGCTCGAGGGCGAGGCTGCTTATTGTTTGACAAATTTGGAGGCCGCCATCACATTCTTGCAAACAGTAGACCTAGCGAGTTTGAGAGCGGACGAGGCTTCTCTAACACCATCGAAAGCAAGTACACCAAAGACAGAAACATTCCCTCCCGCTTTCACTGCTGGTCTCTCGGCTGCTTCTAGCCCAGTAGTCACAACCCCCGAGAACGTGTCGGGCACCAAACCCACACCGACAGCATCGAGCCTACGCGCTGCAGTCCAACGGCGACGTCTAAGTGATTTATTACCATCACCTGCTCAGGCTATCGGCACCGCTAGGGATTCGTTCTTTGACACCGCGGACCAAGGTATTAAGACTATCGGAAGCAGCTTGAATGAAAGCTACAAGTTCCTCCTCGGAAAACTTCGAGACAATTCTGCCGATGGACGTGAGATCGTGGTGCCCCGCACGTTAGACGATGCTCGCAAATTAGTGGGCACGCCTCCTCCTGAGGACGATGTATCCATTGATGGCTCTATCTTGGTACCTGATGGCGAAGAGAGCATCACTGGGCGAGACGAAAGGCTCCTCTCTTTGGTCAGTGGGAAGCGCGTACCTCGGGACCATAGCACAGATAGTACTCGCAGTGGTCGCAGTGCGGGCAGCTCGAAGAAGGTTGTAGGGTTTACGGATGACAACAAGGAGAAGAGCCTGCTAAGTAGTTCGCCTGCGCCCAGCTCGAATCCTGCCCTTGTTGAGTCGATGCGAAACCTGGGTAATTCTTTGACCAACCCAATCAGCCGATTTTCTGGTATGAGCATGATGCGTGGGTTTGGTCGGTCGGTGGCCAACCCTCTGGCGCCCGCCTCGAAAGATGCAGGGGGCAAGCCTTTAGAAGGTGGTGATCTGGCAACAGTGAGTTGATATCGTCTTTGTCCTTGATATATTCAATTTCTTGCTGACATCTCTAACAGGCGTTCCCGGACATTGCTAGCTCGCTACCACTAAAGGAGAAGATAGATCCTCCAAGGAAACGCTTCATGGAGCTACAGAACCCTACTGATCTCAAACTGGGAGAAGTCTTAGAGCTGCTGCGAGACTATCGAAGGCTTGCAGGTGCGTTGAAAGACATGGATGCATTCAAATCAGAATAGAGCTGGAGGGAGAGCGTGCGAATGTGTAGAAATAATTGTGACATCTGGTATAAAGGGAACTTAGGTCTAGACGGTGTTATGGAATCCTGCATGCATGGAATGGGAGTTCAAGTGGATATATTGAAGATTTTGATGATTAAATTCTGACAATTGGAACACCTCGTCGTCGCCAATAGACCGTACGTTTAAGACCTCACATTTGAAGTCGACTCATCTTTTCATGCGAGGGAGGTGTTGAACTGTTATGAATCAGCCACAGAAACTCAAAAGTAGAATGAGAGTGAGAGAAGATCGAGAAAGGGGGAAAGAGCAGAAAGAAGTCCATTGGCTTTGGATATTATCAGCCTCAATGCTGTAATTCTCATGGTCCTACGTAGTATCAGCCCCAGTGTTGAGCAGAAAGTCTGAGAGAGTCAGTTCATTGCTCATGATGCCATATGACCTAACCCTGAAATCCGGACCACGAGGCCAATGAAATGGGCCTGGATTACGAAGTCAAGGTGCTAGGTTGTCCTTTCTTACTATTCTTGAGCGGCTCCTAAACCCCTGAGGTCCATTAGACATCTTCATGTGAGTAGGTGCTTAAAATCACACCCAAATGATAGTTTACCTCGTTTTGGTTCCTCATTGAGCCCTGCGACTGGTTTCAAGTCGTAGACAGAAAGTATCCATCACTACAACTGTCCGCGGAGGTTCGTCTCAAATCCGCACGTCCATAGTTATGGCACCATAAGCTTGTACAGCTTTCTAATAAGCAGTGTGTTATGATGGTCACTGATACGCATAATTATCAGAGTAGTTTCAGGCACTGTCACTTCACTCGGGGGCTTAAGATTATTAATAATACAGAATTCATCGCATTACTAAAGCAAGGCACATCGCATATACTTCCCTATATCCCTTGATTTGGGATCCGTTAGCGCTTTGGCTGTAAATTTGACTGTGACATATATCCTCAGGCTTCCCTAAGGCCCGTCGATTTGCTTGTGAGTCCTCCTCATCTTTTCCTGGACAACCTCTGGATATAACATCCCTGGCTTGCTCCCATCAATGCACTAACTCTAGTCCTCTTCGACTTTGTAGTCTTTAGCATCGAACTGGATGTTCAACCGAACAGTGTAAACTCCGTCCATATCGATTCCACGCGCGAGAGTTTTTTGACTGCCTTCGGTAAGGATATGGTTCACTAGCTGGCGGAGAACCAGCTCTGCTGCGTGGCTTGGCAAGGCATTCAGAATCTCCTCGCGTTCTTCTTTCCTCTCGTATGTCATAGTGACGCAGGCCATATCAACGAAAAGTGCTTCCAGTCTTGAGCCTGACAAAGCTGTTGACCAACAGCAAATGTAGCTATTAACGCCGGCCTCCCATGCCCTGATAATACAGGAAATTATGTCGTTTTGGAACGTGGGGGCTTGGATGTAGTCACCGAATAACCATGCTTGTATGGCACCTTCGAGTTCGTTCCCATAAAAGTATACGTTCAGCCAGTCTTCCCGCTTCTCTTCGTCTTCTTTGTATACCCAGCTGACGAATAGTTCTAGCATATCATCGTCGCAGTGCTCTGTGAGTGTGAAAGTCCGTGTTGTAGCTTCCATGAAACCACTGTTGAGTGCAGTGCGGAAGTACTTGGAGTGATGAGCAAGGATCTCGGCGTGAACGAGGAAGGTTTTATCCCCTCCGGTGGCCTTGAGGGTGACCATTTCATGACAAGTCCTGCTCCTGTTAGACTGGCAACAAAGAAAGTTTGGTTCGTGCTAGCAACATCCAAACTTACCCAGGCTCGGGAGTAATCGCTTTTCTCACAAATCGGGCCGCCATGATGGAGGTAGATATGCAAGGTGGGAAGTTTTGGCCAATGCCAATCTCAAGTGTTGATTGTAATGGCGCGAGAATATTTGAGTTATTTCCTAGTATCCGTATTGGATGAACATGATACTCTAAGCGATTCAGAGCCTTGATACTTTGTTTCGGGGTTAAGAGGTTTGAAGGGCGGCCTTGGCCACTTTGTGACACTCTCTCAGCTGATCAATTGCGATGCTCAAATACCTGCAAGAGATGTGCTCTGCTTGCTGTGATAAGGAGGAGCGCCGGTTAGAGTGATATTTTGAGCCTGGGGGAGAGTCGCAACTTGGAGGCGACTGTCAGTGCTAGATCGGCCGAGAGAGTATGCGGAGAAAGAGAGATCTAGCTACTTACCAGGTAAGAAAGTTACGATGATCCTGGTAGTAGGATCCAAAGCCTCAATATCTTCGTGCCAGAAGTGTTGGTAGAGTAGATCCGGTCCTTAGATTCATGAACTTAGAGACCAAGAGTAGGAAGTAGCAGGAGCGCTGGTCTGGGAGACACTCGGACTTGTAACTTCCGGTAACTAGAAGCCGGGATTATGTTGAGAGGTTAAGATGAAGAAGGGGCTGTGAAGGTACAGAGAGAGTAGGTGCAGTGAGTTTCGAGAGATCAGAAAGACCAGACAAGAAGGCAGTGACTGCCTGAAGCGGCGAGTGCTGAATATGAAAATGAATTTGCCTGATGCGATGGTGGATGGATACCTCAAAGTGATGATTGAGATACGGAATGACTTGGGTAGCCGCAACAGGAAGGGGTTAAGTAGTTGAGAGAAGCTTCACTGCTGCAGCGCAACAAGGGAGCTGGAAGAAGAGTGAGATGACTCCCAGGCTTCATAGACTGTAAGTTTGTCGTTCTGAGATCTCGGAGATGATAGGTGATTGGTGAGATGGAAGAAGGATAGTTGGCATTGAGCTCCAGAAGGATGGTGATCGAGAGTATGTATTCTCTCTGTTCTGGAAAGTTTGTGATATCAGAAGATGTTGAGACCGTATTGAGGCTGTCGCGAGATTGAAGAGACACAGCGGAAGCACTTGCCTGTTGATGATCTCGTCTCATTGACAAATAGCCACTGACCAGTCCCAAGGCTTATGATGAGTGGAAGATATGACCTGAGTAGTCTTAGAAAATATGTGGTGAGGAAGAGACAGAAGAAGGGTGACCACCCCTCCAGATGGTATCTGTGAAGGAGGGAATGTAAGTGGTAGGGTGTGTGAAGGAAGAATCATGAAGGACGGCTAGAAAGCACATGGTGCTTATATATTCGATGAAGTCTCGGTTGTTCCGAGTTGCATCTTCTTATCCCCTCATGGCTATTCGATTAATCTAAGGAAGTTGCCAGGATAGTACAGGCAGTAACTGAAGAATAATCAAGATATCTCGGTTCATGCTTACATGTAGAGCATATCATTTTGTGCGAGCGAAAGCTTAACAGTCAGACTATGTTTCTCCCAACCTGGACCTGCCAAGGAAAAAACAAGGTCGAAATACTTTGCTGTATGATATGTATGGATCAAGTCCTTTAAATGACAAATTGATAGGTAGAGTGCAATAAGATAGTGTAGGTAATTTCCTGTATCGTCTCTCCCCTTCTGTACTTTTTCAAGCGACTTGATACATGAGATCAAAGCCGTGGTCTCGGGTCTAGTTTTATAGGAAGAGGCGAGCAACAAAGACTGTGCGAAGGGGGAGTTGGGAAAGATGGGCTTGGGGTCTATGCGATAGCGAAGCAGAAATTTCATAGACCTTTGGGTCAATCAAGCTGTCTACCAGTACGAAACTGCATACAAAGAAAGCTTCTCTATTGTCCATGCACAGAAACAGCATATGACAACATCAAGGGACAGAAGCACAGAACAGGTCGTCTCTTGAGAAACCTCAATTTAGCTGAATAATCTATGATAACATTGCTCGCTCTGAGTACGTCCCTTTTGGATACTGAACGCCATTTTGATATCATCTCAAACCTGAGAAATCTCGGACCAACACAGACAGAAATTATTGTTGATCACGCGTCTCAGTCTTATGGTTTGCATGGTAAGATTACACACCCATAACAGGGCCTACTTTTTGTAGAACTAAATTTGAACAAAGTTAGCGAGAAATCCATGATTCAGCCGTTCAAAGAAAGGTGTACTCACCTCAGTCGCTTCCTCCTTCGTAACCTTCGACTGCTCAGAGGCCTCATCATCAATCAAGCCAAGCCTAGCACCCTTGATGAGCCACCACAGCTCACGGCGATCACCGCCCAACTCGCCGGCAAGCAACCGCGTCTTTAAATCGGCAATGAATGAGTTATACAATCCCGGGAACTCATACTCGATCACAGTATCTCTCAAGACGCCAAGATATTCGATCGTGCGATCATACTCTTTGTCCCCAAAACTTTCGGTGATGAGATCGCGAGCAATGCTGCCCATTTGTTTAACGGCCTTTTCGACGACAGCTACATCAACGGCGTTCTGGACCATCCGCTTGAAATCTGGCACGGCATTGCCAGGGTCGATGCCGTCTCGCTTATTCTCAGGCTGACTAAGGAGTGCATCAATGTCAAGGCCGGATATTGGTTTTGCCTTGGTTCCTCTGTCTTTTCTGCTCAATGCTCGAGGTGGCACTAGACAGATATGTTGGTTAGCTGCTTAAGACCCTAGCTGATAGATAATTGACGCACCTTTCTTCACACTCGCTTTGTCTACAAGATCCTCGAGCTCTGACCTCGCTTTCGCGACCAGATCTTCGGGTGGTTGTGCGTATTTTAGGAGAATTGCCGGAGTCGGTGGGACTGGCTCTTGTGGATAGATGGCGCGATGTCGAACGACTTGGTTGATGCGGTGTAGTGGCGGGCTGAAAAAATCATCAACGGTAGCGTACTCCAATGTGCGGTTACTGGCAATGATCAGCATTGTACTTTGGGGTCTGTAAAGCTTAATGCTTACCCATCATCGTCCTTCTCCCACGAAGAAATGTCCATGGCATCTACATAATCATCCATTGCCTCTTGAAGATCTTCAGAAGGGAGGCTTCGATGGTTGTCAGTGATGGTTTTCCCTGTGATAGTGATCACTTTATCCAAGGGAGGGAATCGATAATCCCTGACATCTTCCGCAAAAGGAAGAGGCACATCATAGAGACACTCAAAGTTGTTTTCTATGTGAGGCGCAAGTAGGAGGAGGGTTGGATCTTTGCCATCTTTGGTCACTATCCTGGCAATGGCATAGGACTCCAATTCGTGTAGAGAATGAATCAGTGATGATAACTTCAAAGCCGCCGCGTCGTTGTTCTTTTGGGCCACAATCACACCAGTTTCCCCCATGTTGAGGAACGGCTCGCACTGAAAGAGTTAGCAGCGATACGTTTGAAAAGGGGGAAAAAGTCATCTCGTACCTTATCTTGAAGAACAAACCCAACAATGCTGAAGCTCTTGGTGGTTTCGATCTTAGTGATATTGAATTCAGACTCGCTGATGTGTACAGCGGTACTTCCATACTCATAGCCTTTGGCCAAATCGCTGCGATCAACGTCCCGTTTTCCTCCAGGGGCAGCAGGATCGTTGATTTTGTATGTGCGAGCGTCCTTTACAGCAACAAAGCCTGAGCTTCGTTCGACCCCCTGCATGGCATCGCCATTTTCAGCATCAGCAGCGCGAGACACCTCTCCATTGGCGCCTTGAACAACTCTGGTGGCAGAAGCGGGCGCGGCTTTATGGGTCTTGAAGTATCGTTCGATACTGATACTCATGGCATCCGGGTGCTGGTCGGGATTGCCGATGGTGAGATGACCATCATAGGTCTTATAGGGTCTGGTAGATTTGATCCTTGGGATGTCTAGCTCGGCAATGGCTTCTGCCATGGTTCCAAACACCCCGTCGCACTTGTCAGCCAACTCTCTCAGGAGCGCTTCATTGCGTTTCTTGAGGTCGGGTTTGTCCTCTTGTTTGTACCCGAAGTCCGCATCATCAAAGTCCACGCCTCTGAAGAAAACATTAGCCTACTCATTCGGGATTCAAATGCCATAAATACTGACAGCACTATGAGTTGGATGCCAAGTTCAGAGATTCGCTCCGATATGCCGTCAATCTCCGTATCAAGAGGGGCTTCGCCGTCTGTAACGAGAATGATCTTGCGATTGTACTTGAGTTTCTTAGTCAATCTCTCGATCATCTCCATGGCCACGACGATAGCAGAAATGCAATCGCCTGAGGCAGTGTTGCTGGGCTTCACATGCTGGCGTAATTCGCGAAGGTCTTTCATACTCATGGGGCCAAGCTCCCGAAGAATGGAGATCTGATCGTACTCATCGGCCTCGAAGGACTCGGTGCCTGCTATGCTGCCGAGATCACTCTCATCCGTCCTCACTCCAATGACGCCAACATTCCATGTCTTTCGTGATGCTGCAACGGTGGTGGATATCTTGTCCCAGACATAGCGCATGCTCCAATCCAAGTCCGGTTCGGTACGCCCGCTGTGAGACGAAGCCATGGGTGACCCCAGGTCAAGGATATAGACGGTGGCTTCCTTGTCGGCCATTTTTGCTGCCAGTTGATTATGTGTGGTGAGGAAATGAATGAAAAGGTAACAAGGACAGTCAGGAAGCTTTCTTCATTTTTATTGTGTGGAATGGTACAGATCCACCGCGATAGCTGCCTGGAACGCGCATAGGTTCTCAAGTCTGATACCTCTTTGAGAGGGAGGACGTGATCAGGCAGGCGCGTCAGCACGTGACCCAATTGAGGCACCAGAGGGCAGCTGATTGGTTAAGACCTTGGCGTCCCTCAACCCCTTGTGCTGGAACGTCATAATACATATAACAGCATAGAAAATACTGAAGTTTGTTACCACTGTCCGAGGTGTATTAGGAGTACCGGCTTATATTCATATCAAAACGGAGCTCCTATTCATTCCGCAAGATGCCGAATCTACCTAGGTATATTGACAATTGGGGTGTTATTTAAAAGTGTGGTGCCAAGGAACAACCCTCACTTGTACAACTTCATCAGATCTCGAGGTAGCACTGGCCTTTCATATCAATGCGACCTACCCTGAACCCGCTGTCTTCGTCAACTAATCTACTGGCTCCATGCAACGCAGCTGAAGATATCGGGATCTTCTGTGTTGATCGAATCGCATCGTATGGCGTCGTGGCAGTGATTCTAGGATTACAGCTCTGGGTTGTAATCCTTCTCTGGTCGAAGGCCTTGGGAGCACTAACTCTTGATGAATTGATCCTGCTGTACGCATGGCTGTAATCACAGTTCAAGAGTACATGCCAAAGTGCGGAGTGAGTTTTCCATAGTAGCATTTTCTGTGCCGGACTAAGGAAAGAAATGGATGGTATATTCCGACAAGCAGCCCTGAACGCCTTCGCTTATGCAATTTTTCACCGGCCCAGTTCTGCTCCCAGCTGAGCATTCCATAGGCTTGCCCATCAACATCAGGGGTTGGCCTCTACCACCCGAAAATGACCATAACACAAGACCTGAAATGATTCTTGTCGTGGCAATTACTGCAGCAGTTCTTCACAGGTCCAGTCCTCGTAGCTGTGGCCAGTTAGCGTTGCGCGTCAACAGAAACGTTCTGAGGCAGGCAGACGTACTAGCCATCAGGCATATACCGGCGAACGATGAGGGGGATCTTCTTCTCGTTCATCTCCTTGATAGCAATCTGTAGAGGATCGGATTCGCCCTCCAAGTCGACAAGGACAGGCGCATTCATGCTGCTCCAGCACTTGAGTTAGCCCTATGCTCTCAACAGACCTTGGTGGGGTTTGCTCGCCTGATCTGAAGTGCTCTGGTGCCCAGGATCCGGGCCTTCTCGTACTTGGTCATGTAGGGAGTGGTAGATCGCTCTTCATTGGGGATCTTCTTGTCCTTGATTGACTTATTTCGCGAGGCGCCCTTCTGGATATTGGCAGCAGCGGAGGGATCGCCTGAGATGATGACATTATCTTCATCGTCGTTGGCGCGTCGGTTGTACTCTTCGTCGGCGTCGTCGGGAACCTCGGGGTCTAGCTCCTCATCGAAAACCTCGTCCTCGTCCTCGTAAATAGGCTCCTCCCTTTGGGACGATGTCAGTAGGGCTGCAAAGCACAAAGACAAGCGGGACAGCTTACATGCCCCCCCCACCACCACCACCAACATCGCCATCATCACCGTAGTCGGACATCTCGAATCAGTTGCGTAAGGAGTGTTTTGATCGATGACAAAGAGTACCGTGTTCTGGAGAAGGAGGGGAATGTTGGCGGATCGTAGGTGTTGATGCGAAAAGGTTAGGTGTGCTTGGCCGAATGCGATGCAAAAGATTTTAGGAACTGAAAGAAATTCGAGGTCGAGAGTCGCTCCTGATTGGCTTGTATCAATAGCTCCTGCACGTCTGGGTGGGGGCTGCCCGCAAAAGGCTACGACGGTATTGTACCTGACCATTGTCGGTTAGCGCACACATCCAGTGCAATGGGCCAGAAGTGGGATGCACACACACCGACACATCGCCGTCACTGCTATCAAAACCCGACTCCACTAAAATTTCGAGATAATACAATTCAACCGACTCGACATTGCTGGTGCTGTTTCTTTGCCATTCCTCAGCATCATCATCAAGCGCCGCAATGCTGCAGCTCTGTCCCCATCATCATGAAGCGAACCATTATTGAAGCATCCGAGTACCCCGGGCTCTCCAAGAAAACCAAGCTCGACTTCTCCAGTGCAGCAATCGATGGTACGTGGATTTATACGGCATAGAGCGTTTAGTATAATATGCTAATGGAATTCTGTAGATGATTCCGATGATGAGTCTGGATACACCGCATCGACTCCATTCAACCCGATAGACACGCCCAGTACTTCCTTCAGCCCAGCCTCATCGAAATGGCCCTCCGACCTCAAGACAATCAAATGCACATTCCCTGGCTGTGAGAAGACCTTCAATCGCCCAGCCCGTCTTGCTGCCCACGAGCGATCTCACCGAAACGAGCGTCCCTTCAAGTGCACTTTCCCAGATTGTGATAAAGACTACCTCGAGGAGAAGCACCTCAAGCAACATATCAAGAGCTCTCACACCAACGAGCGCAAGTATGTTTGCGAGCAATCCGATTGCGGCAAGCAATTCTTGACCGCCACTCGTCTCCGAAGGCATCAGCTTGTTCACGAGGGTCAAGAGCGTTACAAGTGCCGAGATTTCCCTCCCTGCGACAAGAGCTTTCGAAAGCATCAGACTCTCCAACGCCACATCCGAGTTGAGCATGAGCATCGCCCTGCTTTCCCGTGCAACCATAAAGATTCACAATCTGGTGAAATATGTATGCAAGGCTTCGATACCTCTGGTAGCTTGAGAAGACATCAGGAACGCGATCATGGAGAGAAGCGCTTCTGGTGTGAGGAGTGTGCTACCCAAACAGACTCTGTAGGCAATCCTCACAGGGTCGGCTTCCCCACCATCGATCTTCTACAGGCCCACATGAAGCAATCACATGTGAAATGCATGTTCTGTGGGCAGCAATGCAATGGCAAAGACCAACTTGAGCAGCACGTCGAGACCCAGCACACAACGCCCCAGAAGAGTGTCGAAGAACGCAAGACCGTTGCCTGTCCTTGGCAAGGATGTACCAAGACCTTCACAAGAAAGTCCAACCTGAATGTACACATCCGGAGTGTTCATGAAGGTCTCCGATTCGTGTGTGGAGAGTTTGATCTCAGCAAGACGGAACATCTGTTCGGATGGACCAACGCACAAGGATGTGGAAAGGGCTTTCCTCTGAAATCCAGCCTTGAAAACCACGTTCGATATGTACATCTGAAGTATGAGAGGCCCGAGCCAGCCAGTGCAGGATCCCAGACAAGGGAGCCTCGTCAACAGAATGGTGCCACGATGCTGGAGCAACTTACAGGGGTGGGCGAGAAGTCACGCAGAACAATGCCGTGTCAGTTCGAAGGCTGTTCAATGACATTCGCATACACTGGTGACCTTGAAGCCCATGTCTTGATCGACCACGGCCAAACTGTCGCTGACAGTATGGCAACCTTGGCTTCGAACCCAGCTACGCCAGCATTCTTCGAGGACGCTGCCCCTGACATGAATGAGTGGGGCTCAGGAGCAGTAGCTGATCCCAATGGCGATTTCTGGTTTGGAGCCGACTCTAACGTGGAAGCAACGGGTGGTTTCCATGACGAGTGGCTCAGAGACGAAGCCGAGATGAGGAAGCTGATTGGAGCTGATGAACTTGACGACCTGATTGATCCTTCGCTAGCATTGCTGTAATGAATTGTACGAATAACTGGAGCAGAAGTATATGATACCCTTTGATTTTGGAGTGAAAGGTGCATGAGAAAATAGACATGATACCTATATATGGGGTCTACTAGCCCACCGGAAGTCTGTACTGACTAGAGATCAACAATCTGACAAATGACAACCGTGTTTCACTTCCGCACTTGCGTGAATACTGTCGGCCAAGAGACAATGAACGAAGCAAATGGCTGAAACAATGCTACTCAAACTCCCAGCATTCACTACGGCACAACATACATTATCCCATCTCGTCAAGATGGCATGCCAACACTACTCACTTCAATTTCCGTAGCAGCGCAAAACGCACTGAGTCTCCGAGTATATACAATTCTATTCCGGTTATATAACGCTCCGTCTGAATCATCTCTAGAAAAGGGCTATGAACACGAGCTTAACACTCAAATCTTACGTCATATATACACTCGATCCAAGATAGAGATACGAGGAAAGGTCATGAGATCATACAACGAGCCACAGGTAGCTCAATGTGTCTCGCCGAGGAGATCATTCAAATCCTGATCCCTCGGGAGATAATGGTCTTCGCCCATAACATCGCACAGATTCTGATCCCGCGCAGGATACCTCCTCACCGTCCTTAAATAGTCCACCACATGGGCACCATTCTGAGAGCCCGTGATCTTCAACATCAACTCCTTGCGCGCCTGCTCGTCCTCCTCCGACTTCGACAATGTAACAGGCCCATGTCTCATCATCTCTCTCGCGAGTTCCAAATCTTTCTTCTTCTCCTCGCGCTCGCGGGCCTTATCGCTCTCTACGGCGTTCAGCGCGCGATTCTTCCAAATCGGCAGGACAGCGCGCCAGTCCATCGTCATCCAGCCGTGCGGCCGGTCTTCATGGGGTAGGTCGGCACCATTGTAAGGCGGGAGCGCCATGAGGTTCATGTCGCCTGTATTGAGATAATTGCCCATGACGTACTCACTCCGCCCCATAAAGTGCTCGTAGAGGATCTCTTCCATCTCGTCTCTCTCGAGTCTGAAGATGCCCTCCCTCAGACCAACCGGCGTCCCACCCGCGGGAATGCTGCAGTCCGAGACACCGACGACGAAATTGGGATCCTGCCACGGCGGGCCGAAGAACCGGATCATCAGGGGCGCGTCGAGCACGCGCATCCGGACGCAGTAATGTACTTTTGACCTCGTGCAGGCGGCGCATTGCGGAACTTTGTCGGGGTCGACGAACCGGAGGGTGCAGCGGAGTCCCTTTTCGATGCATCGAAGGCAGCTCACGCCGTATTGTGTTAGTTTCCTGCCGGTGACGGGATCTCTGAGTTCCTGCTCCTCTCCTTCTTTCTCTGATTTCCCAGATTTCTTACCCTCAGAGGAGCCCTTAGAGGATTGGGAGTTACTGCTCGTGGAAGAACTTTTGGTATCGCTTGATTCTACTGATAGGCCAGATAGATCATTTGATAGATCTCCCTCCGAGGAGCTTGCTGTGATGTTCTCTTCATAGCTTCGGGTTCGGTCCTTGACTGACCACGGTAGAGTTTGACCACTAGCCATCGTGGGAGAGACTGAGAAACTGTTATGTAAAATCCAATTATCGTTAGTGAAATCTTTCTGAGCTTTCCAAAGCCCGGTGACTCAGATTTCAGGGTGTTATGAAGGAAGATGGTTTGTCTATAACTTGGTTATAAAGTCTCAAGTCTGAACTTTCGTGGATTCCATCGTCAACTATGAGGATTTATGTATTGCTGTGAAAGCTGAAGGTTGAAAACAAAGGACTGAGAACTATCACTTTGTTCGGAAACATCTTAGTCGCTCCTTTGAGTATAATTTCCTCGTTCTTTATGGGAAAATGAATTCTTTGTTATCAAGAGTCAATTTGAATGACGGACAACAACTCATGCACCAAAATACCCGAACAGTAGTGAGAAATAAGAAGCTAATTACATCGAAATGGTGAGAAAACCCGTTACTACACTTGAGATTCCAGTAGCGCCAGACCATTAGCTTCAGAACAAATGATTGCAGGAGGCGAAACATCAACCAGGCAATCAAACTTAGCTGTGTTCAACCGCGGCAGTCCGGCGTCATCCCTCATCACTCACAAAAGAGGATGAATCTTCAGAATCAGAAGAGACTACCTCAGACTCAAAGTCTTCTTCATGATCAGAGGCTTGTTCGTGATCAACAATTTCCTCCGAATCAGAAACTTGCTCAGAATGAGGAACTTCATGGTCTGTCGGGGTAGGATCGTCTTCATCTATCAGTGTTTGGGAATGTGAAAAACTGATACTATGGTCGTAGAGATTTTCGATTCTGCCTAGGGTGGGTTTTGGTGGTTTCCACCCCCGTTTCAGAGCCCAAATGTACTTGTCCAGATTCTTGTTCTTTTTGAACCAAATATGACTCACGCAATCATCGACTGAGGTTCGTTGAGCAGGGTCGACTGTTAGACATTGTCGGACGAAGCGCGTGAATTGCTTTGACAGGTTGATCCCATAACTCTCGAAATTGAGGTTGAAAATGTCGTCTAGCATTTCTTTCATCATCTCTTGCGGTATTGCCAAGCCTGTTTGGTCCTCGATGAGAGCCTCGGGCAATTCGGTGTCGTAGAACGCAGGGCACATAAGAACGAGCGCAATCTTGCCAATCGCCCAGACATCGACCTTCAGGTCATAGCACTCATGACTGAAGATCTCGCTATTACAACGAATTAATTAGAGGAACATTCGATGAAATAATCATCCACTTACGGCGCTTGGTATCCCGGAGTACCAACCTTACTCTTCATGCGAGAAACCGTATATTCTTTAGCGACACCAAGATCTCCGACGATAACTCGAGTGATGGTTGATTTGCTAACAGGACCTTCCGCAAAGTATATGCTATTGAATGATTAGCGATTGAAATCGGGAGACGAGTCTGTCTTCGCTTTATGCTCCATCGGTCCAGTGGCCAGCAACTCCAGCGAAACTATTTACTCACTTCTCTAATTTGAGATCTCTGTGTGCGATATTATGTCGGTGCAGAAAGGCTACAGCCGAGACTATTTGGCGTAGAATGATCTGGGCAGATTGCTCGGGAATGCCATCCCGGCAACGTTGGTGCAAAGAGAAGAGATCCCCTCCCATCGCCAGCTCTGTGAAAGTATACAAAGTCTTGTCCAATCGGAATGCGCCAGCAAATTTGAGAAGATTGGGCTGACGATAGTTAGAACAGAAGTAGTTTAACGTGTAGTCTTTGGTGCATACATGACCGATTTGGTTGAGTACTTCGATTTCGTCAAACATACGGCGGATGTGGGCAGAAGACCACCGATCTTTGTCAAGGGAATGGATCTTGCAGGCAATCTGTTTCTTACTCCTCATGTCGGTGGCGAGATGAACTGTGCCGAAGGTCCCTTTTCCTAACCTTAGTCTAGAAATGTGGGAGTTCTTATTGAAGGCCTGCGACGGTTCGTTATCATCGAGCCCCCACAAGTGGTAACGAAACTTACGTTATGCTCGCTTAAACGTAAGTGACTCAATGAAGGTGTTGTTGCAACTCTCATGGTAAGATGCACGTAGACCTCCCAGGACGGTTGTATCTTGATAATATCACCATGGCTGAGAAGAAAGCCCCGGCGAGATACTCTCTGGGGATCGTTGGATCTGCTCTTGATGAATGTTCCTGTTTTAGATCCACAGTCGCGAAGATATACAAGAGCGTCTCCGTCGTCAGACCCGTCGTCACTGTATGTAACAGAGTACAGCATGAAGTGTTTCCTTGACACACTTTCGTGGGAGATAATCATGTCGCTGCTTAGATTAGTGTGCTGTCATGAGAGATGATATGTGAATACTGTACTCACTTCTCGGAGGCCCGCCCAACTTGCATAACTTGGTAGGCGAAAAGTTGGATTTCGCTGGATGGTTTGGATTTGCTGGGAACTTTATGCTTCCCTCCCGAGGTAATCCCCCGACGGAATCCTCCCACTGCGTTATCAAGTTAGTTGTCACCATTATTGATGCACAAGGGCGAATGAATCGACGACTATGTGGGACACCATCTTACTTGGCGCCTCGGAGACTTCATAGAACGATAGTACTGCGATCGTCGTCGAAGAAGACATCTTTGCTCGTCTGTATGTGCCGAATCTTTCTCAAAAAATTGCCTAGAGAAAGCTGGGTAGAACAGGAAAGACCAAGTCAGGGCTCACCAGAACGCAAGGGCTGCTCGATAAGCATGAAGGGTCCTTTCTAGAAGTATGTGTCTCAAATGTGTTCTCGCTTTGAAGCAATGACTGAACCAACCCCAACTTGCACAGGCTGTACCTACCCTTGTATGCAAAGAAGGAGGGGTGGGAGCAGTAGATTCGGACTACTATTGTGTTGGCAATTCAAAAGAAGAGGGGACTACCGGATACCCGTTCACGGCGAGTAAAAGGCACTGATCTCTGAGGTACTACCTTCCGTAGGGGAGAGTTGGACTCCCTTCACTCCAAAGCCACGAGGCAGTCGGGCCCTGAGGCTTGTGACGCGACTGCCCACAACACACAAACCCTTGCTACATCAAAGGGCCTAATACGTCGGGCTCAATGAGGAGATGAGGGAAGGCAGACATCCATCACTGCAAAAAAATATATCTCTAATCCAATCAGATGCATATCTGACAGGTAACGGCTTTCATCAAGGCTTCGAAGGGACGACATCTTCATGGCACATAAATTCGAATGGCGGAGTTTCAAATTGGCGCACTTTAGCAGCAGAGCTGCGAGCTGTATTCATGTCTGTTTGTGCTTTGCAGAGAAGTAAAAGTTACAATCTCCCATCCATTTTACCTTTTTAACCTGGAAGTTTACTTGGTGATTGTGAACTGAAGTTGTCTTGGACAACCATCGTCGGGTGGTATGTGCAGTAGATGATGGGCCACTTGGAGGGGCAGCCAGTGAACAACAGCAGTGAGTGGCAGGGTCTTCAACTACGGGGATGATGATGTAAATGTGAGCTTGAATGGTTGCAGACCTGCATTCAATTGCTCCACCGGAGATGCTTCATCTCCACTCTCGCTTGGAATCAGCATTTTTCTTCTCCACCCCTCCACCGAGCAGAAGGCCACAACCGAAAATCACCCGGTCACAACCCTAAACTCCCCAGCTACTTCAACCCGTCCCGCTCTCCGCCCCGAAATCCATTTCTCCTTCCAGCATCACCATCAAGCAACACCCTCATCGACAGCAACCTGTAAGTCTTACCACTTGGTCATGCGCCATCATTCCCTTGCAATCATGTCTCTCCATTGCATATTCCAAGATCACTTCGTCACTCATCCTCCCTACTAAGGGCGCTTGCACAATTCCCGACATGTCTGGATTGACATCATATCACCCCACCCTGAGCACGAGTGAACCTGGGTGATCTTGTTCTCCATCACTCGTCGTCCAACCCACCTTAACCACATCATTTGTGTTGCAGACAAAGGCTAATTGGATTCTATTGCAGTCGCCAAGATGAGAGCTAAGTGGAGAAAGAAGAGAGTTCGACGACTCAAGCGTAAGAGAAGAAAGATGCGGGCTCGCAGGTAAGCCTCCAGCAACGACCCCGTGCGTCTAGAATTTCCAATACTGATTGCCACCACCTTCATAGCAAGTAAACAACTCGCCTCGCTCGATCTCAGCGTATCTTGAGCATGACACATCGACGCATCATGACAACCACATACACACACTTACCTGCACACTGCGGCACGCAATCTCACAAAGACACACCCAATGCGACAATCACATCACGATTGGCGAGGGACAGTACAATTGGAAGGAGCTAGATGAAGTCGACGGGTAATGGCACAATGATCAAGTCGAGTCGAGTTCGAGGGCAGCTGGTCAATCTTCATCGAGTGGGAACTTGGGGCTGTTTACACAGCGAGGAAAGTGGGCAAGCTTTGTCTTTTGACGCCCCTCATTGCAACCAGAACAGAATTATCAGAACGAGATTCATGGGATAGCCTGCTAGGTAGCTGAATGGCAAATTGACCCCACACGCACTTGGTGTGTCTTCTAGTGTTTAAACATCGTGACGTTCTCACCCCAACCTCGGCCAAATAAGCATCGGCACTGGCTTGAACTTGCCTGATGGGTATTTCATGTACACCTATTACAACTGGTGAAGAACATCAATTCATCTAGCATACTAACCATTCGGAGTAGGCGGGTGGACGCCGGCATTGTTATGATGTAGAAGCTAGGTATATAGGTATATAGGTAGGGTCTAGGTGGGTACCTACCTGCCTCGCTATAGCTATGTAGATCCCTAGTGCTATTTGCGGTCCTGGGATCAGGTGGGGTGAATTCACCGCCTTCCAAATGCAACCTCTATTTTTTCAATTGGGTTGGCAGATTCCTGAACTTTTTTCTATCCAACTACGAAGCCGTTGTAACTGCCCTTAGGCTGACTTTCGTTCAAAATTACTTCAGTTCAGTTTCGACGTTGCCCCGAAATATTGGGGAGCTACTACTACCATTTTTCTGCGTTTATTCAAATATCATCAACACTCTTCTCTGTTCATCCACACAAATTTTCGAGAAATGGCGAGCAGCAAAGAAAAAAAGAGGAAGAGAGGAGAGGAGGGTGTATCACAGTCAAAGAAGAAGGTAGCCATCGAGACACCGCCGGCTTCAGCTCAACCAGACAAGATCAAAGTTTCCTCTGTACAGATCGGCAGTACCTGCCCTCCAGTTCTAGGTAAGCAGATGTTGTCCAACCTGTACTGCCAATGACTACACTGATCTCAATCCAGCATCCCATCCAGGTCTATGCGTTCCAAACTCTGTCAAGTTCCAAGCCTACACAAAATCCTCAGCGAAACAGAAGCGGTCGAAGAATGCCCCGACGGATCTCATGCTTCATTCCTCCTCACACAGCAAGCTTGATTACACCGCAAAGGAGGAGGGTCCTGGCGGCTGCGAGTCTCACCTCAAACATTACATCGGCGTCTTCGATCCAATAACCGAAGAGCTCTCTGTCTTGGAAGCCAAGAAAATGACCATAAGAGGCATTGTTCGGTCGCAACAGCCCGCCGAAGACGACCTCCAAAACAGATTGGCATCCAAGGTTAGTCCACCGTCAATACTCGTTATAACAACAACTTCTCACGCGGCTCCTATCCACAGACTGCCATGCAGCGCCGGAACGATCTGGGACAAGCATTTGGAACGAAAAAGGCAAAGAAGGCTCTTGCCGCCATTACCGAAAACGCCATCGTCGACACCAATGCCAAGTCCAAGAAGGGGGACGCTTCGTCGCAAGCTATCATGGCTTCGATGTCCGAAGTTACGAGCACGATGGCAACCAGAGAAGATCTGCAGGCCGCTGCTGATGCTGCCAAACCTGTGCCCCCTGGCGACTTCGAGGCTCAAGATATACAAGGTGTCTATACTCCCGAAGGGTTGATCGGTCCCGAGATACTGAGTGCTATCCCTATAAAAGACTGGCAAGACGCAGTGAAAAAGAACACCAACAAACTCATGACGAGTGCTTTTGTTGCGTCTCGGTTGAATCCTGTAGGCGAAGGCCCCAATTCTACCACAAGGTTAAAAGCCTTGCGCTATTTAGAGTTCTTGATCAAGCTCTCCAAGGTAGCCAAGGGCGGACGAGGGAAAGCCTCCAGGCTTCCACCCCCCGAAAAATTAAGAGAACTGTTACAACCCGCTCCGGAGCCCGTGATCCAGAGTATAAGGAGGAAATTTTCGTCCAGCCAAGAAATAGACAAATTTCACCGAGACCTGCTCTATACATACTGCTGCGCTTTAGCAGCCATTCTATCAAATTACGAGTTCGAGACCAGCAAGATACGTTATGATCTAGGCTTGGACGAAAAACAATTCGCCCAATACTTCCGCGAAATCGGTGGGAAAGTCAAGAGTGTGACGGGCAAAGAGAAAGGAACACGTGTTCAGATGGCAGCATTGTCTCTGCCCTTGGACTTCCCGAAAGTGAGGTTCCATCGGAGGAGATAATCGTTGTGGCCGTTCTCCAGGTCGGACAAAGTTCTACTAGACGGCGTGCGCTGATCAACCGAAATGTCTGTGCATCGTCACTCAGAGTGCCTCCATGCTCTATTCGACAGAGCTGGGAGGTCATTGCATATATCTACATACCAATAGATTCGAAGAGCAGTCGCATTGAACACAGATATCCTAGCAATTCTGATGGCCCACTGCTCGCACTTTGTGATATCTCTTGTGGTGTTGAAACTTGGACTTTTCTTATTGTCTTTACAACATTAATATATTGATCTTTTCTGGATTGTAGTTCTGTCCCAAATGCTCTAGCAGATCGACTGCATTGCTATCATCCCTCTAGAGGACCAAGACCATTCCCTGCTCGCATGGGTATTCCATAACGCCCAATTTTAGCCCATGCCTCCAGCCTTACCACGAAGAATAAGTATAAGATTAATCAGTATTTCAAAACAAAGGGTAACTGCTCTGTTAAGCCTAACTACTTGTTCCATTCTTCGCCTTCTCGGCAAGCGCACTGCTATCCACGGCAAAGGATGTGAAGATCTCGCCAGCGATGTCAACGAAGGCGTCGCTGTTTGCCTCGTAGAAGACGCAATCACTGAGAAAAGTGTTGGTACTTTCGACGAAGAGGTTGTTCTGGTTTGGGAGGATGATAGTGGCAGGGTCTTCGAAGACGATGTCGACCGAGGGTGCTGAGGCCCCGATCGGCAATATTAAGCTTTGGTTCACGGATCCAAAGGGCGCGGACGGATCAGCGACCGCGAGCTGCGACGGCGATACCGGCGGCGCTGACGCTGCACTAGCTTGTAGCACGCCGCCACCTACCCCAAATGTACCTGTTGCGGCGCTGCCGATCGTCATCGTCTGGGCGTCTGACACCATCACCGTGACGTCTTGTGCGCTGGTTGCGGTTGGGGCGGCGCTCGCTTCGAGCTGTTGAACCATATACCGCTTTGCGTTGTTCTTGTTGGCCCGCGCATCTACTAATGTTGTGACCACGACGATCACAGTATTCTATTTTTGAGTCGCATTAGAGATTGGTTGTCTTATCATGTTTAAGGGGGCACGGAGTGCAACTTACAGCTTGTGAGAATCGAGCTCGGAAATGGTTCAAGCGGATGTTGTTCTTGACGTCTTGAAGCTGTGTCACCAGGGCGACCTCGGCCTCGACGAGCTGCGCGAATTCCTGCTCGGCCAGCTGGGTGAGGGCGTCGATCTCGCCTTGGTTCTCCTCGACAATGATTGTCGTCTCTTGCACAATCTGTTGGATCGTGATGCCGCCTCCGCGCTTCTTTGGCTTCCATTTTGGTGTTGGCCTGTCTGCTGACGGTACGTCTCTTACATAAAAGGAATGTGCTGCGGGAGTTCGTATTAGTCTTTTTGGTGTGATCTAACTCGGTAGATGTTGCTGGGCTACTCACCTGGTTCAACGAGTGATAACAGACCCGCCAGGGTAGCAAATATTTGATGAAACTGCATTTTCAAAAGGAAAGACAGGAGGTTTCACAGAAACCTCTGTGAGTATTAAGAGAAACAAAAATCTTAGGATCGTGAGAGCAAACTAAACGCGGACAGAACCAGGTCCGGCAGATGGAAAAATGAGGGAAACGGACAAGACCAAACGAGTGATTCACCTGGAATATTGGTGATCGTCTTCCCGTGAGAATACGGGGGTAGATCTTTCTACTATATACTTGCCTTGGGCCATTCTACTGAACCTGGAAAAAGACAAAAGATGCTTGAGACGAAGTCATCGTGAGGCTATGCGAGCCCCTAATCGACGCGGGTGATTCTGACCCGGGTCATCATTGAACTTCAGGTCGGTATGATGTTCATCAGATCCGTGATTTCATCCAAGTTTTGGTCCATAGTTGGAACCTGATAGGCCAGGCCCCGCTTTTTTCGGCGTGTATATTTATAAATATCATTGAGAGTCTGCCGGCTTCAAACATCTTGGCGTTCGTCCTTTGGTGTAGCCCTGAGCGATCTGATCTGTTTTGGGACGGGATGACATTGGACATGACATTGAATACTGCATTGTGACAGGAAACCTCCTGTGTGCTTTGTACAGTACTTCCCTTTTGGGAGAACGGGCCAATCAATTTGCAGGGTGACAAGTGGTTGCATGTGCCGTTGCGGGTCTTTCGAGACTCTTACGAAACGCAGGTCGTCTTAGAAACCATCTGAACGTTTGTAGTTTGGATGGTCTCAATATGCACGTTGGTCGGAGCATCGAGACCAGCTTCTTTACCCCCCTTACCGGGTATTTGGATCTTTCCATCAAAGACAGTTTGTTTGCTTTGTTTGTCGGCGCGGTCCAGACGTTATGGGCAATGGCACATAAGTCGATAGTTTATCGGATCAGAATTTAGAAGAATACCTGTCTGGTAATCATCTTACCTCGTGACGCCAAACACAAGTTACGTGTATACTCAAGATGTCCTGAACATTCTCTAGATGTGTCACATATGTAGGTCTCCATCTATAATTAAACACCTATTAGCTGTGACGTTGAACCAGGCGAGGACGTTGCCAAGATGTCTCGAATTTCCCGATAGCAAACTGCGTCGACAACTATATGACGAATCCCAGTCAATAAGACGGAAATAATGAGACCAACTGTCTTAGCGTCATCTCTACTCAAATCTTCTGTCATGTAAGCATGATAGCGCGATATGGTAGGTTATTCCACATTTTTACCATGCTCAGCGTTAAGTCAAACTTGAAGGAATGCAGTCAATTACAGGGGCCTCGTGGCTACAGAGCAGATGATTGCCTTTAAGAGGAAGCAAAGCGCTTGGTAGTCCGCACTCCACCCTTCTAGTGCACACACAAGCATACACCTACATCAGAAAATGTTCCATACAGGTCATTGCCGCGGCATGGGGGTGAGCACAAACTATTATGTGTAGTGGAAGAACTGAGGGAATAACTATCAGTCAAGGATCCGGACAATAGCCTCTTAGTTTATTTCAGGCGTGTCCAATCTGAGCAAATCCGTCTTCGTGAAGTATAGGGCAACAGCTATCACCCCTTTTCCTAGTCCCATAAAACTCTGATTATATCAAATTGGGTTTACCTATGTTGCTCTGCCTTGCTTCTCGGGGTCATTCTTCACCGTTGAACTCGTACAGCAGCTGAGATGCGGATGGACTACTCCAGATCTAATAGACCATGTCGAAGCTCCCTTACTTTGTGTCCAACCCCACACCTCCTCTGTTACCATTAGCTGAGGATGATCAATATCTGCTCAGTATTCGATATATGGAGTCTCCATACTAGTTCAAGTCTGCTTTCAAATCATTTCTGTTAGAGTCATGTCTAGACTACAAGTGTGCAGTCCAAGGTCTAGTGCTGCGACTTTGACGGCCTCGTGAGTATAGCGGATGAACTCCACCCTCAGAGTAGACAATACTCTTTGACGAGGTTGTATATGTGTCAAAATACATAAACGATGAATATGGTAGTTCATATACCTCTCAGACCACCAATTTTTGTGCTAAAATGTGCAGACCGTCTCCATTCTCAGTTTTTAATGCCTCTGCACACAACAGTTTTAGAAAAGTATTGATTATTCAATCGTATTACTGGACGATCATTACATGATGCGAAGGTGAAGCTCTTCCATAGGCCTAAGCCTAGTTCATCCGGTAAAAGTACCTGTATTTTAAATGAACTAGTGGAGTTAACTTGTGTACTTCAAATCAGAAGTTTAGTGACAAAGAGATCAAGAACGGGAAAGCCTATTTAATCGTCACACTATCACGATAAGTCAGCAGAAGCTAGGGATCTCATGGATCTTTGTGGTAAGTATTCCATGTTGAATGATGGAGGACAATAAACCATTTCTTTTCTGGTAAGCCTGGGCGTTCTTAGGACGTGACAAGGAGTAGTTCCAATGAGCTTCAAGTTCATCCAGGCGATCCAAATATCATTAAATTTATCAAATGCCACACACTGCTGGGTGATCCAAAGCAGTTTATTTTCCCTGTTTGGACGTTTCTTTCAACGAGATACCTGGATGTATCAGCATCGCTGCTGTTGTTCATGGTCAATGCTAACTAGGGCGCACCTTACCTACAGATTTGACCCGAATTCTTTGTTCCCATAGCATTGGAATACTCGATGAAGGGACCATCTTTCAGAATATCCCAGACCGGTCGTTTTGTTTCGCCGGGGAGTTCAAGGGTGTTCGAAAGGCAAATGGAGTTGGATTGGTAGGTATCGGTATTCAATCTCCGCTCATGCATACTGCTACTCAGCTGTGAGGTTCAGCACTCGCAAGGGCATGTTTGTTTGCTATCAAAGCGCTAGAGCCTCGGCTTCAAGATCCGGAGAAGTCCGAAGATGAAGCACTCAGGGCACGGGCGATGCCAATTAAGTAAACACACATAGTCTTCTCCCTCCCTTGGCCCGTAGCTACGGTAGAAGGTCACTCTTACCAGGTAGATGCAAAGCCGCCCTTACACTACTGGATGTAAATGAGCCCTCCGTTTTTATAGTAAGAATCTTCAGTGAGCGAGAAGCTGAAAACTTGATAAGAATAATTTGATCCCTTGCTTGACCAAAGAGTTCTCAACCACTGCTGATCACACCGAATTGTCCCACGTGGTTGCGGAGAACATGCTCAATCCAGACATATTCCTAGTTCAGAACCCAAGGATCATGCCGTGCAACTCAAAATGTTTGCCATTCTATGACAAGAGTTATGATAAATTAGGGTGACCTAATTGGTGAACACGGAAGCGAATAACTTCCACGTCTCGAGACTCGTGGCGTAATATGTTGGCCATGGAACCATTCCTAGCGACAGCGATCACCGAACGGTCGTGATAGGCTGGGTTATCTTAACGTTCCCCTAAAACGTTATTCGACAACATTGGTCTTAATCTCGTCACATACCTCGTCATCAAGGGAGTCGAGATCTACGATGCGGTCTGGATCCATATACTATATCTGTGTGGTTCCCAGATCGTACCCCCCAATCTGTGTTGTGTGGCATTGTCAATTCCACATGCTGGTTTTCCAAGGGATATACATTGGATCTTGCTCAGCACAATCGATTGTCGAGCTAAGCGTTTCGTAGCCCAGCTTTGATAGCATGCTTGATGTGCATAACACTAATAAGTGCCTGGGAGGAGTTCCGAATTAAAATCGATTACAAGACAGTCCGCTATCCGCAAATCCCATATCCGATGTGGCGTCACTAAGATAGACATGTTGCATACAGTACAACTGGCAAGTAAAAAGCAACTTCATTTCTTGAGCGAGCAGATGATCGCAGGTGGCTGATGCAAGATGCAACATGTAGAGAATGTGGCGAGAAGGCTGGAAGGCTCAGGTAAGGGAACTGTCAGATCATTGGGAAATGCTGCAAGGATTGCATGGGAAATGGGTGCTTGCTATCCAGATACGTCCTTTATCTAAAATTCCGGGAGATCGGGGCTGATCGCTGTCTCACAGGCCATATCCCAGATGCTCTCTGGAAATCCAGGGATTTGTATGGTTTGCTTGCATGTTCTTGGGTTACATTGCTATCAAATTATATGATTAGTATGCTTGATCTAGCCTGCAGCCACTATCACCCTTTCAACGCCTCATCCTCCTCGTGAGAAAAATCTGTCATGGTTGGATCAATCGAGTAGTTTCCCCCAAGCTAGGGCTGACTGAGGAGCAAGGAAGGTCTAGAGAGCTTGGTTTTTAGCAAAGGGACATTTGGGATCGCATTGCGCGGCATTGCGGCAAGGCGGCATGGACTGGCATCCAGATCGCCTGAATTGAAGCAAGCTTCAAGGCTGGATCGTCTATAATAGAATGATGGATTGACTCGTTGTTTGCCATCTGCTCTCCCAGATAACGCAAGCCCTCAACTACCATCACCAAAATACAGAGCAAAACATCGCACAATATGGCTGTCAACATCGACGCTACTCTTCATATCCCCGTGCCTCACGATGTCTCTCGTGCAGCACAATTTACTTCGCTGAAAGGGGCGGCCGATTTTGCCGAATCCCCAACCAAACCTACTTCCTTAGAGGGAATGATCCCTCTGACATTCACTTCGTTCCAGAATGTCATTAATGGTCAGCTTTCGAGCTCCGAGGTTACGCGAAGCACCATCAATCCTTCTACATTAGAGACCAACCCAGACGTGCCTGTGTCTACTATGAATGACGTCAACAGAGCTGTTGCAGTAGCTCAGGCAGCTTCTGGGTCGTGGGCCGAGGTCCCTTGGTCGGAGCGCAAGAGGGCAGTGGAAGCTTTTGCAGATGCCCTGGAAGCTCATGTCAACGAGTTTGGTCACATACTCGTCCGAGAGATGGGTCTAACTGTATGTCTTGCCCGCTGTTACTGCTCCTTTCTTTGCGAGAAGTGGAAAAAAGATGACTTCGCTGACGACTTCGCTCCAGCTCGCCGCCGCAGTGTATGATGTCCGCTGGGGTGTTGAATGGCTCCGCGACTTTTGCAAACTTTCTCTAGAAGACAGAGTCATTGATGTGACCTGCGAGCGCCACATTGTTGAGAGATATACCCCAATCGGCGTCACCGTCGGTATCGTACCTTGGAATGGGCCAGTCGTCCTTACTTGTGGCAAGATTGCTCCAGCTATGTTGACTGGTAATACCTTAATTCTGAAGCCATCACCATTTGCGCCCTATAGCATCTTGAAAATGGTTGAGCTCGCTCAGCAGTTCTTCCCATCTGGTGTCTTGCAGGCACTGAGTGGCGATGACTCTTTGGGGCCTTGGCTCACCGAGCACCCAGGTGTCGGCAAGGTTAGCTTCACTGGCTCAATTGCCACGGGTCGATTAGTCATGGCAAGTTGCAGCCAGAATCTAAAACGAGTGTCTTTAGAGCTTGGAGGCAACGATCCGACCATCGTGTGCGCAGACGTTGACCCCACCACCATTGCTCCAAAAATCGCTCAGACTGCCACACTGAGGGCCGGTCAGTTGTGCATGGCTATCAAGCGAATATATGTGCATGAGTCAGTGTATGACGCTGTCAGGGCTGGCATTATCAAATGTTTCGAGAGGATGAAGGTCGGCGATGGGTTTGACGAGAGCGTGACAATGGGACCGCTATCGAATGGTCCTCAATACGAACGCGCCAGGGAACTTCTCGAAGATCTCAAGAAGTCTGGTCTAGAGATTTCACCCGCAGAGAATATTATTATCCAAGACCAAGGTGGTTTCTTCATCCGCCCTATTCTCGTCAGTAATCCACCAGGTGACGCAAAGATAGTAGTGGAGGAGCCATTCGGTACGTATCAAACATTATCCTTATACATAAACTACCACTGTGCTGACAATCCTTCCAGCACCGATCGTTCCCATAATGAAATGGTCAAGCGAAGCAGATGTCATTCATCGAGCCAACAATACACATTTTGGTCTTGGCGCGTCGGTGTGGTCTCGAGATCTTGGGCAGGCTCAGAGAATAGCGAGAAAGCTCGAAGCGGGCAACATTTGGATCAACACACATGCAGAACTCCAGGCAAATACGGCATTTGCTTGTCATAAGCAGAGTGGATTTGGATCAGAGCTTGGTATCGACGGCTTGAAGTCTTGGTGCAATGTTCAAGCGACGTATACTCGCGCGCTTTTGTGACGTTCTTCACCTTTCTAGCGTTTCTCATGTAGCTTGTCAAAACTGTATTCTCTTATGAGATATGAATTCACCTAGGTACCTAAGGGCAAATTGATCCCGTCTCCGCCTTCTCCTCTTCCATGGTAGGATGAATGTTACTGCTTAGTCACTTAGCCAAAACTTAATCGTTTCATAAGAGTAGCTTAAATGAGTTTCAGTTTCTTATAACTATAAACATAGTGTGATGAATGCCAGAGGACTTGAAATTGTATTGATAATTTGATCATTGTAAAAAAAGGAGTTTCTATCGTTATGAATAGAATGTAGGTAGGTTTAAAAGTACGTGTATCGTAGCGGATTAGGCACAAACACTACCAGACATTGCGGTGCATAATTGAGACCTATGCCTGGGACCCACAACCTTGAAATAGGCGACTTGCTATGTTGCCTCTCTCTACATGAGGCCTTTGCTGGCCTAATCCATCCAAAGGTATTGTACGCTGAGGTTGCTCGAGTACGGTTTCGGTTCTCTTGCGAATAAATAACTCGAATATTATTCCTCCTACTCCTATCAAAAGGATTGGACCAACCACAAAGACAGCGAGCCAAGACGGTAGGTTCTGAGTAGTGATAGGCCATGATAAGCGTCTGAAGAGAGTTGATGCCATGGACGCTGCATCAGATGTCGGTGCCATGTTGGGTAAGCTGGGTGTTGGAAGGGGCTTTTGGATAAAGACAAGGTGTAATTTTTGTGAAACAAGATGTTGTAAGGGTATTCGATGTCTATGTCTGGAGTCTGATGTGGGAAAGTTGGAACTTGGATATGCCCTTTGGTTCAGGAATTCAGATTGCCACTGGAGTGTGCATATGTTTTGTATTTTGGAATATGTTTTCTCAAGTACTTGATTTGCAGATTCTTCGTACTTATTTCAACTGTGACTGTTAAAGAATCAGTAAGACAGAGATTATTTTAGAAAATGGTAGCTCTCTTCTTTTCGAAGGAAAAAGAACAGACCAGTATGCTACTTTTCAACGGCAAACCAATGAACATCTCAACAGAATACCTGAGCTATAGAGTTCCTTGTGTTCGCCCAATTAGTACTGGAATCTAAAATCAAGTCGCCGGTTTCCATCTAATTCCCTTGCCTCTTTGTCGCTCTGGTATACCACCTGCTCTTCTGGAGTCATTTGTTTCCATTTCTTCTCTTTCTGCCTGTTCAGAAATACCAAGTACTGCCTCTGAGCCACGAAAGTCACCAGTGACAATGCAAGGATAGAGATGCAGACTGTGTTACCGACTTTATAGTATGGTGAGTCCCATGAACGATAGATTTGACTCCCGATCAGCGAACCGATCTGCAAAATGACGTTATACGTAGCAGCAGTGATTGCGCGTTTCTTGACATCGAACGAATTTTCCGAGATCCACGACGATACAATGGGATGAAAATAGGGATATCCGGAGATCAGTGTGATCAACGAAAACCGACCCCATTCCCGGCCACCATCAGGGATTGTAAGAAGAGCCGTGAAGAGCGGGATCATCCAGCACGCTCATGATCCGAAGAAGCAGTGAAATGTGCGTTCATTGAAATATTCACTGGAATATGCGAGAGCCAGCATCGTAATTATCTGCAAGCCTGCCGAAGGTGCTGTGAGGAGATTACTCACGAAAGTTTGGAATCCAATTCGTTTGAGAGTGAGTGATAGATAAGCTTGTACGGGAGTAGCCGGGATATAAGCCTAAGGGGATGTTAGTATCAGTATTCTCGGAGTAGCTTTTCCTACTAGCTAGTCTTCCAAGCACCCCGACTATCTTTGGTGTTGAGAGCATGAAGGATTACCTGTCTTGACTTACAATGAGTCCAATGAAATACAGACCCCACATTGACGAGTCTGACCACGCATGCTTGACATCTTTCCACCTTCGCAATATTAGCATCCAACCATACGGTCTGCGTCAACGCAAAAAATTCTTACGTTGCTGGTTCCTTCAGAGCAGTGAGACCCTTTGCTGGATCGTCGCGAAGAATGCGGTTGGTCATGATGACCTCCTCCTTCTCCGTATACCAAGGTTTGGGACAGAGGATAGATTTAGTAGCGGTTGGAGATCGTGGTAAGTAGAGAAGCGAGATCAAGCCGATCACGAAAGTAAGAAGGCCTTCGATGATAAATAACCAGAACCAGCCTGTCTTTCCATCACGCCCCCGCAACTCGATGATACCTGCCGCAAGCAGAGCTGAAATCACCCCTGAGAGATGCGTCAGGTATGAAAGGTCGAACCCGAGCAAAATATCAACTTACTGGCAATATTAAGAGTTGACCAAAATGCTGCGAGACGGACCGAGAGCTCTTTGCTCGTATACTAAAGACATTGTCAGACATTCTCCCTATATCATCCTGCAGGTCAATCGACAAGGACTCACATAATAGGTTGTCATGAGAATAACACCTGGAATGAAGCCTCCCTCAAATAATCCAATTAGGGCACGGGTGATATAGAAGCCTGCTCTCCCTGTCATGAAAGCTTGAGCCCATGCTATACTACGTTAGTTATGATCACCCAAATAAACAAACTTGATTCCTTACAAATTGTGCTCCACGCCAGCATCATGGAAGGCAGAGTGTATTTAAATCCATATCGTTTTGTCACGATTTGTACGGGGAACTCGGCGGCGAGGAAGAAGAGGAGTTGTATCGTAGTACCCTGTGTCGGTATTAGCAGAAAATGATGCATTTGGGTATGTTTGGTATTCGTACATTGTTGTAATCGTCTGTTGTCAAGCCTAAATCGTCGAGTAAGTTGTCTGTCAATGCATTCGAAAGATTACCACGGTCCAGCTGTAAACCAAAGAACTGTGAGGGCCAAGTCAGTATTATAAAACTCTGAAGACCGTGAGCAAGGTGATTACCATAATGCAGACCCAGCTCAAGAGGTAGAGGTCTGTTTTGCGGATCACTCTAGCTTCCTCCTCAGGAGTCCAAGTGGCGTACGGGTCCCATCGATGTGCTCCTTCATAAGTCTCGTGAGGCGGAATGGAATGATGCTAAAGTCTCGTCAGTCATCAGATTCTATATATTACAGCAATTGGGCATTGTTGAGGCTATCATTAAAATGGCGAAAACATCGCTAAAGAATAGGCCATGAAATTTGATAAAGATTACTGACGAGATTCTCTCTCCCAACAGCGACTTTCTGCTTTCCCTCATCCACCACCTCAGCAGACGGGGCGCGACCAATTTCTGCCATGTCGGTAGGCACTCACGGTCCAAGTAGCCTTCGTTAGCTTTTCACCCTGCAATGAAGAAAATGAAGACTGAAACAAGGAGATATGTTGCTATCTTTGCAAAAGATAGTTGTAGATATCGAGTATATATAATTGTAGATGGGTTACCCCGGCAGGCCCAAAAAAATACATAATCTTCACATCCCGGAATCCAGGTATGCGGAAAGCGCGATCTGCTGATCACTCTTGATTGCTTCTTGACCTAAGATTTGGTAGTCAAATCATCTATTGGACTCGCCCTTTTCCATATCAGGGATGTCGACCTAGCTTGCCTAGGATGTTTATGAAAGTAGGCCGAATGTGCATGCGGGGTCAAGAATAGGCAAGATGTCCGTGATCAACCCCCCATGGTTGATCACAAACCATGCCGACCACGAATGCGTCCAAACCAGGGCCGGATTACCTAGGTACGCGGCACATAAAAACGGACTGAGAATCCTCATAAACCGACACGGGAGACTAGCAAGGTTATTACTAGGTTAGATTGCGACTATGAAGAATAACATTTCTATTGCTCTCCTATCTCCAAGTTCCTGTTAGGCTAGGTGATGCCATACGCTCAACATATCACGAAATCCGACCCTTGTCAGTACCTACGCACCCCGAACCGATGCCGCCTATCATCCAGATGCCTTCGGCAACACCTATAACAAATACAGCGGACGCCACAACAATTCGCGGTGGCCACCCGGATGCCAGGCCGACTATCGACGCGCCTCTTGTTTACTCCGGCAGTCTAGACCTTTTTGAACAAAATGACTTGACCCCGGTGATCGGGAGAGAATTCTACGGTCTCCAGGTCCGTGATCTCCTACAATGGGAAGATCAAACAGTCAAAGATCTCGCATCAACAAGTCAGCAATCCCAATACTACCGCTATCTATTGACGCTCAAGTTGACTAAAAAGCCGTGAAGTCTCTCAAAGAGGGGTGGTATTTTTACGTAACCAAGATGTGACGCCGACGGAGATGAAGGACTTCATCACTCGGCTTTCAACGGTCGCAGGCTGTCCGACCAGCTCCGGCCTCCATGTACATCCCTTGACGAAGGAAGGCAGCGAATTGGGTGACCAGATTAGTGTCATCTCGAGCGAAAAGCAGAAGAAAGGCGGCGGTCTCACACACCAGCTCTCCGACGTCAGCCGTCTCGCCAGCACAGGTTGGCATAGCGACATAACGTTCGAGAAGGTGCCTTCAGACTATGCTATGCTCAAGATTCATACACTTCCTAGAACTGGAGGGGACACGGTAAGTTTTGGACATGACGAGAACCGATCTCTGTAACGGGCTGACACTAAGGGAAACACAGCTCTGGGCATCAGGTTATGAGATCTACGATCGGCTCTCAGAACCCATGCAGAAATTCCTAGAGGGCCTAACAGCAACGCACGACGCGAGCTTTTTCCACAGGGAAGCTGCGACAGACTCGGAAATCCCTTAAGAAAGGACGTCCGCGGCTCCCCTCTCAACCAGGGCGGTGACCTTAAGACAGACCATCCGGTAATCCGCACGAACCCGGTCACGGGTTGGAGATCTGTGTATATTAATCGCGGCTTCACGAAGCGTATCAATGGCGTCACTAAGGATGAGAGTGACGTCCTGCTGACATATCTCTTTAACCTAGTGACGCAGAACCACGATGCCCAAGTCAGATTTAAGTGGAATCAGAACGATTGCGCCATATGGGATAATCGGTCTACGCTCCACTGTGCCACTTACGACTACGCGGGAGCGAGGGCGGGTGATCGAGTTGCGAGTCTTGGGGAAGCGCCATATCTCGATCTTGAAAGTATGAGCCGGCGAGAAGCCCTCGGCCTATGATCGGCGTTTGGTTCTTCTTGAACACAATTGGCCCTCTTTGTCGGATATGAATACTAGAAATGCCATAATACTCAGAGCCATCCACCGCAGAAATTCCGAGTCAGATTTCAAGGTCAAAAACGTTTTGTAATCGCGTTATGCCTCTGTTGGTATCTCATCTGGCCGTGTAAGTGTCGACGAACTACGGAGTACTCCGTATGCGAATGTAGGGAGGGTTGTGCCGAGCTGTATGCCCGATTAGGCCTTCGGGACCCCTGCCTCCGCGTCGCGATCGGCGAAGTATGTTTTTGGTGATTGCTAGAGAGGCTATGGCATTTTCTTACACATCAGGTTCACAGAATATAGAAACTATGAGTCGATCTGCACAGTTACTAAATGATAAGCATTCATTGAGAGATACAACGCAACTACTTACCCCATGCGAACCCCGCTCTATATGGAGAGTGTATAGCCGGCAAAGGTCGGGTATGTGAGGGGTAAGGAGATAACTATAATGATTTTTCGCATAGGAGTATATGTTCGTAACTTAGAGAAAAACCCGTAAGCCACAGTAGAATTATCAACATTGAAGTCATGGCGCACGAAGAACCTCGCAAGACCGGGATGGTCTACCGAAGACTTGGGAATTCCGGGCTTCATATTTCAGCAATTGGGCTTGGAGGATGGCTTACGTGAGTTGAACAACATAATCATTGTGTAGGAGGATGGTAGTATGGCTGACGACCATAATGATAGCTTCGGCGGCCATGTCGAAGATGGTATGATTGACCATCAATGAGATACCAGTTATTGATGTTAATGAAAAGCGCAGAAAAGACGTTTAGTTGTATGAAGCAAGCATATGATCTAGGTGTTAACTTTTTCGACACAGCTGAGAAGTCTGTCATCCCCCAGATCCAACCACCAGCTTGGAGATATTGAAGCCTTGTTCAACAGTTATACCGCCGGAAAATCTGAAATAGTAATGGGCCAAGCGATTAAAAAGTTCGGCTGGAAGAGAAGCGATCTCGTGATTAGCACCAAGGTAAGTAAGCCGTGGTCTCAGCCCTCTATCTATTTATGATAGAAACTCAAAGTGAGGGATTTCAGATAAACTGGGGAGCTGTAAACGGAGAGATCCTCATAAACAACCACGGTCTATCGAGGAAGCACATCATCGAAGGCCTCGAGGCATCTCTAGAGCGCTTGGATCTGCGCTACGTCGACATCGTGTACGCACACCGACCAGACCGTCTCACTCCAATGGAGGAGACGGTACGAGCATTCAACTATGTCATCGACAAAGGCATGGCGCTATACTGGGGAACGTCAGAATGGGGAGCTGATGAGATTGCCGAGGCGGTTGGCATCGCGAAAGACCTGCGCATGATCCCGCCCGTCGTCGAACAGCCTTTCTACAACATCTTAATGCGCAAAAAGGTTGAGGGCGAATACCAGCGTCTATACTCTCGCTGCGGCATCGGCTTGACGACTTTCAGTCCCCAATTCTTTGGCATTTTGAGTGGCAAGTATAATGATGCACTTGACGCACCTCCTGAGGACTCACGCGTTGCTGTGAGTACGGATAAGTTCGGCGACTATCTGCGTGAAGGATACGCCAACGACGATTGGAAGGACAAGATCGGCAAGAGCAAGAAGCTCGCTACTGTGGCTGGCAAACTTGGTGTCTCGCAGAGTCAACTCGCGGTGGCTTGGTGCCTAAAAAATCCAAATGTCACCAGCGTAATTACGGGAGCGAGTCGGCCGGAGCAGATCGTCGAGAATGTCAAGTCGCTCGAGATGCTCGACAAGCTGACACCAGAGATAATGGCTGAAATAGAGGAGATCACACAGAACAAGGTCGAGTTAGATCCAGCGAGACAAGGCTGAAGGACTAGGATTTAAGCGACTCATAGCGATAATAGTCATCACTAGGAGAAGTCATCGGAGGTAAGCTTCCTTCCGATAACTAAGTGCTCAAATTAAGAAGATTATTCTTGGGCTAAATCAAGGGGAATGTGGCTCTCTACAGGTTTCTATTCTTTTGGGTATCCGCACGACTGTAGTCTATCCTGAGTTCCTTCGTTAAAACTCAATGTATCAAACATATTTTGAGCGTACTGGCTTCTACAACGGCCTGCTCGAGGTCGAACGCAGCGGTCCACGGACAGCAGGGGGCCTTCTAGGCTTCAACAGTCCCATTCAACCGTATGTCACGACTACTGGCACCAACATAAACGGTATAATCACCAGGTTGAATAGTCCAAGCTTGGTTCACGACATCCCACACACTGAAGTCTCGCCTTGTCAGTTCGAAAACGACTATGCCTGACTCATCTGGCGATAGTTCAAGCTTTTCGAAACCACGCAGCTGCTTAGGTGGACTATTCGGGATCCCCAAGTATAGCTGAGCGACCTCGACACCATCAGTCAGGCCAGTGTTCGTGATGGTCGCCTTAATCGTAGCGATAGTCTCCCATAACTCCTCGCTCGTCGACGAGGGGAATAGCTCGCCTGCAGACATCGTTTGAAGTAGGTTGACGGAAATGGATGAATACTCGAAAGAGGTGTAGCTAAGGCCAAATCCGAACTCATATCGAGGTTCAATGCCATCTGCATCAAACTGTCGGTAATCGACGTAAACACCCTCTGAAAAGTCGCATTGCGGATCAGTGTCAGTTGCTGAACTACGACCACAAGGTTTGTACACCGTGTAGTCACTTTCATTACGAGCAAGCGTATATGGGAGCTTGCCAGAAAATCCTGCCTCGCCATAAAGAAGTTTGACGAGTGCTTCGCCACTGTCTTGGCCAGGGAGATGAGCGATGATGGTTGCCGTTACGTTAGGATGCTCGATCCACTGGTCTACCAGGCGAATACCCGCCGCGTGGATGATCACAATTGTGTTGGCGCACTTGGAGGCGACATTCAGCACAAGTCCATCACTGAAATCGTCGTGTAAGCCTTCGCGATCCCATCCTTCGGTAGCCATGGCGTTAACGAAGACGAGACAGGCATTTGATGCCGGATTCACTTGAGGATCACCGGATATAAGATCCCAGTTGACCCAAGTGCCGTCTGTACGAGCTCGTTGTTGGATAGCACTTAACGGCTATTGATTGCTAGATCAGTATTAACACAAAATGCACGAGACTTCGGGTGACTTACATCGCTCATATACGCCGGACCATTGGCACCAGCTCTACCGCCTGTGACAATGGTACCTCCTCTGGCAGCCTGGTCGAAATGCATTGGATCACCCAAAAGCGCATCTCCCATCTCAGGGGATGATGTGTAGCCCAACTCGAACAGAACATCCGTGTTTTTGGTTGCTGGAACTGCAGCATCGTAGCCGAAGACAGAGAGCATGACTGGATTTTTCTTGAAGGGCAAGGTGCCATTATTCTTCACTAAGACGTGGCCGGCTATCGCCCCTTCCAGTATCACATCTCTCGAATCAGGGTTGCGAGCATCGATCTGCTCATGCGGCTCAGTCATATTCCTCATTCCAATTCCTGGAGTTGGGAAGTTATCACCGTCTTGACCGACAAGATACCATGCGGCTATGATTCTGCAACCGCCGTCAGCATCGGCAAGAAATTTGCTAACCGTCAATGTAAACCTCACCTCGTTGCCATATCTGTAACTCTAGACTCATCAATAGTCCCATTACGCACTGCCTCAGCTAAGCCAGCACTAAATGCCGTGCTAGTCGGCATCACCATATCCAAGCCGGCATTCGCACTCATAAGAGAATGTCCTGCATTCCAGTCAAGCAGCACGAAGCCTTCGAAGTTCAATTCGGTCTTGAGAACGCCATTCATTAGCTTACTGTTCATACAAGAATATGTGCTATTGACTCGGTTGTAAGAGCACATGACCGAGGCTACGCCCGCTTTGACGCCATCCACGAACGGCCAGAGATAGAACTCGTGAAGAGTTTTGTCATCGATATTAGATGATACTGCCTCTACTCCGAAGTAACTTCTCCTGAAGGTCTCTTGTTCATTGCCAATCAGATGCTATAACAATTGCGTCAGTTGACACAATATTCGAAGAGGCATAGTCTAATCACCTTCAGATTCGCAATAACGCCAGCATCTTGGTGGCCAATGATACTTTCAGACACAAGCTGGCCAGAGAGATATGGATCACTTGAAAACCCTTCCCAGTTTCGACCGCCAAGAGGTGATCGACCTAGGGGTCCTGAATCCTTTCAGCACAAAAATTCAAAACACCAAATGACTGTCGAGGGGATTATACCGGCATTTGGGCCCAGTAGAACGTTGACTAAATAGCAGACATTAATTCAAATTCAACACGTCTCGGGGACCTGGTTGACATACCGCCTTTGGCCTTGAACTCTTGACCCATATAGTATGCCCGCTGACGAGTCAGGTTCCGGTCCCAGCTAGCACCTACATGAAGGCCTGAGGGATACGAGTTGACAAGATCAGTAGCGCGAACTCCATTGCCTGCATCGTGAAGACAGAGACCCGGCCAGTTGAGTCTGGGAACAGTTCCAGTAAACCCGGCGCAGGTATTGTCAGACTGACGGAAGCCAAGTGTAACATTGACCTTCTCTTCCAAGGTCATTTCACCAACTAAACCTTTGGCACGTGGGTAGGCATCTGCCCATACACCAGAACCTTTCCCACGTGCTTTGTACGCGGCATGTCCATCAGCGACACGTCTCTAAGATCTTAGGTGACTGGCAGCAATGGGACGTACGGGTTGGGTAAACTGGATCGGACTCTGAATAAGCATGAATGGCAGCACCAGCCAGTAGGACTGACTGAAGAGGCGAGGGAGCGCCTGACCACCACATCTTGAGAAAAGAATGCTCTACTCCCAGGTCTCCAAGGGGTTGACTAGGATCCCAAAGTTTGGCAATGGACACCGCGCCGATAGATCAAGATGCAAGGAGAAAAAAGAAAAAGCAAAACGCCTCACGATCAAAGAGTAGGAAACAATTAAGCTGTCCAATCTATGAGCTCTTTAGAGCTGAAAGTTTTGTGAGCTCGGCTCTCCCAGACCCTGAACACTATCCCCGTAGGGACTGGGTGCCTTAGGCTTAACAAGGGCCTGAGAGGCCTGTCGCAGGCTGATTCACTGTATATGATAGATCACATAAGCGCTCATTGGTGTATGACTACATGGGTTTTTCCAGCGGTAGCTCACCGCCCACGTCACTCGCGGGCCCTAATTCCGGTAGTCCGGTGTCACTACCCCAGCCAGTAATACGTTAGGGAAGATTGGGCAGCTCTAATACATTCTATTTCTATCTCCATCTTCATCACAAACATTCGCATTCTAATTTCAAGTGAACGGGTTCAAATACTGTGTTCGTAGCTCTAACTTCTCGGGTAACTACTGATCCGAATGGTATCTAATTGAAGTCCCCTACTACCCTTCCCGAAGTATCTTGCTAATAGTGGTCTTCGCGATTCTCAAGCTATCGCCCGAAATCCATTACCCGTGAGAAGAAGTGCCCAGTGATTAGCCACCCATAGAGATTTCCATCCTTTCACCTGGCCAGTTACTACTAATCTTCAAAAAACTCTTTCCTTGCAAAGTCGGCTATTGGTTATGTGAGATTGATGAATCCGCAACAGGTGTGACGGCATCGATATCACCAAACAATCACAAATCACACATAGGTGGCGGTGGTACTAACTCCACCTCGTTTGTGGGCCAAGTAGCTGAGGAAGACCGACGCTACGCCGAAGACGAAGCCAATGTATCCGAAGACATAGTCAGCTTGGACCATCTGGCAGCGGCCGGAGGTGTATGAATCGATATTGTTCGAATTAGTGGCTTTCCCAGCATTGGGGCAGACCAGATTGTCGCCGTCATGTCGACAGCCGCCATTCAAGAGCTTATTGACGTAACGCTGTCCTCTGGCCGTCTGGCTGTTGGAAGTGCACTATGTTCCGACATGTTAGCTCTAGTGTTATTGAGGTGTCTTGACAGGAGGCCAAGCGTGGTTCTGGATTTAACGAAACAACACGAACGAAGTCCAACAGTTAATATGCGCGATGGGAATAGGGCTTGGCAATGACATTACTCACACTTGACACGGGCTTGAGTGCGACGGTCAACGCCTGGAAGATAGTTATGTTAGAAGACGGTCTCAAGGAATTGGATTATTCTGCCACCTACTACGGCACCAGCAAGAAAGAACACTGAAGCTAAGGCATCAAGGGCAATGACAGCGATCCGTGGTACAGCTTTGATGAACAGCGCCAGGATCGCGACGAACGATGCGATTACACCGAAGGCGCCCGCGAAGCTATCGAAAGACGTCTCGGCTGGGGGGCTTCCTATCACTTGCTGTTTGGCGAGGTCGACGGAGAGAGCGAGGACAATGACACTCGAGAGGACCTAAGTGGGTTGTCAGACCTGATACATGTACCTAAGATCGGTCTACCTGAAGTCGGTAGATACGAGCTTGTCCATCTCTCATCTTGGAAAGGATATGAGGTCTTACGTACGAAGAGGCCTCGAAAAGCAATGGCTGCCACATTCGACATTTTGAAATTGTTCTTCGATTCAATATTGTATTGCAGAGAATGAGACGATGGACAATCAAGTCGAGAATGAGGTTGCGTCCGTGTTTGCGGTTTTTGGAAATGGAAGAGGAAGAAAGGAAGTGGGAAAGTGTGAGGTAAACAGATGGACTAAAAGGTAAACACAGAGGCGGGAGACAGGTAGTACCAGATTGGTCAGGAAGAACAGGCGCTCGTTGCTTGTTACATGGGGAAATCCTTAGGCAAGAACGAGGTAGCGAACTCTAGGCGGAAGGGGCAAGGCAGCAGTAACGAACATTGAGTCATACCTTACCTGCCTATATGTAGATGCTGGAGGTACTGTAAATGTGCACTTTTGCCTGCATCTCTGCGGCGCATAGCTCATCATGCTACCTGATCATTTTGCGAAATCGTCAGCGCTTAGTGTTTGTATCTGGTTCAGAATATTCATTGTGCATTGGAGAATCCAGGGTGGAAGAGAGAAGACAAGGGAAGGATCTCTATGGTGCTCTCGTCGATTCTTGCTATAGTAGGGAATCGCCCTAGCGCTGGAGGATATTGTACAGCCTCGATGGTTTTAGACTTTCAATAAAAATAGCAACTACTAAGGTTAAATCAGGGGTAAAGAACATTAGTATAGGTAGGTATCATAAGGCTGGGTGCGGCACGGATGACATAGCACCCCAGTTGCCGATCCTGCTGGGGGCGGAGCTTGCAGACCTGGGGTGACGATGAAGAGAAGCCAGCCCTGTACTTCAAGTTGCGGGCCTAAGGTTGCCTGCACTGCCTGATCCTCGATATGTCTAAATGATCCGTCATTTACCTTTTCAAGCAGAAGTGAAGATGCGCTAATGTATTAATAGTCAATATCTACATTTCATATTCATGATCGACAGATTCATCAGTATGCAAACTCCAACTACCAAATGCGCCGACGACTCTCGCGGTCCATAAGCCACCCAAGAACACAGTCTTCAATACTAGCCAAGCCACGCCCATGCCGCCGGATCGCGTCCCGAGAGAGCGCCGCCACCGGCGTGCGACTCCACACCGTGTCCTCCATCTCCGTTAACACAATAGCATTCAGTAGCGAGAGATTGACAGCGCGGCGATCGGCCTCGTCCTGCTCCGCCTTCTTCCTCCTGTCTAAACCACTTGTTGCATCTGAGTCGATCTTATCTGTCCGCATCCCAACGGCCGCCGGCTGCGCGAGATCCACTATCTCTGCCAGCGCCTCCCTCACACCGACAGAAAAGTGTCGCGACTGGTGAGCATTGTGTTCTGTGTTAGGATTCCCCTCTGTAGCATCAGTCGGGACTCCAGCCGCCGCTTTCTGTGTGCAGATGATGCATTCAGTTCCTAGCGCATAGCGCATTTTTGCTTTGATTGCGCGCCACCAGCATTCTTTGCAGTTTCGTAGGGTGGCACCCTCAGGTATCGTGAGTGGGATTGTGTTGCGGATGGCGTCCGTGCCGTTCACGACGATTGGGTATGGGGGTATGGAATGTCCACAACCGGTGTATATCATTTGGTAACTGCAGGACGGGCATCTTGGATTCGTCTCGCTCAAAACCAGTTTGCTCATACATCGTTCCCCAAAGATGTGTCCACAAGGAAGTATGACGGTTCGCTCAAAACCGTGGGCGTAGAGCTCGGCTGCGTGGTTGATCCTGTCGGTCCAGTGTGTGAATGGCGTTTCAATTAGCGTGAGCGGACGCGCTACCAGAGAGATATCTAGTTTACTATTACGACAAATTTGACATGGGATATCTAAAACTGTCGCGCGGTCTTCGTCTTGTTTGTCTAGGTGCTGCTGGATGCCGGGGAAGAAATTACTCGTGTGGAATGTTGGCATTGTCTACCGTTTGTCGGAGTGCTCATTTATTCGATGCGATTAGATGTAGATTCTGCTATAGAAACATATCTTTCAATTATATTTTTCCTGCAAACGGATTCTCGTCATGCTGAGTGTCTTTGATAAAGACTACGGCTTTCACGCGACAGTGGTACTCTGTTACTCTGACGTCTGTCTCACCTTGATAAAGGAAATAGTCAGTCATCTATACTATTGTCCGCTCCGAATGTTAAACAAATACTAAGGGTAGCAGCTTGTTGAGTTGCCAATATTATACAATAAAACCCTACTGTCAGCTCTTTGTTGTCCTTGGTACATGTATTGGTCCGGTGAAAGGTAGAATTATGCGCTGAGGGTCTCATTTCAACTGTTCTGGAGTGTCAGTAGGTACACCTGTTCTCAGTGATAGAAACGGAAAGCTTTATTTATTATTATTAGTTTTTTTCTCTCTCTGCTCGAATGATAACCTTCTGCGGAGACTATATCTTTCTGCTAATTTAAGTCCTCGCTTCATAGACCGGAGCTATGGTTGTATACTCCTTTAATAGACGTCACTGTGAAAACTCCCATCTAAACCATAGACAGCTGTAGCCGAATATCGTGATGTTTAATGCTAGAACCACACTTCTCACATCTTGAGAGAAGCTTTAGCATGTTCAATTTCCATCTCTATATCGACGTTGGGCTGCCCGTTGAGCCAACCCTTTGCCTTTCCCACTAAAAGTTCCCAGGCATCAAGTTCATCAGGGTCGCGACTCTGTAGGAATGCGACAGCAAGAATAGTTGCCATGAGAGAATTTTGTTTTTCAGGGATGACTTGTGGATTTCCGAGGATATCAAGAAGCGCCTCGCCCCAACTCCAGGATCCATCCGAGTTCTGTAAACGTATGACAGCATGCACCTTGTCTACGTTGGTTAGAGGGCTCAAGGATGCGTTGGAAGCGCTGGGATTCTCCGGATTTCCCTTGATGTGCTCATAATCAGCAGCAGCATCATTCCATGAACTGAATGCAATGCCAGGACCTCCGGCAGACTGACTAGAGCGTGTGTCACTATAACCCGTGTCACCAGAAGCAACAGCTGTCGATGGGCTGCGATAAGCGCTACAAGGTTGGCCTTGACTAGACTTAGACAGACCTCCGTGGCTACGGCGGATATGCGCTGGTTGACTAAATGATTGAGGTTGAGCCACACGGCGACACAATGCAAAGGTTTGAGCATTTTCTGCTACTCCTCTCTTCCTAGTTCCGCCAGAAGCAGTTCGGTAGTGTACTCCTTTGATCAGTTGTGATTCTGCACGAATCGGCAGGGATTGAGGGATTGGATTTCCAGACTCGGCCGGGTTGTGCACTTTGCCGTTGCTCTCAACAGCTATAAACGAGCACCACTTGCCTGCAATTTGATAGGTTACACCCAGTCGGACTGCCTCGCGCTTGACCATCTCCTTCCAGTGAACAGCGTGTTTGTTCTTCAGGAGAATGTTGTCGATCTTATCAGCAGCTGTATCCAACCATCCCCGCCCATTCTCCAGTTCATGAACCGCTTTCCGAGCGGCCAGTTGATGGAGCGTCTCTCCGTTGCCGATGTCCTCAATTTGGATCTCAAGCTCGAGATTATCCTGCGCAGTAGTTCCTTTCAAGACTACGACCTCAGGTGTCTTGTCAAAAAGACTTGAATCTAGTAGAACGTAGACAGTTGTGCGCGAAAAGGGATAAAGAGGTGGTAACGTTGCCGGCGCTTGGAGAAGAGCAGGCGTGGGGATAGTAGGAAGCGGAGACGAAGTGTCAGCATTGAGGTTGACCGACGTAGGAACGCTGGTGGTAACGATGCAATTGTCATCAAAAAATGACATTGTGCGCTTCTCGGTGCCTTCCTCGGTTGGTGTATTAGACTAGTAGCAGCAGGTAGTGAAGAGGGAACCTGGGACGCTTCTACCACTGGCTCGACAATCTCAAAGTCGTCCTCTTTGAACTTCATTTCAAAGCTCAAGTTGTTAATACGAGGACTCAGAGCGCCTTTTAGGAGCTGTACCATCTTCTTGTCGATCTTCTCGTGTTCGGTCACAAACTGGCTGAAACCGTTCCCAGCAGCGGAAACTCCCTCAACTAGTGAAGTTGAAGCATGTGCGCCGATGCCAAGGCAGAATACCCGACTTTTTTGTTGTTCAGAGTGAAGCCGGATGGTGTTGAACAAAAATTCTTGGTCCCAGATCTCCCCATCGGTTAGCATAACAATATCCAGAGTGAGTTTGCCTAGGGATTGCGCAAATGTGGCCTGAACAGGACCTAGCATTTCCGTGCCTCCGAAAGAGGCGTCGAAGGTTTCTACAAGACCCATCGCACTAATAAGGGTTGAGTCGTTGTAGGGTTGACTCTGGGGCCATAAGAATTTGTATGTAGTCCCAAAAGAGCAAATATTGAACTTCACTCCCATGGGAAGGGACTTGAGTAGAATTGTCATTGCGTTGATTACCACTGAGAAGAAGCAACCAGTTAGTAAATAAGTATTATAAAAGACCTCTTCAGAGAGGGAAAGCACTTTCTAGCGCCTTAGGACTGGATGACTTACTTTCGATTTTACCTCCCATGCTTCCGGATCGATCCATAATGAAGACAATCTCACCATATGATGGCGCGAGATTAAACTTAGGAACAAGCGTGGCCATCAGAGCACGTTGCTTTGGAAGCGCAGGATGCGTCTCAAGAAATGCCTTGGGTTTGTCGAAATCCTTGACACTGGCAATGACAATAAACTCTTTATCGAGGGTAGTCTCATTTAGAGATAGCACGACCGACGCATGGCTCGATGAGAACGAGTGCTCAGGCATACCGGCTGTTCGACCAAGCGTCACATCGACAGGGTGACTTGGGGACTGTATTTGTTGAATGGGACATCCCTCGGGGCTTTGAAAATCGATAGTAGCCGTGATGCCATCCTTCGCGTTGACCAAATCCGAGAAGGAGAGGGTATCCTGCGTCGTACCGTATCGAGGGGCAATCGATGTTGGGATAGTGAAGCGGATACCGTTGGTTTCGGCGTCATGCTTGAGCTCTCCGATATAGACGAGCTCGATATCAACTCTCTCATTGGCACCGACGTTGCCTACGTGTGTAGTGAAGACGTCTGATGCCTCAGGGAGTTGTTCCAACAGAGCGGCCGATGACTTCTCGTTGAGAGCAGCTTGATATTCTCGTCGTGCCTCGTCTTTCTCTTTCACAGCGCCATATATGATGTTGTCCCCGATGGTGGCATTGAAAGAAACAACCGAGACGCCGTCGTAGAGAGGGAAGGAGTAGACTATCTCTGCAGTGTTGCCATTATTGAGGAATGACTGTGTAAGAACGGTTCGGGAGGCCACATCCTTGATCGTAGTATGGAATTGTACAGACTTGATTGGAAGATAAGAGCGCTGGCGCTGGAGAGTCTTATTGTGAGAGTGTTGTTGGTCTTCCCCGAGAGGTGGGTAATACCAACAACCACAGATTGGCTGCGCCATAGTAGTGTACTCAAGGTGTACGATGAAACGGATGAATTTTTGATGACCAGCGGAGGTGTGTCGTATCTCTCTGTTTATGAAGTTACAGATCAATACTGATGTAATCAAGAAGGATGTTGTGAAGTGGACGTGGACATGAAAGAGAAATTTGTAGGCGCGCTGTAGCACTCACAGTCTCAAATTAAAGTTTTGGGTGCCGGTGTGACGATTGCCTTGTTGTGGCACTCAGGTCAGGTATCACCTGGGTGCCTAGAAGCTTGTACACACTCATGTTCTACAAATGTGTGCCTGGAACAGAGCAAACATGTATCCGATCAACCACTACAAGAGATGTCTTGAATACTAACCCCTTCACCACGAGGAACTGCATTAAATTCATTGCGGGTCAATCGTCGCTGCAATATCTATTTCTGGGCGAATAGATAAATAAATTCGTCGGGATATAGACTTATCACTAAGTAATGTCAACGATTTGACAGTCTCGGTGGCGAGGTTTTGAGTCACCCCGGAGTATGCGATTTTCAATACTAGTTTGGCTAGCCCCTATGACACCTGAATATACAGTATTCCAGCGAGGGACCTATTCTATTCGAGGCAGAAAAGGAACATTCCATTTTAGGCAAAGTAAAAAAGGTATGCACTCACTTACCGTGGCCGCCGCAGCTATGTCACGCACTGCCACTAAAGAAAACGCAGCCTGATAACACAACACGACGTCCTTTGGCTAGCCCAAAGGGCTGGTAATCACTTATTTAGTCGAGCTTACGAATGAGTCATTCAACTTGGGACTGAGGTACCTAAGGAAAGCGCTGTAGCTGCAGTTTGTTTTGCCAAAGGAAGTGTTTGCTGCTGGTAAGGCACGCTTACTCTAAGTCTTTCGAAATGTGGTCAGACCGGTTTCTTCATTTCAGCCTCAGCGGCTTGTTATGCAGCTTCAAACATGCCAGTTGATTACAGGAGAAAGCTAGACCTACTGAAAAGCTCTAGGTGAAGTGAAGTAAGAGTCATTCGGATCTACGCTTGGGCCACTGTTTTGAAATAAACCAGAAAGGAGGGGAAGCAGAATGGGTATATTCCTTTACCATATTTATACTGTAAGACTCTATGCAGAAACTGCTGACACCAATAACAATGAAATGACCATAGCCACCCCCAAGAGCATGTTTGACCTCAACAAGCGGCGTGCGTCGTTCCCCTTGCCGCCGTTCGAATCGTCCGCCGCAGTAGGTGTAGCTGAGCCAGATGCTGCCGACCCTTGTGAAGAATTACTTGCGCCCGAAGATGGAGTTGTTGAAGCCTCAGGAGCTGATGACGCTGCTGTAGGTGGTGATGTTATGGCAGGGGTTGATGCCGAGGTCGCTGAGCTTGAGGTTAGAGATGAAGTTATATCAGCAGTACCAGTAGATCTCGAGAGCACGGTCTGTGTCAGATACCAGCTTGCCCATGCAGCTGGCTCGGAAAATGCTGTTAGGATGAGTATCAGTATGCATTCATTCAAAGCATATTGTCAGAAGTGAAAGGCATACGTCGAAGTGTCTCCGTCACGTCGCCTTCTACTATAGTCGTCACGGGTGGACCGTACACCAATGAAGGTACACAGGCTGTGGATTCGACGAGACTAGAGTATCCCTCGACACACCAATACATACACCAACCAATGTTCTCAGGAGTTGCCCTATATGAGATCCACGTGGTTAGTGTCAATAAAACACACCATTTTTCAAGGAGTCGTGATAGGTTTGTTGACAGACACTGTGCATGAAGTACAGGTAGGCTCACTCATTCTTATGGTGACAATCATCATAGCAACCCGGGGCTGCCGATGATTGCGCAGGGCTCGCGCTTGTATGGACGCAATCAAGTTCACAATATGGGATCGTCGCCGTATTCACAGACCCAGGAAGAAAACTACCCGAAACCGTGGCAAGAGGGGCGCCGCAACCTAGGAGACAGGGAACATCATTCGAATCGAAAGGTGGCTTTCCATCGATGCTGTCTTCGCAGATGATGGGAGTTGGTACCTGCGCCAACGCCTGCAGGGGTATGGATGCCAGCAATAGCGCGAGTGCAGTTGGAGATCGAGCCATGTACATGATTTCAAGTAGCAGGGGCGGGAGCAGCATCAACACCACCACCAAGTATAATGTTACTGAGCATTTCAGGATCTGTCAAAGATGCAGATGAAAAATGGTCACATGAAGTCGGTTAGTAAAAACAAAGTACGGAGTAGTACCCTGCAGTGTCCTAGAAACGGCTGGAACGCTGCCGGTATCCGCACAAGTGGATACCTGTAATATGTCTAGCATCTAGTACGAAGACGGCAAAGCACCCGATGATTTGTATTACGGAGCTGTGGAAAGGATCTCGACCCCAATCAATACTTTAACCGAGATGTAACGCTGCCTGCATCATCAAGATCAACAGTCGCTTCGAGAATATCACGAGATTGGCTTAGATACTCAAAGCTGTGTTTTCCACAACCAGAACCCGCCGTAAATTGTGATACCAATACTCGAGAAGATGCCAAGCCATACCAGGGCGATTTTGAGAAAGACCTTCTTCCCATATTCCTCAGCAGCGGCGGCATCGTTTGCTCTCGGGAACGGCTCATTTGGCACAGGCACGTTGAGAAACTTGCAGAGCGGCTCCCAGCCCTGGCTGAGCTCGAACTCAAGTAATCTATCCTTTGGCACGGCAGATCGCACCATGTCCATATAGGCTTGTAGCATATCTAGAAGAAAAGAAGTGGTAAGTGCAACAATTCGCGAATAGCCGGCGTAGTAGACTTACGGGGACCACCTCGCCTGGCCAGGTCGGCGACAGTGCCTTCTCCAGGCTCCATTCCGGCCAGGGCCATGAATTCGCGGCTATACTCATCTCCCAATGCGGGTACGTGTCTCCATCCAGGGATTGGTGCCATGACAATGCTCAACCACCACGGCGCCGCCATCGCCATGACGGCCGAAATGCTCTTCCACCACTTCTCAGGATCTCGCTTGACTAGGATGACCTTCGAATCCGGATACAATTCGACCAGCTCCGGAATGAAGTCATTTGGTGGCGCATCCGCCACTGCATCAAACCCGGCTGTGGCCGTCCGGACAAGCTTCAATGTTTTCTCTTTGTTTCCTTTGCGCCGAGCCTCTATGCCCTCAGCCATATCGTTAGCCATTCTGAAGTAAACTGTTCAGTCTCAAGTGCCCTCTCTATTTCATCAGCTCATAGTGTCGTATCTCACCGTCGTCGCGCACAAAGATTTGACTTCCTCCGTGGAGGACCGGCCCTTCAAGTAACTTTCCTACTGCCATCGCCATCGTAACCGTGCCGGTTCGTGAGAAACCAGCCGAGATGACCCGCACCTTTCGTGAAGTATGGACCCCTGTTGCGTTGCAGATTTCGCGCAATTATCTAGGATGCGTATCTAAGATCTGAAGCTCTAATCTCATACTAGTAGCTAAGTTAGACAAGATAGACTAGGTTTTCCAAGCCAGTCTACTATGATTACCCAGCTTGTCTTTGAATTTATCTTGGTTGAAAGAGGCGGCGGCACGCCAACATCGATCAGTGCTAGAAGGTCTCCGCTTCAAGACCCACACCCGCGAATCCTTCGTAAAGTACCACTTTCTCTCCTGGCCTGCCCTATCAACGGGCGAATGTCATCTGACGATGCGCTCCGGCTTCCGGGGCAAAGAGGTATGATGGTACCCGGCCGGTTAGCTGAGTTGCTCGGCCTCTCCGAGTAGCCCCGAGGAACTCCTTCCCGTCTCCGGGTTATGGTCATCTCACTTTTCAAGGCCGGCGGCGGACTGCAAATTAATTGACGAGAAGAGAATGAACGCAGCCGAGGGCAGATGTGCCTAGCCATTGAGCTCTTTCCGGATCATGAAGCAATGACGCACAACGCCGCAACTGTAATCATAATACACATCCGGACATCCGCCTAACGTTTGACAGGTTTGTAATTTCTTGGCCGCACCGCGCCCGAAATCTACCACCTTGGTTCTTCCCATGCTCATCTACCCGAGGAGATAATAATTAAGCCAATACCGCAGAGTCTCGTCAAAATCACGCCCTTTGGTTGACCAGCGGGGCATAACAGGCACATAGATCTGCCGATGTTGCTCGTGGAGGTTTCAGCCAGCGCCACGCCTAGTAATGGAGGGCTTGAATTCCGCGCGTAAATAGAATTCAGTGGAATACAGAGTAATTGAGTATATTTAAATTCCGATTCCATATAACTATGGATACTCATCTCGTACGAGCTACCTTGCTTATCGATATCATTTTGGGTAACGATTTCTATAAAAAATCGGAAATCTAAAGCATCTATACTTACCGGCCTACCTATACTTATAATTTTGCAAAAATAAAAGCATTACTACTATTATTAATATTAATTTTTAGTATTAAATTAAATTTTCTATTAATTTATTAATTTATAATAATTTTATATTATTAATTACGTTATTAATTATTATATTAAATTATATATATATATAAAAGGATAAAAATATATAACATAATATCAAATTTTATTTAATACTATATTTAAGAAATTTATAAAATTCGTAAAAATACTAAAAAACAGTAAAAAAAAAAGCTCGAAAAGTTTATAAATAGATTCGAAAAAGTAGAAAATTAATAAAATACTTACTTTTAACTACTTAATTAAAGTAGTTGAGTTACGAATTACGAAAATAGTAGTGTGTAATTGGAGTTGCCACTGTAAATAGCCTCAAATGTGGAATTCCCCGGAATTCGCAATTCCACCGTGGAATTACTACCCCTAGCCACGCCTAAACCCCGATCGCTCCCCCAGTAATTGTCCGGTCGTGTCACCCCAATTCACCGCTGATGGGCTCAAGTCTTAAAGTCCGATGATTCCCTAGGATCAAGTTACGAGCAGCCAATTATTAAGCACCGTACGGGATGAGGAGAAGTCGTATAACAGTAATCTGTCCTAAATAGCTCTCTTGTGCTCTCTCCTCTTATCTATAACTCCTTTCTCAAATCCGAAGCTCCTCCAGCAAGCAGAAAATAGAAACAACTTTTCCCAATATATATTTGGACTATTAAAGATGGACACAACAAACCTCTTCCGACTCGATGGCATGGTGGCGGTTGTTACGGGCGGGGGTAGTGGTAAGGGCATTCTCTATTTGAGCAACTCTTCTCTCCTAAGCTCATAATCTCTAAAATAATAAATTCCCAGGGATCGGCTTCGTCATGGCCAAGGGCCTGGCTGGCGCTGGTGCGAAGAAAGTCTACATTCTTGGCCGTCGGAAGGACGTCCTGGAAGATGCATCAAAGGCTCACGCAAGCTTAACCCCGCTGGTATGTGATGTGACATCGAAGGAGTCACTGCAGGTAGCGGTGGACACTATTACAAAGGAGGTCGGGTACGTAAACTTATTGATAGCGAATTCGGGGATCTTAGGGCCACCTGTCACCTGGGGCTCTGGTCTCTCAGTTTCGGAATTGCGGAAGCGTCTCTTCACGGACGTCAGCATGGACGACTTTACCGACACGTTCCGAGTCAACGTGACAGGCGCCTACTTTACCTTCCTCGCCTTCCTCGAGCTTCTCGACGCCGGCAACAAAAAAGCCCTTTCTAGCAAGGATGCATGGGGTGCAGCAATCCCAGGCGGTAGTCCCGATGTCCCCTCTGTGCCAAGCCAGGTCATCTTCACGAGCAGTATTTCGGGTTACAGTCGTAACACGGTCTCAGCACCTGCGTATGCGGGTTCGAAGGCAGCCATTACGCATCTCACAAAACACTCAGCTACAAATTCAGCGGCCCTCGGGATTCGAGTGAATGCTTTAGCGCCGGGACTATTCCCGTCAGAGATAGCGATGAACCTTATGAGAGATCGTGACCCATCCAAGGAAGACAGGAGCAATCCGAAGTTCATCCCCTCACGCCGGTTCGGCACGGATGAAGAGATGGCAGGGACAGTGGTATACTTGGCTAGCCGGGCCGGCGCTTATTGTAACGGGTCGATACTCGTGCCAGATGGCGGTCGGCTCTCCGTGATGGAGTCCGCCTACTAAAGGCACCAATGTTGAGAATTAGCGGAAGCGTTGTGCCCCAACGCCCTAGATGTCATACTTACAGTCGGCATCAACAAATGTCTTTACCTAGCCTTCGCCCTTCCCAGCTAGATCACTTCATGGGATGAAAGTAGATTCAAAGTAACATGTTGTGACATGCTGTCCAATAGAATGCTAATGTCCACAACTTCTATATAAACAGACCGGTACCAATACCATTATTTACACTAAGTCGATAGCATGCTATTATCCATCAAATACATATCCTATAACGTCGGTATACAAATAGTTTCCCCTACGACGAGGAGGTCACAGTCTATACCCTCATTCGCCTGAGTAAGGACCTCCAACGGTACGGACTTTGCCTCAGCAATCGCCCAACACGTATCGCCAGATGTAACGACGTAGGGTGTATCATCCTGCGCACATTTCCGACTGACAACATTATTGCCTCCACCTGTCCCACGTGTCAGGTACCAGAAAAAAGCGAGGAGACATACCCCAATAAGCAGGAACCAATTGAGTAGCGGCATCATCTCCTGGCGCCATGATGCGGGCTCTGGAGTGGGCTCGGAGGTGAAAGGATTCAGGGGTTGCGTGGCACTAGCTTCTTCTTCTTCGTCGTCGCCGTAAGATGGGAGCGTTGTAGTGACCCGCCTCAACTGGCCGTAACGGTTCCCAGGTGCACTCTCCCAGATGCTGCCGTCGGCATCGCGGAACGTGTAGGTTTGGTCGTCAGCATCGTAGCCGATGCGTTGCATACCCTCAGGCAGACGCTCCGCATCCGTATCGTACTCTGACCAGCGACCAGGCATTGCGGTGATTTGTTCGGTGGTGGATTGTGAGGGTTTTCAGGGCTGTGCTTGTCGTACCGGCGGGTCTAATGAGACTAGTAGGGGTCCGCAGGAATTTGATGCAGACGACCTTAGCTGAAGTTATTTATTGAGAGTGATGATGGAGCTTTCAATCCACCGAGTTCTTTTTGACAGAGCAAAAGTATGCTAGAACAAAGAAATTACGAGGGTGGTTGGAATCAGCAGTCGTATGTCAAGAGGAAGCAGGCTTTTCTCTTATGAAACTGCACAGCCACACGCAGCACAGCGAAAGACGGTAGGATGACGTCACCCACGCAATCGCGAACTGCACTGTAAATAGATGATAGGTCAAAACTTCACAGTTGAAAGTGTAAGAAGAGGAATTCAAGATGCTGTGTTTTTGAACCAGTGGTAAATGGACTTAAAGTTGGTGACGTGAACATCATTGCCTGATTGTGATAGCCAGCTAGCTAGCTACCTGACCTCTATCTAACGTCGCTTGACTGACTGAGAGGCTAAAGTCGGGAGGATACAGTCAGCTCTACTGAGCATGATTCACGCTCATAATTTCAAAGGCCGATCGCTTGTAATCAGGTTGACTTGAGCCAGACCGAGACATCCTTCAAATGTTTGGAAATCATCTTTGAGTGTATTCACTAAAAAGACGAATGAAAAGCACAACCTATATGACTATATGTACAGAGTAAGGCTTGGTAGGTACACAGATATGCTGACCAACCCTAGCAACTAGACCATTCACTCAGCTCCTCGAAACAGTGACTTCAGTGGTCCTCACAATACCGCCCGCTCTATTCGGATCAACACTGGGGCTCTGCATGGGCGCAAAAAGGGTCTCGTCGCTGCTACAGCTGGCGGGTTGAGGGTTGTCTCCACGCATATGTGTCGCTTTCGATGAACCATCTCCTAGATCAGAGTGAGCCCACGCATGGTAAGCATCAGGAACCACGATAGGCCATTCGTCGAGCTCCATCCCTTCTCTAACATACTTGGAATAACGACCGCCTGCACTTCTAAATGTATTTTCCCGACTCTGTGTCGGGTTTGGGTAATAATCCATCATCCCCGGCAGTGGCCTTAAGAGCGGTTTCAGGGACGGTATGCAGGCAGCGATGATGCTCACATTAAGTTGGACACTTTCTCAGTCAGCTTAGCCTTTGTCGACCGTATACTCGTCAATGATGGGGCGGCAACTTACAAGGCCCAGAAAACAACGGCTATTTGGAAGGTCTCGTCTTCATTCGCGTTGAAGTTGATCTGGTTGACTGCTTTTACAATGCCAATCCCGACGGCTGCGAACCCGAGAGCAAGTACGAGAATGAGGTAGACACGAGTCTTTGTCTTCAACTGAAGTTTCCAGATTATTGGGATCGGTAGAGTGGCGAGGAGGATGTCGGTAAAGATGCTTAGGGCTGCAAATTGTATGGATTAGTATAAAAGACACATTCCCGTTACACCGCGATCCAACATACCTGTATTTGCGAGACCAAATCTGATAAATAGAGATATGCTATAACACTATACGCGCAAATATGAGTCAAAGGTCGTCAGGTACAGCCAGTCAGAGGCAAGACTGCCTATCGGATTTGGTGTCTCCCACGATCTCTGTTGGAAAGAGACGAAGCTGTAACCTACCTTGGCATGAATAGTGAAGTCCCAAAAACCGTTCACGGGTTTGCAGTACAGGATTAACGTGAGAACGGCGAAAATTGTGTAAATCGACACAAATGCTTCTTCCATGTGAGTGTGGTTGAAGTATTACGAAAAGAATAGGAGTGCATACCTATCGCTGCGTATAGAATCCGAGTGTATGTCTTACTTTTGCTTAGTCGCAAGAGTGCAAGGGCTACTGATATCTTGAGCAGTCCTAGTCCGACGAGATTAATGTTTGTCTGAGCAAAATTTGCGGCTCCGAAGTCGAGAAGGTCTGGAATAGAGACAAATGCCGCGTGTCTCCCCAAGCCATGCTGTGATTCGTAGATGTACAAAACAAACGAGACGAACGCTATGATCTGTCAATACTGGTCAGTTTGAATTACACTGCCCATGTGTTTTCGCAACCCGGGCGACAGACCGTAGCTGCCGCTGCTGTACCATCGTCCGCGCCATACGCTTTTACCAAGAATGCTCGAGTGTACATTCGTAGCCCCGATGTCAGCAGAGCAATTGAGTGTATAGCTGCTAGAACTCCGATCTGTGTCCCTAGGCTGCTCTGCGATCGCAGTGCCGGGTCTGGGGGGTCACCTGAAGAATTCATGGTCGAGAAAGAAGATAACAAACAGCCGCTTTTGGGTGTTGGATTGAGGAAAAAACAAAATATAAGGAGACACCAGGCCCCTAAATTTTTTGCGTCGAGATTGTGAACTAGATCTCCAGCCACTACCCTGCCAGTAGTGTTTAATAGAAAATGGATAACTCTGTGCATATATACTACGTTGCCAGGTATCAACAAGATTTCACAATGGCCGAACATAGAATGAGTATGGCGTCATCTATCCAACAGTATAACTATGCCTGGCCAAGCATACACACAGCTATGCAGTCCTTTGAGTAGCTTAACATGCGGAATACGGGATCGACCATTCTAGGCATACTGCACTGCTTCTGGCTAGAATGCCTTGAAAACTCTGCGAATATCTTGACGAGCTTGACACAATGTCTTTCTCAGAGTTCGTCGCGTGCTCCTGGGACGCACTAATCCATGTACAGGGTATTGGTGTCATGTTTTCATTCCTTATTCGAAAAAAAAAAAAACATTTATTGCAACCCACCCCTCGCATACAGTCATGTAGGTTACAAGTCGGACTGCTAATCGTTTACAAAAGACGATGCAAAAGTCTGTAAATGCAGCGTTAAATACTACCTTAAGTGCCGTACCGTAAAGCTTTGTCAACGGTACCGACCGGACAGCGTCGAGTTTAACCATTTGACCCGGCGAATGGAAAACGGAACCTCGTGGCGTCGAACTTTCGTAGTAGTCAGCCGTCCGCATATAACACACACCCAAAACCACGCTATCACAGTCATCATACCTTCGCGCAACTATCGAACTTTCGCGACATGTTAGCAACTAAGTTAGCCCTTCGAGTGGGTTAGGGAGGCTAGATGTGTATATAAAGAGGGAGGAATCTAGCTAGTACATTCACCCTCCATCTCACACATGCCATTATTTCGTATGATTACTACATAAATTGACGAACAACCCAATGAATACAACCATGAACCCATTCAATGCTACCCCGCAGGACGTCAGAGATCGCAAAGCACCCTCGAAACAGCCGTCAAGGAGTATACGCCATACCACAAAATACCATCTCCCACGTTATCAACTACTTCTTACGGATCTCAAGCACCAGGCCTACTATACAAGGTATTAGTTTATATAACGGAGCCATGTACAGCGAAGTCGAAGTGCTTGATTTGCATTGGGGAGGGGCTTGCGAACCAGGAGATTCTTCGACTATTACAAATTTCTCTATCCGCAATGGCGTTATTCCAATTTCCGCTCTTTTCTACGATACTCACTTTCTCTGGGTTCTGTTCTATAGGGTCTTCTTCTGCTGATCATTGGTGGAGAAAATCGCGAGGCTGGTTCAATTAACTTGTTACTCTTAAGTCTTACTTGAGTATGTTAAGCTCCTAATACTAGATATGCAACATCACTCAACCAAAACATCCTAGGCTGTAGATCGCTGCTACGCAGTAAGGAAAACCACCGGGCTGTTGTCAGTTCATTCGTATTTGTAGATAAGATATATCGTCTCAGATTGCTGAGCACTGAAAACATTTCTCCGATAGCGTCACGGATATGCAAGTCCATATCCTCCGAATGTCGTTGCGTTAGGGGCTAGAATTAACCGGCATAGTTGCATGCACCTGGTCCGGATCATCCCGAATTTGAGCGAGATCATGAAGGAACGTTCCTGCATAAATCGAATACAAATCTCCCATCGAAAGAAGGGTGGCGAAATGCATACGTATACGTTGTGACTTCTTGCCTGAAATCATATGATCTTTGTGCTTTCCGATATTAAGGTACATGTATACATCTAGAACGCCGGACGGAGTGCTCGGACCCCTCGGAGTAAATACGAATGCTGCTTTGTCTAGTAGAGTATCTGTTGGCTCTAAGTGGTGTTTATGAGTGGTACCGCAGCACCGGGACAAGGTTATTCCTTCCTTGGCCCAGTAAGAACTGGGATTAGATCAAGGGAGGGGTTCCACCCCACATAAGGGTTGATGAAGACCCGGCTTTGTTGGCCGATCGGACAATCTATCCCGGTACTGGCTGATAGATCTGATAAATATGCCGATACAGAATTGACTCCACTAGAAGGATTACGCAAGCAAGCAGGCCGTCTATTGGAATGGTGCCCGTAATGATTGAAGGTACTATGGAGCAAAGCATCAGAACGGAAACCTGCTCCGGGGGGTTGTAGCAGGAGTCGGAGCCTGACCGGTTCAGCGGGTCATACGATTTTGGACCGAAAAGCACCTAGGTTTCGGGAGGCGGAGCTCCGGCAGTTTGTGGGCACTTCACTTCTCCTTAGTGTCTGTTTCCTACGAAGATGCTATGATAATGTCATGAAAAGAAGAACTTGCTATGTGGCAAGCCGAGGCTCACTCACAAGCTCAGGTGCAGCTTAGGGGCGAATACCAACTTCATGGTTGGTCGCTGGGCCGTGCCGCTGCAGGTAAGCCTTTGTTGCAACGTTCCCGTACAAATATTGGGGCCGATCGATACCACCTTAGGAAGAAGAAGTAAAGATCATGCTTTCTAGAACGTCATGGCTATGTCCAATCAAGGCCGATTGCAAACCTCCACTACTATATTGAAATGACGATCTTCTTTGCCTAACAGTAATGAAAAGTCTTGGCTCTGAGCTTCCCGTGTCTTAGTTTCTTGTCCTTCCACATCAACTACTCGTCTCCCTTGGTTTGGCTTTACTCTTTTCTTTCGAAAAAGGTAAAGTTCTAAATTATCGTGCCGATGCTGTTCTTCAAACTTATTTCTACTGCCCTTTTCGGAGCGCCGTTGGTGATTGGCGCCGCAGCAACCACCACCAGTAGCAATAATGACCTGCAGGAGCTATTCAGCCTGAACGCTCAGGCTTTGAATGCCCTTAACCAGACCGGCCACAGCAAGAAATCAACATGCAGCCTCACCACGGCATATGTCAGACGTGACTGGTAAGAGCCCCTGCAGATGACCTGCCGAAAGGCATATTGCTTGTGTCAGATGGTGCTTCAAGCTTTGGCATTTTAGCATCTGACAACTGACTGACCGTACATGTTATTAGGGCAGTCCTATCATCGGATGAGAAGAAGGCGTACATCGCTGCCGTGAAATGCATGCAAGCCAAGCCCTCAATTGCAGACCCGTCCTTCGCTCCGGGAGCTAGGACCCGATATGATGACTTTGTTGCCGTGCACATAAATCAAACCTTGACCATTCACGGCACTGGCAACTTCTTGACCTGGCATAGGTACTTCACCTATGCCTACGAGCAAGCGTTGAGAAACGAGTGTGGTTATACTGGTACCCAACCGGTAAGTCATAATCATGGAACATGTTGCAAGAGAGTTGCGCACTGACTCCGGATGTTTTAGTACTGGAACTGGCTCAGTTACCGCGAAAATCCGAGAGAATCACCGCTATTCGACGGCTCTGACACCAGCTTCAGCGGCGACGGAGTCTATGTCCCGCACAATGGCAGCGTCAACGGCGCCGGATATGTTTACATCCCCTCGGGTAGGGGCGGTGGCTGCGTTTATAGCGGACCCTTCGTCAACTACACAATCAACCTAGGTCCTACTGACCCTATACAAGCTGGGATGAAGCCGTCACCGACACTCTTGGGATACAACCCACACTGCCTGTCCCGTGATCTTAGCAACTATACTGCGACGCACTGGTTGACATTGGAGAATATCCTCAATGTAACTATCGGCAAGGCCTCAGCCTCGGTCTACGACTTTCAAAACGAGCTGCAGGGCCGATTCCCTGACCTCTTCCTCGGTCTACATACGGCCGGTCACGGCGTCATGGGCGGTGTATCAGGTGATCTATTCAGCTCCCCCGTCGATCCCGTTTTCTTCCTCCACCATTCGATGATTGACCGCACATATTGGATCTGGCAAGCGCTTCACCCCAAGCAAGCAGATACCATCGCCGGTACACTCACACTTCTGAACAATCCCCCTAGCCGCAATACCTCAGTCGATGATGTCCTTATCATGGGCACGCTTAGTGCCTCTCCGAAGATCAAAGAGGTCCTTGATACACTTGGCGGTACACCCTTGTGTTATTATTACGAATAGGACGGTGAACGAATCGTCCTAGCACGCTCCCTCGCAATGTCAACTTCAAATAGAGCACATGATTATGACAGCAATATGTTTCAATACCAATGGATGAAGACTTACTATATGGATTAGGTATATAAGCATATAACCAGTAAAGATATACAACATGTGTAGATAGTCATTCTCTTAGCGTTAGTCCGGTAAAGAAAAGAAACAGATGTATTTCCTAGAACTGGTCAGATGCTGCTTCGGACCCCGGTCCAAGGGAACTTGAATGTCCGTATCAATATTAATGAAAGAACACCAATGCTATGGTCCATCACCAATAGCTAACAACTACCACCACCGCCTCCCTCACCCCTTTCCAAACACGACCCCTTTTCCGACTCCCAGGTTCTGTTCCGGTAATCTCGGTCGTCGACTCCATCATCATCATCTCTCTCGCCGTCCGGCCCATCGCGTAAGATTCTCATGACCAAGAACGTGAAGACGCAAGCGGCAAACACAAGCAAGGTCGCGAGGATCTGCAGTTTCCAAACGTGAAGCCTTGTCTCAAGCTGGTAGTGAGTAGATGGTTAATGATATCCATAGACGTTTCAGTGGCTAAGTAGAAAGGCAATTGGGCAAGCGGAGGACCCGACTCCTAGGTACTACGTAGGACTCACTTCACATAGATGTCCCACTGAGTCGAGCACCGGGTTATGCACGCCCATGCTTCACTGCTTTCTTGATCCGCTGGCCGACAGATCTCTACCAGAGTCTCGTGAGTGTTTGAAAGGGTTTGCCGGTGATTGATTTCAACCCAATTGGAAATGAAGAGTGTCAGGTCAAGAGTTGTCGGTAGGCCATGAAACAAAGACACTCTAGGTGTTTAGAAACTGGCTTCCGTATACCTAGGCCAGTGTACTTATTTCTTTGCGTTTATCGAGTAAGTATCTTTTGTTGCAGCATACCTATAACAAAACAATGAAATCTACGCTCGTGAAGGTCCGAAAGCGGAATTGCATGTCACAGATCATCTCCAGCACGCATGATTCATGGGACAACCTGAGAGAGTTCCAACAGGGTCATTCTTTTGTCTTTAAAGACTCATTTATTTTGGCTGGCTACGCCAATTTCCAGTTTCTTTCGGCTACTACCAGATTATGTACAGGTATTTGAGGGTTGACAGGAGTAATTTCCACTACAACAAGACACGACCCCGGGGTTATGCGGGTATGCTTTCAACGCCATTTCTTGGACTTTCGGTTATGCTACAATTCGTGAGGAGGATGTAAAAGGGGCTATGTTGAAGCGATTTACAAGATCGCCAATTGTGGAAATTGTTGAAAATGAGGAGGTGATGCCTTCTGCACCACTCAGAGGTCAAGCTCGCAAAGTACCAACGATGTGGTGTATCTAGCACTTGACAGCCTTCAGGCTTTGTGTCCTACGCCGACGAGTTCGTCGCAAGGGTGTGGTGGACTCCTCTTCCTCAGTCCCTACGTATTCATAATCATCGTTCTCCTTCGCTTCAGCAGATGTAGGCTTTTTGGGTCTTCCGGGTCCTCGTTTCGCGGGTGCCGCTGCTTTGCGAACAGGAGGAGCCAGCGTGGACTGAACGTAAGCCGAAGGAGCTTTTCGACCTCGTATTTTGGCCTCATCTTCAGGATCTAGGAACCGGTGAACAGTTCGGTGATCAAGAATCCGCTCCTCTTTGTCACTTGGACCCTCCTTTTCTGTCTTGGGCCATTGATAACCATATAGCTTGGAGTGCCGCTCGCAGCGATAGCAAGAACTTCGTGTGAAATATGCGTTCTGTTGAACGAATGCGTCATTGCAGACCGTACAATGTATCCAAGCCATGTTTGGTTCTGAAAGCAAGGCCGGTGTAAGTGTATAGTCTCCAGGAACTCGCTTCTTGGCCGATTTAATATTGGTGCCCTCAGTCTTGTCCTCATCCGTGGTTCGGGGCCTTCCTCTTCCGCGTCCTCGGCCACGTTCCAACTCTTGATCCTTGTCAGACTCTGTGCCTGGGGATTTTGAAAATAAGCTCTTTTCGTCTGCGACCGCAGTAATAGGAGCCGGTATAGTAGCTACATTTATGCAAGGAAGCTCACCGATCTTGCCTTGAATAGTGATGGATGCTTTGCAATCCATAGAGGGAGATCTAGCACCAACGGTCTCGTTGTGATGGGCTAAGGATTCGGTGGTCAGAGCTGGTGGTGTTGACGTCATACCAAAGTTAGACAAGTCGGTATCCTCTTGTTTGAGCTCGACAGTTCGAGATCGGACCGGTGTCAGTGCTGGAGATTGCAAGAGAATTTCGCGAGGCTCTTTTTCTGGAGTTGTCGCGTCCGTTATGACCATGGGATCTGTGCTCGTCGAATCGAAAGCTGATTGTTCACTTGAGGTCGCATCATGGCTACTCTGTCTTTTTAGGCCCGCTTGGATAGGCACTGGTTCGACTTCGTATTGGAGTGTCTTCAATCTCTTTGCTGGAGTTACAGGAGGAGATTGTAAAGACTCGAACTCCCTTTTGCGCTTTTCGCGTAGCAGGTTGTGGGGCGCGGGCGAATTGAGGAGAGACTCTCGGTCTGTACTACCGTTCAACCCCTTTGGTCTCGTCTTGCGCACTCGAGGTCGAATGTCTGGTGTCACCGAAGATGTGCGTGATGCTGATGCACAGCTATCCTCTCTTCTCCGGCGGCGAAGAGAGTAGCCATCTCCCTCTTGCGGTGAATCCTCAATGCTGATTTTGAGCGTATTTTCTCCCTCGGGTTGTGACCACCCATTCACACCACGAGTTTCACATGTCTTACATAAGCACTCGCAGTTGTCCTCGCCAAAGTAGTTCTCTGCGTATGAGACGGTAATTTCGTCACCGACATCAATATTCTGCGTTGCCACTATCTCGATGCCGGCCTGGCCAGTGATCATTAGGCGCGCGTTCGCATTGCAGTCATGGTTGGCAAATCGAGCAGGACCCATGAAGAGGGCAGCGCATTTGTTCCTCGAACTGACAACGATGCTGAAGTCCTTCTTCCTCTTCGCCAGTTCCTTGTCTTCTTTGGCCGTAATCATTACTTGGATGCCGGACAGATACTTGATCGACTGTCCTCTCTTGATGTATTTTCGAGCGGTGATGGCGGCTTCGTGAGAATAAATCGTATAGCGATTGGTCGACGCAACCTCGAATGGACAGTCAGGTAGGTAAATGCGCATGTAGCGTCGTAGATGCGCACGAAAGTCGTCTTTCTCCTTGGGCGTCTTAAGCGCATTCAAAAAGCGAGAAAGCCCAGATGTCGCAAGCAACTTGGACTCGGCAATTTCGATGTCGGGATCCACGATGAGATGCGACTGAATGATTTTGCTTATCTCCTCCTCGGTAACTCCTCTTGAGGCATGGTACGATGGACGGTTCTTCGGAATTGTGGTCCAGTAGTAGACCTGAGCAACCAGAGGATTAGTTGTCGACTAATTACGGTCCATTTTGGAGAGAGTCGCATGCGCTCGAGAGACTTACATGGTCAACAAGAGCATCAGTGAGGATGTCGTCGTAAGACGAGAGTTGCGCTAGAGTAATTGGCTGCTTTCTCGAGCCAGGAGTTGGAGTAGACATTGTAATGCGCAAAACAGAGCCTGTGTCAATTTTTTTTTTTTTTTTTTTTTTTATAACAATGCCAAACAAAGTCGCAAATTTGGTAAAGCGCAAGAGTAATGCGAGCTGAGACGCAAAGGAGTGGTTGAGGAATTTATGAGCAGGGCTCCCCGGGGGCCGTGGTGTGAGTGAGTGTAAGATTCCAGAGAGGCTGTGGTGGTGAGGGAGGGTTGCAATGCCTGGCGTGTTTGCGATACTTTTTTTTTATATTTGCTCTATAAGCATTGCTGTCTGTACCAACTACCGTTGATTTGGCACATTAAAGAGACAACAGAAACCTATACAACTGACGATGCAGCAGAGTGAAAGACGGGAGGGGAGACAGCGACAGGGTATTATTATCGCAAATGGGTATTAGTGGAGGCAATTCCCTTGCGATCTGGAGAGATGGGAAGAGCTTGATTATTAGGGAAAATACAGAGAGGTCAGAGAGAGAAAAAAGAAAAGGAGTGAAGTGGGAGGGAAAGAAGTCGCGAACTGCACGGTTCCCAACGGAGAAGTCGAGTGAAAGAGCCTTGACGAGATGTATACCGCAAAAAGAGGGTGGCAGGTCAACGAGAAGGGCAATTTGACCATTGGACAGGGGGGTGGGTCGAACGCTGATGACGCTTCATAGTGGGTGCATTAGCGTCTAAAAGCCACGGTTCAGCCGGCCTCATGTCGTCGAAAGAGAGGTAACTGTGGCTCAGCTTTATGCAGTTGTTCCTGCACCGGCCGCGGTCCCGTCCTCAGATGGTTGACCTCCCGATCCTGAATTATATCCCTTTGTCTTGTACCTTTGATTTCACTTACTTGTAGAAAAGCCATCATTACATGGATATTCAGACAGATCAAATGAACAGGTTATCCTTATCTATCCCTGTATAAAGTCCCAAGAATTAGAACATTCCCGGTTCCCAACCTATCAGGAGATGCTGCAGTCCAGCCTCGCTGAGAGATGTGGAGACGCGGGCTCGTCCGTGTCCAACCCTCCAATCCAATAGCAGCGCGCTAAATTTTTGAATGAACGACGGTGAACTGATTGCTCGACAAACGACATCTCAACCACCAACTCCTGCAGCAAACGGGATTGGATTGAGGCCCTGCATTGGGGGTTGACGGGCCAAGATGATTCAATTAAAGGTGAGGGTCAAGATTCGTCGTCTTCAAATTGACTGCTCATGCTAATATGTTCTGCCGTACCTCAGACTATGCTGAATTGCATCGATAACTCGGGTGCCGCCGTTGTCGAATGCGCCCTGATCGTGGGCCAGAAAAGACATGCCACAATAGGTACGACATCGAATCTCATCCTCATCTGCCACTCCGAGTCCGCTATTGATCAACTCAATCCTCCCCCTGTCTACGCAAACTATATACGATCTAGAAGAACTCGAGTGCTAACCTAAGTCCCCCAACACACCAGGCGACCGATTCGTAGCCATCGTCCAAAAACAGCGCGGCGCCAGCGACGCCGGCATGGGCGCCGCTAATGCCGCGCACAAGGTGAAGCGAGGCGACATCCGACACGCCATTGTCGTACGCACCAAGAAGAAGGTCCAGCGGCCCGACGGCAGCGTCGTCCGCTTTGACGACAACGCCTGCGTCCTCATCAACAAGTCCGGCGACCCCATCGGATCTCGCGTCAACGGCGTCGTCGGCGCCGAGCTGCGTCGCCGTAAGTGGAGCAAGATCTTGAGTATGGCGCCTGCGCACGCTTAGAAGAAAGGGCCGACAGGGACAAGACTACTTGAACGAACTTACAGAAGCGGCATTGCGGTACAATGACACAAGACGGCAAGCAACCATTCACCCAAGAGAGCGGCTTATAGTACCTTCAGGGGATGGCTCAGGAGATATGAGACAGCTTCGAGAAGACATGTTGAAACAAGGTCCAAGAAGTGTACTTTTAACGAAAAAAAGACCATCTAGCATCCATCACTCTCATGATGGTAACTAGATCGGCTTACTGGCATGGCTAACTGTCACAATATTGTACTTTATTACCACTGTAAATACATATAGATTTACGTCGACTATCAAAGGGGTTCATGATTACTAGTTGAGCAACTTGGTGAAATCCCCTGGCCATGATTTCTTCGACCTAATTATACTTTCGCCGGTGCATTTCTGTCACACAAACCGTCATTAAGCTGGCAGGAGGACGTGAGACATGAACTGAGGGTGATATGAGAATATATGGGTGTCCATTACTATGAGAGAAGTGCGTGGTACCATTCAGCTTATTTAGACCTATGTAAATACCCTTTATTTGCTGTTTCGCTAAGCCGAGATGATAAGTTTTAGAAAGACCATCCGTCCTAACGCCAGTTCCATGCATTAATGCAAAGCAATTGGTGGTATCAAATCTATTCGTCCTTTCTCGCATCAAACCTCAGATCGTTCTCGAGCTTCCACTCATTTACCTTACTGGAAGATGTGTCCACACTCGCAGCAAACGTAGAAGAGTTTCTAATTGGAAGTGTCAGTCGAGGTTCCGCCATCTTTCCATTGTTGTAATTTGGGACATACCATGCCGGTCTCAGCACTTCGCTGCTGTGACTGGAAGAAAACAGCCTCATCGTGATTGCAAGCCGGGCAATTCTTGTTTGACCGAGGAAGCTACAGGCATAGACTGTCAGCAACCTGAACCGGCTGAGAAGTGAACAAGTCAAGCGTGTCAAAACAAAAAACGCCAACTCGCTGAAACAGATGATGCTGTGTCCGGTTTCTAGACCCGTGTTTGTCCTGAGATGCGGCCAGCAGAGACTTGCTGGTTAAGTAGCGGATGTCGTACTTCCCGTGCAGAATGGGAAATCAATCCAGATGATCATTGGATCTTGACTGAAAAGACTTCTCAATCCAATAATTAAATTCCATAAGCTCTTGAAAGACGCGAGTCAGGGTCTTCGTAAGTTTCGATAGGGTCCTCATCCATGCTGCGACCGTAGTCTACATTGAGGTAGTCATTGATGCTTTCTTCTCGATACGGTCCGAAATTTGGTCCATGGCATGAGGCAAATCCTTCGACATAGGCAGATTGAGTCTCAAAATCCAGGCATTTCCAGTGGTTGGAGGCCTTGATGTAGCGCATGGAGCGATCAACCATGAAGTCCGGGGTTTGTAGGACCTTGTTGTTGTACTCGGGAATAGACGCAGGATCTCCACATCGGTTACAGTGTAGTAACGTGATGCCACAACGGAGACAAACTGCAGGATCATTACCGCCGGGGACGGTAGAGGCAGGCGGCCCAGAGGTGGATGCAAGGGTGCTTGGGGTATGGGAATGGGGCGTTTCAGACGAGACAAGGGAAAGGGGGCCACCAACCGTAGGATCTGAGCCAACGTCTTGAGTGACACCAGCAGTCTCGCCGGCGGAGTTGTTCAGAACGTTTCTGAAGACGCAGCTGGAGGTGGCAGGTGTGGTGTACATACATGTACGGCAGGTGTACATGAGTGTTTTGGCATCCTCGTCTTCCTTGGGGTAGAGCATGTTGGCACACTCGTTGCAGAAACGGAAAGTGATCTGCTCATTGCTGTTCTTGGGAGGCTCCTCGGAGGTGACTGATTGTGGGGGTGAAGACGCCATGGTCGGTGATGGTTCCTGTTGATGAAAGGCCGTGTCGGATTGATTGACGAGCGAGGTCTGAGTTGAGTCCGGTGACCGCAAGCAGGTAGAAGCAGGCCGGCGTTCAGGAAGAATATTATTGAAGTTGAGGGGGGAAACAAGACAACATCTCAGGGCGATGAAAAGCAACGCAATATAATTCTTTGACGGGTGCGTTTGATCTGTCAGAAGAGATGGTGGCGTACTGGAAGTAGGTAGGCAAGAATGTAGGTAAGTACTAGCATTGAAATGGTCTGTGCTTTCCATTGTTGTATGCCCAGAACTTTGGGTTTGTAGTGACCGTGTATATTAAACAACATACTGTATGAAAACACGGACTCTTCCTGCAATTTCTATTGGTGGTTCATCATTCAAAGGTGGCGTTCTACAAGCTCAATGTTTCTCATTGTGGCACCCCGCATGGGGGCGATCCATCTGTTGCCCCGCTCAACGGGGTTCAATAGAGGGCTCCATTAATGGATCATGTTTGATGCCCCGTGATTCTTGCTATAAAAAGCACCTGCGTCAGGAGACAGACATTTTTTCGTTACTCCTTCCAGTTTCCATCTGTGCTCCATATCACGATTGCTCAGTGTCTGTTTGTTCAATCTTCTTTCTGTACATGTGTATGAGCATTTTCGTCTGAGCTGAGGGAGAACAAAATTGTCAATCATATAGAAAATCAACATTGCCACCTAACGAGTAGCAGTAGTAATTTCGCTTGCATCGCTGGTTTCTGAAGACTACTCCAATCTACAAAAAGACTCACTAGCTTCAGCCGACATCAGTCAACATGGTAGGTTCATGTCATTCAGTAGAAACAGACTGTAATTTCACGCGCTCGACGCTTACCAGTATGATTGCATCTCTAGGACGACAGCGGTTTGCCCCAGAACTGGGAGGTGCGCCACAGCAACTCCAAGAACCTACCCTACTACTTCAACACCCTCGAGAGGGTATCACGCTGGGAGCCTCCGAGCGGTACCGACACCGAGAAGCTGAAGAAGTACATGGCGACCCACCACTCGTCATCCCAGGGACCCCCTATCGGCCGCCCCGAGGGCAAGATCCGCGCCGCCCACCTGCTGGTCAAGCACCGTGACAGTCGACGACCCGCGAGCTGGCGTGAGGCCGAGATCACGCGATCTAAGGACGAGGCCATGGGCATCATTCGGGGCTATGAGCAGAAGATCAAGAGCGGTGCCACGACTCTTGGCGAGCTGGCCATGACCGAGAGCGACTGCAGCTCGGCGCGCAAGAGGGGTGACCTTGGCTACTTCGGAAAGGGCGATATGCAGGCTGAATTCGAGGAAGCCGCTTTCGGTCTCCAACCCGGTCAGATGAGCAGTGTTGTCCAGACGGCGAGCGGTTTGCACCTGATTGAGCGCCTTGAATAGAGAGAAGGCATCAAACGGAGAGAGGGAAGAATGTCTCATCGGCGTCTCTCCCTATTACCAAAATATGATCAGGGAGAGGCTAGCATGACCATTTCGTGTATCACAAAAAAGAGGGAAAACATCCTTCGGCGCTGGCAATGTTTGGGTGGTCAGTCCAAGCGTTACGCTCGAGTTGCGCTTTGATTACTGGGAGTTTCTGAATCGGAAGGAGGTTTCCCGAGGTCGGCATCGATATCTGTATGAAATGACACGAAAAAACCACGGGCACGCAATTGCAACACTTGAGCTGGTTTCCTGCTGTCCGGAATTGAGTGATGTGCAAGTCACATGTACAATGTGGTCTTTAATACCTCCGTATCAAGAACCGTGCACTGAACTGTCCATATTGAAAATAGCAACATCTTTTTAAACCAGTTCTCAGGGAATCAGCCACTACTACTCAGTACTCATCATCATTAAAGGTATTTTAAGTATCTCAAGCCTCCCGTCCTTCTACTTCTATTCTCCCATCGTCAAGATAATTATGATTTATCACATTTCATGTGTCATGCAATCATCTTTGCGGGTGCATATTGAAGAACTCTCGTGAAACGTTTATCCCGTAAATGATAAAGGCTTCTAGATCATCCTTCATCTTGATGCCAGATACATCGCAGCTTTTGCTACACCTGGCAGTGCTGAGAGTGTAACGGTCGCTGCCCCAAACATGATCATCGACAGGGCAGAGTACGCGGTAGCCCTTGATTGGCGCTCGATCAGAAAAGCCGTTCCTAGTGCAGCGCCATTGATACCCGCTGTCACACCAGCTGCCACGACTTTGCTCTCTTCGGGGCCCCTGGTGTGACCATACCAACTCCTGGAATTCGTAGCGTGGCTATTTTCGGTGTTACGAACCGCGGTAGTACTACTGAAGAGCGTGCTCGTATCTGCCGGCGGCGTCCTATGCGGCGTCTGGCGCTTCTCTGGAGATACTCTATGGTCTCTGATGCGGAGCAGGGAGAACAACCAATCGCCCAACATTTGGAACAGTATTCCGCCGACAATGACGAGTGTGCTCGTGAACGTCGTGCTTCCGCCCAGATTTTCGATAGCGGGAATCCCCAGCGCCAGGGTCGAAGATCGGCCAGCAAATGCGATAGCCTCGTTCTCTTGCAGGCCGAACGCGTTGCCTATGACAATATTCAGGAATACGTTGACTGCGGTGAGGGCTGTGCAAGTGATCGAAACGGTTCCGAGGTTTTCCCAGAGTTCTGAGCGATGCTCGAATATTTTGAAGCCCATACAAGCTACGCCGGCATCCAAAAGCAGGCTAGCGAGATCACCAGCACCAAGATTCTTAACGACGTTGTGGTCGCGAGCGATATTGATGATACCCTGAGAGAGAGTGTTGTAGTGCCGAAACTCTCCTACAATGGTGTCGATGTCTTTGCCAGTGTGGACTGTCTTCAACCATATGTACCCCATTCCCAAGCCCGATGTCAGCAGTAGTGGATTGGCAAGCGTGATAATGAAGGCCCGGCCACGTTGTATCTTCGACAGGGTTTGTGGGGAACGAAGAATTCTCTGAAGCTGAAGAGACAGTGTCCAGAATAAAGTGAATGTAAATACATCAAGTGGTACCGTGAAGTCGGTGGAGAAGTACACTGGAAAACCTATGCTGATGAGCAAAACTAAGCAGATCCATATCGGTGAGGTCTCAACTAGCAATTCAAGGGTGGATGACTTGGGTTCAGATCTGTTTAGTAGCATGACTGAACTTGTCGGGGGAACAGATCCGTTCAACGATGACAGGTAAGATATTCTTTTAGAGGACCTTTCTGATGGAGGAGCTGGCCAAGCAATCGAAGGACTGGGCCAGGTCCTGGTAATACTTTCTGAGTCCCTCTCCTGACTGCGAAATCCTCTGATCCGCTGCTCAACATCGCAGCTTCCCCATGAGACTGTGAAAGAGAGGAAATAGCTTATAAATGTTGTCACAGCTACATCTTTGTCAGAATCATTTCTTCGGTAAAAGGTCTCACTTTGTTTAGTACTCACCGAAAGTACCGGCGATTCTTGGGATGTCGTGGGCATTGGTCACATGGTCTCGGCTCAGTAGGATAAAGTAGGCCACAAATCCGAAGGTCATGTGTCGACTGAGAAAATCAGCTGGCCCTCGGAGGTATTTCTCATAGTAGATTGTGATCTTCTCGGAAATGCGGCTAGCAATAGTAGTCGGGATGACTACTAGCAGCATAACTAAAACCGATGCCGGTAGATTGGTGGGATGAAGATCTAGAGCAATCTGAATGGGGACTACCAGCACTTGGACAAGGACGATGATTACAAACCCAATTGACGCGTCCAAGAAGCTCTTGCCCATACCTGTCGTTTGGAGGGCCCAACAGAACTCCTGGACAGAAAACATCTTCGCTTTCATTATATTTGACAGTAGCACAGTGACTTAGATTCAACGGAAAGTAGAGACATGCATAGAAGGGATGGTGGGATATAGCAAGAATCCTCTGACTTGAAGCAATCAAACAATTGAGACAACGCATGGATATGGGCTTCTTCAAGATATATACCGACATTTCATCACCGTTTGTTGAACAAGCCGGGTCAGAGTACCTCCAAGTTAAGCAATACATCTGACCGGAAAGACGAAGAAGCAAAATGTACGTACCTAGATTTGGGACGATATTCCCCAGAATACTGATCGCGGCGAGTTTTCCTAGGCTTCTATCAGAGTGTCACTTGAGTTTCTGAGCGGGGTGGAGTACGTTTCCAAATTTCGGTATCAAAGTACTCATCCATCTCACTAAATGTACCTAGATCCGCAGGTTGACCGCCATGGGTGATGAGAGCCGAGAGGGGCGGACGAACTACCAGCAACTCCGAGATGACACAGATTTCCCAGGGGAGTTTCCGTTGGCAAGGGCAGGCAATCCAAATTTGAGCACATAACATTGGACATGATTCAAAGGAGACTTTCATGGTGGCTACTCACATGTCGAGCCGTACAAGTGGACAGGCCGTAAAGACCGCAAAGCCTGATAGGTCGGACATCAAGGGGATTAGAGGACAGAGGAAAGGTGTCCAAACAAAAAATTTGGAGCGCACAACAGATTCATCGGGTTTTGTTCGTCTGTACCTGGGTTGTGCTAGATCTTTGAGGGGATAGCCGGGTACTCCTGGCGACTATCACTCTTTGACTTGGCGATGGAGAGCTGTGGAGTAGACGGGACGGTACAGATGCATGGACCTGCACTTCAAACGCATGGCCAGTGTTGGGTAACATTATTGGAGGGAAGACGCCTGAAATAGGCGACTCCGCATCATGACAACGAATGTGTCCCTGTCTGTCAGTTTTACTGCGACTAAAACAGCACTGACTCTTGGTGAGTTGGCCTAAAGGAGAAACCCTTCAATCGGAGACGCGCTTTGGGTTGATCTGCAGTCCGGCAACCCACGTTCTTTGGGTACAGAAAGACGATTACATCGTATCCGATAAGGCCAAAATTCGTGTTTCGTCCCAAATCAAGTTTCCTTGTGCGTTGGCCATCTCTGTCACACGAAGTTGAGCTCCTCCGCTATCTCAGCCATTCAGACATCTCTGTTGGTAAACACAACGGATGAGACAACGCGGCAACGCGGGCTTAATTTCTCTACAACGAGTTGCAGGTGAGACTTGGGGTTATCTCCTGTCCTTGGAAATGAAAACCGAGAAGTGGCGGATCGGATGAAGCTGAGCTCCCCAGACGAGGTCTTGCCTACCTAATTCCGAGGGTTAGGTAGCAAAACTTGAGCGGTCTTTGATTTCGATCGAATGAGTACACACTCGTGATTGTGTGAGAAATAGACTGATTAGCAAACAAAGTCTTCCGCATCTTAGGACATGGAGGAATGATCATTTGCAGAGATTTGGACCTGAATACAGCTTCAGTCTAAGGCACAGTTCCACTATCCATCTCGCGTGATGTTGGAGGAAAGCAGTAGCTCAGAACGAGCTGCATGGCAGTAATGTTGAATTTGGAGTCAATCAAATCATTTTTGCATCTGATCTGTACCTAAAATATCGGCTCGGCTACCGGCCGACTGACCACTGTGGTTTTCACCGTTACCCACTTGGCTGACGGGGCACCGCTTCTTAAGTAGAAACAAAAACGACATGTTTCATGCTTAAAATAAGTGGCTAGCGGGAGTGTTTTTGGTGTCACCATCCCGACCATCATTCAATATATTAGTTGAAGGTGGAAATGTTGAATGAAGGTTACCCAGGCAGTGTCTGACCGCCTCATTTTCTCGCCTTAGTGGTGGGTCCTTGCGATTGCCCTGGAGCACCTCTCCCTAAACGCCCTAAAACACTGGACATGGCGTTCAGCAGCCTCTAGACTCGACTTCACCATAACACCACCTATCAAAAACATATCAATGGCTGCAAAGGTTCATTCATTACAAGTCAATATTGCGAACCAAGGCTTCAAAACTACCAGACCACCTACGACACATCTATCCAGCCTTTTGTAGGGACATCTTCTAACCCAGCCTGAAGCACCAATTCTCTTCGAAATGGAGGACGTGCTGAATGATCTCACAAAGTATAACGCATTTCTCGAGGAGAAAACAGGGAAATTGGATACCCAAATATCACGCTACACTGCTCTTGCGAACGAAACTTCCATCCGCAAAGATGATGTGAGTCTAGTGAAAGAGCAGATTGCTGATCTCAACAATCGCAGTCGCATGTTGAAAGACAAGGTTCGTAAGCCACCCTGTTCCACGATTCGGTCCATCGGCTAACACATGATTTTTGAGAAAGATGCACGACTTAAAAAGCGCTTTAACCGATCAACACAAATCTGGAGAGTTCGATGAGCTCTTTCAGCGCCAAGTGCTTGCCATGGCCTCTTTCCCAGAGTTTTCTAAGCAGAAGCACGCAGCGTCCTCCACCGAAAGCACAGAGCCGGACTTGTGGCTTCAATGCAACAAGATCGTCAACCATGTCCATGAATGGGGCAAGCTTATGAATACCGAAATACCTAACTGTAATAGCTACATTGATGACGCGCAAACCTTTGTGAACGAGTGAGTCCTCAGTACTAAAAACGTGATCCCTGAAGATGACTTGTATATTAACCTATACAAGCATGATCTTCACAACCACTCGTCTCTGTCAAGCACATTTGTCCACTCTTTTCCACCAAGAGCTTAGCAGTGCATCTCTGCAATCGGGCTTTCCATTGTCAGGCAGTCAATCCCAGGCTCTTGAAGAAGAACGAGAGTCTGTATTGAAAGAGATTGATTGGTTATGGGAGGAGGTGATCCCTGTCTCACATATGTGTGTTGTTGCTGAATACCTTAAGCCCATCTTAGAACGTCAGAAGGGATGGGCGCAGAAGGACAACAGTCGAAATGCTGTTGTTGCGACATATGTAAGAACCCAACTTTTCTACTTTCTACTCCTGCTATACTGACTCCAATCGAAACAGGCCTCAGAAGTACTCGAGTATATGAATCAGCGGCTAGCTCTAGTCTCCGAAAGAACTCGAGATATTGTATATCATCAACAAGCACTAGCCAATGGCTGCAAACATCTAAAAGCCAAGACGGAAACCTCGTCACCAGAGCTGCATCCCTCTACACCCCATGGCACTAAGCGCGGTCACCAAGACATACAAGCTACTGAGAACCTGCGATCATTCATGGAGGTTTACGGTATTCCTCTTGACCTTACTGATCCTATGTCCGAGACCACGACAATAATTTTGGAAGAGTACGTGCGAAAACGAGAACAAAAGAGGGAGATGATACACCAAGATATACAGAGGGCTCTAGAAAAGGCTGCGAGGACGAGTCTCACAGACCACGAGCGTAGCAAAGAGCTTCTCTTAGAGTGTCTACGTCAAGATTTCTCTGAATCGCAGTCACAGGATGTTTTCCACGATGCTGTGCTCGAAGAATCCATTGATGCTCTCAGGAAACAGGCCAACCAGGTGAGCGACATCTTCCGAGATTTACAGCTCGGCGGTCCTGCCTCTGCCCCCGAGTTCATTGCACACACGCACAGCCAGATCATCAAGCAACTTGCCTCAGGGAATCGCGGAATGGCGCAACAAGGTGAAGGGAAATACGACTCCACATTGAGTTTTGTGCAAGGCCCAGAGTTTGATGACTTCGTCAAAAAATGGGAGGGCTGCCATTAGTTCGTGACCGTCCCTGAACCTCTTGCTGCCAGATTAAAATCGATACCCATATACTAATTGACAAGAGTCATTTTGCGTATGGACTGTCCTATGAGCTTTCGTGATGAAAACGGAATACCAGGGTTAGAGATATGATGTCTCTTTGTTCCTTCGCTAAGGGGACAGCCGCAGACCCAATTGTGCGCACCTCCTCTACAAAGAGACACATCCTCTACTTGGGCCGCGCACAACCAATGATTTCATCGAAGTAGAGAGCTCTCCGAAAATTGCCTCGCTATAGAGGTTGGGATAGAGAAAATAACAAAAAACAGCTAGGTATCTCATTCGCAGTACAGCCGATTCCACTAGGGAAACGGCGCAGAAGGCAGGGATCGAGTTCTTGGGGCAGGCGAATACAAAGTCATGGACTGGAAGTCGGCCTTCACGGACGAGAGTAGAGCGAGGCTGGAAGACCATGCCAAATCCGCCATCTCTGGCATCTTCTCGTTCATGAATACCTCTGAGGCCATCAACCGCGAAATACTTGCCACTCTCAAACAAAATACAAGTTCGATATTCTGGTGGACATCGTGGGCTATCGGTATCGTGTTGGGTCTCTTCACCCTGAGAATGCTCGGAAATGTGCGTAAGCAGCTTGCCGAACTGAATGGCTACCAGGCTGCATTCCAGGAGATGTGGATTGAGGACCAAAAGAATGAAGTGAGGATTCGGAAGGAGGAGGCTCGTGAGAAAGAGATCGAGAGGAGAAAAAAGACACCGACGTTCAATGACCTAGTGCGGCAACAGCAGGAGCAGCTTCGTCAGCTCCAGCAGCAGCAACAACAAGAGCATGAGGAGGAAGATGGGGAAGGTCGGAACCCTTTCTGCATCATGCAATAGAACACTTGAATGGCTGACTGTGTGATGTAGAGATTTATAACGACGAGGGAGACGAGTTTGATGAAGATTATGACAATGATGATGAGGACTTGGGAGACTTTTTGCAGAACCCCCTTTTAGCTGGAGGGGGGCAAAACTTGGGCGCTCACTTACCTCCGGGCCAGCGAGAGGCGCTCCTCGAGGCTGCGAGAAGGGTATTACAGCAAGGTGCTGGTCGAGGCAGGGGCGCATAGATTCACATACCCATTGCGATGGTTTACGGCTCCAAATATACAGTCCTCTGTAACTCCTAATGCAGACATCGGTTTAGGAAGCGGTGGAATATTTTCAACTCCGATTGCCAGAGCTCCGCACATTTTGAAAGCCATACTATAAAGTCGAAAACACCTACTGTAAATTATGGTGTACAGTGAACCTCATTCAATAGCTGCTCTGTCGTCGTCTTCTCAACTTTTGCTATTGTTAGCGTGCCGGAATGCAGTTCCATCTGCGCGCGTGCTCGAGAAAATTCATGTTTGCTCGTGTTGACAAGTAAATTCCACGGCTTAGAGGTCCAGTCATAGTCCACAAGTCGCGGAAATTGAGCATTCCTTTTTCGAAAGTGAGTGCGACCGCACGCTATGCATAAGAGCGCTTCTCTTATGAAACAAGACTGGGCGTAAGTTAAAGCGATGAAAACAAATCGGATTTTCGTGCGTCTGGCTACTTACTTAATGTTCAAAACGCGCCAAGCCGTATGAAACGAGCAAACATGGGGAGAGGGCCAAAGAGCAAGACTAAGGTATGTATGTGATGGAATATTGCAGCACGGCTCATCACGGATCCGAACAAACCTTGACATCACAGACATACGAGGAAGCAGGGAAGCGGTTGAAAGAAAAAAAGTTGAGGATTGAGAGTATCAGCAAGCTCAACGAATTGATCTAAGGTCAATGCTGGGATTAGGATGTGAAAGCCAATCGGAGACTAAGTAGTATCCGAAACGACTCCCGCCTGCTTCGCCACGTTCCGGATCCCCTCGGATCTCGCCAGGGATAACCGACGATCATGGGGATCGAAACGACAACACGCTCTAAATGCCGAGGTCTACGAGGAGATCTTTCAGGGATCCAGGATCGATCACAATTCACTGATTAGGTCGGGCAGATGCGATTGGCCCTTCGACTTCCCCTATCTCGTTTCGCAGCTTTGGGAAACGTTTCGTAAGTTGAGATGAAGCTTCATCGTCGAACAAGTCGGCGCCAAAAGTCAAGCCGATGAGATCTAGAAGAGACTATGAGGTAGAGGTCGAATATATGGCACTTAATAAAGAATATAGAGTCAAGAAGCGTATAAAAATGAACTGTGCTGCCGCTTGAATTGCGACTATTCCCAGCATCTTCATCCTCACCTACATCTTCACTTCTAGATTCAATTGAGTCTCCGCCTGGTTTCGCGAAGCGCTATTCATCTACTCGTATCTTTCTACAAATTTCCTCTTCTATTTCGTGTTTCGATCTTTCTGCATCCTTGAGATTGCCCAGGTGGCTGAACAATTTTTACGATTAAACGATATCCACACACAACTTTTTATATATACACCATATAGCCGCCAACATGCGTTACTCGTTTGTCATTGCCACCTCCATTTTTCTCAACATCGCCTCTGGTCACGGGGTTGTCTCTTCTATCCAAGGCGCGAATGGGGTTAACATGCCCGGACTCAGCAGTAAGTGCCTCTCTTTCTGTTTCGCTAAAGCATCAGCATACATACCCCCTTTGGGTTAGGAGTCTTTCTGTTCAAGCTGATCAAATGCGCCAAATAGTCCGAGATGGCACTCCTCGCAACTGTGACACGCCGTCTTGCGGTGCAGAACAGGACACTAGCATCATCCGCGATGACGAGCTAGGTAGCTCCAAAGCCACTGCGCTCGGCCGCACCAACGGTCAAGGTCCCGTGGATGCATCGGTCATGATGGCCAACTTCATGGGCGGGGTTCCCGCGCCTTCGAACCCCTCAAACAAACTCCGCCGAGGTCTCAGTAGTCTCCTCGGTGGCGGCAGCAGCACTAGCGGCAGCAGCAGCACCGGAACCAAAGCCGACACGGGCGTAGAGTCTAGCGTCGCGCAGTCTCTCGGGCAGGGTGCGACATCCGGTCTACCGACCTGCTCTGACGACGGCTCTGTCACCCTCACGTACCGACAAATCAACCAGGACGGCGCTGGTCCTCTCACCGCCGATGTGGATGCCACTTCGGGTGGCACTGACCCCAGCGCATTCCAGACAGCTCAAGTCACACAGGATGTGCCCGGGCTCGGCATCGGCGGTCTCTCGGCGGCAACACAGACTGAATTCCCCGTTGCCGTCCAGATGCCCGCCGGCATGACTTGCTCCGGTACAGTTGGCAATGCCACCAATGTCTGCATCGTGCGTGTCCGCAACAATGCTCTCGCTGGTCCCTTTGGCGGTAGCGCTGCCTTCACGATGTCTTCGGCTGCACACAAGCGCGCTATCGAGTACCAGATGATGAAGCGCGCCGAGGAGGAGGGCAGCTTCCAGGCTAGACGCCTCGCCTGAAGCAAATGATTGGCTCTACATGGTTTTTCCATTTTCTCGAATGGTAAAAGGGTCTTAGTCAAGGAAGCATCATAGGAGAGGGGGCACATTATCCTTCAAATTGGTCGATAAAAGCGTTCTGTATTGTTTAGTGCACGGTTCCACGTTCTCTAGTAAATATCACCTGCTAGCAGGTATGCGTTTCATTTAGATATGGATATAGAAAGCTTTCCAGGGGACTCTCTGCTGGTACTTTGTTTCAATCAACATAGTGACGTTCACTCGTTCTGAGAAAGCAAAAGTCGTATTTCTATATAACTGTGAGAAGTCAACATATGAAACGCATAAGTTCTTCATTGCAGGCCTAAATATTATATTCAGATCTCTTCATTAGCATACTCCCGAATCTGCTTCTCGATCATGTGGTACGCATCTAGATCCCTATTGTCCTGTTGCAATCGCTTGGCCCGAAGCTTGTACTGCGGGTTGCCAAGGATCTTAGCGGCGGCCTCAGTGATGCTCTCGCTCGAGGGTGTTTGTGTTTTAAGATTGACACCAAGTCCGGCGTACTCTATACGGGCCGAAACTTCAGACTTATCTTCAGTCAGCCCGGCAGCGATGACGGGGACACCGTGATTCACAGCGTGAGTGAAAGCTCCATAGCCCCCATTCATAACGAACAAATCAGATAATGCTAATACCGCATCATATGGCAAGTAGTCGACAACACGTGTGTTGGCTGATATCTTAACGTCCTCCGGTAGAGTCATGTCCTTCATACCTATGATGGCCACAAGGATGATATCCTCACGTTGAGAGAGAGCCTTGATTGTAGGAATCAGAAGCTCAGTAAAGTCCATATTGACAGTGCCCTGACAGACGGTGACGATCTTCTTCTTGGTGGGACTATTAGCTGGAAGGGCCGCCTGCTCTTTGATCTCGGACCACCATGAGGGAAAGACGTAATCAGGGTCGATCGGACCTGGGGGAAAGTTACCACAGTAGCGAATGGAGAGAGGGAGATCGCTTCTTGGATAGTCCATTGACGGACTGCAGGTCTGGAACGTGGTGTCAAATGACGTGAGCCACTGGTCGAGAAATGGAATCTCTTGAGAAACTTTTGTAGCCCCGAGTTTCGTCAGGTGGAGCACGAAAGCCTCCTGGAGAGGTCTCATAGGACCCATGGCCATCATCTGATTGATGAGCATGTTCCTGGCCCGGCCAGACTCAGATGAGTCTGGGGGTAGGCCAGGTCCAAATGGTGCTGTGTCACAAGAGGTCACTATCAAGGGGAGGACGCTGATGCCAATGATTTTTGGCATACGGTGGTAGCCCTTCGGAAGTGGAGCACCATATATGAAGGGCGCTGTCGCCATTGAACAAGATTCCGCCATCACAATAACTTGACGCTCAGGGTCCCGTTCGCGGACCATTTCTAGAAGGCTCCTCAGGCTAGCACTTCGCGAGGGAATTTGAGACACTAGTGGACGGTGAGTAACATCAGCAGAAGTATCGAACAGAAAGCTTACAGAATACGTGCTCTATATCGTACATAGTTCTCTCCACTGTTGGAGGCATCTTCAGCCTGGCCTCGAAGGTTCCAGGCGGAAAAAAATCAGAGCACTCATACCATTCAAACCCGCCTTTCTCCAGCCGTTCCTTGTGTTCGGTTGAGGACATGAAGATGATGCTATATCCTTTGGCTGATAAGTCTTGGGCCAATCGAATGAGTGGCAAGACATGGCCAATCAAAGGGGCGACGGTGAAAACGAGCAGAGGCAGCTGTCTCCGTCCTGTGATGACTGTGGTGGTTCCATTTTGTCCCTGGCTGGCAACCATCTTGTTGATGAGTTGTATGCTGTCTTAAGGTGAAGGGTAGAATAAGAATCGGTTTGAAAATAATGGAAAAAAGATGAGGGAGGAGCAAGAGTGGACGAGTAATGGGGAGATACCGTGCATGAAGGAAAGGTCTTGTTATAAGAGGTATCTAGCAGACTAGGTGCTACATAGCCCTGACAAATCTGCGAATTGATCATCCTCTCTATGTCAACCTACCGCCGTAAAGGGGCAATCAATGATAGCCGATAGGTCCCTAGGTTTACACGTGCATCCACGCTCCATTATTAGAACTTAGAAGTACAGGAGGATATATTTGATCGACACTCGGGTAAGCTGAATCATGGGCAAAACCTACTGCATATGACTAGGATCTCTTCACAACCGACTGTGACTTGACCGAAATAGCACATCCAATGACGCCCAGAGCAGGTGATGCGTCGGATTGCATATCTCACAACCTTGTATGTGACCTATGCTTGTTCGCTTTCGACACCCTTCTCGTGTCTAGTCAATTTCGGTCTCGGGAGAGTACTTGATGGGGTGAAGACACTACGAAGGATCCTGCCAGTATCCATTTATCCGTACTCCGTAAAATTCACCATGAAATCTTGCCTATCAACTTGAGGTTTAGGGCTTATCGTAAACGAACAAGGCGAGTTTGCTAGCTGCAGGGCGGGCTTACCCCTTGCATTTACTAGCCGGTATTGACACGGGGGTTTATTGCTTCTTTTTTTCTTATTCCATCAGAATGATTGGACAAGGGCTGACGAGGATCAGGGTCACAGATTACCAGGTTCCTACATCGCTCATCCAAGATAGTCTCTAGTTAGGTACAGGTCCACAACGACTCGCAGGGCAGCAGTTACCTAGATACCTAGATTTACTCTCACGAGGCGTGAAGGATTCCACTTGCTCCATATTCAAGTGAATGCCCCTCAATATCTAGTAAAGGATCCTGTAAAGTCGATTAGGTGGTGATTACAACCCCATTCTTGTGAGGTAGCTACGCTGAGGGGATCTTGGAACTCAAAACCCTGGCATACAAGGTTGTCAGTTACGGAGTAGTCCCGCTAACAACAAGGCTAGATAGGGGCCTCGAGCCTTTGATAAGTGTTAAAGCGAGATGCAAGTGCGGCTTGTTTGTATTGATCATGCAGACTGCTCAATCGCGTAATTTGGCGCCATCCTGTTCCAATTTCAAAGTCTCTTGCTAGCTATCCCCATTCAATTCCCTTTCGGCTGTATTCTCAATTTGAGAAGACAGCTACCCACTTGAATGGTAGTAACGGCCTTGCATGCAATTGGGGGCTCTGAACCAAACTTATCTGAACGGTACTCTAGGCAGTTTGACTCGCAATTGCTACGCTACCTACCTGGATTACCACTTAAAATTTACCACTATATCCCGGCCAGAACATTGTTCTCGACAGCCTTGTCAGGCGCTAGCGAGGTTTTGGAAAAGGAGGCGGCGATGCACAAGCAAGCAGGCTGGATTACGACATGGGGGTCTCCCGCAAGGATGATATCCCTCTCTTCTCCAGGGATTCAAGGAGTGCAGCTTATTGCCATTATTGGGAAATGTCGTTTATCTACGAAACCAAGGAAGCACTGGCAAGTCAGGGGACTGTTCTAGAGCTACAAGGATTCAGGTACGTATATATCCACTGTACGGAGGTGCCCCCCCTAAAAAAAGGCCAGCCTGAAGTCTTGGGCTGATCGCAGGGCTAGCAAGGGGTTTTGGCAGGGGAGATTTGGCTGCAAAAAAGATACTTTTTCGAGCCTGCTTGAAGTAACGCGTCTGTGCACACCCGGTTCGTGACTTATGGTATGGCCCTTTTTCTAGGGTTGAACCTCCGTAGTCGGATGGCCCCGTACGTAGTACATCTACAAATAGCCCCCAAGCGTTGAAAAAAAATAACTGGCACACTTTCTACTAACATTACCACTTATCGCGTCACTTAATACAGCCGCATCTCAAGCTTGAATCTATTTTCTTCGGAACATAATGATTAAATAACATTCTAATTCTACTTGGTTCAAGCTTTAACAGAGCTACGTACCGCTTTGCGATTGTTTTGAGAATTTCATAAGAGGGTATGTTAGAAATATGTCAGTTTTTGTTCCACTACTTGGCCCCCATGCTTATTTTTGGAGCTTGAAAACCCCCTGCAAATAGTTCCCTGCATTAATCCTTACACAAAGTATATACCTTTAATGCATCTGAGGAAAATCCACATGTTGAATGTCGATGAATTATTTATATTTATTACTCTCATGCAATGCCAGACGTATATCAAGCAAGCTACCTATCTATAGGGGGGGACCCTATTTTTGAGCACTCTTGTCGCATGGTGTCCAAATCCAGCCGCTCTGTTAGTTTTCGGATACTCTACTACTAGAGTGGCCAGTGGGGGCTCTGGCGCCACACGGCTCTCTACCGGCATCATCTCTCACACATTCTTTCCCTTTCGACCTTATTATTCTACGGTTCCGCCAGCCGTTCTTTCTATTCAAAAATTAATAGAAATTATACCAACAGAATGGCAACAAAGAACGATTTCAACAGAGTAGGGCTAGAAAAATCGAAAATTTAAAACAAATTAGAACTCGGGTATTTTATTAACTGGATTAGACCTACGACATAGCTTTAATAACTAGATATAATGCAGGCAGATTGAAACTCGAGTGTCCTAAAATAGGGTCCCCTCGGATAGGTAGGTGAGCGTTGGTCAACTTTCAACTATTAGGCCCGACTATACCTATTAGTCATCGCTGATAAGACCGATCGGTCCTAAATGGGCCCTAGAGAGCAGTCCACAGGAAAGACATAGCCTTAATAAGCCAGATAGACCATGCCGAACACCATAAATTGTCCGAGTCTGACTAATGACTGAAGATGGAATTCGTGATATTCGAACGCTCCCCAGATTTCCGCGGGATCTGGACATCTTCCCCGCAAATACCACGGAAATGCAGTGCTTACGACACACAGAACGTGTTTGTAGAAAATTAAATCATTACGAGGAGAGCGCCAAAGGTATGGCTGGCCTTCGAAGGTATAAATAAAGGCAGCCTTCATCACCTTTGCAGTCGAACTGCTTCCAAATTACCTTAAATATAAGAGATATTCTCTATTATAGAACGAGGTATTCATTACAGACCAGCAGTAATGTCTTCAAATTCAGCCTTCTCTTCGGATGATACAGTCAAGCATGGATGGACGGCAGTTCCACGTGATTCCAATGCCATATTTGAGAAAAAGCCGATCTCGCAACCCTCTGCTCTAGTAGTATCTGATATATACTTCCCTTCGGATGATCCAATCGTTGCGGAAATGCAGCGCTATGCCCAAGAACATCTGACAGAGCCAACATATAATCATTCCATGCGCGTCTATTACTGGGGTATGTCGGGACAGGAGGTGGATTGGTTTCGGGAAACTCACATTTCTACAGGCTTTTCCATTATCAAGGACCAATTTCCAGAGCACAGCGACAATCTGTCTCTTTCCACATGGGCCTTAGCTTGCCTGCTTCACGATATCGGCACAACTCACGAAAATCTACGAGCGACGTTACTTTCTTCGAGTTCTACGGCGGCATTCTTGCTCTAAATCTGCTCAACAAGTCAGGGGCAGCACAACCTCAAGCAGAAGCAGTGGCCGAGGCCATTATACGTCACCAGGACTTAGGGACGGTTGGGAAGATTACGCTCTTGGGGCAGATTATTCAACTTGCAACAATTTATGATAACATGGGTGGTAACCCAGGGCTGATACATGAGACAACCCGTCAAAACGTGAATAAGGCGTTTCCGCGCAAAGGTTGGAGTGGGTGCTTTTCAACTACCATCAGAGAAGAAAACGGGCTGAAGCCATGGGCGCACACGACACATCTTGGTGAAGAGGATTTTCCCGAGGGGGTGAAGAACAATGAGCTTATGGCAGATGTTGATTCTTGGGGTTTATAAGGATTCATTAGCTGTTGAGCATGCGACTTGGCCTTGTTTAAAACTGGATATGGGAATACAAGGAAAGGACCAAAGAGTTTACTCATGCTTGCTATAACGAACTTAGCAAATTTTCCAAAAGAAAATCATGAGCAATAAAAAGGTGCAAAAAGTTTACAATTGTATGGTTGCACCTGCGAAGTTCAAGGCTAAAGAAGCAAAAATTATGTAGTCACGCCGTGGATCGAACACGGAACCTTCTCGGAACAATAGATGTACACATAATGTGAACGAGAAATCATAACCATTAGAACACGCGACTTTGCGTTTCGCAACTAGGCAGTGGGTCTCAAATCAGATATCGGCAACTATCAAGTCTTACCGGCTGATTACCGGTAAAGCGGCAATGACTTGCAGAGTCAGTGGATCCTGGCGTTGTATTTGGGGCTAGCGGCATGAGCCGGGCGGGACTGATGATGTGCTACTGCCAGTGCAAGGGCTACTGACATCATTGCTGGAATGCCAAGCTCTCATTTTTCATGCCAGCCACATGCTGGTTGCTACAAAAACAAGGAAGCTCAGTGTCGCTGGGTCGTCTAGTCTACCTTACTTCCTTGTCATTGTATGTGATTTAGCCTCAGAGAAGGCGCCTCAAATAATTATCTTCTTGATGTCCTTAGCGCATTGCCAGTAAACTGCCCTTGAATCACTCTACTTGTTTCGCCACGTCCCCCGGAGTCCACCCGCCAAGCAACACTTGATTACCCAACTCTTCTCTCTTTTCCTACCCTACTTTGAGCATTTCTGCCTAAGTTTTTCCCCCCTTCGCTTTGGCCATCTACAATAGCACTACAGTCTCTCCAAAATGGCGAGCTACGCTGCTCAATTTGTTGGGAAACGTATCTTCAAGGAGAAGGTGGAGAACAAGTTCGGCTTAGAGGTGAGCGATGAAGCATGCATCTGAAATTCCCGACACAGCTAGATCCGACAACAACAGCTACAAGAACATAAATCGATCTCATGCTAATGATGATTTACAGGATGTTTATTTCGAGCAAGTTCCAGCCACGCGACTCGATGGCAAACCGACTGGCAAATTCAAGAAAGTGCGAAAGGCGCTACCTCCGGGACTATCTGAGCACGACAGCCAGATCTTGACAAAAGTAAAGAGAAGGGCGTACAGACTGGATATGAGCTTTGGTAGCATCCTCGGCCTGAAGCTCGGCTGGGGCAGTATCATCGGCCTCGTTCCCTTGTGAGTAAAAAATACGAACCTCCCGTACTTTCCTTGCAATCATTAACATGTGCGATCAGTGCTGGCGATGCTGTTGATGCGATGCTGGCTTTACTCGTCGTCCGTACTGCGAAAGAGATCGAGGGCGGATTACCAGAAGCCATACTGATGAAGATGTACTTTTGGATCCTTCTCGACCTTGTGATTGGATTTGTTCCATTCATCGGTGATGCTTTTGACTGCGTTGTGCTGGCAAATACACGAAACGCGAAGTTATTGGAAGATCATCTCCGTAAGAAGGGGAAGAAAACCCTACGACAGAGCGGACAACCTATCCCTTCTATCGACCCCAGCGATCCTCAAGAATTCGATCAATTTCATAGTACTGCTAAGCCCGCTTCCTCTACAACGAATACGCGACACACAGAACAATCGAGGCACACTGGAATCCGCGACGACGAGGACGGGCACACACCCCAGATGACCGGTGTCACATCGAGCGAAGCTCCTGCTCTTCCATCACGTCCCGAACAAGCAACAGTCCATGATGACCGACAAGGCAAATCCAGCGGAGGCTTCTTTGGATTCGGCAGCAAGAAATCACGGCCTGCCGATGTAGAAACGGGGTTGGCGTCGTCTAGTGGGAAGCAGAAACGGCGGGGCTAGTGGAAACTTCCATCTGCTACTACATCAACGGCAGCATTAACCGCCAACGCTGCAGAATCGGCAAACACTGAAACGAATGATTGAAATGAGGTTTTCTTTGACAAGGCATGCATGGAGACTTGCACAACACCGTAATGTTTCATGAAGTTGAAGGTGAAGTGATGATTACTGGCTCGTCTGGAGTTCTGGTGTTGGAGTTTGGAAGTAGTGAAGTATGACGTATGAGTGGTGACGGAGACATTGTGGGATGAGGGGGTTTATTACTTGATTACAGCTTTAGATACCCGGTTGGTAATGAGAACAGAACAAAGCTCGAGAGCATTTGCATCCCACACAAATTGAATTGAGAAACCTGAAGAAGAGGGCCAAGAAAACCGGAAGCTGTTTAGGCGCCTCGTAACGAGGTTATCGTATCTTAGATACGTAATTGAAATCAGTGACTCATGATGTTTGGCCGTAGATCTCAAGACTAAGGCCGTGAATGGACAAAGTTGAGGATATCTGATCAGATAATCTCGCATACATTGTGATGGGTAATCCGCACGTCAGCGTTTGTCAAGTCCCGACATGTTCTACAGCAATAACACAAGGTCTCAGAGCGAAACAACCGCCGAATGGTGTTGATGAATGGCAATGGATCTAAACACTGTATACGGAATTGGTTAGGTAAGGTGGGCATTTTGTAGGGGCTAGGTGGGAGCTCCCCCTGTAAAGCTGCATTGCCCTGGTGAACGCGTGAAAATGGGATGGCGGGGCAATGGAGACGCGCTGGCCGGGCGCGTTCAACGGGCTGATTGACACCACGTGATTTGGCGCGGCGAAACCGTTAAAAAGGTTGCGTTCCCTTCTAAACACGCTCCCGTTCATCACCAACCAACACCAACACCACCACCACCCCTGCCACTTTCTCTCTCCGCGTGAACCTTTGAATTATTTCTGGTGATCAGTTCAATTGTCAATCACACACTCACATATACCCTCTCCTACCTTCCTCCCTGCCATCACCTCATCACGTGCAATGGCTACCGACATTACGCCCTCCAAAATGGTATGCGCCCCATCTTTGCCACTCGCGAGGACAAAGACTAACATGTGTCAATGTCTAGGCCACATCTGCCATTGAGTCACTCAAAATGGAGTCTCCTGTTAAGAAGCTCGACTTTGCTGCTCCCGGTAAAGAGAATGCCCTCATCGACGCCGACATCCACACCCTTGCCAGCGACATGGATTCATACAAGCCTGCCGTAGAGAAGAAGGAGGAAGCCCCCAAGCCTGCTGTGGCCCCAGGTATCAAGCCTGAGGAGGCCGACGAGCCCCTCTTGCAAGAGAACCCTCAGCGCTTCGTCCTCTTCCCCATCAAGTACCACGAGGTATGTGACGCGTTCTCGACGCATAAAGTGGTTTTTGACGCGACATTCCGCTAACTTGCATCCCTTCCCTACAGATATGGCAAATGTACAAGAAAGCCGAGGCTTCCTTCTGGACTGCTGAGGAGATTGATCTTTCCAAAGACTTGCACGACTGGAACAACAAGATCAACGAAGATGAGAAATACTTCATCTCCCACATCCTTGCCTTCTTCGCCGCTTCCGATGGTATCGTCAACGAGAACCTTGTCGAGCGATTCAGCGGCGAGGTCCAGATCCCTGAGGCTCGCTGCTTCTATGGCTTCCAGATCATGATGGAGAACATCCACTCCGAAACATACTCTCTCCTCATCGACACCTATGTCAAGGAGCCCGCCCAGCGAACCCATCTGTTCAATGCCATTGACACCAGTAAGTTTACTAAAATCTGCGGAAAGACGGCAATATTCTGACATGACCATAGTCCCTGCTATCCGCAAGAAGGCCGACTGGGCTTTGCGGTGGATCAGTGACCGCAAGTCTACCTTTGCCCAGCGTCTCATCGCCTTCGCCGCCGTCGAGGGTATCTTCTTCAGCGGTGCATTCGCCTCCATCTTCTGGCTCAAGAAGCGCGGTCTGATGCCTGGTTTGACCTTCTCCAATGAGCTCATCTCCCGCGACGAGGGTCTGCACACCGACTTCGCCTGCCTCCTCTTCTCCCACTTGAAGAACCGACCCAGCAAGGAGGTCGTTCAGGAGGTCATCATGGATGCTGTCAAGATTGAGCAAGAATTCTTGACCGAGGCCCTCCCCTGTGCCCTTCTCGGCATGAACGCCAACTTGATGAAGCAATACATCGAGTTTGTTGCCGACCGCCTGCTCGTCGCCCTCGGCAACGACAAGGTCTATCGCGCCACTAACCCCTTCGACTTCATGGAGAACATCTCCCTTGGCGGCAAGACCAACTTCTTTGAGAAGCGTGTCGGCGAGTACCAGAAGGCTGGCGTCATGGCTAGCACCAAGAAGAACGTCTCTAATGAAGACGTCTCGTCGGGGGCCACAGAGTCTGAGCCCAAGAACGAGAATGGGGGTGACTTCTCCTTCGACGAGGACTTCTAAGCAGATCTTGCTTATCTGTTCCTCGTTTGATTTTCCTGACGAAGTTATGATACCCCCGCCCTCCCCTTCAAACCTACTTTTGTGTATATTGAACGCAACCCTCACCACTTCACAATACCTGCGTGGCATAACACTATAGAATACTACTCCCTCTAGAGGCATGGGCGAGCAACTCGGCAACATTGTTTGTCTCACTTGGTGAAGGCGATATACATCGGTCTTCACATCTTTTTCTTTTTGTCATCACTGTCTGGACTACTGATGTTGGGGTTATTGTCAACTGTCACATATCAAAGGGCGTTACGAGGAGTTCTTGAGGACTAGGATAAGTCCCCTGCTTGTCGACGCTTTTCTTTTTAAAGAGGCTGTGCCTGGGTTTGACGAGGTCATGGGTTAGTGGCCGGATGAAGTGGGTGCTGTTGCACCTGCCACCTGACCTAGGGACCATGCGGAAAATGATTACCGGGTGGAAGATGTCAGATAGTGCATCCGCTCTAGCTCGCACGCCTAGGTAGAAAGCCGCTTAATATGAGAGATGAATTGTAATGTGATCTTTCTGATTCTTTTGATTCTTTGTGACTTGATAGTGGTGGTTAATTGGGACAGTTTTATGTCAACTGCCATCACATCTATCGTCCATTCCTGTGCCATGCAAAACAAGCAGACAAGAACTCTGTTGACAGACATGAAGAGATGTATTCCTGCCACATGTCCCATTTATTTCTTCCCCCGCTTCTTCTTTCCCTTCCCACCACCTCCACCTTGCTGTCCCTGTGCTGGCGACGGCGCCGGTTTACTACTAGCCGCCGCGGGCTGCTCGACAGAAGCCTCAACCTCGCCCCCGCCACCTTCAACAGCAGGCGGTGCATCCGGCATAGCGACGTCAGCAACGGCCTCATCGGCCGGTAACGCGGCCATCTTCCGCCCCAGCTGGCCCAGACAGAGGATCAGGCGGGAGACCTCGGCGGCCTTGGTGGTTTTGTATTTGAGGCAGACGCCGGAGACCGGGTCGTAGGTTTTTATGGTTAGGGAGGCGCGTGGTGGGGGTTGTTGTTGTTGTTGTTGTTGTTGTTTTTGAGGTTGGGTTGTGGTTGTGGTAGTGCCCTGTTCTGCTGCTGCTGCTGCTGCTGCTGCTGCTGCTTCTTTGGCGGCGCGTTTTTGTTTCCGCCGGGTTTGCTTGCTTGTGAGGTTGTAGGAGGTGGTTATTTTGGTCTGTTGGAGGGCAGGGGGTTCGGGTTAGTTTTTATGTGTGAGTGAAAAGAGGTTTAAGATGAGAAGGGGGGGGAGAGAGATAAGAGGAGGGGACGGGGTTAGGGTAGGTAGGAACATACAGTTGTCGGCCGCGCATCTAGGAGCATGGCGGATTGACGGAGCCATTCCTGGCTGGTTTGGTAATAGGTCATGGTGAGAGTGTTGATTTTTCCTTTTCGTATCCGATAAGTATGCCCGATTCTATTTTGCCCTTCCTCTCACGGTCTCCTTCTGCTTCTTCCTTGCTGTCGATACCCCGATAACCTCGCAAGTAATGTATTCCCTGCCCCTAGTTGCGAATGAATGTCGCTGGCTCGTCGGAAGAGAAGAATCGTGGAGCCAAATTCACTCTCTCGGAGCAAGCTGTCTCTTCTGCCTCGAAAACGACCGAGGCACGAGATCTCTGCAGCAACGGCGTGAAAGATGAAATGTGTATTGGACTATAACAATTCGGCTCGGAGTCGTGCACTTCTGAAAAGACAACAGTATTGGTACTGATTTGTGTTAAATATGTACAGCATAAGTTCTGCTTGTCTAGAAAAGCCGGAGGGGTCGTCTAGTGGAGGTCGTTGTGAGGTGTTTGAGATGAATTAATTGATGGATGTAATAAGAGTGGCAGGTACCTAGATCTTTTTACACATTGTGATTGCAACAGCGGTGACGGAAGTGGGGTCGGCCAAAGGTTCGCTCAAAATGCTGTCCCCCTACTACATCGCGGGGCAAGCTTTAGATGTTACATAATCAAACCATTGATACCATACCAAAATACTCCCTAAAAGCTCCCAGGTTTGAATACTAGCTATGGTACTTCACTACATGAATTCAGTCATAGCTTAGAATTCATTTTTTTTATTCAAGTAGGCCCTTTACCCTACTGTTCTTTGCATTAAAGCTACCAGGTACCAGAATGCGGTACAGCCACCTAACTATTAGAGAAGACAACTCTAGAGATATTCTGTCTCAAGTCTTCTCATATGCGATTACATCCTCTCTAACGTGGAGCTGAAACAGACCGTCAGAATCGGGGGAAAGAGTCGGGAATAATGATATCCACGACCTCCGAGTCTTTATCGTTCATATCCTCAAACTCGAATGTCATCACCACCGGTGTATTGGCATCCATCGCCTCCGCATAATCGTCTCTATCAGCCGCAAGATCCATGTAGGTCCTACCTTGGTTGGTCGAGTCCATGTGCATCTCGTCGCCAAAGATGAAACCATAGGGCTTCCATTCACCGTGAGTTCCGTTGCACTGTGCGGGCTTGTCCTTCAGGTGACTGCTGCCGTCTATGTAGTCCATAGAGTAAGCATCTTGCCAGTGGCGGGTTCTGGCATTGACATTTTCCCTATAGTTTTTGACCCAGTTCATGAAATCTGGATCGTCCCAATGGTGAGTCCAGGTCAGCTCGTTTGCAGCAGGAGTCATATCGTATGCAGTAGCATTCTTCTAAGACGCTTGGTCTGGGATGGCCGCAACAACTCGCTTCCCACCGTCACTCTTAATCATCTTTGGCCGTATTTCAAGCACCGACTCGGTCGCTATCGTACGCTTCGAGCCGACCTTCTAAGCCGTTCCATTCTCGTGGGTCGGGTGCTTCTATGCATGCGGATCCGGTAACCAGAATAGAAGCTCCTGGTTGGCAGTGGCAAAGAAATTGAATCTTGGGTTGAAAGCAACAACGGCTGCCTGTCTCTGATCCTCAATCATGTGACTTGGAGCCATGACCTTCTTCCCATCTGACTGTCCCAGAGTATCCCACACAGCCACGCCCTTCTTGGTGCCGCCAATGACAAATCGGCCGTCTGTGGTGAAACAACAGTCTCCGCTGCTCTCAACATTCCCATTGCTCCATGCGCCATTCGTCACAACGTCCTCGCCGGGGGCCAGTCGGCTGAGACGACCCTCAGGCTTTTGTAGGTATGCCTTGAGACTTCCATTGAATGAATCCAGGAGGAAGTGTCCTCCACCCTTGGTTCCCAGTAGGATTGTTCTTCCATCATTGCCAAACTCCAACTTTGTCCAGCCATTGACTGTGCTCTCCATATCGACCGAGCCGCACGAGTCGACGATGTCGAAGGTAGCGAAAGGAGCTTTGTTGAAGTTACGGTGGTCATATATCAAAACCTGTCCGGATGCTGGAGAAGCGACGGCAAACACTTGGCCGCTGGGATCGAAAGCCGAGAGGTAGGGGGTGCGCAGGTGAATCGTACCGGTGCTGGTCTTAGTCGAGGTATTCCAGAGACGCACGGTATTATCCTTGCCGCAGGAAATGAAGTCGTCGTTGCCAGGATGCATTGCGAGACATGTAACGGCGGCTTCGTGGCCTTCGAAGTATCGTATGAATGTATTGTCATGAGTAGTCAGATATCGGATTGCGTCTGGAAGTGCGAAGTGAGTAAGCATTTCTTGTGTGTAATAGACCAGATTGCGGTAGGGAGTATATTGGTTTTACCATTCTGTTGGGTGCTCGCATACACTATGCTGGAGCTATTGCGAGTGAACTTGGCCAACTTGACGCCGTACTTCTTGCTGAAAAACAATTTATCATGTCTACCGTCTCGGACCTTGTAGATTTGGATCGAATCGTCCGTTTCGGAGGTCATTAGGAGCTCGCCGGGGTCATCGTAGTCGAGACTGAGTACGTAAGGCTGTCTTTGGCTGTCTTTGGTATTATCGCGTTTGAAGATCTACCAAGAATTAGTTGCTAAGTAGGTAATGGAGGAGGTCCTTGAAGCACCAAACACCGCCTACCTTGGTCGGTCGAAACATGCCAATTATGTCTGGGATAGCCGAGGTGCTCGGAAGACTGGCTCCCAGCGTTCTTGTGATATTCAAAGATGTTGACGAAGTTCCATTAGCGGGCGAAGCATAGTCGACCGGGTCAACATCCATTGGCGTTGAAGCCATGATGAACTGAAGGTCGTGTGCTGCAAGCAATGCAGTGAGTGACTCCTGGGAGATCGATATCGGTGATTCAATATTCCTTAATTATAGCGCGCCGGGTATGAATAAAGAAGCTTGAGCGAATGGTCCCTCTACTGAAACAGCTGAGAAATTGGAGGTGGAAATAGAAATGGAAGAGCTGGTTCTGGAATGATGAAATAAACGGCGGGTCGCGCTTTGCGAGAGCTTCTGTTTCCACATGTGCTACCGCCTGCTAATTGACTTCGGAGAAAGTCATCGTAACGACGCTAGCCTGTAATGGGCCGATATAGCTCAGATGCTCGAGAAATCATTGCTCTTATCGGTTAGCGCGGATTGACCGAGGGATGACAACTGAGATCTTTGGCGGGGTAGCTTCACAACTTGCAGCTTCCTCCACCATTGGGAATCGGCGAGCTCAATAGCCTGAAAAAATAATAAAGAAAGAGCTATTGATACTGCGATCATACCAGGCATCTTCCAATGTTAAGTTATGATTGGCTCACAATGTCTACGTCTATATCTACGATATTTAAAGAGGTAAAGATGGATACATGTATAATCAATCACAAGATCCTCCGTCATGTTAGTTGAGAGACCTTATGAATGATCAATCACAGTTAGAACTATCACAAGACTGAGTTAATGATACCCTCTACGGAGCACACCTAACTTTTGACAGAATGTAAGTGTTCACATGTAGTCACGTAGTTAACAGCAACAACTATCAAATTGAGGGTATCTTCGTTTTTATTCCTCCTATTTCAAATCTCTCCAAACCATTGAGTAGGAAGAGGCTGTTATGTGACCCTGATTTAACCTTACATCAGCTTTGTTATGCTAGGTCAAGAACGACTCCATTTGCTGGCTTTCCATCTATAGGTCCTCGTTAACATCATTAATGTACAATGGTGAAAGCAGCTGGCGATCAGCAATTTTCATGTACAAGTGATATTCCACCATGCTTACTACCTTCTTTTCGTTGGGTTATATTAACAGTGCAGCTTGGATCGACACTGTAGAAGCTCGCCCTCAGCTGACTTTTTACTTTTGGAATTCTGCCATCGCCATGCCGATCAGTTGGCTGAGTATCCGATAGTTGCTCTCTCGTCATCTATCACACGACCATATCTGTGTCAATGTCAGCATCTCGAATCCCAGGTTTCGAAAATGGGAAATTTAGATCATACTCTAAAAGTAGCCTGAAGAACCAGACTTCCATATCCTCATGTCTGAGCACCTTGTTCGCCCACTCGCTCTGCTGCTTCGCGAGACGCAGGGCTTCGTTTTTGCCTGCTTCGCTGCTGGAGAAATATCTGACGGCCTCGAGCCAGTCATCGCCCTGCAGACTCAGCGGGATGTAGTGGGCCCAAGGTGTGAGCCATTCAAGATGCCATTCTCTGAAGACAGCCCATTTGTATACAAGACTCTTGCTTTTAAGGAATGCATAGAAACGGCCGCTGAAAGCATTTCCATCAATGTCAAGGAGGTACTTATATTTCCAAGCGCCTTGTTGATCAACGTGATCCTTGATGGTAAAGAATTCCGTCTGTGCGGTGCAGTCACCGGGATCACACTGTCCCACCCCAGAGAAGTACACATCGACCAAGTCTCTGTAATCGCCTCGTGGTACAACTTTCGATTCCCATCGCGGGTTTCTCTCCGTCCCGTGATTTTCGAGCACTTTGGCATCATCGGCCGAATTAATCTTTTGAACAAATTGCTGGCGATGCTGCCTTCTCCAGCCTCCATTCCTACTGAAGCCGCCGGTTGTGGAGCCTCGCCAGTAAAATTGATCTTTTTTACCCTCCCATTCAAAATCTTTTGATTCCTCATAAGGCACCTTCTCGTACCAATACCACGGTGATGGATATAAAATGTCCGAGTATGACGATATCTTGGATTGAGAAAATATGGGAAACAAGTCATGCACGATGTTGAATGCGTTTGGTCGGTCGAAAAAGCCGAAAGTGGAGCTGAGGCTCGGCGAGTTACAGATGTCGGACATCGCTGACATGTTGTACACGAATCCCAGTTCGCTCAGGCCGTATTTCGAAACATCATCTTGCAATTCGTCTTCCTCTAAACCTCTTGAGGGACTGTCGGGAGAGCATGACATCCGGGAATGGGTCCATGTTGGCTGGTGAGCAAAAACATTGAAACGGGTTAACCTGCTCTCGTCAAATTTTGTCCCTTCGTTGAGTCCTTCCGGATGGAGCGTAAATTCGTTCTTCGGCCTCGGGATATTGGCAGCAGGCATATTCACCTCTTTAGCCTTCTGAATCAGCCTCGCCATATCATCATGGGGTACAACAACTCTCGATTCGTCATGTAAATTGAAGCAGAGATCCATATCGGGCAGCCACTTCAAGAACTTGCCCATCATGCCGGCTGTGGCCTCTCGTTGCCAATCCGATCCGCCCTCGATGTGTGTGATCTTATGGTTGCGGATTGATATACCCAGGAGCGCGTTGTCGAATCCCAGGGCCTCGGTGGCTCGTTTTCGGATAGTGGATGGCTTGAGTCCCCAGAAAGGTGTGAGGGACTCGTGTATCATGTTGAACTCGTCTATTAATTGGATGCCCTTGGCTTGGGCAAATTCGAACCACTTGTCGAAATTTGGAGGTGGGTTGATGCCATAACGGCGGCGGTATTCGGCGACAGCATCGTGGAGACTTCTAGACTGTCTCGCTTTCGTGGCTTTCAGTTCTTTCTCTGCATCTGAAATGAGGAGTTCCATGGGATGGATACCGTCGGGTGCGGTTTTTGGTTTAGGCCCGGCCGTAAGGGGACGCGGAGGTTTGGTGTCTGCATGTTGGGTGTGTTCTTTTCCGCTATGGGCATTGCCGTCAGGGCGGTGCTGAGATATGGGATCTGAGAAAATGGGGTCTTGGGAGTGAAGATGGGCGAGGCTAGCGAAGCAGATCAAGACGAAGGCAACGCCGCCGGTCAACAGCAACTGGCGCGGTCTCATTGCGCGCACACAAACAGACTCGTCCCGCTGTCGTGTAATCAAGGACGTGCATCCGCATCTATTAATCTAAAGTGTATAGACCAGGACATCGGATCAGATCGAAGACTTTGAAGAAGAAAGAAAGAAAGAAAGAAAGAAAGGAGACGAGTGTGACTGCTTCCAGGGAAATCGCGAGGATGATGCAACTAGAGTAGTCAATTAGGAGTAAAGCTAAATTAATGATGCAGATTTGCAGGGATTTTACGCCAATCATGACCCCTGCGGTATCAATGCTTTCGTGTCGCGCATGTGACATGGTTTGTTACCAACTTCATCCAGTTCTTAACATTATATTCATACCAAACCACACTTACCAACTCAGAAATATTCTCCAAGGTTGAGGTGTAAAGGTATTGTATGTGTTACAGCATGTGATATTTAGATCCAAGAATGTTTGCTTCCGTTCTCCTAGAAAACATGTCACTGGCAGATCTTGTCTCACGACGCACCCGTCTTGGCGGGGTCCGTTCCGACTATTCGATAATATGGTGTTCAGTGAGAGCTTCCTCCAGTACCTGCCTTTCATGTACGACATTCACTTTACGGTATCTCACCCAGCAGCGAGCAAACGTCCATCAATCACTTGCCAGATACCCTCAGGAAGTATCTTAAAACGGGATGTGGACTCATATAGCATTTCGTGGTATCGTGGTTTTTTTATTTGGCTCAAATTTCAAGAGCAGGCAAAGCCGACATCCATTCCCCCAAACGCCCGAAAATGCTAAGTCCAGTAATAACCTTTTTTTTGGTTCCCGCCCCTCAAGTTTCTTGGCCACCAACTGTCTAGTAGAAGAAACCGAGAATCTTGCCAGACACGTGCTTCCGACGGGCCTCCTCGTGGTCGAGAATACCGGCCGAGGTGGTGAGGATGATGTAGCCGAACTGACGAGCAGGAAGCAGCTTGACGACCCACTTCTCGAGCTGGGAAAGGTGGACGTTGTAGCGGGGAGAGATGACACCGGTCTTGTTGATGCGGCCGTTCAACTGGACGACGATCTTACCGGATCGGTGGTCGTCAACCTCCTCGAATTCGCCAATGTAACCTAAACGAGAGAACAGGTTAGTAAGATGTAGCGAAAGACTAAACGTTAAGACTTCATGCTAAAATTATCAGAGAAACGTGTAAGACTCCTTCGCTTGGGTTACATTGATCTATCGGCAACTTAAAAGACTTTGATCGTTGAGGAAATTGAGACCGTCGTCCAGTTATCATGCCGAAGAGGAAGAGAGGGGAGTAGGCCGATGGTGGTAGGTGTCTGAATACGAAGTGGAGATAGAGCTTACCCTTCTTCTGCATGACAGTCAAGAACTTGACAATGACCTTGGAGCTGGGTCGGATCAGGACCTGGCGCTTTCCGGTCTTCTCGGCGTTGTTGATGGCGTTGAGCGCATCGTTGAGAACAGAGGTCTTGACCATTTTGGCGGTATCTATTCAAACAGCGACGAGTTAGCCCTCGGAAGCCATGAGCATGGAGAGTGCCCGCTTCAATTGTCGCTTGAAGAGGTTCTGCCCGCTCGTTACCGGAGAGGAGAAGCGTATCAGGGCTGACAAGAGCATCTGATTGCTCTCCTCTGGCTTCAGAAGGGAGACATCTCGGGAAGGAAGGGGAAGACGATGATCGCCTAGGACTGCATTGTTTATTCAGTCCATGGCGTGTCGAGAACTCACGTACCTCGTGGTGATTGTGAGAGACGAGAGAGAGAGGAGTCTTGGTAGTTGTCGACTTTGGTGGTTGATGGTGGTGAGAAGGAAGGAATCGTGGAGTTGATTAGCGGTGGTGGATACAGAAAAGAAAAGTTCGCGGTAGTGCAGGTGCTCGGTTTTTTCCCCTTGGCGCAGTGAATTAATTCCGTATTTGACTTGTGGTGAATTGCAGATTGGCAGCCGGCAGCGGTCTGAAGAGGGGCTGTTTCAGTGGAGATGAACCAATGGGACAAACTCTGGCAAATCTAGCCCTAAGCGATACAGATACACAATTGCCAGGCACCAGGTGACCCCCACCACAGCCTGCAACATCCCCAAGGCGCAATTGATAGATGGATTGATTGCAATCGCGAAAACTTCCCTGGAATTTCGCACGCCTCTTGCTTCCCCCAACGTCACCACCCATATACCTAACAACCCACGATTTCCGACGCCAACTCTTCGAGGATCGCACCGGTATCACACAATTCAAGATGGTGAGTTGTTTACTGTTTACTCGATCTCCCATGTCAATGGCTTTATTCTCTTGTGCAGCTAGCTATATGAAACCCCGCCATCTCTCTGCCTGCCTGTTACTACATGACACCGAATATGTGAACTGACATATCCCCTTCTCATTTTCTAGTCGGACGTAGAAGAGAACAACGCCCCCGACGCCGCCCCCGAGGAGGTCGAGGTTTCCGCCGATGCCTCCAAAGGCCAGATGTCTGTCCTCGATGCTCTCAAGGGTGTCCTGAAGCTCGCCCTCATGCACGACGGTCTTGCCCGCGGTCTCCGTGAAGCGTCGAAGGCCCTCGATCGCCGCCAAGCACACATGTGCGTCCTCAACGAGTCCTGCGAGGAGGAGGCCTACAAGAAGCTGGTCATCGCTCTCTGCTCCGAGCACAAGATCCCCTTGATCAAGGTTCCCGATGGCAAGCAGCTTGGCGAGTGGGCTGGTCTCTGTGAGTTTTGGTTCTTCTCTACCCGTTATAATAATTGGTAGACTAATCTATGTATACTAGGCGTCCTTGACCGTGAGGGCAATGCGCGCAAGGTCGTCAACTGCTCCTGCGTTGTCGTTAAGGACTGGGGTGAGGAGTCGACCGAGCGATCCATTCTTCTCAACTACTTCCAGACTGAGCAGTAAACCTTCTCGACCGACGGCGTTTCATGGGGACATAGACTACGGAAAACTCGGCCACTGTAACCGGCTTCCCGTGCTTCCTTAGGATGATCTATCGGCTGGCATAGGTGCTGGAAAAATAGGGAACGATATTGCATCGAAATCAAGACAAAAAAATAACTGCATTCACACACCCCATGATTTGTTTAATGTGATATTGTCTCGGTTTGCCACCATCTTTCTCACATCCTCTTGTCTACAACGATGAGATGATAGCCTTCCTCAGTTTTTACTTCTCCGATGTGAACTGTCGTCTTGCCTCCACGAGCATCAGTATCTGTAGGTGGTAGGCTGTAGGCAACTTGCTCAAATGCAGGAAGTAGTGAGCCTTTTGTCATGACTCCAATTAGACCACCTACAACGGTTGGTTAATATTAACATGCTTTACTTGCAGGCGAATTCGAGCTTCACGAATGTCCCTTTGCCTACCTTTACTTGCTTTATCCTCCGAGTATTTCTTCGCTACCTCGATAAATCTGCTCCATGACACCATTTCGCCATCTGCCTTGAGCTCAGCAAGAGCAGCCTCTTTTTGTGCATGCTTCGAACACTATGTTCACCTTGTCAGTATCCTGAAGGCAGGACTAGGTACAGGAGTGAAACTTACAAGGATGTGCCGAACCTCAATCTTCTGTCCGCCTTTCAGCTTGCTACTGTCTTGCGCCGGTTTGCTGTCAGATTCATCCTTGCCGCCACCTTTCTTTTTACCCATGGTGATTGATATAGGCTGACGCTTTATGTACAATTTTTTGGAGAGATGCTGAAAGCAGGAAATGTGAAGGAGGAACAAGCGCCAGCCCCACTCTAGATCACGAGCTTCAAATGGAGGGGCTTTTCTACAACCTCTCACACATCAAACCACCAAGCTATCAAATATTCTGGTTTGAATTTTTTTTTTTTTTCTTTCTCCTTCACAAATAGTCATGCACACATTACTTTTATTACTCTCTTGAGATTCCTCATGTTCTTCTTACCGCTGCAGCCGTCGCATATCATATCGAAATACACTCGGTTCTATAACTATCGACCTCATACTTAAGCATCTGAGCTGGCTACCTCTTGTGATTGATTATTACTCCTCTGCGGGTGGTATTCAACAGCCAGAAAATGTATGAGTAGGATTCTGTTTGGAGTTTTTATCTAATACCGAAAATAATTTTGTGCTTTAGGAAGGCCACTGCGGATCTGACAGGGAGCTCATGAACCTCAATCCTCCACAGCCATCAGAGTCTCTGCCCAACAAAGTAGCAAGCTCCAGGCGGGTCAGAAGACTCTTTGCTGGCTTTAAATAGGCAACAGTAATGTATCACACTTTATAGGCAACTAGGTAAGAATATTCCGATGGCAAGAACCTTCGGCTCAACAACACCTGAGCCCATAAGGGCACATTGAACGTACAGCCGCCTTTGCGCATTAGCAAAACAACCCTACTGCTCTTCTCTGTTTGACTGACGCATTATAAGGGCCCATACTAGAATCTTCGGATATGTCTCACATTAAATATTCAGTACGTGTAGCTTCTGGCTTCCAGATACATCATTTCAGGCTAGGTATAGTCCTCTCTTTTCAAGAGAAGCACTTGTTTGATATTGTGGTTTGTTCACAAGCCAATTTTACTCTTCCTATTTTTGTTAAAGCCAAGGTACTGCGGCGGCACATGTGTACGATTTGTTATTTCATGCACAAACCCTGAGGTACCTTATGTAGGTAGGTAAACATACATGTTTGATGCAAACAACCGTACCAGCTCACGCAGGTACTTAGGTACTGATGTGCTCATACCCACTCCCCTCCTCAGTTCTTTGTTTTTTCCCCCATGACCGTCTCTCATCTGTGTAGCATCCCAACTTGATATCTACCACCTCCATTACACACGATGCCATTCTTGCAAGCTGAGGCGCCACCTGGCACTCCAAGTGCTGAGACACTTGAGAGTTTGATGGGAAGACCAAACAACAAGAACTCCCGAACACGCAAGATCAAGACCCTCGCTCAATTGACCGCCGAGGAGAAGCAGAAGAGGGGCCTGGTCGCACTTGGTCAGAGATGTATCGAAGTTCCAGGTGATCCATATGCTATCATGCATTCATGGAGTGGCAATGTTTCTCACCCAGGAGACAAGCAGATGGTAAATTGCCATCCCAGCGTTATCATTTGAGTTAAACAAGCTGACAAAGTCACAGATAGATATCCTACCACCTATTTTCGAAAGCTTGAAGCAAAGCGCCATCATCCAGTCAGAAGCAATGCAAGCAATTCAAAAGCTACTCCAGAAGATACCTTCGACACCCATAACTGAGCTAGCACACGAAATGGCCGAAGATGACAGCTACAAAGTGATTTGCGATAACGACGAGGAAACCGTCGTTGAATTCGAAGTGAAATCGAGAATCATTCGACTCATGGCTGCCAAGGATATCGATAAAGATGCAATAGATCCATATGGGCAAACCAAGCGAGCACGAAGGTCTAAGGAGCGAATGGAGGAAGCATTCAATGAACCGCCAATGTCCATCTCCCAACAACAGCTCGTCATGGCTAAGATTCTTCAAGAAAGTGATGGGCACTTGGGTACGACGACGGGATTCTTCACGAATCTGAGGTCCCTTGCACAAGAGAGATTCTGGCTCCTCGATGGCCCGACTGAGCGCATGGCTTACCGCAAGCAAGCTTTGGAGCCTCCAACAGAAGACTTGAGTGCAATGCTAACACTGGTGCGCGCGAACTGGCAAGACCGCTGGGATAATGGCCGCGATGATCCTGATTTCTTCTACCACTACGCTCGAGATCAAGCAGCCGCTCTGTCGGCCTGGGACTTGGTTACCGCAGATCTTTTCGTCGTAACAGATCGAAACAATCAAGTTGTCTTCGCCCACTGCGAAGAGCTGGCTCAGATGCTGTACGGCAAAGATACCGTCGATCGATTGCTGAGAGCCCTAGACTTATGGTCGTATTATGTCCCATTGCCCGCGCCTGACTCACGGCGGCATGTCGTGGATCGCTATATCAGACGCATCCACCCAGAGCTCAATCTTGACACAGCGACAGTTAGTGAACTACCTCAGGCGAAGATGGCGGTTGCGCATTTGGGCTGCTGGACACCTCAGGGGCATTCGAGTGGTAAATTTATCATGCGCACAGCTGATGCCTTATTTGGTAAGACACGGAGGTCCCTGATATGGCCGCGCTACTTATTTGACGGCTTTTGTACGTCTGTGCTCGGCAAGACGACAAACATCATTAGGTTCTTGATGCAAGGCCTCGATCCTGATCACTATGCGGAATGTGTCGACATCTTCAACAACCTGCCACCCAAAGAGAAGTTGGAGACTGACGATACAGACTTCCTAAGTCTTTTTGCTCTCGGCGTGAATGCCTATACACAGCGTCACCGAGATACAAGTGATATGAAAGGAGGTCTCTCTGGGCTTTTTACGCTCGGTAACTATACTGGTATGTTGTCAGTGGTTCCCGAGTCTGTGGCAGGATGTGATACTAGATGATTTTAACTGACGCACCTTGTAGGGGGAAACTTATGTGTTCCTGCGTTAGGAATCAAAGTGCCATACCGACCTGGCTCCTGTGCTCTGATGAGGGGCGATAAACTTGAACATCTAGTCGCTGATTACTCAGGTCCACGGTATTTTATCGTTGGAACGAATCATGAAAACGCAAGACGCTATGTCCAGCGACAGAGAATGCTGAAAGAACGGCCTCAAGATATGGAAGACTCAGAGCCCTCCTCTGATGGATATGAAAGTGACAGCGACGACTCGGTGGAATTTCCTCTCCAGCTCCCATGTGTTAATCATAAGACTGATGAAGATGACGAAGATAGCATTCAACAGAACAACAAGAGCTTGCATGGAGCCCGGGCACTGGATAGTGGCAGCAGCCACTGCAGTTAAGAGCCTGAAACGTCTTCTAGCGCCTCGGCTCGCGTTTGATCTGTTGTCGAGGCGGCTTTGAAGATGGGGACATCAACTGACGGCATGGTGTGAATGATTTCAGTCCTTTCTGGCCCGATCCCGCCGGCTCTCCTGCGTACCTCCGTAACGCAGTCCCACCGATATGTTAGCGAAACGCATCACGAAATAAGCTGCGAAGTGAAAATCAAGAGAAAATACAATCAAGTAAGAGTCATGAAACAAGCTACGATCAGGATCGCCTCTACCGGGTTATGGAATCTGCTTCTCGGGCGATCACCAGGCGATGTGGATGAAATGTAACTCTTCTTATTAACAGTGTCAAAGACATAGATACAGAATTGAGTGTGTATTCAATAAGAGTGTTGAAAACCAACGACAATCCATTGGTGCCGTGCATGTGTATGTAAATAAATCTTGCCAGCTCAGTCGGTCCAGCCCCATCAAAAGAACCCCAGGAGTAGATAGCGCGTCAACAGTAGGTACACTACAAAAACTCATCTGGACCATATCAGTCATGTCTACCACGTCAAAAGACCAATGCCTCTCTCTGGGAGAGATTGAGATGATGAAAACATGTAGTTGCTTAGGAACTTGTTGGACGGACAGAAAAGCTAATGCACAACCAGGTGACCTTGCTTGCATGTTATTATAGACCACTTCAGACATCTCATCATATTCAAGATGCCCTACGATAAGATATTAGAAACAAAGCCGTGGTGCTAATATAATGTACTATCAATTAAGAGGTCTAGCATTCTCCCTTCGTGCTGATCCAAAAACTCACTAAGTATTCTAAAAAGTGATGATTAAATCTATTCTTCAAGTTCATGCCACTTTGCATATATCGCATCCCTGATTGCCTCTTGGCCAAGTGTTCTAGGATGAAATGTTTTGGCGTAATAGGTTGGAACATACCAACCCGAGTTCTTTAGGGGTGTGATATTTTCACGGGCAAGACGGAGTGTAGGATCCCGGTGCTTTGCCATAGCCATATAGCACAATGCTAGCTCTCCCCAGTCACCGCGTCTTTGAGCTGGCATAAGGCAGGTCGAGGGACCGACGAGAGGTGACGTTGGCGGTAGTGTTTTCGAGTACATCGTGGCAGCTGATTTAGTTTTGTTTCTCGCGTTATCGTTTCCACCGACGAGGAAGAACCACGTGTCGTTGCGATTGTAGTCCGGCTCGGTAACATTGAGCTCGCAAAAGCGATGACCCTCGAAAGCATCATCATAGTCGACAAAGACAATCTTTTCTTTCGTAAAGCTTGAGTTTATCATTTCGACAGTCTTTCGGATTTTGGCATTAACTGTTAACACGAGCGCGTTCATGCTGGATCTCAGCTTCTTGGTGAGTTTCGGGCCGTTCCACCAGACACCAAAGCTCATGTCATCACACTCATCGGTGACCTCGTTGAAGAACCTCGCGTAACCCGTCATCGTAATGAAGAACCATGGCTTCTTCTCCCAACGAACCTTGTCTAAGATCTCCATGATCAAGATACGGAGGCTTTCCTCAAATTCAGTGCTCTCGATATGCTGTTGCGAGTTGGCGAGAGCACTCTCGCAGGTCCCCGAGTAGAAGTTGTAGAAGCGAAAGACACAGGCATTCATGACTTCGAAAAAGCCCAGGTCGTTCCCGCCGACAGATAGCAGTGCGAAATCCGCAGGAAGTGATGTGTTGAAATTGTCGATCTGGCTGTCTTCGGCTCCTGATAGGACGTCGGCAGTTGTTGCACCCGTACAAGACAAGAACTGAAAGGCTGTAGTATTTGGTCCGCCCTGACTTTTAGCCAGATCAAGAGCTATGAGCTTAGCGTGAGAGTGTAAGCCATGGCGACAGTCATCTTCTTTCCCTTTGAACCCAGTGCCGATGCCAGCACTATAGGAATCACCGAAAGCGACAAACCCGGTACTTGGACTTGTTGTGATCGACTGTTGGTGTCGAAAACTCATTGACCACGCGGGATTTATTGGTCCCTTCGAAACATGGGGACTATGAGGCTTAGCCAGAACTCTTTGATCTTGAGGATAAGCCGTTGCGAGGTATGATAAACTCGCGGCAACGAGGACTACGGCCAGCGTACGCATAGTCAAGGTCACAATGGAATGAATTAAGAATATTGCGGCAAGCAGTGTACTAGGCCATGATGGGAGAAATCAAACTGTTCTCTTCCAGATAGGTATACACCTCATACAAACTTCATGGTTAAGAAGATAGGCCTTTTTAAGAGACCGTCAACCCGACGGCGTCACACCTGTTCAGATCATGTTGATGTTGAGGAAGTCACACGCCTCAAAAATTATGGACATATTATTAACCCACTAACCCTACTTGGTTCTATACCACCCTCCCAAAGAACTCAATACAACACTCACTTTCTCCTATTTGTCCCCATTCTCGAAAAGGATCATCCCTTGACAATGTCTCACGTCACTCCAAGGTATTTTCATAATCTACCCTCTGTCCTGAACTTAACATGCAACCCAATCTTTTTTATTCAGAGGCATTCCAGAGTATGTGATTATCATTCTACTCCGTAAGTACAGAGGGTGCAAGGGAGATATCTGGTGGATGCCTAAATAGGCTTAGTGTAACTCAAAATAGTATCATTTCCCCTGTTGTTCTCTGAGAACCAGTGATTGCTGCACATGGCAGCAACAAGCCATCCTAGGCAACCGCCAAGAAGCCAGAACGTGATTGGTCGTGTTGGTGACAGAGCCGTATACAAATGGATTGCTTCCTTCTGGCGACAAAGTCCTCAATCGGATCTCTAGACTCTACTCCAGATTTGGCACGGGTGTGCTTTACACACAAGTCATCACTGATATACGTAGATTGTAGAAACATTGTAGAAAGACACAGCATCAAGTATAGTAGACAAACAGGACTAAACTGAAAGGTGTATCTCATCCACTTTTGGCCTCATACACATACATGGTCATGAGGCTTAACCACATGATAATCGTACACTTTGACTCAAACAAACATCTGCAGACTACCAAAGTGCAATTCCGAGAAGCACCTAGTGAGACTATCAACCCGCCCAAAACTCCAATCAACTCCTCAAGATACAGTGGCTTATGGTGCATCCGGCTCGTTCATGGCAGCAGGAGGCGGTCCTTGGTTCTGCTGTTGCTGCTGCTCCTCTTGAACAGCCTCTTCATACAGAGAGATCTGGAAGGCAAGCTGGCGAGCTGCGGCCTCGATCATGAGCATGTGGCGCGACTTCTTGTCAGCTGCTCGGACTTGCGCCATGCCCTGCTCAATAGTGTAGCGGACAACAGGATCCAATGCTGCAGGAATAGTGACGAAATTGAAAGGCGCCACGGCTGTAGCTGGTGCAGGAGGCAGCTGGAAGGCCATGTTGTCACCACCCATTACCGGACCGCCATGTTGGGCGGGATTGCGTGTTTCTAGAGTTCCAAGTTATAGATGATGGAGTTAGATGGGGATACAATGGAGAGCACATACCGTGGAATGAACATCGAGCTCCCGATGCATTAAACCAACAATTGGCACAGCTACCGCACATCTGTCCGTCGACAACAACACACGAAGTCCAGGGACCGTGGCCCTTGTGGCAGTTCTTGCAAGGGACCTGAGCCATTTCGCCAGCGATGTGTGCAAAGAGAGCCTCAACGTTACTACGACGTTGCAGATTAAGAGTCTGTTCAGGCCGGCGCTGGTGGGCGAGTCGCATGCCTTGCTCTCGTGCTAGTCGCTTGGCTAGAGCACTTTCCACCACCACATCGGTATAACCGGACTGGCGAGCTAGACTCTCAGTGGTCTCGGCCTCAGGATGGCCGTCCATGGGAGGACCGGGAGGGCCGCCGAGATCAGGGTGGTGAGGCTGGTCGTTAGGGTTCTGTACACTACTTGCGAGGATGCTAGCGGCAGTCAGGTCGAGCTGTGGGTGGTGATGTTGCTGCTGCTGTTGGTGATGCGCCGCGGCGGCAGCGGCAGCAGCAGCAGCCGCCTCGGGGTCGAAGTCAGCATGGTGGTCTTGATGGTGGGGATGCTGCTGCTGATGATGCAACTGGTGCTCGTCTTGGTGGTGATGGTGTTGTTCCTGGTCGACTTCGGCGTCATCAACATCGACGTCTTCATCCTCCTCGATGACTTCGGGGCCCTCGAGGTCGGGGTCTTGGTTGGGGACGGTGTCGGATGGACCGCCGCGACGAACAGGACGACCGCCACGTGGGGTTGCGTTGGGCTTGACGACTCTGGCCGGACGGCCTCGCGCAGGTGTAATGATGCCTTTCATGATGGGCGCCTGTTGGCCGGATGGCTGACAGTTGGTGGTCAGGTCAAATGATTGAACTACGGTGATGCTGTAGATCAGCTGGTTGCAGCTGTGGTAAGGCAAGGTAAGGTGCGGCGAGGTTTTCGAGAATTCTCGGCGGCGGCGGGGTTTTGTTTTGATTACATAAGCTCCCCACTGGAATTGTGGCTGGACTCACGTGACTTAGTAGCATCCACAATCATTTCCTCGACCGCCAATCTACCGACACACCGCTTGCTAGTTCAATCTCTTCTGATATGACCTGTAGCACTCATTCATTGGTCTTAAATGGTAAAGAACCTTAAATTATGTCGAAATCCGTATATATAGTAGTCAGTATGCAAGGGTTAGAATAATAAGTAAGAGTCGAGGCACTCTAGCGATGCTACAGTCAATTGTTGCTACTCGAGGTTCTCGTGACTACTTTCAGGATTCTTAAGGTGACCACAATTGAGTAGCAAGCGGCTCACAGCTATGGTCTGTTCTTACTGACAGTACCGTCAGACTAACGTTCCATGCTGCTGTTGCGGTTATCTGGGAGCTCAGCTAAGCCCGAGGTGCTTGAAGAGCATGCTGCGCTGTATATTACCTTGTTCTCTGCTATTTGATCCTAGGTATTAACTCCTCTGTGCACACGCCTCTTCAAAACTTCTATAGCCTCCTCTCGCTTTCATTCAAGGACAGTAGCCAATAAGAAGTTGATGGAAGCTAATCTGAATCGTCATTGCCTTCATCTCTTGCTGCATAGCATAAGGGCCGTATCTTGATCCAAATGTTTTTGGCGGATAGAGCAGATACTTCTCTATTAATCTATAGACTTGCTACTTAGATGCATGTATCAAAATAGCTCCAAATCCCGAAGGTCTTCCTATTCTGCACGGAGTTGATCTGACCAAACTCAACAGCCGTTGCTTGGACCATATACGATAAACACATGGAGATCAGCAATACTATAAGCTTCACCCCAGACACCATTTCATTGGTATCTTCGCAGGCCTCTAAAAGGTATGCAGCATACGCGGTGAAAGATGAGCATTGGTATGTTTGCACATGTTCACTTTTATTGCACCAGCCTTTTTCCTCAATAAGTAGCTGATTATTCGACAGGCTTGAGGTTCTCGGGAAGAAGATATCAGCGTGTCGTGGTAAAAACAAATCACTTACTAGATCGCTGACTTCCAGCTACACGAGATGCGCTCATAAGTTCTGGGGCCAACCATGGAGCACTCACTGTCCGTGAGTAACGAAATAAACTGACTGCTAGCATGGGATCCTGCGGCACCTGGATTTATTCAAAGCGGTGGGGAGAAATTATAAACATGGCTTCAAGACCGTTGCTCTTCTTTGTTTTATACATACCGACTCCGAGGAGATATCGTATTCCTGAGACAACGTCAGAGGGACTCCGCAGTTAGGGTTGGATACCGCGGGTGGACCAGTCTCATAAATGAAGCTCGTGACGTTCAGCGAGTCGGTTAATTGGCAAGAGGGTCGGCGAGGGGAGCAAGGCCGTTCTGGCTGGGGGTATTGTTGACTTAATGGAGAATACCAACATGGAAAAATGGAGTGAAATCATTGGAGATTCCTCAGTCTGATATTATGAAGTTGAGTACCTTCGGCCTGATTCTAGCTCCTGGAGAGTTCTCTTAAGACATACCTAGGTAAAAGAAAAGTACGGTGGCCCAGTAAAGAAGGGTTGGAATCTTTAATTTGGAGCAGACCAATGTGACCATATAAGAATAAGAAATTGGAATGAAGCCCTGGATCATGTGAAAAGTAAATACAAGATGACTATCTATGAGTTAACGCTCAGATCTTTCACTCTTTTACTCAAGCGGCTGCTCATCATATTTTTATCTCATCTTCGTCCTAAACACCACGTTGACTCCCCCTTTTGGCCTGTCCTACCCTGCAAGGTGCGATGAGGGGAGATTAGCGACAGAACCAATCATATAAGTTTCTAATTAGACGCAGCTCAATGGAACTTTTGGGATAACACTACAAATGGTTGGATGAATTATGGAGATTTGGTGTAGTATAGAGAATAAAGGGATGAAGAGTCGGACTACTAGGGGGTATGCTTGAACAGGAGCACCCACATTAAATAATAAATCCACGAGTTACCCTGTACAACGGCCTTTTACAAGTACGGAGTACAATGTGGGAAGTATCCGACCAATCACCAGCTGCTAGCCCAATGTGCACTAGCAGGAAATGTCTTGGTGGACACCCACTATACGACCCACGCAGAATGCCGAGGTACCGGGACAGCAGCAAATCCATCAGGCTTCAAACCTCCCAGCGCAACTCTTCTTAACTTGTCCTCGTGAGCGCGTTGCATGAGGACGCACTTTCCGAGGCGATAGATCTGCTTTCAGTTGTCGCAATTCTGTTCAGAGTGATTTTCTAACATCTCCCACCTCGCTTTCTTGTTGCTGATCTCGCTGCCACACTCCCTTACATAGGAAGACAGCTCAATCAACGTGATTGCCGATTCCCGACCAATTACTCCGTGACGGCCAACAATTTCAACTTCAACTTCATTCATCATTACAACAAATGTATCAATAGACTTCCCAGTCTTCAGCCAAATCACACCAATCCGAGACAATCCCATCCCTGAAAGTCTTGAATTCACCAGACACAAAAGCGCAATTATGTCGTCAACCGCTGAAGCACCCATCGCGGACCTCCCCTCCGGAGAACCAGTCCCATCCTCAACACCCACGCCCGCACCAAAGCCCAAGCCCCTCCCCTTGGGTGCGCTCCTCGCCGCCGCACCCTCCAACATTGACGCCTTTCTAGCGCACCTCCAGCGCTGCTTCTCCACCCCGAGCGGCATTGACACCGTCCTTCTCTTTGTCTGCTACATCTCGCGATTCACCTCCTCCGCCCTCACAACCCTCGTGCAACCCGCACTTCACCGGAGTGCCGCGCGCCTCATCGCCATAGCTTCCGCGCTCCCGCCATCGACAACCATCTTCTTCGACGCCAAGGCGCTGCCATCGAACACCGTGGCCTTCGTGCTCGAGCTCGCCAAGCGCCTGAAGAACCTCTCCGGCCTCACGAGCGAGGCGCGCACCATCATGCGCCTCTGGGGTCTCTTGGGCATGTACTTCTGGGGGCGCCGCCTCGTGTTCAAGCTTCGGGCTGAGAAAGACGGCACGGCGGAGAAGAAAGACACCCCCTTCGAGAAGAGTCTCGCATGGAGCCAGCTCACGGCGTGCGTCCTGTTCCAGGCCCTCGAGAACGGAGCCTACTTGTCGTCCAAGGGAATTCTAGGTTGGGCGCCCGCGACGCAGGTCAAGATGGGGAGGTGGAGCGCGCGATTTTGGGGCTCATTCGTCGCGCTCGAGTTCGTGCGGTTGTACCATGAATCGGCTAAGCGGGGTCGCAGGACTACGACGGAGAAGTTCGCCGGCGGGAAGACAATGGCTGTCTACCGCAAGGAGGAGGCCGACTATGCTGCCACTTGGCGCAAGAGTCTCGTGCGCTACATGGCCTGGGCCCCGCTCACGGTGCATTGGGGTCTAGAGCAGGGACTTGTGCCCGACATGGCTGTTGGTGCGCTTGCATCTGTTCCTAGTGTGATACAGATGCGGGATCTGTGGCGGCAGACGGCGGCTTAGGTGAGTGAGGGTTGGGTGCGGGTTTAGCGGAGAATTCATTTGTGCGGAAATTTTACTGAGCTTGATAATGGGTATATATCTGTTCAGTTGGAGAAGACTATGAAGAGGAGATACGTAGCGGCATAGACGCTGCAATTCTCATTATTATGTCTAACAAAATAGGATGGGAAAAGACTTCAGGGCAGAATCTTAGTCACTGGCTATCTGAAATGAGGCACAACATATGCTGCTCACTAGCAAATATATCTGTGGCAATGAAACACATGCAGATATTATAGAGGTCAGTCATTATTGACAGGAAGTCAAAGCAATTTCATTGACTTTCGTGACCGGAAATCCCCTGCTTCGGGTATAATCCACCAGCATCAATGGCTCTATATCAAGCCATGCCCGTTATACCCTCCTCTCGACTCTCTTCTTATTCGGCTTGATTCACATCACTCATTTGTAAATACATAATGCTGGTATCACCCCGGTATGCCCAAACGCCTTGCTTCAAAGTGAGACACAGGAGAGATGTCTCCTCGACTTAAACATTACTTTTAGTACCTAGGTTTTCTTTCCCTTTTTTCTCCTTTTCCAATGCCGTTCATCTACTCAAGGGCGAAATCATATCGAAATAACCACAGCAGCTATTATGGCAGCTATGGTCGCTGCTATGCCGATTTCTTTGCCGAAATTTCCCCTCGAGCCGGCGACGAAAGAAGGGTTATCGAACGGACTTCCACCTCCGGTATTTAGTGGCTTGTCCTGACTACTTTTCGTTATCGTCGGTTTTTGCTGCGTACTAGTCGCAACGGTAACAGAAGTGGGTGAACTGTTGGTAATCGTTTGCGCCGTTGTCGTATCCGCCGCGCTCGTAGTTGCGGAACTCCGCGTTTGGCTCGTACTCATGGAAGTCTGCGCTTGAGTTGTTGTCGATTCTATAGACGACGGGGAGTTGGTCTTACTCAGCGTCGTCTGCGTTGTCGATGTTGGCGCAGTTGTCGATGCTGGCGTAGTTGTCGATGCTGGCGTAGTTGTTGATGCTGGCGCAGTTGTCGATGCCTCGGACGTCTGGCTTCTTGTTAAGGAGCTTGTTGAGGAATATGTCGGATGGACAGTCACAGTTACCGTTGTGGCAGGGAAACCAGGACACAAAGCATTGAGTAATCCCCCATCCAACGCTATCCCAAGTAGAGAGTTCGTGTTCGCCAAAACATTGGAACAATCCTCTTTCAGTATGTTGGCTTCCTTTTCCACGCCTTCGGCACATGAGATGGAGCACTGAGTACCCTGTCGAAAGTCGGCTCTGGTACAGCCGCTTAGGTCGTTGCTATAAGCATTTATACATGCTAGCGACGGGACATTCGTAATGGATATTCTTTGGAAATCCTGCAGCGATACGGATTCCGCAGCAGACGTTGCGATGATGAGGGATAAGTGTGCGAGCCGTATAAGTCGCAACCTCGGCCGCCGACGACTCGTCATTTCAAAATAAGAGGCGATCTAAGGGCTTGGGGACTCTTCTTGAGAGAAGTTGGTGTCTCTCAAGTGAATATGGAAATCAAGAGAATCTTGTGACGCTTTCCTGAAGGCGCAAAGGCTTAAGAGAATAATTAACGGCACTACCGGAATGGCACCTTGGGAAGATGCGGGATCTATAGGCACACCACCGAGGGAGAATAAGTCGGGGATCTGGGTGTCCGAAACACGAGGTGTATCACAGATCGCGTAGTGACGGAATGAGTGATGAAATAGTCGTCCGAAGTTGGCAACTACAGATACCAAACCTTGCCGTCGATCCCGTACGCCCTAGGTCGTCGCAGGGTTGTCTGGGTCCGTTCTTGACTAGAATGCGTGCGCACGGTTCCAAGACAATCACGTGCGCAATGCCGTGTGCAAGAAAGGAGCTTCGGCTTTGAATGGAAAACGGATGATGCGACAAGCCGAGTACGAAATAGGGCACACCCGACTTCGGTAGTCGTTGAGTGGCGTTTGAGAGGATAAGAAGATATCAGAAACTATCGAGGTTCGCTATCCCAAATCCACCTGGGAATGTGATGCGACGGGAGCTTTGGGTGGTAATATGGCTGGCGAAGAAATAAAGTGAAGGTGCAGAAAATCAAGCGCGAAGCTTTTGATACAGTTCCTTACTTCTGGGGAGGAAGGTAGAGCTTTGATAGTACTTGTTGGTTGCTGTCGTTGAGGAGGAGTGAAGGACAGCAACAAGTAAAGAAAGGGCAAGCACGAAACACCAGTGGGAAACATTTCATTCTTGGGGCCTCACGATAGCTATCTTCATATCCTAGTCTCACACGTTGTGTGGCAAGCATTCGTCCGTAAACCATCGTTCGTCCGATCCCCATGATCCACAGCCTCCCATTTGGTCAATATTTTGTCATAGCCAGTCGGTCCACGGTCACTGCCTCCATGCAGGCTACGGTGGTACCTTGTTTCACCATCTCTAGAAGCGGCTGATTCCTCAAGACCGAGTGGGTGTCTTCATATGGAATGAGGAATTCTATAGAAGAAGACGAGCAGGCAAAGCCAATCAAAGACGAAGACGGGATTTCCTGGGGAAGGGACAGGGGGAAACGAAACTGTTTGATGTTTGAGACATCGTTTAAGGTCGCCTAAAACATGGCTCCTATTGGCCTGGGCTAGTTGCATCTGGGCCCCTGCGTTGTGGCCCCGAGCCAATCAAGAATGGGTGGCTAGTGACTATCCCGAGGCTTTAGGTAAAGAACGCGCCTGTGGCTTGCGGGCCTATGTAAGAAATAGTGCTCCAAAAGAGCAGACATAAAAGAGATCCAAAAGATAAGCTCTCTTTGAAATTTGGAAAAAGCCACACGGAAAAATCATTCCGTCATCACCAGCATAACCTACTGCGGCTTAAAGCACGCTCCGAATATGGTATCTCGAAACTAAATGCAAAATGATACAAGATGATTCACAATGACAGGTGTAGTAGCCTTCAACTAGTTCAATTATGGCGCACGCAATACTCCTGCCAACGCTATTAGTTACGGGTACTATAAATATACAAACAATTGAACTAGGGATTAGTGAATGATGAAGAAGGCAACTGAATCGAAGGAACTTCTATGCTACCTACATGTACTCAGCTATTACCGCCGAGGTTTTGCGACGGCGGCACTGGTACCACAAAAGACTTAGCTAACAGCGGAAATCCTTCCTCGTCAAATCATGGATGTAGCGAAGCGCGACGAGATCGATTCAAAGGTCCTCATAGATCTCGAGGGAACCGCTTATGCAGCCACCTCTTTATCACCACTCTCAGGGGGCACAGCCAACTTCGTCTACCACGCCAAGCTGCAGACCCCGCTACCGGACGGCATGCAGGATGTCTTGATTAAGCATGGGGAGGAGTTCATCGCGAACTCACCGAATTTTAAGCTTGCCCTACGTCGCTGTGTAGGGAGTCAATTCTAATAATTCCATGCGAACCAGTTGGCAAAAATCTCTGCTAACCAGCTAGCCTAGCGCGTCGAGGAAGAATGCTTAAAGGCATGCTCTGAATTGCCAAGTAAAGGCGAGGTGGAGTTGACAAGCGAGTTCAAATATGCTGTCAGAACACCCAAATTCTTCCATTTTGACGAGCAAAACAACACCCAGGTACAAGAAATCCTGCTGAATAGCAAGGATCTGAAAACCTACGTGTTGAAAACATATCCGGCAGATACGCCGGACACGGCACGTCTCGAATGTCTCCAACTCGGCCGGGCACTGGGCGAGTGGTTGCGCAGCTTTCACACCTGGACAGCAGAGCAACCAACGCTTCGCGAAGTGGTCGCTGGGAATAAAGAAATGCAGCAGTTGAAGCACTTAATCAACTTTTCGTGGTTACAAGATCGCATCGGGCAATTCCCCGCAATTCTCAGCGAGGCTAAGGACGTGTTCGAGAAAGTCAAGGCTATGGCTGCGCAGGAGTTACAAGATGAGGAACAGATGCAGGTCATTCACGGTGACTTCTGGACTGGGAAGTATGTGACTCCATTCGCCTTCTCATGGCACAAACAGTACAATAGAAACTAATTGAGCCCAAGCATCCTTCTGCCAGACGCCCCAGTTCGCGAAGGCGATGCTGTCTCAGTTTTTGTCATCGACTGGGAGCTAGCACAACTAGGAATACCGAATCTGGATCTTGGGCAGATGGTTGCCGAGATGTACGAACTCAAGCTCTATAAGAATATCACCGCAGGTCTTTGGATGGTGCAGGGATTTCTCCGAGGCTACGGTACCGTTACGGATGAATTCGCTTTTCGCACCGCGATCCAAATCGGGGCTCATCTGGTCTGCTTTGGGACATCGGTCCAAGGCTGGGGGTCTCAAGAGCAAGTCGAGATGGTCGCGCGCACCGGCAGAGACATCATCGTACACGCATGGAATAAGGACCGAAAGTGGTTTGAGAACAGCGATTTATGTTGCTTGTTCCAATAGAGACTAGATTAAATTAAGCATCATCGTATAATCTCCATGAAAAGCTTTGATTGGGTATCGGAAAACTGACGTAAGGAAAGCCTGTGGACCCAATCCAGGAACAAACATGCCAACGCACGAGCCTATGACGAGTGCTAAGACTTTAATCAACCTTAAGTCATCATCGTGCCTTGGTTTTCCTTAGCTGCCAAATAAAACATAGATCTTGCCGGAGTAGTAGTAGTAAACATGATCACTATACCTAATACTGTCATTTTCTTTAACGTCGCCGGTCCAGAGGAGAGAGCGGTATGGCGAAAATGGATTTTGCAGGATCTGGTTCAGGACGCCGAGCCACAGCCACATTAGTGCTGGTCGCGAGTTGTCTATTCAACACTTGTTCAGCTTCATCGCTCTACTCAACATACGACTTCAATCCCCTCGAACACCTCGGTGGCGTGGCGCCGTATTTCGAGCCTCAAGACCCGCCTACATCACCGACACCACCACAAGGATGCACGGCAGTCAAGGCAGCTTATCTCAACCGTCATGCGGCAATCTACGCCAATGACTACGATTACGAAGAATATATTGAGCCATTCGCCTCCAAGCTGGCCAATCACACAGGCATTGACTGGTCCAAGATCCCGTCACTGAACTTTTTATCAACCTGGACAGCCCCTATCACCGAGGCCGAGGAGGAGATCCTGACGCGCGTGGGGAAGCTAGAGGCCGCGCAGCTAGGCACATCACTGACATTCCGCTACCCTAACCTAAAGATCCCGACGCACATCTGGGCCTCATCGTCGGAGCGCACCTATGAGTCCGCCAAGGCGCTTGTGCGCGGTCTTGAGATGGACGAGAACCAGATCAACGTCATCAGCATCTACGAGTCTGAAGAAGCTGGCGCGAACAGCCTGACACCGTACGACAGCTGCCCAGCCTACTCTTCAGATGCAGGCAGCGAGCAATCAGACAAATTCTTGAACAAGTTCACAGCGCCCATCATGGCGAGACTCAATGCGCTAGCGCCGGGCTTCAACTTCACGTCGACTGACGTCTACGGCATGATGGAGTTGTGCGGGTATGAATCAGTCATCAGAGGGAGCTCGCCATTCTGCAGCCTCGACCTCTTCTCACCAGACGAGTGGCTTGGTTGGGAATACACGGCCGACATCGAGTATCACTATAACGTCGGCTACGGCAACGACATTACAGGCGTCGTGGGCCTGCCATGGCTCAATGCGACAGCTGGTCTCCTGATGAGCGACAACAGCGACCTAGATCTCTACATTAGCTTCACACACCGTGAATTGCCCCCCATGGTCGCCGTTACCATGGGTCTATTCAACAACTCGGCATTTGGTGGCAGCGAGGGCGCGATCAACGACACGATGCCGCTTGATCGGATTAACTACCGCCGCGCGTGGAAGAGCTCGCACGTCTTACCCTTTCTAAGTAATTTCGCTATCGAGCGTTTGAATTGCACGGGGATCTTCGGGTACGACGATGGCGAATATTACCGCGTACTCGTCAACAGCGCGTCGCAGCCGCTACCGGACTGTGGTGATGGGCCGGGAACAAGCTACTCGAGGGTCGGGTTTGAGTCTTACTTGCAAGACCGCATTGACATGTTCTCGGGATTCTCAAAGAAGTGTGGTGCTAATTACAAGAATAGTACTGATGTCTTATCCATTTATACGGATCCGCGTGTTGGTAATGGCACTATGGTCGGGAAGAGAGGTGCTCATAAGGTATATAAGCCTTGGGGAAGTAATTTCCCGTGATAGGTTACAGGCCATCGGGTTTGATTGAGAACAGAATCGAAAGCTATGTTGTGCAGCAACATTTCGTGAGGGCTTTAATGGCAAAAGGACGTTTGGAAACTAAATAAGCATGGAGAATATCAGCCTTATAGTAGCTGTCATTTATTAACATACCCCCGTAGGGGTGATCATAACAACTGAACCATAAGGCTACTACTATCTAACCCCTTCATAAAGCATTCATATACAAGAAGCCGGGGCCAATAGTCGATATTTCTGTTCAATATAATGTAAATCGAGCGGGCTTTCCGACAAATTTATGTCAGAGGTGTAGACCTTAAATCCAAGTACTTGCCTGCTTCAAGATGTGAATTCTTTTAATTGGCAAACTGAAGACCTAACGTTAATACGGAGATAATATGCAAGAGCCAAACCCTCTGAGGAAATCAGATAAGATCACTCGTGTTCCTCTTGATACTCTCCTCAAGCTTTGTCCATCCGTCTTTGCCCATCTCACGAAGAAGCGCCTCAGCGCGCTGTCGAGGTACGATATCACTCAGATCCTTTCCAGCTTGAAAGTCTGCAGGGAACGAGCGATCTGGGTAAAGTCGGCGCAAGGCGGCCAGTATGTCATTTCCATTTTGAGGCTCGGCGAAAGCAAAGATTCGCTCTGATATAACATGTGGGAGCGTAGCAGCTGCAACATGAAGCAGGCCGACATCTTCGACGTCCACAAAGTATTCTATTGATGGACGCACAGAATCAGTGAGCACGCCTAGTCAAACCTGGGGACGAGAAGAATACTATGTAGCACATACGGGGTGGTAGAAAAGCCAGATAGCTGGTATCGCCTTTGAACAGCGCAGCGAGAAAGCCTGAGGTTGAGGGATGACCCTGATTGATGGGATCAAGGCTTGCGCCTAAGGTGAGATTGGGCAAGACGGTGTTCATTTCAAACCCAGGTTTCTTCTCTCTCATGAATATCCAGGCTTCTTTTTCTGCCAATGTCTTCCCGGCGGCGTACACTGGATATGCACGTTCAGGCTCGTAAGGAGGGTCTCGGTATGCTATTTGAACGGTGGAGTCGTTCCACGTGTCAACTGTGACTGTTACAGGGTCGTTCGGTTTCGGGATCAGAGCAGCTGATGAAGAAGAGGTGAGCACGAAGCGCTTTACGCTGGGCTCTTCAGAAGCTGCTTCGAGTGCTTCCATTGTGCCTTTGATCATTCCGGGGATCACGTCGTGAGGATTCGGGTTCATCGTAAAACTCGCTGCTGTGTGAATTACTGCAGAGACACCTGAAAACCGGATCAACATCGCCATTTAGTACGTTCCATCAACTAGGGCAATCTGGTTGTTCGTTGTACCTTTTACTACTTGATTGAATGCCCCATCGCCGGACATATCGGCTACGACAGCGGCCTCGAACTTCTCCTCGCCATACTTGCGGTTGAAGAGATTCACGAGCCATTGAAGCTTCTCCGAACTACGTGCCGTTCCGCGGACCCTGAACTCGTGTTTGAGGAATTGGTCGGCAACATGAGATCCTATGAATCCGTTCGCCCCTGTCACCAGCACCGTCGACCCTTTGGGTATTACTGATTGAGATGCTTGAGACATCTCATCAATTGGAACCGATACCGACACTGCTACATGAAGATCTGATGATTGGTAAAAGTATATATCCATAATATATATTTCCCTGTGTCGTGAGATCTGCCAGGCCTTGTAACACAAGTGACGCAACACTCAAGATGGTGTGGTGTGTAAGTGGAACACGGGCTCCGGAACCGTGGTCGGACCTCCGGGAGATGAAACTCAAACTTTAATTTTTTTCAGCTTCACGACGTACGGAGAAGAACTCGAGTTGACAGGCCTGCTCCAGTCATAGTTGATACTTCTACTAACATCCTGGTATCCCGTCACAGCGTTGGGATAGATGTACACAATCTACATACCTTAGGTAGCATACTGTTTTAAGACCTAGTGTCTCATTTCCCTAGCAACTTAGTATATCATCTCTGTAGCCATGTTCCACACCTGCCCCTTAGAGGTGCAACGCCCAGCCCTTGCCCTTTTCATACTATTAACAATCTACTATTTTTGTAAGGAGCCTAGGATACATCATGAGGCGCACTATACCAACAGGTCATGTAACGGGCTGTAGGAACGGCGAGATCAAGCTAGGCGCAGACGAGCGAACCCAATCTTGCAGATGCACTGTTAGAGATACCATCGAGTTCCGCATAACGATCACTGTATAAATGTATGATGATCAACTTTGACGGATTTTGAGATGAGGGGGTACTTTCACTAGTGCTTTCATTGGTCTTGAAGTCACAGAAGTATTTAGTCTGCTTGCGCCCAGGACGCTGAAATCCACAGCACACAGCCGGTGACGGCCGACAGGACTTGACCTAACCTGACCTTGGTAGCTGGACGGAGTCAGGTACTCTGTGGCCCCAGGCCTCCATCTTGTAGCGCCTCTTACCACCACTGTCAAGCCTATAACGCTGTACTGGCATAGGCTTGAGGCAAAACAGGAATGCAGAGGGTGTAGTCACTTCGTGTAGCTCAGCCGAAACCGTCGGTGCCATTGCGATGAAAGCTGGCAATAAAGCCATTCCGGTAAATGGCAGGTCAAAAACCGCCCACGACACAATAGCCAAGCCAATAACACCTCCGCGAGGCACAAATCTAGCGAATACTACAACTGTATCGCTGACTACGACCACAGGCTATACTGAATTACCTGGAAGGGATCGGGCAATTACCCTGACCTTACCTGCTTTCCCGCCCTTGATGATGTGGCCGTTTCCCCTCGCACTCAAAGCACCGAGATGGCCACAATTTGGAAAAACTCGGACCTAGTGGACTTCGGCTCTTTCGAATCAGTTCGAAGGGCCAAGAAGAACACTGGGAGCCAGCTCTTTCCGATCTTGAAATTGACTCATCCTGATCAAGAGTCACTCCGGCTTATCCATCATGAGTTTAACATGCTCATTAGCCTTGCATCGCTTGGACTCCCTATCCCAAAAGTTGATCTACACCCTATACGTGATGGCACGATTACATGTGGCTATCGAATGAATGAACTTTTCAAAATGGATACATCTGAGTTGCGTTCGAGGAAAGATGACATAGAAGTCGCTCTTCGTCGCCTTCATTCAGCGGGATTCTGCCATGGGGATACCAGTTGTAGCAACTTCTTGCAGGACGACAAACAGAACATCGTCTTAATCGATTATAGCTTTGCCGGTGCAATTGGCGTCCGATTCCTCCAGGCTTCCCAACGTGGATACACCGAGATGGAATCTTCAGTGAAAGCAGAGACTGGGAGGAGCTTGAAAAAATGTACTCTTTAATTTTATGAGAGAAATGTTGAAGACGAGCAATCAGTCAAACTGAGGGTCCTCTCCTTCTCTTTCATGTCAGCTGAGGGTTATTAATCCTTTTCAAGGAAGGCCTCCATACCAAATACATCCGTCACATTCGCGCCATACATACAGTTGTTCCTAATCCTCAAACAATTCCAACTGTTGTGTACGAAAGAGCCGGCTGGGGCAAAAGCCGGACCGCGAGGGACGATGACACAGTTGCCAGAGGTTCAAACCCATATAGTTTAGGGGGAAATTTGTAAAGCCCATAAACTAGGTGTAGTTGTAGATAAAGAATTCCCCAGAAACAATTAACCTCAGGTCGCAAGGGGAAATCTTGGGTTTGACTGTATACTTGTCCGAAATTCTAACTGCATAACAACCATATCATGAAGGTTAGATAGACGACAAGAGCTCACAGCGAGGGAATGCTTTTGGCTAGCGATGCAGTAAGAGAGCAAGGAAGTCGTTCCTGAGAAATCTCAGTCTAGATCTTCATTGGCACCAATAGTGTCGAAATCTCTACCCTTACTACAGCCACAGCATCTACTAGAGCAAATAAGCAGTAGCAACTATCTTGTGGCCTAGGGATTATCTAAGTCAGGCTTGCAGAGGCTGGTTTCAGGTCTGTATTTGTTAGACTCGAATCTCCATTCTAAGTCATAGAATCAGAGGGCCAGAACCCATAACTAGCAGGGCCACCCAATTGGTAAACAGCGGCGAAGCAGGTACTTAATCACCTAAACTGCCACTTAGCGCACCGCATAGAGCGGCTATAATCGACACCGTTTTCAACTTTGACAAGGTGGTATTAGAGTCTTGGTATTGTATTAGAGCTATATACTCGCTAGGCTAGGGTCTTCTAGGTTCAAAGATTCTATCGTACCCGGCACATATTAAGGCGTGTGGTCCTTGCACCACCCTCCGAAGTACGCAATAACCACTTCTACAGCCCCCGGGTAGTCCTTAGTCCCTTTCTTGCCGCAATCTCTGAGGCTACCAGCAGGGACAGAGCAGGAACAATTTGACCACTTCTTCACTTCTTGTTTGCATATTGTGGTATCGATAAATTTGAACCGAAACTTGATAACAAAGTGAGTATCTGCCAAGGCGAAGAGCAAGGCCGTGATAGCAAAGCTTTGAATCTAGTTGTAAAGGCCCCGACTGAGATCTAGGTGAACGCGGGATACTGACAAAATAGAGCAAGCGAGTAGAGACCAGTTGAAGCGCAATCAAGTTGCGTATATGTGTGCTACTGGTAGAGTTGATGATATTGATCAGGTAGAGCGCAGAGAGTGTGTTACATGGCGTCGAGAGTAGTGTCACGGTACAGCACCTACCACCTAGCGAGTAGGGGCCGCACAGGCCCTATGGGCTGGCTATATTAAGCCAGCCCCAGGTGTAGAGATTTCCTCTTGTCTCTTTCCTCCTTTGTGCTACAACAAATAGTCATTCTGGATTCGCCAGCGATTTGGTATCGTGACAAGTAGCCTACTACCGGGTTCCCATCCCTCTTACATCTGTGCCCATTGCTCTACCTTGTAGCAACCACCATCCTCTCATTATTATTACTGGCCTTTACCTTAAAGTCTGGGTGGAAACACTTTCTTTCATTACATCTTGAATATGGGTGGATCGGGTGGAGAGAAGAGAACAATGTCTTAGTTCCAACAGGAATAATATGAATTTCACAAAGAAATTGTTGAGTTACGAGCTGGATGACCATTGAGATTCAAGTATTCACCAACCTCAGAGTTCAAAGATTATGTTCTGTTTGAATTGAGAAGATGTATGGTCCCAAGATATTGAGAAAAACAATGTTCCAGTGGATGCGACAGCTCACAATTGGGTTTGAACAGGAAAATTGGTCTATAAATTGGCTGATCAATTTTTAATAACTTTGTTTTGAATTATAGACAACATTAACTGCCAGTACCACAGCTATCACAACCACAACATAACCTATTCGTATATACTCAACAGAAAAAATGCCATACAAAGTGCCATTCACCATAATCCGAGATCCTAAGGACCGTATGGCCACGGTTGAGACGGCTTCAACACCTTCGCAGATCACGGCCGCAGCCCGAACCCTGCTTCTCACATCTGACGTCAGAGACAACTCTCAAAGAACGTTCGGTAGTGGTGAGTACTCGGACGATGCGATGAGGAAGGCAGAAGAGGCACGTTCTGGTAGCAAGGTGAATGTGGAATTCGACCATGCATCGAAGGAATATCGTGCCCGATGGGCGTAAAGGCCATCCCCCCCATTATTGTTGCACTTCTTAATTTTTATTGTATTATCTTATATAGACCTTGAAATATATATAATCACTACGCTGATAAACAGGGTTGTTTCGCTTTCTTTGTGAAAATGGAGTGTACTAGCACATTCATTTCCAGTCATCATGTCTGAACTGAAAATGGTATTATTAATGAACCAGTAATCGCCTGGATATACAAACACTCAAATGATGAAGCAAATAATGGACAGTGGCCTTCATTTACAATTGATTCGTAAATCTTGCTGCTAGCTCTTACTAGAAGGATGCAAGTCGGGTTCGATCTTCAACTGTCGAAATTCATTAAATGTGACTTGTCTCATCTGGCTCCACCACGAACAAAGCCAGAACAAAGACTCATCCCAGATATTCGCTCAGCCACGTGTAATATGAACCAGTTTCACTGGCGATTTTGCAGCAGAATATGTATAACTGAGGATTTTCTCCCTGACCACAAATCCTTCAACGCATAGCCCGAGTGTACTTCTCCAGCTAAACATTATTCTTTCTGAATGTCCCTTGCCAGTTGCCACGATGGAGTTCTTCAAATCAATTTTCTACCCAAAACTCAATTTTGGGCTCGCGAGATCGCGTCTTGTGGGTCTAGCTATATTCTATCTTCTTGCAGATGTCTTCATCACGACTTGTGTGCTTCTTGGCTATGTAGGCCAGGATTTTGAACCACGCGCTTCTTTGCGGGCATTTGTTGTCACTAGGGCGGTCCTCTTTTTTCTGTCACTCGCGGTCTGGACTTTTCTCTGGACAAGAGTGTATTTTGTCATGAAAGGCGGTGTATTAAGCCTTAGGGTCATACGAAAATGGGTTCATGGCTTTCTAAGCTCTCTGACCCCTCAACGCGTTCGAGAAGGCTTTGGCATTGGCGAATATAGAGCACCTGAGGATGCTCAGCATCCTCATACTGATCAGCATACCAACACGTCCTATCGCGCTACGACAATGATCGAAACTCCCGAATCGGCTCAACAGATGCGTAGAAATGACGGCGGGGGTATGTCGTTACCCAGCGTGACTGCGACAAAGAACTCAGTTGGAAATACCGATTCTGTCCCTATCCACTCCTCTAGTGGCCGTCCTGATCGCAGATACACTGCTTGGAACCCGAGCTTGAGAAGATCGGAGGAATCGTTGTTTGAGACTCAAAAGAGAGAACAGCTCAGACAACCTATCAAGGTTTCTACGAAATTCCCAAATTACGAATTCAATGATTCTGAATCAGACATCGGCGACGACATAACATTGACGGATGACGCGCGACTTACGGACAACGCCGCAGCACCTAGCAGTTTGTATGATCTCAGCCCTGTAGAGGTCCAGTCTGGAGCTGCGCGTCGCGTCAACTATTACCATGGCGATTTGAAGCATTACAAGAGTATACATGGTACAGTGATTGAAGACGTGACAAAGCCCTCTGCTGAGAACGAATTACGACGTTATCGACCACAGAGTCAGAGGCAAGGCGGTTATGGAGGCTTTCGTACCTGAAGAATTTGAAGTTATATTTGAGCGTAAATTTCGCTGCAAGGTAGCCCACCTTGCCCAATATCAGCAATGCCATTATTGTCTATTTTCGCATTCATCATTGAACTGAATGTCCAGAATAGACTAACCCAAGTAATGCACCAGCCAAGAAAAGGGGCCAGGGCTAACGCAAAGGGAATGCCGATTAGTCCGTCAAAGGGTATCTTTCGCGCTAGTAGCAAATTGATTCTAGGCAGATCGAAAAGGACCGCAATGCGTATTTCGTATTGATTACACTATGATATCATGCGTTAGTAGCTGGTAAAGGTTTCCATGGTTCAATATGGCCAGGGACGCTCGACTAACACTTTCAACCATCAACTTTGTACTGACTTTATACCACGCAACCATATGTATGCTAAAGCAGACCAGATAATTTTGTCATCATCATCTCCAGCACCCTGACCAGCCGGGCCAGGAGCAAAACACAAATTAGGCGCATGTTCGATCTCCGGGATTTCACGAGGAGTCGAGTCCATGCTTCTGTATCACACGTTTTTGACGGTTGCAGTGGTGCTGACGTCTCTTCAGAATTTCTCATTCATGTCGACTTTCTCAAAATCTCTGTCGAATCCTTAGCGCCTTTCTCCAACAGCAAACCAAAGGTCTTGTGGAAACTCACTGGTACCAGCAGTGATCTGAGCAGCCAGCCTTCGAACTTTGAAACCACTACCACCAGGCCGATCATCGATCTCATCTAAACAAAGCGCGCAGTTGCGCTGTTGAGCGCTGGGTTAAACCACCCGAATGATGCGTCCAGGAAACAATACAATCATTGAATGGAGACATATTCAACTTATAACAACTGGAGAAATCCCTCCATAAGACTTGTCCCTCAACAAATGTTCATATCATACTTCGCTATTGCTAATCATCACAATACATACAAAATACAATTAGTTCTATACGATTGCAGTGTCACTTATTACTCACGTTACTGTTCACTCTGTTGTGGTCACTTACCAGGATTCTTGCAACACGCAGCTAGTAGTACTTTGCCATTGAATCAATAAAGAAGCGCAAAAACCATAGTTTGCAACTAGGAAAAAAGTCAACACAGCCTACCAACCACACCTCTCTATGATTAAATGATCATTGGCAATTTCCAATCCTGGAAGAACTGAGTCACGACGGCGGCCAACAAGGCCTACCCCTCCGCTCGATCATGTCTACTGTCGGTGGAGATTTATATGTATAGCTACCGTCAATGACAAATTGTTGGCCGCTCGCAAAGGAACAGTGCATGCTGTGAAAATACGCTTCCGCTATCTCCTGGATTCCCCCCACCTCCTTGACGAGCTGCTGGTGGGAGAAACCGACGACGGCTTCCTTCACCAGGTTTTCCAACATAGGGGCGCGGACTGCTCCGGGGAAATATTGTAAACCCGGACAGGGTCGAGGTCGACCGCAAGCGCCCTCGTCAGAGCCTCTATGGCACCACACCAGCCGATGCTTTTTGAAAGACCGGAGAATGGATTACTGCTATGAATACATATGTCAAAGTGATAGACGAGCTGGCGACTGCCCTGAGGTACACGTTTGGATTCGCGGCCGCAAGTTTCCCGATTAGCAGCGAGCCCAGATAGCGTTTTGAGCGGTCGCAGTGGAAAGAGGTTCGGGGCCAAAGGCACCTCCTACTGTATATGCTGTGTGGCCAGGAGTTCCACCCAGCTTCGCCACGGACGCCCTCAGGACTTTTTCTAGTTCAGCTTCGATGGTGTCAAGCTTAGAAAGGTCGACCACTGTACCCACCACACCGGTTTCCTGAGTATATCGATCGAACCTCAGCTAAAGCAGCTGATACTATCGTCGAGCTTGACGAAGAAAGGAATAGCCCTGCTCCCGCTGCCAGTACCGTACATACGACTCCCTTGCCGATTCCTACCCCACCCCGATTTCGAGGGTCCGGATCCCCTTGACGGCATCGGCATGGGCCTGACCGCTATTGCTCCGTGACGTTTTTTGGAACTATTGTGAACTTGATTAGATAGTTAACAGTAAGGTAATGGTAAGGAAGTTCAAGTGGAAGTTGTTCTGCTGCTGTAATTGTATACTCTATCGAAAAAGGATTAATTATCTAAACATGTTTGTTATTGGTTTACAATGCTGCATCTACTTTAAGTATCCATTTATGATCTTACTTGAGGCTAGCAATACGCTATAGTGACTCATTCAAAGAGAAATTGTGTTCATGAATGCAGACAACGATCGAGTGAAGTAATTTCGCAACTACTCCGTCCTTTTATTGCTGTCGGAAACTCCATGGGTACTCCGATGGCGCTTGAGTCCTAAAGCATCCAGCTTTAACCTGGACAAATGAGCAAGACACCCAATGGGGCTTTGACAAGGGAAAGCCGCCACAAAGAGAGCCTCATCCAATCGATCTCATCATATTTGCTTCTGTACTCAGCATGTACAATTTCTACCACTCTCAATGAGTTATTTCTTTTAACTACAGCCTTGCCTCCAGGGTTTCTCTGAGTTGTGGTGTATGAAATTCAATTAATGCCAAGCCTAAGCATGCGCTATTGACCATCCTAAATTTTTTTGGCCATTATCGTTCAGGGTTATCAGAACCATGGGATGCAGACGGCCAAGCTTCTCCCTAGGAAACAGAAGACTTGCAGCCTTATATTAAGTATCAACTATGGATGCTTTCCTAGTTTGTAGCCTGGCGGTCGCATGAAAGACTTGGGTCTTACAATTCAAGCAGATGAGTAATCACTTTATCAAGGGACCCAACACTAGGTACGGGAGCGTTTGAAAGAGCCTATAAGATGTTTCCTCGGTATTGCTATACCACGCCTATGGCGTATTTCTAGAAATGTGACACGTCATGCTGCATTATGTTATGCCGGAGTAATCTATATCGACAAAGTCCGGCTTTTTACCCCACTATCTATACGTGGATGAGACGAACAGATGATCTCTTGCTCAAATATATTTACTAGTGAAAAAAAAATATCCGGAGTGGCCTTCCAATAGATCAGTATAAGGGTTATTGGCAAGAAGGGATCTATGGAATGAATATTCGTCGCCCCCCCTCTTTATTGACATAATTTTGGCTGAGTCTAATGAACAACCAAGATCCAACGCGTCTTTTTAGATTATGAGTGTCATGGTTTTTTTTTTTTATAAAAGTCCTAACCTATAATATATCACTATTTCCTTGGAGAGAAAGGACTCTACGTTGGTGTTCAGTGGTAGGTCAGCTTCATCATAAAGAAGAATGAACAGAACAAAGGGAAAAGATCAACGTCTCTTTGATACTAATATAATAATGCTCCGTCGAGAACCAGTCATTGTTTTGGTGCTCCAATTGCTATCATTGAATCATGCAAACTACTACAAAACCCAGAAGTGAAATCGACTAATTATTCGCCATACCTGGTTGTACAAGTTCCAGTCTACCAATTCAACATATGCTGTTGACCATGCTCGGCTCTCTGTTCTTCTGGCTAATTTTTAGCAAGAATCCGAGGTTCTCAAAAGATTTTCACTCTTGGAAAGGAAGAGCTTACGGCGAGATAAAATATCTCTTGCAGTAACTCGCGCCAATGATATTCATGAAAATCCAGCGCATTGCGTAGGTAACAATTAATCGAAGAGCAGTGTCTGCAGATGTAATTGTCGTGTTTTTAGTCATGAATGACTCTATTTCCGGATCATTTAAGGAATGCTACCCAAACGAGCGGTTAATTCGTTAATCAAATACAATCAATAGATCAAAGTTGCATTCCAGTAATGATCCCACCTCCCTAAGTTAGCACCATATCCGTTCCGGTAATGCTCTTAGCGTATCATCCACTACCCCTGCGGAATACACTCGCCTTGAAATGTCCAATGAACAGCAGTACCGCAACGCAATGCGTGGTATTGACTCTGATAAGTCTTTTGATTGGGATATAATCACACTTAATGATATCAGTGCATCAAGAAACTTTTCTCTCCAATTTGAAACAAACCTAACGTCAGACAAGATAGCTTAGGTCCGTCTGATTACTTCATGATGGGTCAGCCGAAGAGGATTATGGATTGTCAGTGGTATGGTGGAAGGAATTTGCGACCGATAGAAGTGCAATGCCGTGTTACGCCTCGGAAAACACGGGCCAATGGGAAAAGAGACAGGCATCTGCGCGCCACCCCCATTCATATTGCACGGGAATACGGAATAAGACGCGGAGTAGTGGTGATAATTGCTACCACATACATGTGTCATATCACTCATAAAGCATCAGAAGGTTGGATGGATGGACTGCTGACGCCAGCCTCGGGTGCTTCACCTGTTCTCTCCACTTCTCTTCTCTTCTGACAAGTGGGTCGATGAAGATCCCTAGAGATTGTCATGTTATTCACGGATGCTCTGACCAATGCAAGGATAGAGAAAACCTTTTTTATGTAGATATAATTGTCCAAAGCCTACATAATTAGTCTGATTATGTAATTCACAGCAACACCCAGGATAATTATGTAAGTAAGTAAGTAATGCTGTAATTACATCCTAGTTGGACTTTCTCAATAGTTCTAGTTTTATTTCAGGACGAGGACGCACGCTCAAATGGCAGGCGCGTTCATTGGTTGTATTGGGGCCGACAAATGAAGAAACTGCAATGCAACTTATGCTTGAATCTTCTCCAAATGCCACCGTTTCTACCTCTCTCTACCATGCAACCACGAAATTGAAATTAGTCGACCAACAGTCTTGCGCGCCTGCCTTGTATGTGCCCCGTATACTCCGTAAGCACCCGATGCAGCGACCGCCGTCCACCGTTCGGCCGCTTTCCTTCTCTATCTCCATCTCATTAAAAAATTGAAATTGATAACGCGCATCTCATCACCCGCCGTCAGGAAGTTGCCGCGGGTTCGCACTTCACCTATTCACACCACTCACATCCATCAATATTATTATTAGCAACATCTTTTGTCCATACCATCATCACCACCACCACCACCACCACCATTATCACCATCGGTTTCTAACTTCCTTGTTACCTATCGCATCATGGCTCAGCATCCGGGCATTATGCCCCAGGGTGCGAAGCGAAGTTTTCCTTTCGCTTCTCCGCCGGGCATGCGTGCGGAGGATCCGGAAAGCCGCCGCCCTCCATATCTTCGTCCTCCAGGACCTATGACCGGGGGCCTCCAACCACCTCACATGGGCGTCGCTGTCGTCACGATTGACATGTTTCGCGAGTACCAGCAGCAAGTAAATGCAAATTTCGAGCATCAAAGGGGTCTAATCACAACGCTGCAAGAACGTGTCCAAGCCATGGAAACACAAGTGCGATCTCTAGAAGAGGCCGAGGACATGGCCATTGACGCCGTGCGCGAAATTCGAGATCGTGTGGTTCCACGCGTTGAAAAACATCATGAAAGCATTGAAAATCTTACCGGCGCTGTGGCTCGTCAAAACACCATCGTCGAAACTTTGGGAAATTTGGGCCAAGAATTCCGTGCCACACAAGGGCGAAATGATGCAGCACGTCCCAGTCAACTAGCTTGGCGTCCTGGTCCGCTTGGCAGCACCGCCACTGAGCAGCAACTAAAAAGTACCGTCGATGAGCTGAAAGCACAGCTGAACTCTAGCTTCACAGCCCTCGGCGACCAAGAAGCACGTTTATCACAGCTAGGAATGACGGGTGAAGAGGTAATGCTTCTCGGATCGAGCTCATTAGAAACGCAACTAATTCAACTGCAGACAAGAGAGCGTGTTGCAAAACTTGAACAAAGAAGTAACCATGGGTTGATTCCCGCGCATATATCTGCAATCATGCAGCATCACCAGCAGAGACTCCAGTCTTTAGAGGAGCAATTACAACAACAGGTCAAAGCAGCACAAGATAAGCCACTGCCGAAATCTCAGGATCGGCATCGTGGCACTCCTGGATCTAAGCAATCACGAGAACAACACGTGAGCTCCAAAAAACCTGATCAACAAAAATCGCCAACTGAAACCCCTCCCGTGACGCCGAATCCAGATCAACCGAAAAGAGAAATAACAAAACCACAGACTGCTACAGCAATATCCGCTTCAGAGTTAGAGCAAATCAAGCGACGTCTAGATGCAATAGACAAACGCATGGCTCCTTTGGAGGAAAAATTTATTCCGTTGGAACAAAGGATCGCTCCCCTAGAGCAAAGAATAGTGCCGTTAGAACAACGCATCACACCATTGGAGGATCGGATAATTCCTTTGGAGCGGTCAATAGCCCCATTGGAACAACGGATAACACCACTGGAGCAAACGATAGCTCCATTGGAGCAACGAATAGCACCACTGGAGCAGATGATTATACCACTCGAGAAACGGATAGCGCCACTGGAGGAACAAATAATGCCACTGCAAGGAAGAATTAAACCACTGGAGGAGCGGATCATGCCATTAGAAAGCCGAATAATTCCTCTCGAGGAACGAATGAGTCCCTTAGAGGGCCGACTAAATGCAATGGAAAAGGGATTGGAGAAAGTTGAGGGAAGCATCGAGTCTTTGTCAAAGATGACTGCTAATACTCCGGAGAGTGAGGCGATGGATGTCAGCCCACCAGACCAATATCAAATTCTTACACATACCGACTTCCAACGGCCTGAGGACCTGTCAGGGCTAAGATTCAACGAAGACGCACAGTTACTTATGCAACTTTTCTCTGAAAAAGAGAAGTGCGAGGATGCCTGTTACACAGTTCAGAGAGCTTGTGTACATATGTGGTCATACTTACTTTGCCGAAGCAGAAATGACCCCAGGCTCATATCGGACTTTTGGAAAAGCGACGAGTGGGGGGATTATCCCACGGTGCTTGAACTCGAACGCACTGATACTATGCCCGAAGGCAAATATTTTCCTCGGTATGTTTATGAAATCGGTGAAATATTCAATCGCAGAATCGTCACCAAGTACAATGGCCGGCAGGCGACACATCGTTCAACCGGGTATCATCTCGTGGTTGATATCACCAGCCCCAAGAAGTCGCTCTGGCTCGTATATCGATATGAAGATGTAAGCAAAGACAGCCAAAGCTTGAAGTCGGCTATCTCCTATAAGCGAGATTCCTTCTGGCATCCGTTCGCCAGTGTAGGAGATTTCGATATTGCACAGGTGTTCGAAAGCATCGAGGATTGGAAAGGGGCCGATACAACCCTTGGCAGTTATGCGGCATCGAAGAAGCTCGTGAGACAGACCGCTGCACTGATCAGGCCAACATTTATTGAGCCTATTTTGGAGGAGGTGAAAGAAACGATACGGCAAGGATGGAGCAACAGTATCGAAGCTCGCCCCCTCAATGGCGACGATTCCACTCGATCAAGAAGAGGGCGGCAATCGACTAATTAGCAACAGGGTTTTCGGTATGCTCACCACAGTAATGGTATATAATAATTGTGTTTTTGCGGGTTTTATTAAAAAGACCACTGATCAAGGTTGCCGGCTTTATGGTTAGGTCAAGAGGATGTTTGGTTTCATCGTTGCACGAGCTTGAGGTGGGGGATGGCCTTCTCACTCATATTACCACTTTATAGATCCTGAGTGACCTAGATCTTACGAGTTGTAGAATAAGAAAACTTCGTTGATGATTCAGGGACACGGGGCTAGTTGCATTGCTTTTCATGTTAGTCCGGATGTTCCGAAATTCTAAGTTGAAAACCAAACAACCTGGCAAACAGGCCTCTTAAATACCCTTTTGTCTTCAGAAGTCCCGAAAAGAGTGAGTCCCTTGCTAGCGGACGAGCCGCGCTAGCATGTCAGGAGAAATACCTTTGGTACTACCTCTTGATAACGTACATATCTTTTGCTTAACCAAAAAGCTCCACTTAGATTATTTTTCGACTCAAGTATTACTCTCTGAAGAAGGCTAGGTAAATGAACCCTAAGGTCTTAATGCCTTCTTCGGCCATACATGGTCAATGTGGTCAAACGCTACACAGGAATTTCTATGAAGTTCATGGTGTTTGGGACCTTTTGAGGACGACAAAGCCGCCAATTGGATGTACAGATTTGTTTATTTGTCTCCAATGCAGAGCCACCTCATTATCTCATACTTCAGAGTGTCGTAAATGATAGAGAAAATCAAAACACCAGGTAAGAAAATGATAGAGTACTACCTCCGACCAAAAAAAAAAAAAACTATACTGCCGGCTTACTCCCGAGTCCTTACATCATGAGATTGACATCAAGCCCGAGTAGCAGGGGGCTGTCGCAAGGATACATTGGAGATGACTTCGTATTGGCCGGGTTACCAAGTTCAGTGATGCTACCATGCATACATGTATGTTCTGAACTACCTAGTTTAAGCAGTATGAATGCTTGTTCGAAGCAGGGTGAATCGGTGAGTGAACACGAAGACCGGTGCAGAAGACGTCAGATTCAAAAAGTAACCCCGCAAAAGTGGGGTTTCGGACCCCTGTAGAGGCATGGGCCAGGCCGTGACGCATTAGGTAGAGCTTCCCCCAGAATCCACCATAAATTAGTGCCTTCATTTCCACAAAGAAATTTGGCACGACATTGAGAAGCAAAATATGGTCACGAGTATGATGATCATCAGGAGAATATATTGTTGGTCACTATTCTCACTGCTTCAGTGTGTTGATCCTTTTTTTTTTATTATTAACCTTTCTTATATATGGTTACACTCGCTCTACAAAGAAGAGGCACTCAGCGATGTTCATCAGTAAATGTACTACAACAGTTCGAGATATCATATCAATAGAACCAGCTCACACTTGCCCGTTACCGACCGGGTCGGGCAACCAACCACTCTGCGTTACTTGTATCTACTTCTCGCTTATCCTGCCGATGCATATTTTACGTATCCGGGATCTGTCAATGTAACGTCTCTCCGTAACCGGCTGCCCTGGACTTGGCGAGCTTTGGCACATCCACCAGGCGAACTACGACGTGCAGTCGGGGGAAATGCGGAGAACCTGGTGAACGTTGCTAGAAGGACGAAACTATTCGACTATTCGTAGATCGATCGGGCCTTTATCGTCCATCCCATGCCATACATACTTCTATCCAAGTTTTCTAAATCATGATCAGCCAATGGGCCTTGTACGCACGTAGTATGTCGCACCGAAACATGCGGAGGAATTTTTCAATGGAGTTGGGACGAACGGGAGACTCCACACGCCAATGCGGTGCACGTGGTGTTTGAATTCCATCCACATAACTTCCCTCAGCTTGCATTATTATAAAATGTAGCCCCTCGCCCCAACCTCCTATCCAAGGGGGGTGGGAACACGTCCTGCGTCTGTACTTTAAATAATTCGGCAGATTGACACTAATATCCCTCGGTACTTGGTATTGTTGTTTCGCACCCCCGACGCCGGACTCATCTCGAGTCGTTAGCCAATATCATGCACACATCCACTTTCGCCGCCTTGTTGGCGGCTGCTGCTTCCGGTGTTTCTGCGGTATGTCTATTCCCTTTGCTATTTTGAAACCGAGCCATTGAGCCCGCATTTCACGAGAGATCTTTCATGTCACTGTCAGTTTACCAGAGGCGAAACGACCTGTGTCAATAATGTCTAACCTAGGTATTCAAATTGCAGAGCGGCCCTCTCGCATATTCTCCTCCGGAATACCCCTCGCCATGGGCTCGGCCGAGTGTCGTTGGATGGGATACAGCGTACGAGAAAGCCCGCGAGTTTGTTTCACAAATGACACTGCCTGAGAAGGTCAATCTGACCACCGGAGTCAGGTAAGCAAAGGATCAAGTCTCCCGCGGTACCGCGACTGCCTTCTGACAATTCAAAACACAGTTGGGAAGGAGGTCTATGTGTCGGCAACACAGGTAGTGTACCTCGACTCGGGCTTCGCAGTCTTTGTATGCAAGACTCTCCGCTGGGAGTCAGATTTGCAGACTACGTGTCCGCTTTCCCTTCGGGCCACACTGTCGCCGCCAGCTTTGACAGAACCTTAATGTATGCGCGTGGCCAGGCAATGGGTGCTGAGCACAAAGGCAAGGGATCCAATGTACAGCTTGGGCCCGTAGCTGGGCCCCTTGGTCGCGTCCCTGAAGGCGGTCGCGGATGGGAAGGATTCTCTCCTGATCCATACCTCACTGGTGTTGCCATGGCAGAGACTATCCAAGGTATACAGTCATCAGGTGTTATTGCTTGTGCAAAGCACTTTATCGGTAACGAGCAAGGTGAGGGAGTGCCCGTATTATTTGGCTAGACTTGAAAGCTCACAACATATCAGAGCATTTCAGGCAGACTGGGAGCGGTTTCAACATATCGGCTTCCATATCATCTAACATCGACGACAAGACAATGCATGAATTGTACCTTTGGCCTTTTTCGGATGCCGTACGAGCAGGCGTTGGAGCAGTCAGTAAGTTTCCCATTAACCCGACTATTTCCCTCATAATTACTATTGGAAAAGAGTCTTTTGTGCTCTACAAATTGGCGTACCTTGAGGCCATGCGAAAGAGGAAGAAGAATAAAATTACTTGTACTTTGGCTGACTCCAAGAAATTTCCCAGTGTGCTCCTATAACCAAGTCAACAACAGTTATGCCTGTCAAAACTCAAAAATGTTAAACGGTATCCTTAAGGGCGAACTAGGGTTTCAAGGCTTTGTGATGAGTGATTGGTCAGCTCAGCATTCAGGTGTATCGGCTGCTCTGGCTGGTTTGGATATGACGATGCCTGGTCAGTATGAAAGCATCACATTTATTGAATAGTTTGACATTTTCCTAAGGCTCTACTAACGCTGTTGCAGCAAGTACATCAGATGCCATGTTTGAAAAAAAACTTCACTGACGCAAAATGTTTCCGGGTACTAGGGTGATACCGGTTTTGACACTGGTCTCTCCTTCTGGGGGTCGAACCTAACCATTGCCGTATTAAACGGAACTATTCCGCAAGTAAGTTCTTGAGACTCTTTACTTTGTATAAGCGCGCCGCTATTAAAACCCAGCCCAAAGCAAACTCCTACTACATTGGCTCGTTCCTAACTTATCATCCATCAAACAGTATCGGGTGGACGATATGGCTATGCGCATCATGGCGGCCTTTTTCAAGTCTGGACAAACAGTTGAGGACCTCGAACCCATCAACTTCAGCTCTTGGACAACCGATGATTACGGATTTCTTTACGACTTTGCGGAAGACGGATATCAGCAGGTCAACTGGCACGTCGATGTGCAAGCGGGCCACGGTGAACTTATCCGCGAGATTGCTGCCAAGTCAACTGTTCTCCTTAAAAACGATGGCGCGCTTCCTCTAAATAGACCGAAGTTCCTTGCCGTGATTGGTGAAGATGCAGGGCCGAGCCCTTTGGGCCCTAATAGCGTAAGGAACTCGCATTATTATTACTCTACCTACCTATTGCCTCGTCTTTAATGATTAGGGCTTGCTGAGAGTTGCTGGCGGAGAATGGCATTTATGGTACCGGCTAATAGCTTTATTCATGGATGGAAACGCCACTCGGAGACACCCCATAGACCAATTCTTCGCCAGCTAAACACTCAGAAGTATTCCCTATCTTTTTTCTTTTGCCCCTTCGAATGAGAGGAGCGCCAAACTGACCCGGGTATGCTAGTGTCCGGATGGTCAAGGTGACCATGGCTGTGGTAAGTAAAGAAACAAGAAGACCTTATTTCAGAAGTCCCTCTGCTGACTTTTCGTCTAGTAAGTACAAGTCGATCTTCCCTCTAAAATACTTCGAGACCATTCGTTGAGGTAACTGTGAAGAAAGGGGCTCAAAACTAACAATGGCATGTCATTTACCAGGATAACGGCACTTTAGCCATGGGATGGGGGTCTGGCACTGCAAACTTCCCGTACCTTTCCACCCCACTCGATGCTCTCAACCAAAAAGCCATTAGCGACGGTACACGGCTTGAATGGGTGCTAGACAACTACGCGACTAGTACTATCCAAGACCTTGCTGACCAAGACGGCGCAGCCGCCCTGGTCTTTGTCAACGCAGATTCTGGAGAGGGTTATATAGATGTCGATGGCAATGTGGGCGATCGCAAGAATTTGACGCTGTGGGGTAATGGCGACGAGCTTATCAAGACAGTTTCATCAGTATGCAACAACACCATCGTCGTCATCCACTCTGTTGGCGCAGTTCTCGTTACCGACTGGTACGACTCCCCTAATGTCACCGCTATTGTCTGGGCGGCGCTTCCGGGCGAGCAGAGCGGCAACTCCATCGTTGATGTCCTCTACGGTGCCGTGAACCCCGCTGCTCGCACACCGTTCACTTGGGCGGCTAATCGTGGTGATTATGGCGTCGATGTTCTCTATGAGCCGAATAATGGCAATGGAGCACCACAGCAAGATTTCACTGAAGGGGTCTTTATTGACTATAGGCATTTCGACAAAGCTAACATTACACCGATCTACGAGTTTGGATTTGGACTGAGTTACACCAGTTTTAGTTATTCCAACATTCAAGTTAAGAAAATCGCCGCCGCGCCGTATACGCCCACTACTGGCAAGACGGCCAAGGCACCGACATTCGGTACAGTCGATAAGAACATTGCAGACTATGCATTCCCTAGCACCATTCGGCGCATAAAAGCCTATCTATATCCATACCTCAACACAACATCTTCGCTCAAGGCTGCTTCCGGTGACCCCGACTATGGCGAATCAAACTTCTTGCCCCAGGGAGCCACAGACTCGGACGCACAAGACCTCCTCCCCAGCGGTCCTAGTCTCACTAGCGAGCCCGGTGGCAACAGCGGACTATTTGACGAGCTATACGAGGTCACTGCCCTCGTCACTAACACGGGAAAGATCACCGGCGATGAGGTAGCACAGCTTTATGTTTCCCTCGGCGGGCCTGATGATCCAAAAGTCGTTCTTCGCGGATTTGACCGTCTCACAATTCAGCCCGGGCAGACGGAGACATTTACGTCGATCCTCACACGCCGGGATATAAGTAACTGGGACGTTACTTCTCAAAACTGGATTGTGTCTAGCTATCCCAAGACAGTTTATATTGGGCCTAGCAGCCGAAACTTGCCGCTGACACAGCAGCTGGATTAGAATTGCAGCTTCGGTTATAGTGGCTAGACGGTTTCTAGGGTGCTATACTAGCTTTGTTTTGCATGCTTAGATAGTATAAGTGGCCATCCCGAATTAAAATATGCGAGAGGAAAAGAGCCACAATAATATGAACAACCAAGTGTGATATACATCTAGATATAAATGTGTATATACGTGTGTGTATATACGCGTGTGTGTGTGTGTGTGTGCTTTTTGATTTTGATTTATATTGCTATAAATCTCTGATCTTAGTATAGAAAGAGAAGGAAATCTTACCCAAGATACTTGGTAGTTGAGGGTCTTCTTCTCCCCTTTCCCTTTTTTATCTTATCTCTTTAAGTCCTCCTGATCTTAAACGACAAAACTTTGTCTATCTTCCCCTAACTTGTCTAGTTTCTAGATAAAGATATCCAGTTTTTTCGATATTATAGGATAGATCCATGGAATTCCCTACATTACGTCTCGACGACCCGCCAAGTACAACCCCCAAGCTCCAGTGTCTTCCCAATTTCTAAGCCACCTTTGCTAGCCTTCCATGCTTGCTCACAGGGAATCTGAAGAAGATCGGCCACCCCTCCATCCACTTCTCCTTCCGACCCATCTCCCTCAAACCGATAGACATCCCACAACGGTCCATCGCCGACGAAAGCCTTACAGTACCACCTCTCTGCTGCAAACAGACTGCCTCGTCTCATGACACCTTGGCAGTATTTGCCAAGATAGATAACGAGCCCCCGGGCCTCTTGTTCCGGATCATCGAGTTCGAGGACAACGCATTTAGATAGGTTAAGTTTACCGCCATATACATCTCCACCTTCCTCCTCCACTCCTCCCAATTCTTCATCCGCCCAGAGTTCTTCATAGTCCGTCATGATCCCCGTCGCAGGATTTATCATGCTTCCTGTCTCGAGGCTCTTTCCGTCTGGTCGGGGGGCATGTATGACACCTTCGTCCACGACAATAGATTCGGGATTGTAGCGCGTGCGGGAGTCGACTACATGCTGCCACTTGCAGTGTGTCGTGCCGTTAGGCTGCGTCGTACTGGAGGATATCCCGGCGAAGGCCCAGTCCAGGTTGGAGAGCGACTTTGGATCTAAACGTGGTATTAGGATGGATGTTACTTCTCAGTTTAGACTAAGAGACGAATATGATGTATACAGCCCCAAAGGATTTAATTGTAGTCTTGATTCTTAAAGAAAAGTAGTTCATAGCCGGGAGTAAGATGAGGATTAGAATGTGAGGGGCCAGTTAAAGACCGACCGCAGACTAGGGAAAATAAGAGAAAAAAAAAAAAAAAAACAGGTTCTGGATTACAAACTTCGAGCCTGCATAAGATCATGATTGAGGATCCGAATGTCGACAAAGCGCCGCTCCGGCGACGTCAAGACCATGGTTGAGGTCGGCTCCGATTCCGCATCTGGGAGCCAGCGGATCCACTGCCGGATTGAAATCCCGCCCGTCATATTCTTCCGTTCGCGTAATAGATCTTTTGCGAACTCGATTTGGTTGCTAGATGACCTGTTCTGTGCGAGATTTCGGTGTTTTTTTTTCCCCTGTCAGAGTAGTCTTTCTTAGGAGAGAGCGTAGTTAACATGGGTGGTTTGAAGTAGCCGCTTATGACTGGTGACGACCCCACTTGTGATTTTGGGAAGTTAGGTAAGTCTAGTTTCTAGTAATGATATAAAATATCGTGATAGCTGTATATCGAGACAGACTTGACAGAACTACAATAGTCTACCTAGGTCGCTTTTCATGATTAATGTCTTCGTCTTCTTCTATTATCATGAGGATATCGCCGAAAATAGCCTAAATGCAATGCTATATGCATGTCTTGGGACAGCTCTGCCTCCTGGACTTCGCTTCATTTCTGTTTGGTTTATTCCACCCGTTAAATTCATTGAAGTCCTGCTCTGTAATTAGATCTTACAGATATTTTTCTCTTCTGATATCTCTTGCCAGCCAGGCACAGGTTGCTCTTATGGTAAATAAATTCAAGGACATTATTGCAAGCCTTTCGGAAAGAGTGTAACTAACTATGCTTTAGATGTCTGTCAGAAACCAAATGGCCGTGGAGCCTTGCCTTACGAAGGGATATATCTATATGATACAGATCATGGGGATATCTCCCGTATCGTAATCCTGTTCTATGGATCTCCTAATTACGATGGATCTTTTAAGTCAGGGTCTACATGATTTCATCTTTCAAGAACGGCACGGCCAATTCATCAAGGATCACCACTATATGACTAAACATTTGCTTGAGAGGAAGGGGCTTGTGCTTAAAACTCGACTCACTTAGGATTGTGCCATTACAATAGTAGCTAGGTGACTGCTTTACGAAGTGGAACTTATGTCTCAGTCCTGCGTGTCTCGCGCTTATCTTAAGTGGCGGAATAAGCTAACCGCCCCCCCTGCGGCCAATCCCCCTACGGCCAGGGCCCTGGCCGACCCCTGGTGACACACACTCGAGGGCACCAACATCAATTTTATTGCATTTTTAAGCTTTTCAGCGGCCACTCGGGATTTCTATACAATCCTCTATCTCTATAAAGTCCTCTTTAAATCCCTCTAACAAGGCAATACCCTTTTTTAGTATATTTACGTCGAATACCTTATCTGTATATATAACCTTACTATATAGCCGGCGTTTAGCCCTCCGTATATTTACTATTTTTATAAATTTCTATTCTAGCGCTATTTTAATTGCTTTACGTTTTTTTTATTATTTCTATTTTAATTTAGTAGTTAGATATATATTTTAAATTTTTAATTTTATAATTTTAACGATCTATATATTAAAAGTTTTACTAGTTTTAAAAAAAAAAAACTTTAAAGTAGAATTTTAGAAATTAAAATAAATAATAACTAATTTTCGGCTTTTTTAAAATAAATCCTGCTTTTTTGCTAATATATTAATTAGCCGTAAATATAAAAATTCGAACTAATTAAAAATTTACGATATTTTATCGATAATAAATATAAAAACTAGCGCTTAAACTATATTTTTATTTTTTAATATAATATATTTCGATAATAATAGCCGTAATCGATTTTTTAAAAAAATATTAACAATAGCTTAAATTTTTTTAATTATAATTAATATTAAAATATTTTATTTAATTTTATAATAAATTTTAATAATTTTTTTTTTCGAAAATTTTAAACTAAATATATAACTAATATTATTCCGGAAATAAAAATATAGTTTTTTTTTTATTAAACCAAAAATTTTTATATTTAATATTTATATTATATAATTATAATATAATTTATAAAAAATAAGCTAGATTTTATTTATAATATAAAATTATAAAAATATATTATTAATATAAAAATTATAGCTATTATAAATTAAAATTATTTATTTATTATTATAATTAATATAAATATAAAATAAAAAATATTTTTTAAGCTATTTTATAGCTATAATATTATTTATTTATTTTTTAAAACTATATTAAAAACGTTAATTATTGTATTTTTAATTATTATAGTTAAAAAATTACTATATTTATATTTTTTTATTTTTTAAAAAAAAAAAAAAAAAATAGCTATTTTAATATTATTTATATATTTAAAAATAATAATTTATTTACTTTTTTTAACGTTTTTTTTTAAAACTATATAATTAAAAATTTTACTAATTATTTAATAATTTTTTTTATTTAGCTATAATTAATAATATAAAATTAGATAAATTAAATAATTAAATTTCGATTTAAAAAACGTTAATATTATATTTTTTTTATTATATAAAAATTACTAAATATATTAATTATTTATTAAATTATAAATTTAAATTTAATAAAAACTAATATAAAATTTAATTTAATTTAATTAATAGCTTAATAAATTAATTATTTTTTAAAATAAAAAAAAAAATTTACTAATTTATATTAGCCTTTTTTTTAATTACTATATTAGTTAGTTGCTGCCGTACGAACGATTGTAATATATCTTATTTTTAAACTGCTACCAAAATCGAGGTGCCGAGCTTTATATCGCGCGCCGTAGCGAGCGCGCGTTTTTGTAGATTATATAAGGACATAGCGATAGTATTCGAATTGGAAATTCTAATGATATTAAAAGGAAAAAGAGGCGATGCGTGGTCGTTAAGAAAATGAGGATTGAAGGTAGGAGATGAGGGTCATCTTACCAGGCCAGGACCCCTGGTCGTAGGGGGATTGGCCGCAGGGGGGGTGGTTAGCTTATTTAGTGGCACAGCGAGGCTAGTGTGTTCACTCTACAGAGTAGTATTCGGCGTAAAATCTCAGCAGTGTCAGCGAAGCATGATTCTGAAGGAGCTTGTGTTGGCCATGAATGTGAGTACGAACTCAACACAACAGCGATTAAAAACAAATTAGAAGAGCTTTCGTCATCTCAAGGTCATAATGGTCTTGATCTTCATTTCGTCGTCTCCTATTGATATATCATTGGTTTGTATAGTGGTATACAATTGTCCACTTCTACATGCATGCACTTCTAATCTGCCGAGATGTCCCCGATGATGCTAGCAACCACACATACGCCTGCCTCACCCCCGCTTCGCCATGCATCAAACAAAAAAAAACAAGAAAGACGTTCCTCATGTCATCGACGATGAAAAAGCCAACCCATCTTTTCGGGGAATTACTGATGAGAGTTTGTTCATCTTTTTCTCATTCCGATACGTCCCACTAGTGACGTGGCGTTGGATAAGGGAATGTGGCGGGGAAATTTCGCATTCCCCTCTCAATATTCCATTCCAAATCAGACCCAATATTTGAGTTTGAGCTGCAGCTCTTACCATCCATTGTCGATTACCATCCAAGCATTTCGACAGAATTGCGAGCTTCAATGGCCGACATGGGTTGGATGCCGAGCTGCCGGACCTGGGTTCCTTTGCGCAGTCGCTGCAAGCCAACAGCTACCTTCCAGCCTTCCTCTTCACCTAGGACGAACAGATAGCGTTTCCCTTCCTGATCCCTGATGGTGGCGCGTAGGACATGCAACCCCCGGTGCTTCCACCCTCCTCCCGACGATGCAGTATCGGATCCATTGTGAGGACCCAATCGGCAGCTGTCTTTACATGAGTGCAGTAAATCGTCCAAGTATCCATCGGCATCATCGCCCATAAGGGTTTTCGATTGACCACGATTCGAGGCAAATTTGAAGCGAGACGCTCCAGCTTTGTTGGGACGAGGAGACGCGCCAGAATCAGCGCTAGGTGAAGGACAGAAGACTTCCATCAACTTGAGAGTCCATGCCTTCACATCCCACTCTCGCTGCGGTACGCCTCGCACGTCATCATCAATGAAAAGGCCTTCCGTCGTGATGCGTAAAATGAGACCGTCTGTCACAGGATGTACACCAGACATGAGTTGGGACGCTGGGGTTTTGGAAAATTGGTTGAGAAACCCGTAAACAGCTTTGATAACGATCTTGTCTGGGTCTTTCGTGGTGTAAGGTCCTCGCATCGACGGCGGTGGTGTCGTTCTTGAGGTTGAGTGTGACGCGGCATAGGAAGACTCTGTGAAGACGGTCTCGCCCGACCTCCGTCGCGTATGGGCTTTCGGTTGATCATAGGGACGATACGAGTATGCATCGTCGTCTGTTCCATGGAAAGTTCTGGCCGTAGGCGGCGGCGGCCTCCTGGCAGCACTGGGTGTCGGATCTGGTTTTGTTGGGGAGGGAGAAGGCTGCATTGGTGGCTTTCCATTCGGCCAGGGATTGGTTTTCTCGCCTACTGATGAGAACGCATACGTACTCTTCCTTGGAGCTTCTGATTCTTTGATCTTGGCTCCCTCCTTGGCTGGGTCTGCGGCCTTTCGCGCCTCTTCCCGCTCCTTGGCCTCACGTTCTAATTTTTCGCGCAGAGCCTTCTCACGCTCGAGACGTTCCCGAAGTTCTCGCTCTCTTGCTTCTTGCGTTCTCCTCTCCTTGAGCTCCTTTTCTCTTTGGGCTTTCTCTTTCTGCTCTTGCTCATACTTCTCCTTAGCCTTTTGCTCTTTCTCCCGAGCTTCCCGTTCTTGCCTCTCCTTCGCTTCTCTTTCTCGTGCCTCTCTCTCAACCTTTTCTCGAACTTGTTGTTCCCGCTCTCTAGCCTCGCGTTCGCGCTCAGCTTTATCGCGTGCTTCCTTTTCTTGTCTTTCGTGAGCTTCACGCGCCTCTTTTTCTTGTCTTTCGCGAGCTTCACGAGCTTCCCTCTCTTGTCTTTCGCGGGCTGCATTTGCTTCTTTCTGAAGCTTTTCTCGGATATCTTGATCCCTTTTTGCCCTCTCCCTGGCTTCCTTTTCACGCATCTCCTTTAAGCGCCTGGCTATTTCGTCCCTTTTGCGCTGCTCAGCTTCTTTTGCTTTTCGTTCTTCTTCCTTTTTTCGGGTCTCTTCTCTTGCCTTCTCCCAGGAACCCTTGGTATCAGCCTGGGGCCGCTGCTGCCATGATGTCTTTGGCTTTTCATTTCCGCGGTTGTTGGGTGGTGAACCTGGCTGGGGTGGAGGTGTCCCATGTGGTGGTGGAGGCGGTGGTGGTCCTTCAGACTCTGGGGCTCTACTGGAATGCGATGACGAGCCAGCACCTGGGTGACCGCCATTTCCGGGGTTGTAGCTCCAGGAGTGACTTGATGCGCCCCCTCCACCTTGAGACGGGCCAGCTTCGTTTTGTGCTCGTCCCATAGCCCAAGCACCGACGCCGACTGCAACGACCAAGAGCATCATTCCCATATTGCCCATGCCTTGGAAGTTGCTCCACCATATCCTAAACGCAGGCGCCATGCTCTGGAAAAGGATAACGAGCACCAAGGCAGAAGCGAAGCCGGCGGCGAAGCTGTTGACGTTTGGCTTGAGCGACGGTAGATACAGGAAGCCGGAGCCAGAGGAGTGTGGAGGTATTATGAAGATGTCATATTTGCCAGGCGGTAGGTTTGAGTTGGATGATCGAGGGTTTGTGCCATGAGGAGGCGGTGGCGGGGGTTGGTCGGCCATGATGATGGCACTGTGAATGCGACCAGGTGGTCGTCAGGGAGACTTGCCGTGCTCCAAGCAAGGAGACTCGCCAACAGGCGCAGCGGCTAGTAGTTCGATCGAGCGTTGGGGTTATAGTAATACACGGGAGAGTCTGGAAGGCATTATTGAAAAGAATTCGTTTGTTTGAGGACTGACGGACTTGTTAGCTGCGCCCGTGATGGAGCGGTACAGAGAAGAGCAGATGCCATCAGGAAACTCACTCCAAGAAGGCAGAAGAGGGATCTGGCAAGACGCAATGCAATGCAAGAAGGACAGATATGCAAGGCAAGTTACTCAAGGCAAATGCAAGGAATGGTACACAAACAGCCTCGCCGACGGGCTAAGCCATAGACGTTTGTGGTTGAGGCTGGTACTTGAGGATAAGGTTCTGTCCGGTGGTATTGATTTTCTTCCTGTTCAATGTTTTTTTTTCTTCCTCTCTTTTCTGAGACAGACGTCACTCGGTTCGGTTGTCGCGAAACAAACAGAAGAGCCAAGTCGCGTCTAATTTTCGATGGAGCAGTCAGGGCTATGCTTGTAACTCGTCGAGAAAGAGGACTTAACAAAAAAAAAAAACAATCGAAATTGTTGCGGTGTGTTCCCAGTGCTGCACACGTAATCCAGAAATTACCCACCCGTCGAACTTTTGTTTACTTCTTTAGGGTGACGAGATCAAAAAGGGGACAAGTCAGTGCCAGCTCTTGCAGTTCCCCGCAATTCGACCCAAGCTTTCCTACCAATAGGTGCCCAAGCTCACTGCGCTAGGCACCTCTAGCGCCTAGAGCTGTACCTAAGCTGCAAGAGCCCTTCTGCAGTCGAGGAAGGCTGCTCCCGCTGTTCCCCTCCCCATCCAAACCCTGTAGCTGAACTCATTCCCCTCAGCTGCACATAAACCTCTTATGAAACTGACAATAGAACACATTATGACAGGCTACCCAATGTCCTTTAGGTTTTGAATCTGCTCATGTCACCAGCGATGCCAACGTTCCGGTAAACACTACATATCACGATTGAGGAACAGGCCCATGTCTTCACTATGGGCGGCAAAGTCCACACTTGGGGACCAATGCCATCGAAACAAGTTGCAGACAAATAGTGCATGGGATGCTGCAAGAGACTTCCCCCGCTTCTCCAACTGGTCACCGCCATCCGTACAAGCCGGCTTCCATTTCCGAATGTAACCCAATGGCCTTTGTGGAATGATGAAAAACACAAATGGTAGGGTGACAGAGCCAATATCATACGGCCCTATCTCTCCAAAGAGCAGTGAAGTCATGCCAATCAGCGCACAGTTTCTTTCTCTGAATTTCTTTAACGTCTAATCCTGTCAAATTGCCCTGGCTTGCCCTCACGATGCCCACCACCTACCCAGGTCTATGGGTGTCCAGGTGTCTTGGGTGCCCACCGTCTTTATCATTGATAACGCTGGCCAGTGGCGGTGGACGCACTGCTGGCTCATGGTTGCTAGGCAACGACTTTAGCTCTCGCTTTGACCAATAGCCTTCATCGCAAGCTAACCATGTAGATCTTAACGATTTCTTTATCTACCCTAATGACCATGGTCACTTTCACACTTTAGAAACACTCCAAAAATTTCTAATCCAGTGCGGTACGAGAGGGAAATTACATTCCTGTTGCTTCAAATTTGCAAGATCGTGAATTTTGGGCTCATCCTCACAAAGAGTTGTGCGCGTTGTCTCCCAATGACCAGCAACGACAAAGGAACGGCCCGAAAAGAGGATTCAAGAAGACTGAGGGGAGGCGGTAAGAAAGAGACGCGCCACCCACGTGCGCGGCCCCTCCATGTAGTCACCAAGTCTTTGCTCTTTATCTTCAGTTATCTCTATATGGACACAGACGATATCTCAAAGTCACAAAATTTTCAGATAGTCTAATGACCTGGGAGATGTGGTGCGATTCATTGCGCTTTTATTGACTCATGCACTATTTTCGGTGGGATGATAAGTGTAAACCAGTCCCATTCCTTCGGTTGTCGGCATTGTCCGACAACAATTGATTACAGCTCTACCATATCTGAAAGCGAACTTCCTCGAGAAATACTTACTCCGGGTCTAACTAGGACAGGGCTTCCGGCTCACGGTCGTAACATTTTTTGAACGCTTTTCCTAACCGGGCCGAATGGAGATCTCTCGCCAGAGGTTGCTTGCAGACAGGGACATCCATGGCCCAACGTGGGGGTTTTATTTAGCATCAGCAACCATTACAACACCACTGTCACATTCAGTCGCCGTCACTAAATATGCAAGGAATGACAATTTCCATGCATGTCGTTACTTGTAGATGTGGAACATAAGATTCGAGATTTGGGCGCAGAAAGGGGCCTGCTTCCAGCGCCGCGGTGTTGGTACTCATGCCAGATTCACTGAACTTCAAAAGGAGAGTTTCTTATCAATGCAAGGGGCAAGACTTGGAAAGATTGCCTCACTAGAGCGGGACTGGGATCTTAATAGGTATTACTAGTATTGCCGTGACTTCTTGACGAAAGAGGACTTGGACAGGAAAATCAAATGCTGCGATCCTTCGGTAGGATTCCCTGGATAGGAATGCCATTGGCAAAATCATCGCTGGAGGGGCTCGTTTATGTTCAAATCATTGTCGCTACCACTCGTCCTACCGCACACCTTGTAAATTGTCAGCACTGCAGCAGTGATGGGTGCCTTACCTTTTTCCCGGTTTAGCATATAACCCCCCCATATTATCTCTCAGAAAAGGATTCCCTTCGTTGATTCTGCAAAGGAACCGTGCCATGCGATCGTGGCGACTTAGGCCTTCAAGTTTCTCACCCTCTTCTGAAAGTTGAAGAGCGGAATTTATCCTGTGTGAAAGCCTGAACATGACCAAGGCCAAGAGAGTCTCTAAACCAGGTGCAGAGGAATCGCGTTATGACGCTAGCCAGGCTAGCTTATAGCTGGCGAGGTTCAAACTGCAGAAATCGGATCTCGCATTTGAGAAAATCAATCAGGATGATCTGAGTCTTTGATTTTATCGAGATCCTTCCCAGCGAGCGAATGCGCGGAGGAGTTTCCGGCGGGGAAGTTCAAGGAGGGGTACAGCGTCTTGTTGTCCACATTGGGCGATCGGGAATCGAGGTTAAATACCACGATCTTTTCGTGTGGCTGCTGATCAAGCAACCTGCATTGCGGTTAGAAGACGCATCGTGGTGATCTTCATCGTTTGGGACGCAGGCTCGCGGAGTATATGTAGTCGGCAATTGATAGTAGATAAGTGAAGACTTTCGATCTGTAATTCGATTGTGCTGGAGGACTGTTTAACTACTCATCGGATCGACACGGATATTCTGCAGAATGACCTCCTACTACAATCTTCAACATCGAAGATCACTGGAGTGTCGCATTGAGATGATCTTTAGGGTTAGATCACGTTGACTATGGATATGGTCGATGTCACATTATTTGTAAACCACGCGTCGATAAGGACAATCTAGGGAGTCTAGAAGCGCAAATCTCATTGATCACGACATCGAGCCTTGAGAGCTCGATAAGTCTAGCCCCAAGTTGACGATGACCCGAACAATAGTTGCGGGTTTCAAGCAATAGTTTGTTGCCATTCAAAATGAATCAATTATCAAGGCGCGCTTTTAGCACTGTATGCCTGTGGGGGATCCATCCTACCACTAAGCCGAGGCAGGATTGATATTGTGCTACTCAGTACGACCTCACTTTATCAAATCATCTTTTAGGTAATGGTAACACGTGTGAATCCGGGGTCTGACGATATTAAGAATAATCATTACCTTCAAGATGATGTTCCCCGGATTTGAGGGTATCTATTCATTACCTAACAATCATGCACCCCAAGACGCGGACTGCCATGCCTATAATAATATAAAGAAAGCGAGGGGAAGCAAGATATTTGACTCGCGTGATAAGTTGCCAAGCACTGTCCGCATACAGGATCGTCAATCATGCGGTCTAGATTATGCATCACAGAGGCACAAGTGTGAGTTAGGTGTCAACTGTGTTACCAATACGAACACACGCGTAGACACTAAAGGCCCGTGGTACGGGAACATATCATACTCGCACGAGGGATTTACCTCTATGGGATAACGATCTACGCTCCATTTTACATGCGCGGCGAATTGAGCTGTTTGTCTCAGTGGGCTGTGCTGTGCCGCTCGTAGGCTCGGAATATAGTGGCTTTCTGCAGCGTAGCTTGGTGGCGTACAACGGATTTGGCCAACAACAGCAATGTTGATAACGAAGATTTAAAATCACCAGCTGAGAGCCAACAGCCTGAACGTCGGGGCTGAACATCTCGCTGTCATTTGCCGAGGCAAAGCGCGATTATCTTAGAACGCATCAAGTAGGTCGTCCGACGAGTCGTCTAACGGCTCCTATGTTGGCGCTAGTGAATCCTTGGCACATATGATTCCAGGCGTGATGCTTGCAGCTTGGCTCATCTGGCTACTGCGTAGACTTTCTAACTGCAAGATGAGTCGTGTCCTGACCAGCACCAGAATGCAAACTTGCTGGCTAGGCTACTCAGCTGATGGATTCAAGTTCAAAGCAAAGAGCATTTGTCGTCTAGGCTGGGTACAGAAAAGACTGGCGGAAAATCCTCCGCAAGCCTGTGGAACCATCAATGCACAGTGATCTTGATGTATTACAAAGATAGCAGTGTCGTTTCAAGGTGGTCTGCAAGGAGGTCTTGGAACCAGACTGTCGGTATGCTCTATCGATCCCGCTATTCGCACCATTGGTGGCAATGGATCTCGATGGAGACCGGAGCAGCTATTCAAATTTTCCAACTCCAAAAAACGTCCACGACAAGGCGGAGTTGATAAGGGTATAATGAAACAGATATTACGACGGGCTTAAGGCACGTGCCAAGCCTCCAAAACAGAACGAGTCAGTATTTTGGGGTCATTAGTAAATGTGGCGTGGCGGATAGCGGAACTGCCACTACATACCTGATTGTCATGTCCAATTACCACCCTTATACATGCTTAACCGAATACTCCGTAGTAGTGTCAACGCCGAACGAAGCAAGCTTTAGTCAGCCGCCTTCGCACGCTCGGGAAGCAAAAGAAGTTTTCTCCGGCGAAGCCACTCGAGCCACTCCCGCTATGCTAGTAATTGACAAACTCAGATTTATGGTCTCAAGATCTACGGTCAATGGCTAGAATGCATTGACAGCCTGACAAGCGCAGATCAATGCGTCCAGGTCGCGTGCGACTTGGTAGGTACGAGAATTCAGGATGGCTCGGATGGATGCAGGCTCAGGACGGGAGTGTTCTGCAGGGCTTCTACGCCTTCTAGCCAGCCGGAGCAGTGGGGCGCGCCAGTCTAGATCGAAGGGGTAATCAGTAGGATATAACATGCACCTCCCTAATTGGGCGTCATGGACCGGGCCCACCTCGGCCGGGGTGGTCGATTTGCTTGTGAGGGAGCTGAAGCCTGCGAATCACAGCTGTGGTGGACAAATGAGGCCCCTGATCGCGTGAGATTGTCGCAATCCCTCTTCCCCACAGCTCCTTGGCCAGATAACGGTGTGTCGCATGCTACTGGCCGCCTTCCCTATCTTCGTGTCCGGTGGCGCCGACTGGCTGGTTTCTTACTGGTGAGTATCAGCTACGTTCACTGTAGTACTGTTATGAACAATGCTTAGGTTAGGGCACTATACGAGTGGGGCTCCATTGACTCTCATTTACCCGATTCCCATACACCGCAGAGTAAGAGGTCTTGATTTCACATAAGAGCATCACGCTTTCCCCTCTCGTCCCTTTCTAGCGACTCCCTCCTTCCCAACCGTGTCCCTTTCCCATCAACATACATACGGCAACCGTACATCATGGGTATGTGTGCCTCCTTACATTTCATACAGCCTATATTCACCTAGATGTACTAATATGGTATCTCTCTCAGGGAGCTCCAGCGAACTCGAGCGCGTCCCGACCGTCGGGGATGAGAAGCGCTCTCACACGCCGCCTGGCGATTCTCATGCGGCCTACCACGACTCCAAGATTCTGGAAGAGGACTATGAGGGCAAACCCACCGACGAAGAGCTCAAGACCCTTCGCCGTGTTCCCGGCAAGCTTCCCATCACCGCTTACTTGATCTGCACGGTCGAGTTCTGCGAGCGTGCCTCGTACTATGGTGTCCAGCCCTTGATTACCAATTACGTCAACCGTCCTCGTAAGTAGCATTAATATTTTATGCTCACCTATTCACGAGCTAATTTGTTTTTTTCCTCAGTACCCATCGGCGGAGATGGTTACGGTGCGCCCCCCAGAGGCACTCAGCAGACCGCTGGTGCTCTCGGCTTGGGTGAGGTTACTGCCAACGCTACTTCTCAGTCGTTCAGTTTCCTTGCCTACTCTCTGCCCCTCTTCTTCGGTTGGCTCTCTGATTCCAGGACCGGTCGCTTCAGGCTTATCTGCTGGGGTGTTGGTGTCTTCGGTGTCGCTCACGTTCTCCTGATTGCTTCTGGTGCCAAGAACCTGCTGGCCAATGGCACTGCTAAGATTCCCTTCTTCTTGGCTATCTACATCCTGTCTATCGGTGCTGCCATGTTCAAGCCCAACGTATCGCCCCTGCTCCTTGACCAAATCACCACTACCGTACCCAAGGTCATCACTCTCAAGTCGGGTGAGCGTGTGATTGAAGATCCTGAGGCGACTACTGAGCGCGTCATGCTCTGGTTCTACCTGCTGATCAACGTGGGTGGCTTCTTCGGTGTCGCTACGGCTTACGCTGAGAAATACGTTGGATGGTACCTCGCCTTCCTCCTGCCCTTGCTCGTCTATCTTCCTCTGCCTGCTCTTCTCTGGTATCTCAAGAGTCGCCTGATCCTCCACCCACCTGGCGGAAGTGATTTGCCTGATGTCTTCAGAGTCTTGGGTGTCGTTTTCCGACGAGGTGGTATCAAGCGAATTGGACGCCACGGTTTCTGGGACTTGGCGAAGCCTAGCCATATTGCCGCTGCGGGTGTCAACATCAAGACCTCCTGGAATGACGAGTTCGTCGACGATGTGCGTCGCGCTTTCCAGGCTACCGGAATGTTCTGCTTCTTCCCCATCCAGTCTCTCAACGACAACGGTATCGGCGCTGCTGCAAACTACCTGACCACTGGTATGACTACTAACGGTGTGCCCAATGACGTTATCTCCAACGTCAATTCTCTCGCCATCATTGCCTTCGCACCTATTCTCAACTACGGACTATACCCTCTTCTGCGAAAGTGGAATATTCATTATGGTGCCGTTGCCCGTATCACTACTGGTATTCTCTTGTCTGCCGTCGGTGGTGTTGGCTACACTGTCCTGCAGTACTACGTGTACAAGGAGTCGCCTTGCGGCTACTACGCTACGTCCAACTGCGAGGATGGTTTCGGTGTTGCCCCCATCACTATCTGGTATACTGCCATTCCTTATGGCATTGGTGGTATCTCTGAGTTGTTCATCAACGTGCCTGCTTACGGTATCGCCTACTCCATGGCTCCTGTTAACATGAGAGGTGTCGTTTCTGCCATCAACTTGTTCAACCAGGCCATTACCTACATCATTGGTCTCGCTACTTCATCTGTCATTCGCGATCCCTTCCTCATTTGGGACTTCGGTGGTCCAGCCATCGCTGGATTTGTCGTCGGTATCTTCTTCTACTTCTACTTCCGTCACCTTGACCGCGCGGAATACATCATGAAGCAGGCCGGCAACGAGTACGAGATCGACGCCACCGGCACTATCAGTGTTGTTGGTGAGACTGACCTCAACCGCAGCGTCAACCGCCCCGCTCCCATCGCCGAGAATGAGGAGATGATGATCTCTCAGAAGCAGTAATTCTGTATCATGCAAAATCAATAGGTGCCTGGTGCCCCAAAAGAAAAAACACTGTACATCAATGCTTTTCCAGTGGAGTGGTAGCAGCAACCTCCTAATACCAACGTCGTTACCATAGAAAGATCTCCATAGTACTCATAATAGAGACTTGTGATACCCCCCATTACTATTGACTTGCTCCTCAATACGTGGCCCCATTTCTTGTCCTCCTAACGCATAACTGCTTTTACGTCTGTAATCCATCGGTTAACGTAGTACGAACCAGCAGAATGAGACCAAGATACAGATCGCCATTTTGAAACACGCTCCGACATCCAACAACACGATGCACAAACTGCAGTAACCAAACTCATTGGAACAATTTCCCGGGTCACTCAATATAGGGCGCACGTCGAATAACAAACCGTGTTCAGTACTTCTCCCGCAACACTAATCCATTAACGTTTAGTGCCAGGCAGATCTCTTGCAGCGATAGGCAGGTGGGCGAACAGCCCAGGGGGGCTATCTCTCACGGCACCAATCACAGCACGTGAAGCCACCACCGTGGGCGGCAGGATACTTCCACCGCATAATTCCAGTACCTTTTTTCTCTTACAATGCTTTGGGGCTTTCCCTGAAGATCAATAAGCACTTACACAGCTCCGTAACTACCAAAGAAAGATTCTAGCCTCGCTGACCTGGTTTGAGTGGTTGACCTGCTCGATAAAGTAGGCACCGCATGAACGAGTGGTTCGGTCGTGTTCGCTTAACTGTTCGTTGGGAGCCTGGTCCACCGTATTACTGACTTACCCGACCTATCAAGCCAAGGTTGCCTACTTCACCAACTGCCCTCATCATCACTGGCACCGGTCTCGGGAACTAGCCCGTGTCGTGCTCATTGCGATGGCTTCCCCCATTGGCAGAAGTCTACTAGGTAAAGGTAGGTAAGAGGTCGGACTTGGCAACCGTTCGTTTCTTGCATATTTTATTGAGGTGTGCTCTTGTCACGCCATAACACAGCGCTTGTTCTCCATCGTCAAAAAGGAAGGTGTAACAATGCAATCAAAAAGCCAAGCTTTTTTTGAACCGTTTGTTTGCTACCATTCGACGGCGTCTAGTGTATCCAACCACGAACTTTGTGCCTCTGCTACTGTCCTATCCGGGATAGCCGTTGGCACACGTTCGCGTCCATTCTCCTGCCCTGAATGGAATCATGTGCGTCGTCCACGATATCTAGTTGGCTTGTCTCGAGATCCGCGTGTGGACTTGATATCTGTTGTTACCCGCCGTACTCTTGGGGATCGTCGTTGTCGAGTTACCTTTCTCCGGTAATATGGTCGGTAGATAGCTTGATTGGCAACGTGTATAAGAGCTTCGTGCGACCTCCCGAGCGGTCGTCAACTTTGAAAAGACCCTTTCTTTGTCAAGTCCTTCGGCTCTCTATCTGGCCTGCTCTATCTATTCCAGTACATCTAAAGGCGTGTTTCATAATGTTCGGCTCCAAGGTATGTAATTAGTATACACCAACTATGACATAACGTTTAATCATATGTATCACAATATTTTATTTGTCCTTGGCATACACTAACGGAAACGAGCAGCTCATTCCCCTCGTCCTCGCAGCCGCCTCGGTCTCAGCCTTGACCACTGGCAAGCGGGAGACCTGCGTCGAGACCTGCGGCTCGACCTGCTACTACCAGTCCGACATCGACTCCGCCCTCGCCCAAGGTTACAACTACTTCCAGGAGGGCAAGACAGTCGGTACGTCGATCTGGCATCCTCTCAGCCAGTCCCAATACTTCCATATCTACCTACCTGCTCTCTATTATGTAAATAATGCTAACGGGGATAATTGGCAGGCTCTGATGAATACCCTCACCAGTACAACGACTACGAGGGCTTCAGCTTCCCGGATGCTGCCCCCTGGTACGAGTTCCCCATCCTGAACACCTACAAGGTGTACACTGGTGGCTCGCCCGGCGCCGACCGTGTCATCTTCGACAAGAACGGCAACTATCAGGACCTCATCACACACACCGGCGCTAGCGGCGACGACTTCGTCGACTGCACGAAGGATTAAGTAAAGACGCCAGAAGGATAGGGACGATGATCAAGATGACTATGAGAAGGGGCCGGGGAAGCAAGCTCACGATGTCGCGGTAGTGGCTGGAGACGATACGTACGTGGAACAAACACTGGATGAAAGGATGGTGAACATGTTTTTACTCCTTTGCGATGAACATACGACTTGATGATGCTGTATATACCCAATTTACATACACCAGTCTCCAGCGGCAGGTATATTGTCAGCCCTGTGACGACTCTCAAGAAGATATATAATTAAAAAAAAAAAAAAATTACCACGAGTCAAAAACCTTCGGTGATTACTCTATTTCTAAGCTTGGGGTTGCATATATATACATAAAGTAGACAATGGGATTCATAAGAGGATAAAAACTGGTTTGAGCCGCAAGGACCCTTACGACGCAGCTTTGATAATATCGGCAGCGCGCTCCGCGACGGCGTAAATCGTGGCAGTCAAGTGGCCGCTGAACTGCGTCGGCAGCACTGAAGCATCGACAACACGCACGTTACTCGTACCGTAGACCTTCAAGCTCGGATCCACCACGCCGCCCAGCTCGCGAGCCATCATCGACGCCGTGCCAAGGGAGTGATAGTTCGATGTGGCTAAAGTACACCCGGTAAGCTATCGTGCTAGTGCAGCGCATATGAAGGAGAGAGCCCAGGCAGAGGAAATAGAACTTACTACTCTCACTCGTAAACGACACCCACTCCGCGTCCGAAGACCCCAAAACCGGTACCTCGCCGCGGCCCGCGACCGCCAGCCGCCCGGCATTCAAAGCGGAAATCGGCTCCGTGTTCCAAAATGCTGATATAAATCGTCCCAGCGCAACCTGGACATCGAGATCGAAGTCGACAAGCATGTACCTCGGATCCACAACCATGGGCTGCTTTACTGCACTTCCTCCGTCAGTGGTGGTAAGATGGACGCTGCCCCAACTGAACGGCAGCAAAAGCCAATACGCCGAGTAGAAAAGGCCCGGCGCGATCACCTGGATCGCTTCACCGATCGTGACGTTCTTCTCAAAAATCAAGTCGTGCTGGATCTCAAATAACTTCTCGACGTTGGACAGTTCGAGTGCGGAGTTCCCCGCCGCAGCTACGACTTGCTTTGCCCAGGTTGACAGCTGAGATCTTGTGGATGCTGCTAGGGCGGATATGTTGGAGGCGCCGAAGAGGTCTGCTGCTGTTGCGAAGGTCGCGTAGGGCGCGCTGCCCGTTAGGTTGATGGAGGAGGATGGGGTATATGCGATCGCGGCGTTGGGCTGGTCCTGCAAGTGCTCCCCTACTGTTGGGAGGGCGATTTTGATGGGGATGTTGAGCTTTTCGAGGATACTATTCAGTCATTAGCATCCGTGTACTTTCTGTTATCCCCTCACTGGTTCTCGTCGCGATGTTTGATGGAATCTCACGAAAGAAGGGGGAAAGGGTGTCACTTGTCCTTACTTCGGGTTTCCAATTCCTGATCCCTCGAGGATGAGAGGGCTTCTCAAAGCACCCGCGGATAAAATCACCTCCTTCCCAGCGCAGACCGTAACAAGCTTCCCATCAGGGGTGGTGTACTCCAAGCCCTCCGCGACTAGATCGCCGCCCGACGTCGAACTCACCCAAGCTATTCTCTTCACCGTACCATTAATAAGCGTGAGATTTGGTCGATCTTCAATGCCGTAATAGTATGAAAAAGCAGCATCCGACCGCCGATTCAGATCACGATCAAGCGTTTGCGGCTGGATATCAAATCCGCGCACACTGCCGGCGTTCACATCCTTGACAAGCGGGTACCCTAGCGCCTCAGCAGCCTTCGTAGCAAGTGTATGGAAACTCCCGTTGATAAGCGAGTAAGGGTATCCCGTATGGACATGTCCCGTCTCACCATGAAAATCCGCCTCATACGTAGCGCCCGCCGCCGCCTGCGCCGAGGAGGGCACGGTGAACTTCTCGGCCTTCTCATAATACGGCAACAGCGCATCCCAATTCCAGCCTTCATTTCCGAGCTCTTCCCAAGCGTCGAACTCGGCTTTGTCGCCGCGGATGTACGTCATCCCGTTAATCGTGCTCGTGCCGCCGATCGCCTTTCCTGCGCTCAACGCCAACGAGCGGTTCCCTGCGCGCGGCTGCGGTGTGGATTGGTAGTACCAGTCTATTGACGTCCCCAGCGCGTCGCCGAAGCGGCTTGGGTCCGTGACGTTGATGTTGTTTCGCACGTCTTGCCCCGGGTCGATCACGGCGACGCGGATGCTCGGGTCTTCACTTAGCCGGTTGGCGAGCACGAGGCCCGCGGTACCGGCTCCGGCTATGATGTAGTCATAGTCGGAAGAGGTAGTGGTGTCGCAGCTGACTTGTGTCGCTAGGCCGAGGGTGGCGGCGCAGACGATGCTGCTGATCCGCACTGACGGGTGCATGTTCTTGTCGCTGGGTTCGAATGCTGTTGTAGCCGTTTCCAGTACGTGCTGCACGAGACCCTCGAGCATGACTCATTGAGGTTGGCCCAGGGCAGCTGGTGATTTATGTATGCATACATGATATGCTATTTGTGCTGCGCGCGTCATGGTGTTGAAGAAATCCACTTGTGGAACGGGAGGATGGACTATCAACGTGAAAGGGCCGATTCTGTCGGGGCATTACTCGGACCCGAAGATGTGGAATCAGGGGTTCAGAGCCGCAGATTGGATGGGGGGGGGGACTCTGGGGAAGGACTCCGCTTCCTGTATACGCCGTAAAATAAACCCTGTAGTTTAGTCGATATGGCCCTGGGGCGGTGAAGGTGAACTATTTTCTCTGCTTGGTCTAAGACAGGCAAACGGTCCTAGATCGGTGCAGGCTTTCAATTTGATCCTTCAGGAGATATCCTCTCCAGGTTGTCTTGTACTTATAGTGTAAAGAAATAATGTGAGGTGCTGTCCGGGGCCATCCTAGTCCGACACGGGAGGAGCGCCGACTACATGTGCCCGCTTGGGGCCCGATCCGAGAGGCACAATGGTGCTCCGTGCCGAGGCAATCTACTCCATCGGCTATCAAATAAGATTTCGCTATCAGAAAGAAATGCCAGGATCTCGGGAAGATTTGTCGTGAAGCTCTATTCTAAAGAAATGGTATAACAATCGCAAATTTGGGCGTACGGGCGGTGTACAGATATCTTAACTTACACAGTGATCAGCGAAAGAGGGGGGGGGATTAGAGAGGAGTATCTCTTGCTCTCATTGTAATTTTTTAATAGGAAGGATCATAATCATAACTTGGTAAAATTACAGATAAATAGAATAAACATGTCCACGAGGCTAGCAAGTACAATCTACGCAGTGCCTGCTGGTTGTAATCCTCAAGTGCGACACTGCCAATAACAAGAATTAAAGACTTAATTGCAATTAAAACTATAGATGCTGCTGGATAAAACATCTCAGGTGGTCAACTTTAAACCTTTGTATACCTTCTTTAGGACATAGATATGTAGGTAGATAGGGCTTTGATCCGGCTTCTAGTTTGAGGACTCCTTGATAGGTACCTACCAAGTCAACAGTCGGATGACGACCTCGATTGAAACAAGACTCGGCAGAGATTCCTGCTGATTCTAGAGACCCAAAGAGACAATGTGAACAAGGTTCTTATTCCAAGAGCTTAGGACTTTCCGGGATAAACAACCAGGTCTCATGTGATTAACAGAAATTACTAGCCTACTGGTGCAGCTATTCAGTACTGTCTGCCGGCGCAAACTTTCATTCTTGGCTAAATGTTATAGAATAGAACTGTAATTGTCTAGCTGGAGAATGGCCCATTGAGGTATATGGTACAATAAGCGCACACTAATTGATATATTATGAGCAGTCACGATCCCTTCTTGCACTTCCCACATCTACCAACAAATTTACACAGAAACCTGCAACTTCCTCCCCATACTGCATGCAAACTCGATCCTGGGAGCTATCAAACAACAACCGATTATATCTTTCTCCCCCCAACTCACACAACATTATCACCACACCGTCTCAACACGGACAAGTATCTACTAAGAGAAATCCACCCGTCACACCCATACCCACAACCGAAAAGTGAAACACTCTTTTCTTCTTCCCCCTTCTCGTACGCACTTTCGAAGCCGTATAGCGCGTGAAGATGAGTGGGCTTCCTCGATCCGCAGCTCGTCTGCGCAGTACCATTAGCCCCCGCGCCACCACTCAGGTAAGGAGAAGGAGAAGAAGAAGAAGAAGAAGAAGCACCACCTCAACACATACACCCTTCTAACTAGCACCCCATATTCACAGCGCGTCCATCATCGCTGCACCTCCTGGATAGCCTTCGAGATGCCCAACCCGGCACTCTACGCCATGCCCAATAGCATGCAGCCCAAGCGTCCCGGCACCATGAGCACAACCACAGTCACTGCCACTACAACTACCACCACCACCCACACCACAAGCGACACACAAGATCAAACCGCAGCAACATCGGTCCATCAATCCACCATCGCGCCTCCCGCTATATCTTCATCTACCAGCAACAGTCACAGCGGCATGAAGACGGGTCCTTCACCTCTCTCGCAAGTCCAGAAGCGATCTATCAGTAACTTCTGCACTCTGTTGCCGTCAAGGATCCCCGTTCACTCCTCCCACCAGGATCGAGAGCCTCCTAATTCTACTATCACTCCCAGCACCACAACGACAGAGACAGAGTCACCGGAGCCAGCCATACATCTCCCAGCAAACGCCGTCTCATCCACCTCTGCATCCACCCTTCGCAGCAGCAGCAGCACGATGCAGACTCACCACGCCAGTCCCTTCTTCCAGGTCCAGAAGCGCACTATCAGCAACTTCTGCTCGCTCCTACCCTCTTCGAACCCGTACCTCTCTCAGCGCAGCCCCTCCAGCTCTTCCACCACCGGCAACAAAAAAACCGTAAGCGCTGCCCCGGCAATGTCTGTCGCGAACGGAACCCGCGGGACGAGCACGCAGTATTCGAGCGAGGATAAGTACCTCCCGAAACTGCTGCTCTGCCTGCCCGACCACCCCGCGACCTGGCCCGTCGAGGAGCCCGAGTGGCCCGACCAGCCCCGCGTGCGACGGTTTCCCCAGGCTAGTTACCTTACTCGGGACAGGAATGGCCTCGTCAAGTGTGGGCTATAGTTACAACAAAGAGATCTGAGATGACATGCTGCAGTGATCGCGTGTCGTGGCTTGGTGGATTGCGTGATGGGATAATATGCTAATTGATCCGTTGCTTTCGATACGGGTAATGATACGCCAAACTGGAAAGGTGGGACGGACACGAGGACGCCTCTCCTTGCCCTATGACAGGCGTTTCCCTCCTTTCTCGGGACTACCCACAACAAGGCGCTTTTTGGGGCAAGATGAGTACCTCAATCACTAATTACATCACAGCCTCACCATCACTAACCTGGGTCGTCATGGAATTGACTTCTGACTTCCTCCCCCAAACATCTTTCTTTTGCAGCAAAATGTTCCTCTAGCAAAACCAGACGAAGTCGGGTGCATGGACTGGCGAACAGACAGAGCACAAAAAAAGAAATAAGAGTAGACAAAATAGAGGAGGTTCTGCCTGGAATGGATGAGATGGAGTTGGATCGGCTGGTTTTCTATCCAGCACAGCACAGCACAGCACAGCCAACCACTTGTCATGTTTCTTCCTCTTCTTTTGCTATTCCTTAATACCCACATCCTGATTCTTCTGAGTCTTTTTAAGGTAGCTAATGGTAATGATAAAGTCGTTGTGAACGACATTAATATTAATCGATATATACCTTGTATGTGGCTTGTGTCTTATGTGTCAAAAGGTCTATCTCTCTGTTACCGGAGTACAGTACATAAAACAGTTGAAGGCAAAAAAAAAGAGAAAAAAAAGAAGGAAAAGAGAAATAAAATCAAGAGCAAGCACGGTTCGAACCCGAAGAACAAAAGTGAAGTAGGACTTGCCGAGACAAATCCAAGTCATTCATTTCCATAGAATATTTAGTTGAGCTACTTCAGTGGTGAATTCTTGTTCTAAACAGTCTTATAAACTTGGAAGCAGATTAGCGTATGTGCCGTGCCGTATGACTCACCTTACTAAGTACATCCATTAGGTACCTAATGTAGCTAAATGCTGGTTGGATGTCAGACCCATTGGTTCGACACCTCTTTGCTGGAAAGGCTATAATCCTGGGAACCACTCATTAAGATGTTTTTTGATCACACTGATCCGAGCCTCGAGATTATCATGCATTTTCATCATGCAATTTGATGTAAAATTAATTTCATTGATAATGATTGTAGCAATTTCTTGTAACTTCCTGTTCGTAAGCGCAGTACGTTTTTTTACAAAAAGGTTACATAGCAGCCAGCCCCCTTTTCTCTTAATCTGTCTGTACAACTTGAATAAAGCACAGCACCCGTCTCTCCAATGACCCTCTCTACACACCCTCAAGTAATACCTGAACGCCTAACTATGATCACAAGCTAACTCAAAAAGGATCCTCTGCGTTCCACAGTCGTTGCCTTGCTTCCCTCTCATACTTCGCACCGTTTAGGCGAAGCTATCATCTCGGTCCACGCCAATATCCTCAAGCTCCGCAAAGTTCTGGAAGTGCAGAGGGCGGTGCTGATCACTGTAGAACGGCATCGGCGTATCTAACTTGACGTGTACCGGCTTCTTCTCAAGTCCGGCAAAGCTGCTACCCAGGAAGCTGTAGTTCCACTTGCCGTTCTCAGGGACGAGGAAGTATCCCTTATACCGCGGGGATAGTAGCATCTTGCGCTTGATGCCCATGGAAGTCGTGAAGCCTTGCGGCTGGTCGCTGCCAATGTCCCTGTTCTCAACTCCCCACTTGTAGCCATTCGCCGTCAGTCCCCAGGCCGATAGGGAGACAGATCCAGGGGTAAAAGCAACATCTACCGTGATGCTTCTTTCCTTGTCCCATTTAGACTGGTGCGCATCGAGAAGGCGAGCGTGTTCTGTGACGTCGGCAGCCGACATGTATGGCAGTTCGTTGCCTGCCATGGTGTGAATGACACCGAGGGGTTTAAGATCTGCAAGGTATTCGTGCTGCGGCAGCTGTTGGGCAAGCTGGACATTGCGCAGACCACCTATTTGAGGGACCATGACAATGCAACGGATCTCCATGACTTGTTCGTTATCAGGAGCCGCAATACCATACAGATATCCCGCCACCTGCACGCGGAGATCGGCGATGGTGATGAACTTCTTGAGTATGTTATTGGGCATGACGTATGTGATGTCATCTACATCGTTGTCTACCGAAGAGACATAAATGTTGTTGGACCTAGTCCTCAAGTTCGACGTAGCGATTGCTCGGGTGCGCCATTCCGTCTTTGAAGCGAATGTCTGTTGTTCGAACTGTGAGGTAGTTGTGACGATAATCTCTTCACCATGGACGTTCTGAGTCTTGGTTGTAACAGCGGTGAGCTGCTGCTGTTCTTGTTGCTGTTTCTCGATTTCGGCAGCTTGTTGACGTTGCATTGACGGCGCTGAAATTTCCATACCTAGGATGATATCTCGAACTTCGCTGCTCGTCAAACTAGAAACATTAACATTGTTCTTCTTCCCGTAGTCGTGGAGAATTAGATCACGCAATTGCGTTTCCACCTTGATCCAATCCTCGTCCGAGAGGGTGGGCCAAATATGGTGCATCTGGGTAATCACAGTCTTGTCCGGCCGTAAGATAAGCTTGGTCTTGTCGGGATTCACGTGAAGAGCACGAAGAATCAGGACAAGACGGGAGAAGGCAGTGTAAGACGAGATGCTCTTGAGCCATTCATCATACAGGTTGAAGAGTACCATCTGGGGCTCAGTGGCTCGAAGAATCATGTCACCAAGCTTTTCTACCTTCATAGCGGCCTGGAAAGGCAACTGAAGCTCTGATGCGCGGATGGAAATGTTGGGGAAATCGAGAAGATGGACCTCCAGAGGATCGAGGAGACCCTTCCGAGTCACGATGAGCTCCTTCGGTTGTTCTTCAATGGGCAGAGATCTGATCAATGCTGCCACTTCTTCGGCAGTCTTCCATTTGGCAAGTTGGCCGAGACGTTTCTGGCCAGCCCATACACTGGTGTGAATGATCTTCAAGAATAGTTGGCCTGTGCGAGGGTTGAAGATGAAGATGGCACCGTTGATTGGCTTCGTTGTCAGATTGCCTTCGAATGTTTTATGGATCGTAACTCGATAAACATTGGTGTCATCGATGAACAGCTTCGTCTGGTTGCTGAACAGCTCGGAGTAATTCTGAGAATTCAGGAACTCCTGGTTGCTTTCCGAGGCGTACAGTTGCAGACCCTTCCTGATACGCTCGCGGAGGACGTAGAGCGCGGGGTTGGCTTTCATGATCTTAGCCATGGCTTGCTGGACTAGGATCTTCAAGCCCGGGAAGTATTGGCCGTAGGCAGAGTACAGATTGTAAGCCAGGTCGATACCAATCATGAGACCGGTAGCCGAGGGGTAGATACTCATGTTGTCATTTGTGTAATCCAGATACTTGGCACGAGTGTAGCGCTCGATATCGTGAGAATCGTAATCGCCATATCGTAATTGAATATCCAACCAGAATTTGTTAGTCGTCGTGGGCTCAATGACGTCTTTGGTGTCGTAGAGGAGTGATGGCCTGGTGACATTCCATTTGCTATTGGCGAACAGCAAGATATCAGCACAAGAACTGTTCATCTTGTAAGACTTTCGCGGGTGGATGGTCTCCTTCTGTACAGTCTCAATGCCGAGTGCCTCCAGTTCTTGATCGAATACTTGACAGAAGTCCATTACCACAGACTCGTGAATCTTTTGCCACAAATGGGCACGGAAAATTTGAATCAAGGAGATCTTAAGGGTTGGGATCTTTCCGTGAAGGAAAATACCGGTAAGATCAAGCTGGACCTGGAAACCGACATAGACATTGGCTCTGTTGATAGTGGGAGACCACCACAACGTGAAACGACGGTTTGGAATTTGGTTAAGACCAGATCTTTGCGCGTTGGTCAACTTCTTGAATTTCATCGACTCTTCGAATCCTGAGGCACGCTCCCACTGTAAAAAAGAACAATTAGTAACAAGCCCAGAACGGGAACAGAGAAATAGGTATGGGATGTACTTACAAAGAGACCTTCCCAAGAGGGGAAGCCAGTGGCCTTGAACAGAGTATGCTCTAAGATCGTCTCAACACCACCGAGGGCTTGGATCACATCGGTGCGGTAGGCATTCAGGTTCCAAAGCTTTCCGTCGTGGCGTTGACTCGTCCACCAGAAGGGATTGCTCTTCATCAATTGATAGATCTTGAACTCGCTCCTTGCTCGGAAACCCTTGTCAAAACTGAGGGTGCTTCGGTCTTTTTGGAAGAGAGTATTGATACGAGGCAATCCTCGGTCCCAGCTGTCTTCGAGATCTTCTAGAGTAAGTCGTCGGTTTTGTTGGTTCGCTTCCAATCGCTTTTGAGAATACTCAGTCCATACTCGCTGAGAATCGATGAATTCTGCCTCCCAAGGAATGATGTAACGGAAAATGTTGGGAATGAGAGTTTCTTCGTCGTGTGTCATACCGGCCCTGTAGTGAGTGACACCCAGATCGGTTTGCTTAGACCATCGCTTATCGCTAGCAGGGATAAGAATGTGCGAGCCAGAAATCATACCCAAACCACCAAGTTCTTTGGGAGTGTAGAATACAGCGGGTGGGAAACGTGATGGCATCTTCGAGTTTAAGCCTATCTTAACACGAGTCTGGATCTTCGTTTCGCACTTTACAATCGTATCGAGAAGGTCTACGGTGGACACGGCGGCTTCACGATAATATGTGAAAAGCGCGATGAGTGCAGTGTTCCATTTGTTGGCGATCTTGGTGAAGGTAGTTGATCCTGAGGACATAAGAATCTGGCGAATCCGGTTGTTGAACTTTTGGATATCCTCCTCGGTCACTTGGAGGAAAGCATGAGCGGTTCTCTCTTTGGTAGTATTGTCGACAAGCGACCAAACACTGTCCTTAACAGGGAACTCATCATTCTGGTTCCTGATCTTGGGGAGGATGCGAACTTCGAAACCACACATCGAGAACAGAAGGTTCGGGTTGTCGCGGCTGTAGACACTTGCAAATGTGTCGTCCCACTCAATGGTGGTCACAGAACGTGGAAGACGATTCTTGAGATCCCAAAACACAGCACGCCCAAGGTTGACATCATGTCGCATCAGTCGCATGCGCGAGTCTCGAGGCCAGCACTTCTTGCTCTTGTAGCCAATAACATTTTCGAAGTTTGGATCAGGTTGTTCTGTCAGGAATCTCTGAATGAGATCTCGGGACTCATCGGCGGTGAACCTCAGGAACACCCAAATCTTATCGATATACCTCGTGTACAGTCGAATGGGATGTTTGCTCTCTGTCTCACGGTCGCGGAATTGAAGGAAATCATTGGGGCCAGAAGGAGGTCCGGCTATTTCACTTGCGCGGTTCAATCCTAAAAGAAGGAGATCAAGGACAAGCCCGTAGTACTGGAAGACGAATCCAGAGAACTGCAGCCCGCGGATTATACCGTAGCTGTTGACATGGTTCATGTCCTTGTATGTCAGCTGGACGTTGTTTTTCGAGCTGATGTAATCAGCCAAGTTGTGGTCCATAATGAGTCGCAGTAGACGGTTTAAGAGTGTCAAGTCAATTTTCTCGTAAACCTTGGAGAGCTCGGTCTCGATCATGACATTACACTCCCCATCAGCAGTTTCCCAGACCTTATTTAAGTTGTTGATGCCCTGAGCCCACTTGTAGACGAGAAGGGGTGGAACTTCTGAGTCGGATGGTTTGATCCATGCAGGGAAAAGATGGCGCTGATCTGCTTGATACCAGAGATATTGATCGAGATAAGCATCGCTGATCTTCTCGATAGGTTCGATATCATACACAGGGTTGATCGAACTGTAGTTGTCGTTCATGTCGATCTGGACTTCCTTGAAAGCACGTTGAGTCAAGAGGAACCGCTTAATCCTTTCCAAAGTAGTACCAGGACTGTCGTACGCTTGCTCGATCAGCGCTAATTCTTCACGCTGACTCTGATTGAGGCGCCCCTTTACTGAATATGCTTCGCGGAGCCGTTCCAGGGCAAGAATCAAGATCTTGGTGTCATGTTTGTATGAGACACTGGGAAAGGGAATGGGGGTGAACTTCCGGGATTCGAGCCAGTGCACGGTCGTTGTGTAGATAGCAACGGCTTCCTCTGAAGACACATAAGGACCGTCCTTCATGTAGTTGTGCTGACGCTCTTGTTCAGCCTTCAACCACAACCGAGTTAGACGCCCAACATTCTTCTTCGCGACAGTCTTGTCCACAGTCGCGCCTCTCCGAATGCGTTCACGGTTGTAATGAGCAACCGAGATCCACCAATCAGCCTTGGATTTGACATAACGGAGAATAATGTTCTCGATAGGAGCAGGTAGACCAGGCACCTTCCATGGGATGTTACTCTTCCAGCATCGCCATGCTTCTGAGAGATGCGCGAGCACTGTGTTGACCTTGTTCTGCTTGATGCCTTCCGGCATCATGTCCATGAGATCAGCCATGACAGATGCACGAAGTTCCAGGTCAAAATGAGACTCAACGCGCTGTTTGGTGACGGTCTTGGCTACACCCTTGCTGTGACGGCCTTCAAATTGGCGAGAGAGCAGATTGCCAAGCCAGCGTTCTAGCAGAGGAATGATACCTCTCATGAAGAAGAGCCATACTCGCCAGGCGGGAGCCCAGAAACCACAGCCGGGTCCCTTACCAACAGGGCCGCTGTTGAATCGGTAGTAAATAAGATGCTTCAAATCTTTGCAGGTACGAATCTGATGCATAAGCTTGTATTTGTACCGATACATACCTGTAAGCTGGCCAACGTGGTTGAATGCATACAGGATGCCATCGGCAAGCTGGAAGGCATCAATGTTCCCAAGTCGATATTGAACTTGTGCATCGACAATGAGTTTTGTAAGACGCAATATCTCTCGCATAAGATGGAAAGCATTGCCAAACCGCGACTTCTTTCGCTCCTTCGTGGTAAGTGTTTTGACAGGCTTCAGGTTGAAGTTGTAATCGAGATGGAGATATGTTAGATTCTTACGATGAATCAAAAGATTCAGCATGTTGAAACCTTGACGGCAGACTTGCAAACCAGCTTCGACCCAGTCAATTGTAGTCTGTTGGAAGAACTTGGTTTGCTTCAAGGTTCGTAATAGGTCTTGCCTATTGATTGCCTTTGGCTTTTTCTTGTGAAGTTCGTTAAGAACAAAGGTTTTCAACAACTTCTGGTACGATACTCGAACTTTCACCTTCTCTTTAGCAGGAGGGTGTTCCAGGTACCAGTGCTTGATCAAGGGGATATCCTGAGCCCTCATCATTTGCCCAGATCTCCGGTCAAAGGGGAACGGAGCCCACCAGAGGCCAATAGCTGCAGTGGTGCCATCAGTGTAGAGGTCCTCGTCAGCTAGGAACGGCTCAGCGTTCGGCGGCAACTGGAAGACATCCTCGCCTTCCTCTCCGATCTCCTCGTTGTTGCCCTCTCCAAAAAGTTCATCTTCATGACTGATGGTGATGTTCTTGGGCGCCACGGAACGAGATGAAATTGGGTTGATAGACGAATCAGAGTAGAATGCAGGAATACTGGGGTCCTCGGATTTGAGACACACATTAGGTGGGTGAGAGTACCAGTGGGAATGGACACTGCGCGGGAGAGAGTTGTAGAGGTAAGGGTAAGCAACGCGGCACTCAGTCTTGATGGGAGCTCGGAAGATAATTCTGTCGATTGCATTGAATTCTCCGAAGTCCTCATCATTCGGATCGATATCTTTGTATAGGGGCTCAAATCGCGGGCCACCAGGCAAGGCAACGTTCAATGCCTTTGCAGTGAGAAGACTCTTGAGATCGAAGAGATAGAGGTAGTTCTGATCAACCTGATCGCTCAAGAGAGGTCGGCTAAGTCGATGCAAAGTGGCCATTTGCTCTAAACTGAGATTCCATTTCTTATAACTCGGCCCATTCACATGGTCAGTATCTGACAATGGCCGGTGTTCGTAGAACCACTCGTAAACAGCGGCATCTTCGTCCTCGTCGAGCTGCATCTGGATGGGCTCGAGGGGTTCGACATCCTCCAAGTTTTCCGTCCAGGACAATGGCGGCTCCTCGTCGTCGAAAGGTGGGAATCTCATCCTCTTGAACAACCTTCGGTCGCTCTTCTCTTTTCGCATGGTTACCCACATGGTTGCCCATTGGGCATGATACACGGGTGGAATGACGCGCGGTATCTCATTCACAAGCGTCAGACAACCGTTGACATGGTAAAGAACCTTGACCTCGCGCGCAGACTCCCAGGGCATTGGCATGTTCTCCAGAAGCTTCATGACAGCATGCGGCATGAACTTCAATGCGCCGAGATAGCTTCGCTTGTCGCTGGTGTACTTCTTTTGCGAAACATCACCAATATCCTTGACGATCTTGCGCAGATGCTCGGGAGGCATGTCGGCCTTCTGAGTCTCGACAAAACCACCCTTGCGCTTCTCGCCGAAGCGATTGCGCTGAGATCTCAGCCATTCCTTCTTCTTCTGTTCGAACTTGGCGAGATGGGGGTCGGTGGTAGGGCGATAGCCGGGAGGAGGAGGGGCGATGGAAGCTCCCGGCGGTGGAGGGAGGAAGTCGGAGGGAGGTCCTGGAGGAGGTGGTGGTGGCGGTGGTGGTCCCCAGCCAGGGGGAGGCGGAGGAGGTGGGAAGGACGACATCGTGGATTATGGATTAGGGTGGTTAATGATGTCGTCTTCGTCGCACCGCGATTTGTCGCGGGAGATGGGGTGGATTGCCAACCGCGATGAAGATAAAGCTATCCGCAGATGAATCTTATCATACACGAATGAGCGCTAGCATCGCATGGCCTCACAGCGACGTGTTTTGATGATGGCCGTCGCGTGAGTGCTACAGGCAGAGCGTGGTGCAGTGGTTTCGACATGAGTCGCCGCTCGAGATGGCGGCCTGGGTAATTTTTCCACTGTTCCAGATACGCTAATCCGTAGATAGATTAGCCTATGTAAGGTAGCTTTCAAACTCAAGCCACTCGATTTTACGATCTCGAAGTCACCTGATCAGCATTTGCCATTGGCTTAGTGGCGAGGCAATTGAGCATTTCATTGTGGCTGGTGCTGCTATCCTCCCACCTGCTCCACCCGCCCAATCCGCAGTTTTGATTGGCAGCACCATAAGCGGGATGCACAGATCCTCCACATCTGCACACCCATTCTCAGAAAACACCAAAAATTCAACCACCAACCACGAAAAAAGTTCGCCCAGGAAGTAATCAGCCAGCACTCCCGCGACAACCGACAAAATGGCCAATAACAGAGTTGCGTACCGTCGCAGAAACCCGTACATCTCCCGATACCCAAATTCTGTTACTTCAGTCCCAATGCTAACCCCTCCGAAACAGCTACAACACCACGAGCAACAAGACCCGTATCGTGCGAACCCCCGGCGGTGAACTGCGAACCCTCCACATCAAGAAGTACGTCGTCTTTTTCTACCGTCGCCTCCCGAAGCTTGAATTTGCCTTCCCAGCCATTGCGACATCACCTTCAACACGTACCATGTCGAGACCGAAACTAATATTCATACTTCCAGGCGAGGCTCTGCTCCCAAATGCGGTGACTGCGGCATCAAGCTCCCCGGCGTAAGTCCTACTTGATTTTTCCTTCATGGCTGGAATTACAAAAAGCAAGATGAGGAATGGGAGGGCAATATTATGGTGCGACTACTATATGGTCTGCCATGGGACAACTTATGTGTAACTTGGGCCAGATTATTAAGGATGGGGAGGATCGACACTTTCAAGGCTATTATCGAAGGCGAGGTCTCCTCGCTAACATCAGATTGCAATAGATCCCTGCCCTCCGCCCCCGCGAGTACGCTCAGCTCTCCAAGCCCAAGAAGACCGTCCAGCGCCCCTACGGTGGCTCACGATGCGGTAACTGCGTGCGGTACGTAGCTCCTCTCCTACTCTCGACCGATATACCGCCCCAAGCTATCTGTCGACATCCCCCTCTTTTACTCCCAACTAACATGATAATCACAGGGACCGCGTCGTCCGCGCCTTCCTCGTAGAGGAGCAGAAGATCGTGAAGAAGGTTCTGAAGGAGCAGGAGGCCGGTGCCAAGGGCAAGAAATAAAACAACCAAAATCCTATTCTGTTCTGGGGATGTGGAAATGAAATGGTTCAGCCGTCATTGATTTCGGTGTTCATGAGGGGTATGGACTTGCATGTTATACAAATGGCCGCCACAAAATTAAGGCTGCTTCCTGTTTCAGGGCTTTCTATCGTCTAGATGATCGGAATGGTATAATCGACATTTCAGACGCACCTTGTTTGCTATGTGTAATGGACTTCAGTGACAGGGTGGTGATTTTCTCCCCTGGTGGCAGATTAGGACGTGCAATCAGGCACTCGTGTGATGACTCAGTAAGTGGTTTGCACTGACATGAATAACTCAACTCCCACCAGCATTTTTCTTTTCGTCATGAGCTCACTCACCATCTTTTTAAAAGGAACAAAGTCTGAAAATGGCAATGTTCATGACAAAGTTGACAACCGGATGCTTTATGAAACCTACTCTTACAATCTTGTGTTTTGTACAGCCAGACAGACAAACAAACAGACCCAGCGTTTTCATACAAATTGCCCCTTCGGCTTTTCCAGACAGCAACAGCCCCTATCCAGCAGACCAGCAGGCCTCAATTCTGGTTTCATGGTCTTCAACAAAAGTCTTCCCCCCATTCCAGATGATGACATGTGAATTCAAGGGAAAGAAAGGCGATATAGCAAAGGACTGGCCCGATACGTCCATCAACGATGCAGCATGATCCGTTTCTTTCCCGTTTCCCCCTTCATTTTTTTTTTTAGTTTTCTTTAGTATGTGTGTGCGTAGGTAGGTCCATGCGTTCCTCAAATATGAGAAATAACATCAGGCACCCCCAACTCAACGCTCTCCTCCAGAACCGCAAGACCGTCGCCAACATCGAGCGGCTCCTCGTGGAAGCGGCCCTCCTCCATTTCCTCTTGCATCATGGGGGTAGCATTCCCGCTGCTCTGCTTGCCGTTCACCGCTGTTCTATTGGCACGTTGATTGCGTTTGTGGTCTGGCAGCTGGGGCAAGTTCGCTTTGATGAGTTGGTGCGACTGAACAGAAGAATTAGTGGAAGAGGCAGCGGGGGCATCTTTTGAAATCACCTCAAATTGATCCGTTGTTTGCTCATCTGTGATCTCTTGGTTCATGAGGCCGTCGGTTGAGTCGACAAATCGATGGACCTTTTTGTTCGCCTTTGACGAGTCCGGACTATGTGGCAGGTCATTAGTCAATCAATCAGTCAAGAGTATGTGAGTGGTTTGGGAATGACAGAGAGGTGGGTGTGATGCGATATAAACGGAACGAGGGTATGTTACCTTCTACCAGCAGAGTCGAATGGACGAAGCTCAGCGCGTACATTGTCATGCCCTCGCGGATTGATCACGTCGAGCAAGCTAGAAGGAAGGGGACTAGGTGAGCCCGTCGACGACACATCCACAGAGCCACGCGACCCTGGAGTAGTCGAGGTAGCCGAGTTGTCAGCAGGTAGCGAGGAGGTCAAACCCATCGCGGCAAGTTCGTCATACTCAGCAGCATACGCTTTGAGTAGTTGTCGTTCCGCTTCCTTGATTTCTTCTGCGGTCATATCTAGAGAAGTGGCTGGCGACGTTGGAGATGGAAGTGGGCGGGGCTTGTTTTGTCGAGGCTATATTACAACTAATCAGCGAACGAATGATGAAGGGGCGCGTCGAGAGGTATGAGTGAAAATGTGCATGAGAGAACTCACCCATGGGACGGCTCGCAAGCCGATATTCATCAGCACTTCAGCATTGATGATCGGCCGCGTACCCATCCTGTGGAAGCCAAACCTAGTGACAGCGGTCGGAGGGATGTCACCTCGGAGGATTCCATCTATGCTCAGGCAAGCGCGAGATTCGCAGGTCGGGCGACATCGGTGACAGAACTTGGCTTGACACTCTTCCTCTTCATTCGGAACCCAAGGTTTCTTCTCTTGCGTCGGTTCGATGTTCTCAAATTCAAATCCGGGAGGAGGTCGCAAGCGAAAGCGTGATGAACCGGTAGGGAAGTATGAATCACGTTTGCGAGACTCTTGCTTCGGGGCCGAGGCTGGCGACTTGGCAAGAACATCCAATAGCTGGGATCTCTTAGTCTAGGGCTTTATTGTGCATAACTCTCTCTCGTTGTACATGATGCGCTTACATTTCCTCTCTGCTTCAGGATTGTTGCGATCTGAGCAGGTGTGTATGTACTCATCTGGTCCGGACTAAGCTCTTCGAAGAAGCTCAGCTTGTCTTGACGTCGCTCGGAACTTCTGAGTCCCGGAGTGATTTGGTCTTCAAATTCGCGACCGAAACCATCAAATCCAACCTATGAAATCGAAGAAGTACTATTGTCAACACGATGCACTGTATAAGACAGCAAAGAAGAATAGGAGCACAGGGGATGGGTGTCATTCACCGGCTGTCCTCGCTCAAGAGCATCGGCAATGAGAAGTTCTCGATCTTGCGTGCATCGGTAAAGCCATCCCTATTGACCAGGTCGATGACACATAGAACAGTTGAAACTCATATCGTAGATACGAGTCATGGTGAGATGAGTGCAGGTCGCTTCAAAGGACCGTGGTCGATAGGTTGAATTGGCGAATGCAGGGTGTGGGACAAGGGCCGCAGCAGCCTCGCCTGCATCATCAACAGCATTGTTGTCGTCTGAAGCCATGTTTGCAGGCTTTGGCAACTCCGTCGGGGACTTGGAAATCGTGCGCTTACGACGACGGCTGCGGGAGGGCAGATTGACAGTAGCCCGAGATGACAGTGTGAAAGATGCTTGTATGATATTAGGAAAAAAGTATACTCAACAGTAAGAATGAAAGACTAAAGCTAGCCTGACAAGAATGTGGGATGTAGTCGATATTGGTTATCACCAGACAACAATTTTTTTGCTCTTGTGGATAGGTGTCTGGTGTGGTGTGTGTTGTTACTGTGTAGTGGTGTTTTGACTGTTTACACAACAAAGGGCAGTGTCTTCGATTGTTCCTTCTCATAAACGATAGAACTTCCAAACATAGACAGTCAATTTTTACTATTTACGAAGTAATTTCTAATCGGCGGTACAGCACCGTAGGTAGACCTCTCGTACTTATACCTGGATTTCAAACATCAAACTTGTGAAGTCATTCATAATTACCTATCATAATAGGTGATAGACACATAAGATTCTGTGTAGCTACGGAAATAAGTTCTTCGGCTAGCCGGTGTGCATAGGTTTTACGTTTCTAAGAGAACGAGCTGGAAATATAACCTCATGATCCAAGAACCACGAGATGATATTCCAAAGGCTCTCAGCCACAGGTTGAACCAAAGAGAGATGAACACCTCAGTGCGATAGCATAACCACAGGTTACAGGGTAGGTCTAGATCTCACCCGACACAACCAATGAGATGCAACAATTCCGATCTCAGCACTAGGTAAACCCCGGTCGGATTGCAGTGTTGTCATGCAGCAACGGGGTCGCGAGTGGCCTGTTCTCAGCTTCCAATAAACATTACATGACCCACTTATTTGTCGCGCGAAACAACGTGTGCACCGAGCACCCGCCCACCTTTTTACCACAGCTACCATGGGAGCCAAGGAGCCGCCCTATCCAAGAAGGGGCAGCATCGCCAACCAACCATCCGCATTTTCTATCTTCTCCCACCCACCGCCTGCCCAATCTCTCTCCCAACGAACTATACCTACCGATGACCCTCTACGACGATTGATCTACGGCGACCAAGACGAGACGAATGAACCTTTTTTGCATCGCGACCGTAAGCCTTTCCCTGCCTACTCCTGCGCGCCTTGCTGGGATCAAAACATTCTGCCGAGGTTGGAAGGAGCCGTGTAAACAAACCAATTGTCTACGACGACGTTCAACCCCCCGACCATCCCAACCTTCGACTACATGCAATACAATCTGTTTTGCCACAGAGTTGCTGATACTTTTGTCTAGGACTAGACTTTTCTCAAATAACGGGTTACTTCGTCGAATAATTGATTGATAATTTCCGGCACCATGTCGGTCAAAGTCGAGCGGGACACGCTCCGCCAGGTTACCGACGCCGCGAGCGGTGCGAATGCTCCTCGCGCAAGCGGCGGTCCTCTTCCCGGAACCAGTGGCAGGCATCCTTTGGCCGAGAAAATCGGCACCGCCATTACCGGTGGAAAGGCGAATGCTGGCACCAAGGGGTACTTGATGGTACGTCGTTCACCATCCAGGACATATGGCAAGGGATACGAGGTGCAGCTCAAGACTAACGAACACCATGATACCTATAGGCGTACATCAATGCGCTCGAGAAGAACCCCTTGCGCACCAAGATGCTCACGGCCGGTACCTTGGCCGGTCTACAAGAGTTTCTCGCCTCATGGCTCGCCAAGGACCGCAACAAGCACGGCAACTACTTCACCTCGCGTGTGCCCAAGATGGCTGCATACGGTGCTCTCGTCAGCGCTCCACTAGGCCACTTCTTGATCTGGCTGCTCCAGAAGACCTTCAAGGGCCGTACAAGTCTGCGGGCTAAGATCCTGCAGATTCTGGTCAGCAATTTGGTTGTGAGTATTTACCTGATCTATCCTTCGATCATAAGCCTGGATATTCTATTCGGATATGATTAACATAGATATTTCGTCGTAGATTGCGCCGATCCAAAACTCCGTATACCTAGTGGCCATGGCCCTCATCGCAGGCGCCAGGACGTACCACCAGGTCCGCGCGACAGTGCGCGTGGGGTTCATGAAGGTTATGAAGGTTTCTTGGATCACTTCGCCCATCTGTCTCGCTTTCGCTCAGCAGTTCCTGCCCGAGGTCGCCTGGATGCCCTTCTTCAACTTCGTCGCCTTCGTCATCGGCACCTACATCAACACTGTCACCAAGAAAAAGCGGCTCGCTGCCCTGCGCAAGAAGCACTTCGGTGACGGCCGCTCGGGATCCATGGGCCCGGGTCCCCAGGGACCTGGAGACTACCCACCGCTCGGACCCAACCCGCCGTACTAGACGAAGCAAACATTTAGGATCTGGTAACGAGTACTTTGTATAATTGAACACGGCTACTGTGCACATTGGAAAAAAGCTAGCCCTGTGATATCGTTATATATATCGCATATGGGCGAAGCTGAAACCACAATATATTTTGCGCGCGTATGCTATCTAACGTGGAATCCGGCTTTCGGGGTTGGAGGTGTCTAGGGACGGATCATCAAGACTCTTGTTTTGTTTTCCTCAGGAATTATCTACAATAACACATTTGTATAGTTGCTCTATTTTGTTTTTGAGATCAATTTCTTGCAGTGTTAAGTAGTCTTTCCTGAAAGAAGAGGATGATAAATATAGGTTCAATAAATATCATATCTAAGCCGGCCGGGCCCGCCTACGGTAGCCCACATATGTTGACCATCCCTGAACACGATCGAAAGGGTTCGACGTATTAGACTGGCGGGTGGGGGTTGCTGCAAATCATTTTGAACGACAGACCATCTCTAGCTCGCGGCAACTGTAAAGTCAACGCAAGACTCGTACGTCTGCTTCGCCCCGGTACCATACCACCACCACTGCAGGACCTAGACGATGTAAGGAGTCATTAGTCGAAACAACAACAAGCATAACTTCTCATGCAAAAGAATCCATGAGAAGCAAAAAGGGCAAAAAGGTGATAATGAGGTAAGTTACTTACACAATCGCCAGCCGTAGCGCACCTATCCCCAAGCGTCGTGGGAATAGTTACGTTAAAAGCAGTCTGGTTCTTCGGGAGCGTCCCAGCATAGTACTCGACCTCATCCGCATATCCGCTCGGCCAATTCACCAAGAATCCACTCTCCTCATCGCCTCCCTCTCCCGCTTCTCCCGCCGGCGTGATGATCTCATTCGTCCTAGTGTCTACGATCGAGACATTGGCGTACCCCAGATGCGGGATCGTGATGTTGACGGTCACGGGCACGACTTCGCCCGCCTCCCAGACTTGCACGTTGGCGGTGTTGTCGGCGAACTGTAGGCCCCGGCAGAGCCAGAGGTTGCAGGCTGTCGAGTTCGTGTAGCCGGAGCCGGGCTCGGCTGCTAGTTCGGGCAGACCCTCGACGTGGGAGGTCCGGTCTGCGATTATGGCTTGCGTTACTAGGTCGCCGCAGGCGGATGTTGATGCCGCGCCCGGCACGCGCATCTGCGGCGTCGCGATGTACCCGTGGCCGAGCGCGAGGGCCATGAAGGTCGAAAAGGGGAGAAGGTGGGAGTGCATGGTTGCGTGCTTTTTAGTTGAGTCGACTTATATGGCCTGGTCAAATGAAGGACAAGTGGGATAGTTCCTCCTATCTTCAGAGGATGAGGAGTGGTCTTATGTACCTGCTCTCTTTTGTGACCGGTTCGTTGAAGGGCGGCCGTAGACGGGTGTGATTCGCCTTTTTGTACGCCATCCCAATATGTTGTCACCAGCTCCTTTCCCGTCTGTGTGTCCTTCTCGCACTTTCGCGCGTTGTTCAACATCGAGTTCTGTCCGTCCCGGTTTCAGGGGCCCTTTCATCTACCTGTAGTGCGGCGGGTGGCACTCAACCTGCAGGCCGCAAGCGGGATGAACGTCTTGTGCGGAATACTCGGTACACTGGGGCATGTTACCATGCTAGCGTACAGACCGCTTGGTTGAATTCCTGCTGTATCTGGCCCTGTGCTCGCTGGCGGACATACTATATCAATTCCCGCGGCAAAATGGGACTTCGCGAGATCGGGTAAAATCAACTGGCGCCATCTGCCCTCGCTAGGAGTTTAAAAGATTGCTCAAGGCCCTTGTTTGCTTTCTGAATTCGGAAGGGTAAGGAGGTAATATATAAAATTGCGTATATTGTCTTTGCATCGGAATGGATGGGATCCGTCTCTCTGGCGCTTGCTCTTTGTATAAAAAACTCGAAATTCTCATCTTCAAGGGACAAGTACCCCCTTTTCCCGGTTAATCAAGCCCTATCTCGGACTTCGTGTAGCTCAACTCGATAGTTAAGAATAGGTAGCCGCAACGATGGAGGTCCTTATACTGGAGCGGGTGTAGAATAAGTTGGGTATCAGGCCGGCTTTCGCCACCTATTCACATAAGATTCTTCAGAAGGTCGAAATCAAAATCCACAACATGATGATAAGGATATCGATTGTTTGCTACATTCTTGCAGCAAGGCGAGAGCAAAATTGTCTACTTTCAAGTTTCTATCACACTTTTCTTTCTCTAGTTGTTCATGTCTACCTATATACTCAATCATTCATGTTGTAACTATTCTCTACGAATAAAGCTGTATGCATCGTTAGGTTAAACTTCGATCCTCGCCTCATGGTCAGTCTCTGGGGAAAGTATCATCTGAGAAGAAAAGGAAAAAAGAATCTTTCTGTATGATTAAGAACATTCAAAACAAAACAACGGTGAAATGCATACTCTAAATAGCTAGATGTGTTCTATAGTGACGATTACAGTGTAACTTCTCTCGACGTGCTCTAAAATAGTAAGGAGTATTTAGAAGCTCATCGTCACGATAATATTTGTTTGTCCCATGGAACATTGCTATAGAATATCTGGTTCATTCTTAAAGACAAACACAAACATCAATCAGTACATGAACCTGCTGGCGGAGAGGCTCTGATGCCGAAGTTTTGCCGACTGGAGTTTTAAGCATCTCGTAATCAATGAGATCTCTCGCGCCCTTCCATGTACACTTATGGATATCACTACGAGCCCGGTGTGATCAAAACTTGAAGTCAAGTCTTTAGGGGTCTCGAGGCACTAGTGACGATGCTGGATGTCGTAACTCTGCAATGCACATCGCAATGATGCTGATCCCGGCCAGAGCCGTTCTTCCTGCTCAACATCCCATCAGAGGGGCCGTCTCCAGGCGGCTCTTCCACATGTCTCGGCCAAAATTAAATAAGAATATGCCTGCGGAGTGGTTACGGCACGTCGTAGAGGACCAATATGCCGACCCTCCGAGGTTATACGCTTGGACAACGGGGAATCTCAACCTCACCAGCGACAATCAGACATCATCATCTTCCTTGCTCTCTAGTCACGATACGGCCGGGAAGAGGTGCGGAACTCTTGACGATTATGACAAGCGACGCCGCATCTACATCCTTGGCATCGGCAACATCGGCCGTCTCTACGCCATATGCCTATCAAAGCTGGACGCCGCACCGCCCATCACGCTCATCGTGCATCGTCGCGAGCTTCTTGAACACTGGGCCCGGCAGCCCGGTATTGAACTCGCGCGTCACGGCGAGGTACACCGGAGTGCTAACTTCGACATCGAGTGGTGGACGGACACGAAGCCCGAGCACGGCCCCGTTTCCGAGCCGCGTAGAATTGGGAATCTCATCATTGCGACTAAGGCGTCTGATGCAATGCCGCAGGTTGATCGCGTCAGGCGCTATTTAGATCGCAGCTCGGTCGTGGCATTTGCGCAGAACGGTATGTGTAAGATGTGGCCACCGCTCGGCGCAAGGTATATTTCAGCTAGATTTGCGGCTGGAGAGAGCCCAGCTTGGATTGCGTGTGTTACGACGCACGGGGTTACTTCTCAGGGGCCGTTTCGGAGTACTCACGCATCACCGGCTAATGCTCTCGTTGGACCCGTGATCCCAGCGGGTTCTGGCGATGATCAGCAAATGGAGTATTTTAAGCAACAGGTTGCCAATGCCCCGGATCTAGATGCTCGTCAGGTATCGAGAAAGGACTTGTGGGTTGCTCAGCTTGAGAAACTCGTCGTCAACTCTATAATTAATCCGCTTACTGCCGTGCTTCGATGCCTGAATGGCGAGCTCTTCGCGGATCGCGGTGATGATCTGTTGATCATAATGGACAAGCTATTAAGGGAAGCTAGCGAGACTTTGAGGTGTCTAGTCCTCGATCCTCAAAGCGAGAGTATCCTTTTGTCAAGACCAACAAATGGAGCAGACTCAAAAGCTTTGGCCCAAATGCGGCAAGAGCTTTTGGAGCGCTTTTCATTCTCGCGGCTTCAAAGTATGGTTCACGAGGTTGGCGCAAAGGTTGTTGCCAACACAAGCTCAATGCTCCAAGATGTTCGTGCCGGCAAACAGACCGAAATCGACGATTTCAACGGATGGCTGGTAGACACTGCCAAATTACTTGACAAGGGGCTACAACTCCCGACTCACGAGAAACTCATCGCCCTCGTCAAGACAAGGGCTGAGTTATCGAGGCGCGAGTTGTGTGCACAACTTGGAAAAAACACTTCGGCTTAACCACGATTAGATGATGACTCCGTCACCTCCGATGTATTATTAATTTGCGATACTTTAGTTCGATAATCGTGAAGAAGCTGTTATGTATACCAGGTAATTACCAACTCTTGAAGTTTTGTCTTCGATGTTCAATAACTGACTCTGCGTACAGAGTCCGGTAGAACATCGTGACAATGATCGCTGGCGGCTTTAAACTGCCGTACATTAAATAAGAGTCAAAAGGCATGAGTTGGTCACGAACTTCAACTCCACAAGAGTTAGGAAGTGATCTCTCCTGGATGCTTCACATATATTGATTTACGGAGAGGGACCAGCAGCTAAGTTTGAACAGGCCCGTGATATTTGAGCAAAGCCTAGCAAGATCGAGCAAACACATTCTCTTAGTAGTCTTATCCTAGTTGGAGCCTTTGCCCGGACCTTTCGAAGCTTTCAACATTGGCACTATCTGACAAGCTGTTTCTCCCATCGACTCCTACACGGCCCTAGCTTCCGTACTTGCCTATTGAGGTTTCCCCCTTGGTAGAAGTATCGCATGAAAGTGTTGTGCTAATTGGAAGGCTAGTAAGGGTTCTCGGCAGGGGACTTTTGGCTGCGAAAAGATACTTGTACTGCTTTGCCCAAGGTCGCTGCGTCTGTGCACACCTGGTTCACAACTTGGGGGCGATACTCTATCTAGCCCTGGACCTTCGTTGTCAGAAGCAAGAAGCCCCATTAACTTTGCATATGTACATGTGACAGTTTGTAAAAACCTGGGATTAAGGTGCTCACTCGAGCACTATGTTAATACACCGATCATATAGGCAGGGTGAGCGGTAAGGAGAGATGGGTAGGATCTTAGCGATGAGCTTCCCCGGTCTGTCAAATCCTTAGCCTACCACAACTTGACCTTGACCTCAGAAGCGAATTCGGGACCGAGGTAGTTTATTTCTTGCTCTGCGTAGAAATTCAAGAAACTCGAAAGCCCTGATCCGAGGACAATATTACGATTTGTCTGAAAATTAGCTGCCTGAGCTGTAGTTATAAATAATATGATGTGAATTTAAAGCAACACTCATTCAGAAGTCAAGCTACTAAGGTAATATGAAAGGTAATTCTACTCCACAAAAAAAATAGTACGTATAATACCAACATACCAAAAAATTCCTCGAGAAGCAGCATTGTAGTTGATCATTATTGCCACAAAAAGCCACAAAAAATAACAACAAATTTGTGATCCAAGGTTTAGAATCCATTCGGCCAAATCTTGCGCTTGGACTCGGCATTATGATCTTGGATCGGTTGGTATTACAGAGCTTGTCGAATAGGTTACGGATGTTCAAGCCACATTCTACTAGTTGTGGTCTGGCCCATGGCCGTCGAATGCAAAATTTCCGATTGGCCACAAAACCCCTAAGCTAATGCCGTAATAAGAACGGTACAAATGGGTGATAGACAGTGGAGAAAAGATCAAACTTCAAGCTTTCTTCGTCACGCCCGGCAAATCATGCACGTATCGGATGAAGTACCACAGCCATGCTGGTATGTAGTCTCGAAATCTACCCGAGCCACATGCACAAACGTTACATTGTGACTTGTTGAGGATCTCGTTCTCTGCAGACCGCTACTCCCATAAGCTTTCCGTACTGTGTTGGTCTTTCGCGTATTCTCGTTAGACGGGAAAAGTCATTATCAACGCTGCACAGTCCGAATCCAGCTGCTGAGGGGCGGAAACTTGTTTCCTTCGCAGATCTGTTTCATCTAGATTATGAGCGAGGTTATGCAAGAAGTTGAAGAGACTTTACATGTAGTCCTGGAGACCAGGTGACGACCGCGTGCCGGCCGCTGAAATGGCCGCAGCTGCCGATGTGTGATGTTCCCGATCCGTGAGGTTCCCGATCCACACAAGCAAGTAATCCTTGCCCCTGTCCCCTGTCCCCTGATGAACTAGCCATAGCCGTAACCTGTAGTTATCTGTTCTGGGCAACGGCGCTCCCACGCGGTACTCGCCGAGACACAGAGCTAGGTCAGAGGGATCAGCAAGGCAAATTGATTTAACGGAGGTGCTTAGCCGAGATAAGAGGTTATATTTCTTGAAAGTCAAGTGATAGCATCAATTCAGATCTCTATTGACTGTAAGCTCTCCGTGAACTATGTGTTTGCTCTTGGTGATCATAGTCTGTAATGCGAAATACATGTGTCGATATTCGGCCAATTTCTCTTACTCGCGGCGAAGAAAAGAAAAAGGCACGAGTTATAAGGGAGGCCAAGTGCGTGTCGACGTGAAAAGCATGAAATTTTACGCGAGAAGCGGGATGGTTGGAGATCTTGCCGAGCTTGCTAGGCTTAGTGAGCCGACTGGGATCACGGTGTGATCGCTCACCCTTTTAGGCAACCCACTCCAGATTTAAATGTTTCCATTTACCGGTTTTTATTGTGGAGTCCTGTTTGACATTGAACATATGCCGTGCTTATCATCTCGTTTTGGGGAAGAAGGCCAAATTATGGCCCCCTTCTTTTTCGAACGGTCTTACCCATGTTAATATCTTAGCGCTATTTCTTAGAGTTCTCAAATTTGAGTGACTTGAAGACAGGCCTTGACAGGCGTACGGAGTACATTGCTCATAAACTGCTGATTAGGTCTTGCTGCCACCTAAAGACGGCAGGCAGAGACAGACTGGGATAATCGGGCCGCACGTGCGTTGAAGATCCGGGGTCCTCCCTCTCAGGAGACTTGGTATGGGTAGTCCTATTCTGCAGTATCAAGTTCGGGGGATTTTCAGCTCATATCGGTTCATCTATCCAGCAGGTTGTACAGTGTAAAGTTTCTTTAGTGAGAGTTGACCATACAATTGTGCTAATCTTCTTTTTTTGACAAATTAGCCAACTTCAATAGCCAGCAAGCGTGGTGTTTATGGGGCAAAATAATACACACTATTCCCATTGAGTTGAGACGTTGCGATCTGCTGTAGCATCACAAATGTAAAGGCGAACTTAATTAGACGGAGCTACACATCTGAAGGTACGGGCTAAATGCATCTTTTTCCTGAATTGAAAAGGCGTATACATCACCATGAATCATAATGCTAGTTAAGTTACAGAAGAGGGACTTTCAATATATTACCAATGTACGAATACTGGAATACCAAACTTTGGCAGTAATTGAGAGTTGCATACCTCCATCCAAGAATGGAGAGGACAAATGAGTCTTATCTTGAAATCATGAGCATCGATCCACTAAAAGAATGAGCATTGTCAATGATTGAGAACATAACTAATAAGTGGATGAGTGTTATCTTTCATGCAGAAATAAGCTGAAAGAGATTCCTAGACAGCTTTGAAGTTAGGCCATGCCGCAACCGGGACCTTAGCTTGATAAAGGAATCTGATGACGCAAACTTTGTTACAAAGGAGCTTGTGGTAGCTGGACTTTCTGTCCAAAAGGCTTATGAGCAATTAGTCAAATGATACCCGTATAACGTTGAGGATGCTCCGCAGAGCTGGTCTCTTGTTTAGCAGGAAGTCGATTTCCGATGATAATACTGAGAGCAACAAGCTTTGGCAGCAACTCACCATCAATGATGAAGATGAAGACGCGCTATCTGACTCTCTTATAGATGTTTTTGACCTTCCAGTTGATACTCTACCGCCGGGCTCGCCACACCTTGTCGCTTCTCCAGTGCCGTTGGTGAGACCACCAGGAAGCGCACACAATGCAACATCTGCGCCTGTCCTTGAGGTGAAATCTGAGTCTTTAGATTCTGATATCTATGTTCTGAGCGACCAAGAAAGAGATAGAATCGCCAAAAAGCGTGAATGGCTGCAACTAGAAAAAGAGATAACCGTAGAGCCAGGGGCCAAGGGAGAAGTAAAACCCTCACCGATATCATCCCTTCTATCAACACAGGGCCCCGTATCACCTGCGTCAGCATTAGCAGCATCTTCTAGACAAATAAAACTTCCGAAGCTCACTTCTTCGGCCAGTGTAGCGACCCCAGCCTCAAGGCGGACGCCCGATCACAAGGAATTCGACGAGGAAGCTCTCCGCCGGTTTGGGACCGAGGGGTGGAAAAGTGGCGCAGACTCAACCAGTCCGACAGGCGACGATATAGACATTTACCTGGCCCGCCTCCGGGGACTCCACGGTGCGCTAGACAGGGCGAGCGACCGGTTCTACGGGTTCGCGTTCACGCAGCGGAGGCGGCCGGATCTCTGGCAGCATATCTGGCTTACGCTGCACCTCGCAGGCGCCACCGTCGAGGATATCTATGACATTGTAGAGCGGCAGTGGAGAATGGGTGATAATCAGCGAGGAAAGGAAACAGGGCGGGTTCTGGGTCCATCTGAGGAGAGAAAGCTGGAGCTCTTTGTTGAGTCCGCGACGGGTGCGCTTTCAAAGTGTGAGGCTACAATCGCCTGCTTCGATACAGATAGAGAGCGGAGATGGTGCTTGGAACTGTATCAAACATTACGCGACTTTCCTGTCTCGCCTTACTGGAAGTATGAAGCTTCTTGGGAGGCAAGGGATCGTAAAGTCTACCCTCAGGGTTGGAGTGTTGTGAGTCGGTGCTTAGATTTCGTAGGGTTATTGATATGAAGTCACTTTTACCGTAAATGCTGGAAAGGTTGCCCATCACGAGGTAGTACAAGATCATGTAGGGATACAATCTCTCACGCAAGGTACAAGTTAACGCATGAAAGTACTCACTTGCTCGTTCCACCGTGCTTTAAGAGTCCTACGAAACGCATCACCGGTATGAAGTCCTGACGAATAGACCTTTCAAGTAAGTCGACATGAAACTATGTGTAACCGAGGTTGAGTTTAGAAGTGCCCACATGAGTCTTGTGAGTCAGGCAAAAACATATGCCGTTCGGTTCTCCAACGTGACGGGTCATGATTCGTCCCCAATTCGAGCACCATACAATGCTCTTCCTTACCGCGAATCTAGGCTGGAGATGTCGAGTTACTAGAAAGGGCGATCCTTATCAAGCCAAATGCCGAATGCTCTCCGCTTTTTCTCGGTACTAGACAGTAGTAGCAGCATTAGTGCCATAGGGTGGAGGCGGCGGAGAGTGCATCGTTGATGTGCCGGACATCCTGTCGTCTACTCACCAATGGATCTACCTAAACCTCATGACTTTGACACGGCCGTTTCAGAAGGAAGGGTCTGGATCGCCAATAAGCACCAGGTCTAGACGAAACATGTGGACGAAAGAAAAAGCGAAAACCCCCTAGGCGAGCTTGTAGGCGAGAAATTGCAGAACCCCGGTACCTATAAATTTCGCAAGATATATTATAGGTATCTCAGGGTCAGGGAGAGGCCGTGCTTGGCAACTTTTCTGTCTACTTTGCTTCGCTAGATAACCCCCGGCCCTATATCAGAGCGGCATTATCCCTGTGATGGCGATGACAGCGCATCCGTCTCACGCGTCCGCACCGCTGCACGGCGTACCGACTTTTCGATTCCTTGAAGTCCCTCCTCTCTACGGCGTACCAAAATCTGGTGGCGTGCCTGTCCGTCTAGCTCGGTAGATAGGCCATTAGGTATCTAGTAACCTAGTTTGGCAAATGCATGGGCCAGATCATCTGCTTCCCACACATTCTTCCCGCACACACCCACGCACGCAGTACAACGCTCTCGCCTCCTTTCTCCGCACGAAACAAGAAAACGTGCATGTAAGCGTGACGAGATCTCCCTCTCTCGCTTCTGCTCTGCTTCAACGTCTTCTGGAGTATTGCTTGTTTGCTGATCACTCTCTATACATGTACTCACGCAGCTTTTCTTTTCGCCACGTTCTAATAACGTCCCTTTCCTTACCCCCCTTATACCTACATATGTACATATGTGCTCGTGCTACCCTTGTCTCTCTCGCTTGAACGAGCAGGTAGCTTAAGCGGATAAGTGCTTGTAGTCAGAGAAGTACTTCGAGGTACTCGGTCTCTGGCTTCTCATTTGTCCGCATTCTTCAGTCCTATTCAAGCCGAGATGCCGAGGGGGCGGCCAATCGAGTGAAACATATATTTCGCTTCTGCATAGATTCAGTGTAACCTGTCTCTATGTCCACGCGGTTGAACGATGATCCTCATCGTCACCGTCACCAGGGGTGGTGCCTTCACCGGTAAGCTTGGTTTGATATCGTGCAACTATCCTAGATTGCTGGTCTCTAGCTCACAGCGGTTATATAACCCGGGCTTTTCGCCACGTTAAGGAAAGGTCTGCCGCGGAGAAATATCTAGGGTCCCCCATACCGCGCTGAGGGGGACTGGTGTTAAGGCGGTTAGTAGGGTTATAGCGGTGAGCGGATATGATAACTCAGGCTGATATATAAACACAAGCAGGGGCCCTCAAATTCTGGCCCTAATGTCCGAATCTGGGGCTTCCTTCGGCTAGGGCGCGTTTATCTCTCAACGGCAGCGATGGGGCACGAAATTGCCAATGGGGGAGTTTGGCACATGGAAAAGGCTAGGGTGTGCCCAGGTTTATGCCCGGGCGATCGAGCCAATGTCGCACTCCTTCCGATGCGTTGTCGGAGTAATGTGTGTTTCGTTTCTTATCGATGTGTTAAAAGTCCATACTCTCCAGAATGGAATTAGGATTAATGTACATTTATGATATCAGATAGTTATTATAGCATGGAGGTGCGGCCCTGCCCAAGGTGACAAATATACCTCCTCTTGAGTCTGCGTACGTCGCTTCATCAACGTCCTCTCGTTCCTGGGCAACCGATCCATGGTGATCTCCCAAGCTTGAGTCTCCTTCCCATTCCTTCCCAACTCCCTGCTTCGTCAAGGCCCAATCTGTCTTTCCACTTGCGCCATTTGCGGGAAACTTGCGCGTTTGTCATTGCGGTACCTGCATCAGACCAACCGGTTCGCCATACCCATTGGTTGTTGCCTTGTTGACCGCTCTTCTCTATCGTGCCCTTTCCTCTCTGTCGCCCTCACCCTCGTTGCCTGGGGTATCTTACACTCCCGCTCGGCCGTTAGTGTTAGCACACGATTGATAATTCATTTTCCCAAGATCTACCTGCGACCGCTATACCCATGCAATGAAATAGAAGAAAAGATGCTGCTGCCACTCGGCTTGCCGACCATCATGACTGCAATCCCTTGTCGCTGCGCCCATTGAAGAGTAGCTCTTCGCCTCTCATGCCGACACATATGAACAAATAAAATCAAACGGAACTTTCTCCGTTGAGAAGAGAGTTGGTTAAGAAAGGAAAAGTATGTGTAGTGTTGTGAAGTATCAAACGCATGAATTATTTTACCGCGTAGATGAGGAGGGGAGTTAAGTATGTAGTTGTAATATCAACCCAAACACCCCATTCCCCTCACCAAGGGGCTCTATAACTCCTGTCACCGCCAAGAAAGGAATGTGTAAAAGAGAAAATAATATCGTGGTCGTCATTGGTTTTTGTTATCGTCGGAACCTCTACGGGAGGAGCAAATATTCGTGTACAATGCGGCAAAGGACATTTAATGGCTCTTGCACCATCCTTGTCCAAGTAGGAGCTCTAAGGTCCGCTGCCAAACTCCAAACGCCTTATTCCTGAAGAGAATAGTATAGCTGGCTATGCACGTGGCGCTATAGGTTGGAAAACACTGGGACTTCGTTTTGGTGGTTTGTCCCTAAAGCTTCAACACGGAAGCTTCACTGTTCTGGATAATCCGAAGAGAGGTCGTCCTGTGGAGTCGAATATGCTCTGATCGTGCAGGATCGCTGTTCATTATTGCATTCGAGGTCGAGAATGTCCCTGGCTCCTGGAAGGTGTCATTCCGGAGGGGACTCTGATTGCTATAACGCAGACTCCTCTGCTTCTACTTCTTCCGGCATCTCTCCGTTCAGTACTGCGACCCGATCGCGACAAGCTTGAGGTGTAAACCCGGGTCCAACTTTGTTAGAAACGTAGCGCCATTTTTCGTTCTCGTAGTCTTGAAGTGCTGTACGTAATTTTTGGTCCTGGAGCGCATGTTAGCGATTTGCTCCAATCTTTCTCGTCAAAGAGAATCCAAAAACGGCCTACCGTCTCGTCCGTCCATTGGGTTGTTTTAGCCTTGAGTTTCGTACAGTAGCGCACCTGAAGAGTGCCGGAAGATCGACCTGGGAAGAAATCTGCTATTTGCTTCCAGGTTAAGCTCTTGTTCTCCTTCAAATCAATGAGTAGTGCATCGTCTTCCGGCGTGAATTTCAATTTCGGTCCTCTTGGACGAGGCGCTGGAGCTGGCATGCCGGCCTGTCCCACTACACTTGGCGCTCCACCGCCGCTGCCCCCTATTCCAGATACCATGCCTACATCTCCCTCGCGCCTCATCATCTTGGAAGGTGGTCCTTGATCGGGGAGTCGATGGTGATGGTGTGTCGGCGCAGATGCGGCAGCAGCTTGCGCGTAGGCCGCGCCCATGCCAGATTGTTGCATATGTTCTAAATCGCCCGGTTCTAGATCCGTTATCCCGGGTACAGATAGATCAAGATCATCCGGACGTGAGCGCTTGGAACCCGCACTATGCGGTTGGGTCGGCGTCATAGCCGGGTACAATGGAGGTCCAACGACGGCGTGAGGCGAGGGACCGGCACCGTAGGGCGATGGCTGATGTCCGATATGCCGAGCGACCGGGTGTTGCCCGATGTGTCCTGGATCCATCAAGATCTGGTGGTGATGGTGGTGGGCGGGGTGATGTTGCGGTATTGGATGATGAGAGTGCGAAGGAGACTGCTCGTGCAGACCTCCATGTCCTGTATGTTGCTGCATTGTGCTGCCGCGATGCTGATGGTGCGGCTCGTAGGTCGAGGTGGTATGGCTTTGCTCGCCCGCATGCGACACTGGTGGAGAGTAATCGACATGATAGTCCGGACCTACTCGATAGTTGCCCGCCAGCGTGTCCTCGATGCATGGATCCCGCCAGAGCGAGACGCTCTGGAGGGTCGCCGGAATCTGAATAGAAAGAATCTGTGATTTTGAACCCTTTCGAGGTCTCTGGAGCGTATGAGGTCGTGGCGCAAAAGTCTTGTCGCGTGGCTCGACTAAGCTGAACGTCTTGCCCGCTTACACTTGAAGGCGAAAATTGCAAGACGCGCCCAGCAGCCGAGAACATGTGATGGCGAGCTGGGGTTTCTCACAGACCAATTACCTCGAGTGTGTGAATGCGATCAGATGTTGTGTAGTATTGGTGTTGACAATAGTGTTCTGTCGGTTATAGTCAACTGGTAGGAAGAGACGGGGAAATCAAGTTCGGCGTAATCCACTTAGAAATTGTTCAGCATTTCGTTGCCGCCCAAATCAACCAGTACGTGGGTCAGCCCTTCTTGTTGTTATCCTTAACTGCTCTATTATACAGCAACAAAATGTAGGAGTGTGCTGGGGCACAAGCGGGAACGGCTGCATTATATCGTGTGGTTCACGCACTTGGTACTAATTGGACTGGGGTGATGTTGGGATTAACAGGTGAAGACTTGGACTAGGTCACTTTGATCCAAAAGTTAAAGCACTTGACCTAATTTGATCTGTACGAGACAAGTACTGTTCCTGAACGGATGCAGAGAGAGTCGGGTACCTTGCCCGGGCGATGACGGTAGCATAGGTAATTTGGAGATCTTATGCCATGGTCTGCCTGTTTGCCGGATATAGAAACGAGGCAAGGCCCCGGCCGGAGTTGATGATGCAACTGGGGCAAACGACCACTACGGCGGATCGACCTTTGGGCTAAGCCGACAGGGTCAGGGATCCTGGATAAGGCAGGGAGGTCGAATTAAGCAGACACGCCTTAACTCTTCTTGACCAACGCCATATTCATGCTAATTTTCACGGCCTGATGGGGCTTCAATGGGATCGTTAGGTATTTTACTTCTTGTGGAGAAAAAAAGAGGCGCAAATAACAAGAGCTCACAGATGGAAGCGTTCCTTAGGGTGGACTTGGTACTTAAAAAGATGAAACAAGCCCCAACCAAGCGGTTGGGCAGTGACCACCGAGAGCATGACTAGGAAATGCTTGGAAATCCAAGCGTCTCACGCCACCTCACAGTAGGTAGAGAATCGCAAAACCCCTTGTGACCATGTGTGCTCGGGGGAGGTGCGAAGTAGTGTGGTCCATTGGGATCCCTGAAAGCTCACTACCGATGTTCATGTGGCGCAAGAAAGAAAGAAGACTGCTGAGAGGCAAATGAGAAACAAGTATCGGGGGGTTGGGCCGTTCTGACCTCCACTTGGAGGGCTATATTTGAGACTGGGGTGGTATAATTGCGAAGGGGCACAGGAAGCTGTGATGCTGACAGGCCTTCGAGTCAGCCGTTAGACCTGCTCCGTAACGGATATGCCAAGCAGCCAGATTGCCGAGCAGTAGATTACTGCAGAGAAGTGGCGGTAGTAGACATGAGCCTCATCAGACTCCTCCTGACTGCTAATCCGGGACGTAGCCCTGCGCGCGCGTGACGCTAGCAGAAACGTCCCGTAGAGGTAACTTTGGGGGGAATGCAATTACCCCGAAGTAACCCCCGTCTTCATGCTTGAATGACCAAGCCGTTAATAAGAGATGGAAGGCGTCGACTTGGGTCGTTTTGACAGAGACGGCGATGGTTGTGGGAGCCGTGGAATAGGATGGACCGGTAGTGTCGGATGACGGCGCCCCTTGCCCTGAAGATTGCGTAATGAGCGATCCAATGCGACGGACTGACGAGACCAATGGCAAGCACGGGTATCTCGAGCTGAAGGACGGAGGAGGTGTCGCATGAATGAGACGCGTCTCAGGCACCACCACGGCCAAGCATTAAAATGATGGGTTAATGCTGGGCGACCAGGGCAGCTTTAGGTTCTAGAAGAATGCGAGACGTTCTGGGCAGGGACTATTCTGAAGCTCAGACACCGCCCACTACTGCTGTACGTACTTCGTACCTGCGGGAAGAATGCGAAATTGACGACATTCATTGCAAGAAAAAAAAAGAAATTGTCATAAGAAAGGTGCATGAAGTTCTAGCTTTTTGTGAAGTGAGGATTGGTCCCCTGTCGGCGGCCGCGGTATGTGTGTACCACGCACAACTACCAGGTCAGATTTTTAGGCCAAAGATACTGTACCTGCACAAGCGAGATCCCCATCTATCGGGTTATTGGTTGTCCATCCTTCGAACAAATGCCTCTCAGGGTAGAGATGTCTTCTCAACCGAAAGACTATAATTAGAATGTTGACATGTGCAATTGCTAGAGTTCTTTTCCCATCATTCCATGCGGTGTCGTTATGAATACAGTACTTATTACTTCATAGGAGATGGAGTCATGGGCTGACATGTGAAGATGCAGATGATCTAATAACAGCCACGAGTCAAGCTAGATCTAACGTTTCTCATGCTTAATTTTCCTAGCCAGTCAAAAGTCATTTCATAGATGTTCTAGAAACTTGACATTATACCCTAGCTATACTCATCCAGGGTCGGCTTTCCCGTATCCGACTGCCCGGGTCCACTGAGGTGAATCTCTGTGGACGATGATGAGGGCCTCATAGTCGGCCGCCCAATGTGACCTACCCCGACATTCATTACATCTTCGTTAGTTGTGGTGTACCGCAGAGATTGCATTATTCGCCCACTACCTGCATCGTTAAATTACTCCATATGCACGGTTGACTCTATTTAATTTATGTACTGCCTAATGTTATGCTGCAAGCGCTTTGACAACAGCCAGAAGAAAAGAAGGAAAAAATAATAATAATAGAGCTCTTCAACGTCGAACGCGACCCTGACGCGGATCGAACGTCACTGATCTCCAACACTTGCATCTAGACGACAAGAGCCCAAATCCGATTCGTTCTTTTTTGACGCCGTGGGGTGCACGGAAATGCGAAATTCAAAAATGCCGGGACAGTGGAAATTTACGAGACGTGGGCTCTTTGTGACGTTGCGGACGAGAGATGCCGGGTCCCTGATCAGCAAGGCCAGCCGCCAGAATTACCCCATGACCGTTCGTCATCGTTAGATGGGCTTAAGTGTGTTGATACATTAGGAGCAGCATCAACTCACTAAAACTTCATGCGGTCAATTCTGTCTTCGCTGTGTGGCCTAGACTCTCGCCGCCATCGCCCAAGTTGAGACGTTACGGATGTCTTGCGTTTCGGGTTCCCTCTATGTTGTATGACCTTCTTTATTTTCGGTTACATCGCAAGACGTACGATTTTCTGGACCTACATACGATTCTACTCGATTTTCACCTATCTTGCCTCTTTGGAAACTTTCAGCGTGTCAACAACGCCGAGCTGTGCAGCGGGAAGCTCCAGCTTTGTCCTGAATAGGTATATGTAAGTAGGTACCTATGTCGGTATCTTGTGTGAGTAAACTTCAGGCGAATTAGAGCTGCATGTGTACGTATTTCGGTCGAATGAAATTTTTGTTTTGAGTGCCCCTGTCTATAATGCGCATCATACAGTGAAGGAAAGGCTTTGACACGTGGGGGATATAGCAGGCATTGAGAGTGCTTGCAGACGGACTATCGTCAGGAACAAGCGTTGACGAAATCTGAATTCCGTCAACTTATTTTTTCTCCTCTCATCCGAGATCGTTCCTCTCGTCCTGGCTGATCTTTTTTGTCGCAACAGCAAGGATAATCCTCCTTGCCTGTTTCGACCTATTTCATGCCCGCGCTGGACCTTCATTGGCCTGCCTTGGATAACCAACAAAAGTCGGGTCAACCAATGTAATGCGTGCCTACCTGATGCTTGGCTGATGGAACCCCTGGGCATCTATCCTCATCCGGGAAGGGTGGAGATGCAGGTATAATTGCGTCGCATTAATGCATTGACGAGGGTAATTTGTTCCTTTATTATCTTCTCTTCGCATTCATCAAACTCTGCCTCTGATGACTCAAGTTTTTATTGATGGCGCATGGATAGCTCACTTTAGCTCACTGTCTCTCGGTGTCAAGTGTACTGCCTGCTAACCAACCTCATATCGGAGGAACCGAAGACATTTGATCAGTTATGCTCTTCACCCAGGTTTCTTGCTCGAACCAACCCTCGAGCACATGAGTCTGACAAGCGAGCGAGCCCCAAAACCATGGACGACGCGGCACTACTGCAATCGCCCGCTGTCAGAACGAGGGGACATCCTTCTAGAATATTTTTCGAACCTGTCACCCTTGTTCCCTGCCTGTCAGTCAAGGTCTGCATAGGGCTAATTTCGCGTTCGCTCGTGAGATCGTAATGGATATAGATCTGCCTTACGGATGACGAACATCCGCCCACATAATGGAAATGATGAATTGGTCCTAATTAAATAACCAACACGAAAGTCCGGAGAAGAAGACACTGTGTTAGGAAAACAGCCCGTGCTTGCTTCCCCGTTCCTGCAGATATGTATGCAGCATTTCCGAGCTGGAAATAGCCTACCATGCGTTAATACCAACTACCACTTGTCTAACTTCCTCCCTACGCAACGCCATAGCCATACGTCTTCTCATACTTTGAATCAGCAACGTGCATTACCTCGTCAACGGCCGTGCCATCTGTTCTTGGTTAGACAAGCGTCATGTGCGGTGACTGGGAAGTTGGGACCAACCAAGAGTGTTACATGGCCATGCATTTAGGTTGCCGTTTCGTAACGAGCGGCCGCTCCCTGTCCTTACCATTGGCTTCATGTCGCTGGATGTTGCTCTCGGCAGGAAGACTCGCGATACTCAAGTACGCTTGACAACGATGGGCATAGAGATGAGCTATGCGAGAATACGAAAGCAAGTCAGGCAGGCATATCAGTACACTGCGCCCACCCCCTTGCTTTTAGACATGATGGAGAGGCAATTGACATGGGCTCTTTCACATGTATGAGAAAGAGTGCGGTGGCTGAGTTCAGGGCGCACTACAATGACCCTTTGCCCTTGACTAATGAGTAGGTGTCGTATTCCACAGCATACCAGTAAGAGGGAACTTGTCGTTGACTCAAGAGATAAGCGGTAGCCTAGATAAGATTCAAAAGACTGTTCAATTTGATGCCGTATTGATTTCCCTAAATTTTAGCTTATGGTGGTGTGCGCGCCTCACTTTACAATGAAATGAAAGCTTCAAGAACTACACTGGCCCGAACATCGCTCAGTGGCATAATATTGCTAGTCCCCCTTTCCCATCTCTAGTCAGTCCACACAGGTTCACCCGGATAGACGCCGGATCCGGTGTAGTTACAATAGATGAAGATCTAAAGGATGATGAAGATAGTTAACAATCCAGAAGAGGATGCTGACAATGGCAAAAAGAGAGCAAAGAGGAAAAAGAGGAGAAACAAAATAAATGGCCGCGTAGGGAATCGAACCCTACCACCTAATATAATGTCTAGAGAATACTAGAATAATGATATTTGAAAATCAAGACGCTATACCGCTAGGCCATACCAACCCGGCCTGATTGTTAGGAGTATCCTGGACCTAATGAACTTATAAAGCAAATACCTTTTACGACATCGTACGTGTCAGGTGAAGCTCAAAGGGCTCATAAAGTTCGCTCGTCTCTAAGCTAATAAATCTTAGTTAGCCCGGGTGATAGACTATAGTTCGGGTGAGTATAAGGTAAGTTGTGAAATGGATCCTTTTTCGAGGCAGGACATAAAGAAGGCAGTGGAAGACCGTCGAAACAACTCGTAATGCTAGATCGAGTGCAACAATTGAGAACGTCTTCTCGCTACTTCACAGTTCATGAACACGTCTATTCTCAATGGCGGTCGAAACTGGTATAATGATATGGCAATAACGATAGTACACATGAATCTTATGGAACCACTCCAAGTCAGGTAGTTTCCAAACCATTCTGTAATAGAGACAGGTCAGACAAGTCCCGACACAGAAGAATCTCCTTATCTCTAGCGCAGGATCACACCGTCACGTTGCGAATATCGCCCCATGTACCTAGTTCCCCTGAACCGGCTCTCCAGGCCAGGTGAACTACACAGTGATTGAGTGTGCCAAATAGCAAAGACCCTTGAACTAAACTTGAGCGTCACATCAAGTAGGGCTAGACATCCCGTCTCGTTTTGGGTTACCGTAAATCGATGAAACTCCTGGGTTCTGCATGTCTAGGAAGACTAACTAGGAAAGCTGGCGCATGCTTCATAAGAAGCCGCTAGACAAGGCATAAGCTGATGTGTACGAGCTTGACGATCTGGGCAGTCAGAAGATATTAACTGGTTATGAGCATTATGAATTACCCGTGTAATGGTACGTCAAAACCACAATGCTATTTTGTCAAACGGTACTAGATATGCACGGGGTGTGTTATTCCAGCTCAAGTCGAATACTTGAAGTAGCTCAAACCACAAAACGATCAACGCTTCTTTTTCTAACTTTTCTCATCCCCCAACGACAAGGGGGAAAAAACAGAGCTACGGTAGAGAAAGCTGGGTTTAAGAAGTGTCAATAACATTGAATTGAGAAAAGGGAAACTACACTAACTGGCTGGTGTAGTAGATGCAGGTAAATTGTTGAGTTGAACTCCCTTACATAACCAAGCCATGTCGTGTCACCTGTGTTGCGCCAGCCTATCAATGTTCGGAGCATCGATAATGCTATAGATTGCTCTACAATGAAGTCAAAGGCATATAGCGTATCATCACATCGCCGGCACCGCTCAAGAAGGAAGAAGCATCATGATAATATAAGCATAGAAACGGCCCTTTGAGCCACTGAGTCTAAACCCTTATACAGAATCCATGCCATGCCATGCCAGACTCAGCCTGACTCAAGCGGAGAAACTAAACACCAGAATGATTCCATCTTTCCGTGCCTCGATAGGTATCTTCTCCCTGAACACTCCTAACCGCTGGACGGGTAAAGAAACTAACCTGTACGCCATACATGATGGATAAAGAAAAGGAGAAAAATAACGAGACAATTAATCTCCTGAAACCGCTACTAACTGTATGAATCTCCTCCGAGGTGCCTAAGTTCGATCTCAGGCACAGAAAGATGGGAGAAGGGAAAACCAAGCCCTATCGAGGTCTCGCCTGACCTCCTAGGTATTTAATTGTTTGTGTTTGCCATCACCGCCCGGCTCAGAATATCAACATCTGTGTGTCACCGTGCTATAGCGACCGCATATAAGAAACGTTGAGCCGATCCAGGAAGTGCGAGTGCCTGATCCCATTAGGGCGCGCCTCAGCGAATGTATCAATCGCATCGCGGACACTAAACCCGCATCGCTCGACGAGGTACGACACGACAAAGTATCCCGTCCGGTTGAAGCCGTAATGGCAATGGACGCCAATGAAGACTTCTCCGTTCCAGCCTTCTTCGGGTCCTTCGTCTAATGCTCTCTGCTTCTGATCTTCGCGGATCGTGTCCACGAGCCTGATGAACCCATTCACCTCGTCTCTGGTAGGCGGAATCTTGGAAACAGTCGGAAATTTATGATACCGGATTCCACTGCCGAAATTGTTTGGGTCATAGACAGGATCTGCATGGCTGATGTCTATAACGTCTTTGATGGTGTGGCCCCTGAGCATTACTTCTTAGCCTAATTCTTTCTGAACGAACTTGAAAGCTAGAGAAGTTAGCTTACCATTTTGCAGTGAAGATCTTTGGGCTATGTTCACCGTCGATCTCCCTCAGAGTTTTCATTGCTCTGAAGATGCCATTGATCGGCTTCGAGACCGGTAGCACGCTCTTCCATTTGGCGAGATTCTTGACGTCCCATTTGCCCTCTCTTGACAAATACTGTAGTTGCCAACCTCTGGAATCCGATACTGTCAACTGATGGCCAATGTTCGGAGTCTAGAGACCAAGGTCCGATACTTACAGTGACAGACGGGCAGTGATCCGCTTCTGGAGGAAGTCACTGACGAGTCCAGACACGATTCGTGCTGTCATTGGCACATAGAGTACTGTAAAACACCGAGTTAGGGAACCCATGTCCTTTATCTAGGCTGCCAAAAGCCAACGAGTTCCATGATGGCCTTCACTTACTTGCATGCCCGCCACGAACGTAAGTGGAGTCAACCCAGAGATTGGGGTGTCGTGGCTGTGGAGGGATGGTATTCGATAGACATTCGGGTTCTTGGTGGTCTCTGGGGGTAGTGGGGTCCTCTGTATCTTCATTTCCATAAGGCAGAACCTTCAGGCGCTCGAAATCCTTTTCACTGAGATCTTCGATCTTTAACGGCAGATACGGGGGTGGTGCAGTAACACCAACGGCTTGCTGTTGTCGCATTATCTGTCTGACAGATAGGAGATATTCATCATTGCTATCCACCACAGGGTTTGTCACTTCCCGGGAATCTGGCATCCCCAGCGCTTCCTCGAGTATCATTTCAATGTGATCGACATTCGAAGGTGTGGGCATTGTGTCTTTAGTACCAGACACTAAATAAACGGGGACCCGAACCCTTCCCCAGTTATGGACTCCCACGAATGCTTCTCGCCTGACCTCGTGTTCATTTGGCATCAGGCCGTGAAGCATGCGATAATAGACCGGGGCTCGACTTTGACAATCAAACTTGGCCTGAAGTTGTCGAGCGTCAGAATCCGGATCGAACCCCAAAGTGCATCGTAGATGACCCTCTATGTCAGTCCATCTGTCCTTGGCCCATTTGAGGGTGAAGTAAAAATCAGGGTACCACCATTGTTTTCGACGTTCTTCAACGGTTATCACTTTTGGCGGTAAGGTTTTGGGTGATATAGCAATGAGACCCATGAGACGCGATGCGAGCTCTGATGACTTCGAAGACGCGTTCGCGGCGATGACGGCTGCATATGAGGCTCCCACATCGTGCGTAATCAGAACAAAGCCTTGGTCCTCTTCTAGGTGATCGGCAATGATGGTCTCAATGAGGTCCGCGAGGTTACGAGTCTTATATGCGTCCCACGATTTTTGACAAAAGCGAGACCTTCCACAACCTGGAAGGTCAATGGCAAGACATGATGCACAGTTTGTTAAACTGTTTAGCAACAAATTAAATTGCACGACGGATCCTGAAAGGCCGTGAACGAAAACCAGAAGAGGCAGTGGCGCCGGGTCTCGCGGAAGCTGACCGGCTTTGGGATGTCGTCGGTAAAAGACACGCACGCCTGGGTAGTTAATGCCGCTTCGATTGGCCGTGTAAGCCTTGATCTTGGAGTTATTTCGAAGAAGGGCCGGGTCATCGAGTCCAGCGTCACTGTATTTCAAGAAAGCCGTGCGGCTCAAATACCAGACGCTGCCGCCAAGGAGAATGAGCCCAAGACTAAGGGATGCGTTGCCCAAAGGCATAATGGTTGTGGGAGTACGCATTATGGAGTGCCAAAGTTAGGTATACTGGCTTCACCCAACTTGGTCATTCAATTGAAATATTTGAGAAGAGTGGTATAGCCGAGTGAGTGTTCCAAACCTGATGGATGTCAGGGAGGCGATATTATGGAATATGCTGTCGTAGAGAGACAAGAAGGCATGGTAAGGAGTCTGGTCGGTCTGTATTCACATACAAACCGAGATTGAGTCAAATGGAGAAAGAGTTAATGAATAGAAGTATGACGGCGACAATTAAGTTTGCTGGGCTCAGGGGGCAGGCCCGAGTTTACCAATGGCACTTTTAACCAGGAGCGATCCGTCTTAGTTGCTTCCAAAGTATCGATGTCAGATGGACCCTGAGAAACAAACCTGGCCCGTTGGTAGGAGCCGCCGTGTGCTGACCCGCGACCGTGGAATGATCTTGAGGATCTTGGATTGCTGGGTTCCTGATATCACGGTTCAAAATTTCCGAACTAGAAAATTAATTTTTATCAAATTCATGCCCAATGTCCACTCTGAGCCTGACTAGGACGTCGACCATGGGTTCGTAGATAGACAAACGATAGACGATAGACGATACGAGACGCGTAAATAATAGCGCTAAGAAAAAAAAAAAAAAAAAAAATAAAAAATCAATGTAGTATTAAAAGGTTGGCAGCACTGATAGTGTGTCGGTACGATCTTTCCTCAATATTGGCGTGGCGGCGACCCAAGGCAATTGCTAGATATAATATAAGCACAAAGCAGTGAGACAAAAGCGAATTCGTGTCAGACCTCAAAGCGGCGGAACGGGAGGCGGGAGTGTTGGTGACATTGCAAACGGCGATGTCATAGGGGCCCGAGCTCCAACCTTATGGGCAGCCTCCACTAGTAAATCCCTGTAGAACCAACGTGCCTGGCTGCAAGACCCCAATTGGATCCTATGCCAACGAGCAATAAGGAATGAAGCATTCCTCCGTCCAGTAAATACCCATTTTCTTTCAAGTCAGGAAGCCGAGCTCTATCGTAAATAAATAGTTTGCATCATATCATAGTATCACACTTACAAATGTTGAGAGTCTCGATGTGTCTAGCTTCGAGAGATTCCCAAATGTCTGTTTCAAATACCTGCATACAGATATCCCTTATGCTCGTTCACTTTTCCGACACGGATCTCTGTTCCTGTATAAACTCATGGTGCTTCCTCAAAGGAATATGTCCTCACGAGCAGTCGAAAACGACTTTTGGGTATATATATCGGAGGCGCTTGCTTAGTAGTAGTTTTTGTACATAATGATACAATTTATTTTTCTCAACGCAATATCACCAGTTCGCGCCAATGCCTTCCTTCCAACCAAGAGGGATCAGCGCAGCCGCAACCTCATTAACACCTCGCTCCGTAGCCAACATATTGAAATGCGCCGCAGCATTGCGAGTATCAAGGACCTCAACCCTCATGCCCAAACTACTGATATGCTGCCTCAACTCAGGGCTAATAGGACGCATTTCGGGCCCAACACCGAGGACGAGGAGATCTGTTCAAACAATATTAGCAAAAAAAAAAAAAAAGATTTCAAAATGGGCGATGCTCAAACTCACCAGGCCGAGGCCAAATTAACCCCAACAACCCCATAGTCTCTCCCGGCACATCCCACTGCCCCTTCTGATTCAGCAGCCGGAACCCACCTCGCGGCAACCACGGCTGCCAGACGAATGCCTCGCCACCGACTAAAATGACACCCTGCCCATCGACGATGGTCGCCCCGCTGTTGAGTTTGAACCCCTCAGACATGCAGATGTCGACAACGGTGGACGGAACCGGTGCGCTGCCCAGCACGTCCATTGCTGCGAAGTCGGTTGGCGGTGGTTCATTTTCGTTTGAGCCTGCGCGGTTGGGGGCCGTGATGTGAAAAGACGCTGTTGAGGAGGGAAGGAGTGAGTGTGAGGAGCATCGGCTTGGTATTAAGGCCGTTCTTGTTGGTGTTATTGGTGTTAATGGAGCTGCTAGGCGGTAGGTTGAGAACCTCGTTGTGATGGCGGTGGGAGTTGAGGAGGAGGACGACAGAGTGGCGCGCAAAGCGCATGGGCCGATGGGCCGCGCAATTCGGAAGAGAGACGCCATCGTAGCAGTTCGGGTTTTCAATGCGAACTGTTCATGGTGTTTTGGCGTCGAGAGATTTGCCGTAGTTGCTGTGATTTGCTGATGCAAGAGTTGTATGCAGTAAGACAGCTGGGGCGAGTAAGGTTGGGAAAATTAATGTGGGTTGGACGTCATTGTTTGTACCACTACACAGAGTAGCACCTCATGCGATAATCCAATTATAACTCTATGGAGCTCCTTTTCACGTTTTCTCGGGACTTTTATAGAAATTCTATTTGTGCCAATTACTGATTCTTCTCTATGGAGCCGATTCATCCATTCAAGAATATATCAGCAATGAACTTATATGCAAGGCTTTCATCAATATTGTAATAAGGAATGAACCGCTGGATGGCACATCGTCCCATCTAAGACGCCGACTATCCCCGAATCGGAATTGACATCATCCCACCCGCCGAAAGTTTGTCTTTGCCGTCTGCTTTACCTTTCAGCCTTTCTAGTTGGTTCAAACCTCAACACCACATCGAACCTCTTGCCGCGTCTTCTACCTTCCCAAAAAGACACCATAGAACAACGATAGTCTCACATACCATGCCGCCGATACGTTGTCCTCACGCGCCCTCCGCCGCAAAACTATTCCTGCAGCTGTACACCCGCCGAAATGCCTCGTCCATCATACCAGCTGCGAGCTCTAGCTCTCTCTCCACTGCCGCCGCCTCTAACTCGGGCATGATCCTCGAGGTACTGCTCCCGTCACAAGCACGGAAGTCTGGCCTAGTACAACGAGCAACCACCGCCACTATCCGATCCACTCGAAGAGACTTGATAAGTGCCAAGAGACCCTTCAGCACCTCTCCGTCCCTCTCCCGCACACTCGCGATCCACAACCCGCAAATGGACGAAGACGGCAGCGAGATGGCCATGGAGATCACACCGCGGGCGGCACATGTACGTCCTATGTCATTATCTCGTTATCCAAGTTTCTATTGCTATTATGATTATCATCATCACAAGCAGCAGCTGACAAGAGCTAACTAAATCCAGCGTCTCTCCCAAATAATGACCAAAGACTCCAACCCACACCTAGCACTACGGATCCAAGTCGAATCAGGCGGCTGTCACGGTTTCCAATACCTCATGTCCCTAACCACACTTCCGCCGTCTCTATCATCATCATCACCATCATCGTCATCAGCACCCGAGACATCTGACACCACCACCACCGCCTCAACCTTAGCCTCAGAAATTGCCCCCTCGACCGCAACCTCGTCACAACCCTCCCCCTCTCCGACCCCTCTAAACGAAGAAGACACAATCTTTGCTTTCACACCCGATTCCGACAGCAGCAGCGCCTTGGCTCCAACCCCTAAGATAATTCTCGATCTTCCCTCACTCGAGCTCTTGAAAGGCAGCAAAGTAGACTACACCATGGAGTTGATCGGTAGCCAGTTCAAGATCGTCGACAACCCCCTCGCGACGAGCAGTTGTGGATGTGGCACTAGCTTCGACATTAAGATATAACGTATAAGGCAGGGATGGCTGGAAGAGGAGAAAAAAAAAGAAGCAGAGGATGAAGCTTGTATTAGTCTGAAAAGGGTACGGATATCGGTGTGGCTGAATGGCGACTCCACAGGTTGCCCGAACTCTGTATATCTTACACAAGACCACTATGTGTCAAGGGTAGAGAGTATTAGAGAAAGACCACTTATAGTATTTGAATGTGAACACAACATCAAGCAAGTTTCAATCAATGCAACAATGAGCCATCACGCAAATCACTGGACTTCAAACACATATGATCGAGGTCTACATATAGCAATGCAACAATGTCTTCTAATGAAACGGTCATAGTATTGGATGTTGTGGGTCATGATGCCACACAAGCATGAGGACTGTGAAGACAAGCTTTTTTGGTTCATAATCATCACAAATTCCCATTTCATTGTTAAGCTTCCGAAGGCTCTTTTTTATGAACGCCGCCAACCATGCGAAAGCAATACCCTACAATACCAGACCGATCCATTAAACCCATGAGAGACAAGTTACACAACGGCTCTTAGTTCATCTGTCGGATGAGAGTGTTGATCTTGTCCTCCCGGTTGCCGAGATCACCACCCTCGATGAAGTGCTTGAACTTGCGGGGGCGGAATCCACCGTTGGGGTTGCTGAGCTTGAAGGGCCAGAGGAAGTTGGAGGCCTGCTTGAAGTTGGGGCCGACGGTAAAGATCTCGTGAACGAGATCCTCCATGCAGATGATGCCGTACTTGCCGAGGCTCTCCTCGATGACGGCATTGTCAGTCAGGGGAATGCGCTGCTTGTTGACCTTGCCGTATCCTCGCTTGTAGATGAGCTCCTTGACACTCTTGAGGTTGGGGTAACCGTACGCGACCCAGGGCTCCACAATCTTGATCATCTCAGCGGTGGCCTTGGTGACACGAACAAAGACACCGTTATTGATCTGGAGGAGACGGAGAAGCTGGAGGATCTTGCGGGGCTTGGGGGCGATCTTGTTGATACCCTTGATGCGGATGAGGAAGATGAGCTTCTCCTCAGCAGGGATGTGGAAGCTACCCTCCTGCTTGGCAACGCGGTTGAGGCGGACCTTCTCGCGCTCGGCATCACGGTACTCAGTGACGTACTTCTCAGCACGCTTGAAGATAACAGAGCGCTTCTCCTTGTTGGCCTAGTGATATGACACAGTTAGCATTGCGACGAGCAAGAACGTGTCTTGTTAAACAAAAAGTATTTTCCTCGTCAATCAGACCCGAAAGATGGTTAATTTGCAACAGCATTGACCTTGGTCTAGTCGCAAAGGGTTTTGTACATCACACAACGTCCTCCCCGGCACCAGCAAAAAGAGAAATAGACAACTAACCTTCTTGCGCTTCTCGATCTCCGCGGTCTTCTCAGCTCGAGCCTTCTCCTGGCTCTTGCGCTTCTTGAGGAGGGTCTCGGGGACCAAGACCTGGTCCTTGGTGGGGACGGTACTGTAGGGGCAACTAGATTAGTACGTAGTCCACGAACCATACACGGTGAGATGTATGAGATGAGCGCCGGTTGGAGAATTGCCGAATGCAGTGCGACATTCTCAGCGGAGGCTGACTCGAACGAAATGATTTAATCGGTGAGATGCTGTAGGATGGATGAGCTCCAGCGCACATGGCTTGAGCGCAGAAGCATAGTCCTTCCTAAGCACTTTCCCTCAGCCGACAACACCTTGAACTTTGTTCAAGAAAGAGTGCACGTGCAACAATCAGGAAGTCGTAGTCAAGGGGGACCTTGTCTACCCAAAACGGAAACTCGTGGTTGCACGGCAATTGAATTTAAGAGAGAAGGACAAGACCTTCATCTCCAACACCCCTCAGCAACATCTCTCAGTCGGCAAGCTGTGTTTCAAGCCTGCAAGAAAGAGGGAGAAGGCAGGGAAATACGAGCTGGCTTGCGGTGTCTCCTTTTCTCACATCATGTTCCAGATGATTATCGAAAAGAAGGCAGAGCGAGATCCAGCTGAGAGGACCACGACAATCTACAACGATCCAAAGACCGGGCGTTGGATTGAAATCTTCATAACATCTCGAAAGGTTGAATGGAATTAGGGAATGGTGGTAGCATACGAAGAGGCGGCCATTGCTGCTATAGTCGTGGGGTGGTTAGTCGACTCGGTTGGCGATTTGTTGGTTGGCGAAGAGAAGAGAAGAAGAGCCGAGTGCAGATTAAGTTCAGTGGAAGGAGACAGGGAGTGGGAAAGTTTTTGCGGGTCGTAGTGGAAAATGTGTGGTGCGGGTCTCTTTGGCAATCTGGCCAATTAGACTGCGAGAATGCAAGCGAAAGATCCGGACCCAACAGGGCAATTTTCTCATTAGGGCTTCCATGGAACAATCACCCAGCAAAAACTCGCCCACCGCTACTGTTTCTGCCTGCTCTGACCGCCCATTGTTCTTGCGCCAGCCCACCAAGCACCACTGAAATCCACCCATCGCCTCGCTCCTCCGTCTGTGTTTGTGAGAGCTTCCAACAACCACCCGATTTTTCATTTTCACGAAGACACGATCGCCCAAAACCATAGTCACAATGCCGCCAAAGGCCAAGACTGCTAAGCCCCAGGAGAACATCTCTCTCGGCCCCCAGGCCCGTGAGGGTAAGTTGCCATTGCAATTGATATCTTGAACAAAATAGGATATTGTAAAATTACTGACATGTCGATGATAGGTGAGCTGGTCTTCGGAGTTGCTCGCATCTTCGCCTCCTTCAGTGAGTCCACCCCCGAATTTACGTTCCTTCCTCGTCGAGCAGTCAAAAGACGCCTTTAATCTCCCCATGTGGGACGACACGATCAGCACGCTCCAAACGACACAAATGCTACAAGGCGGGTAAAATATGGAAATGGGAACAGGAGCTAATGTTGTATAATGACGAATAGACGACACCTTTATCCATGTTACCGATCTCTCCGGCCGTGAGACCATCACCCGTGTCACTGGTGGCATGAAGGTCAAGGCCGACCGTGACGAGTCCTCCCCCTACGCCGCCATGTTGGCTGCCCAGGACGTCGCTCAGCGATGCAAGGACCTCGGCATCAACGCTCTCCACATCAAGATCCGTGCCACGGTACGTGTTTCATCTCCCTCTACATACCTGAAAGATCTGTTACTGACAAAGCCTCCAGGGTGGTAACGGCACTAAGACCCCCGGCCCCGGCGCCCAGTCCGCCCTCCGTGCCCTCGCCCGTTCCGGAATGAGAATCGGCCGCATCGAGGACGTCACCCCCACACCTTCCGACAGCACCCGCAGAAAGGGTGGTCGCCGTGGTCGTCGTCTCTGATCGCCCAACCTCACCTCAAAATCCCCTTCCCTTCTGGATCTGGTGGCTTACATGGTTCGGGTAATGATCGGGGAGACGGCGTTCTCGCGAGGATCATCATGCGGGTTCTGGTTGAAAATCAAATCAAGAGATTTACTTTTTCTGTCTCTGTGGCGTTGACAGTAAACGAGGAGAACGGCCCTGCGATTTTTGTGACCCTTTCCTACTACTAAGTAATCTAACTTAGGAAGAGAAAGAGTTAGAATAAAACAAAAATGCTATGCCTGGTCTCCAAAACCACCCATTCTGGGAGGGATATTTCGATGGGCCCCTGTTAACCACCGAAAAATGTCACATGATGCTTCTGGCACGGTTGCGGTAGATAGAAAATCACAAAAAAGTAAAACAAATAAAAACAACAGAATCCGTGTGATTCCGCATGAGAATAAACTTGTGTTCATTGTCTTGATTTACTTTGAAGGGAGTATGTGATGCACCCATCACACCGATATTTAGTAGTCCATCTGGGTGGGCATGGCATCATATATGTACGCCAGTAGAAGAACCTGCTGGACAGGTAACAGATTCGATGTTGGTTTCTTAAAAGACACAAAGCAGACTTATCTGAGCTGGAGTTGTCTTCAGGCCCCTGAGGTGTCATCCATCCATAGTTACGATGTCCCATCAAAAAGCTGTATGAGTAGACCTCAACATACATCAGACTTCATTTTACCGAATGAAACCACTGCAATTCTGCCCCTAGGTTAAGTACCTATACATGAACACCGTTTGCTATGCTATACGCTAAATACCATGTGCCTCTCAGTGAAGAGACAACTCTTTATGTGAACCCTCACGTCAATAAATATGACGACGGAGTTATGCTTGCCAGCTACTATAACCTGGCACCCTGATATGCAAATTTTGAACCCTATCACCCATCATTCTTTCATGAAATCTTCTATGGTAGGTAGAGGGGCATTCATTGTTCTATGGAATGTTGATAGGCCGTCTTTCAACTAAGAACACCCACGTCCATCACACCTCACTTGGCCCCTTGGTCCTTCAGAACCCAGATAGCCCGCATCGACGAACCGCGTTGATCCATCTTTGCAACGCGATTAAGCGCCTCCTTAAACTCGGCAGTCTGCTGGCTGGTCTTACAGTGCGGGTTAAAGTGGTCGACAATAGACTTAGTGGGGACCTTGCCGCCCTGTCGCTGGATGAACAGCGGGATGGCTTGAAGAAAGTCCCTTAGGCGCATTCCTCCTCCTGCTCCCGCTCCGAATCTGCGTGAAGATGGTCCGGGAGAGGAGGATGAAGCAGGGGATGGCGAGAGGTTCTGGCGGTTCGACAGGTTAGATAGGATGGACGCGGAACCGGGACCGCCTCGTCCGCGGCGGATATTCGAGGGTCGACCGCCTTCGCCAACTTCGCCTGTCCACGTCACTGTGCCTATGGGGACGTGACGGGCTTGTTCGTGGGCCTGGCGGAGGGCCGTCTCTGCTTCTGCCGCGACTCGGGCTGCCTCTCGCTGAAGCATGCGGCGGTCTGCTTGAGGTTTCATCTTGCCCTCGACGATGGCGTCATGTTCGTGGGCAGAATGGACGCCCGAGCGGGCAAATAGACCCTCCATGATGCGATCTTCCTTGTTCGTGTTGGCAGTTGTTTCTTCGTTATTATCATACTCTTCGAGACCAGCCAGGCCGTCGATCTGCTGGAGACCATGATTTTCATCGCAACCAGGAGTCGAAGCGTTTTGGCGGCCCGAGTGATCTGGAACTTTTGGGCCCGAATCATTCGGGTCCTGATCTGGGCCTGGCTTTTGAAAATGGACTTTCGTCTCTTTGAAGAGTCGTCCTGTTTCTGTTTCCTGCCCCTGTTCCGATGACCCTAAGGTGAAGAGATCATGAAGATCGCTCAGGTTGAAAGTAGTACGGTGCTTCGGATCTTTGAGAACCTTGTTGCTCAAGAATTGCTTGTAGATCTGTCTGTGGTAGATTTTTTCCTCAATTGTGCCAGCAGTCATCAGCCGAAAGATAGTTACGTCTTTTTTCTGGCCTAGGCGCCATGCCCTCTCGCGTGCTTGCACGTCAGTGGATGGATTCCAGTCAGGATCGTAAATGATGACACGATTAGCTCCAGTCAAGTTAACTCCCAGACCACCGACCTTCGTCGTCAATAGAAATAAGTCAATCGTCGCGTCATTATTGAAGTTGTCGACTAGCTTTTGTCTGTCTTTGATGGCCGTCTTGCCATCCATTCTCAAATACTTAACGTTGCTTAGGCTGTGAACAAAGTGCTCAAGGATATCGAGCATTTGCACCGTCTGGGAAAAGAGGAGCGTCTTATGGCCTAACTTCTTCCACATGTCTAGTAGGGCCTTCAGAACTTGCATCTTACCGGATTTGTTTGCAGCACCCCAGGTCTCTGGGTGTCGGGCTCTCAAGTTATGATCGAGCAAATCTGGATGATTGCAGATCTTGCGAAGTCTATCAATCCCGAAGAAGGATTGTGTAGTTCCCTTGAGAATATCTTCCATCTCTCTGGAGTTGAGGAAGATTTGATATGAGTCATACTGAAGTTTTGTGAGTTTGCAAAACAGTACCTGTTCTCTCTTCTTTGGAAGATCTGCAGCAACATCAACCTTTAGTCTTTGGAGTAAGTAGGAGCTAATATTTTCTTTCAGAGCCTCAGCTGTCTTTTCGGCAGTCATGATTTGCAAGTGTGACGCGTTAGCATAACCACCAATCTTGATCGGAATCTCTATGTTCTTTCTGAAGTCGACGAGAGTTCCGAGCCTCATGGGATAGATAAAGTCAAATAGAGACCACAGTTCTACCAGATTGTTCTGTATGGGTGTTCCTGACAGAATAACCCTATGGGGAGTGCATAATTCTTTGCATGCAATGGTCACCGCGGCATTCGGGTTTCGAATCTTGTGCCCCTCATCGAGAACCGCGTATCCCCAATCAATAGTTGACAGCAAGTCACCGTAGATTTGAACACTGGCATACGTGGTGACTAAGACATGACCATGTTGAACAACACGATTCACGACTCGTGTCGCAGCCTTGTTGACGACGCGAGGACGTTCTCTGCGATCCCACGAGAGCTCCTCGTCTTCGATTTCGTTTTCTCTCCTCATATTCAACATCCCGGTGCCGGAGGAATGAAGCATAGAGACACGCAAGGGTGGCCACCATCGATGAAACTCGTTGACCCATTGCTGTAGAACAGTGGCGGGTGCCACGATAAGCACGGGCTTATCTAGTTGCCTACTGTAATGCAGCGCGGCAATAAAAGCTATAATTTGGACAGTTTTGCCCAGACCCATCTCGTCACCAACGATTCCACCAACTTTCTGAGAGTACAACTCGGAAAGCCATTGAACCCCGGTTTTCTGATAATCAAACAACGCAGGATAGATGTCGCCAGGGATTTTGAGGCCATGATTGAGAAGATGGTCAGGTTCATCAGGAGAGGGCTTGAACCACTCTTCTTCATCCGAGTTCTCTGTGGGTTGTGGTGGTGCTTGATCAGCCTCGTCTGCAGAACGTTCTTGCTGTCGTCGAAGTCTCGCACGACTTCGTCTTTCCACCCAGTCTGCCAGTCTTCGTTGGTAATTCGACTCATTTCCGTCATCGAGCTTACTGAGATCAACGCTGCCATCACTCTTGCCTGATTTCTTGGATCTTTTGGCAGGCCGCTCTGTTAGATCATAATCTTCAGACTCCTGACTGTCCGCGAAAGTGGCGTACTGCTTCTCTGGAGCCTCTGGAACAAACTCATCTGAAGACTCTTCGCGTTTCGCGGTCTTGGGTCTTTTTCGTGGCCGTAGTGAGAACTCGCTCTGGACTGCAGTGGCTGCCGCCTCGTTATCCTCAGCAAAACCAGGAGCGCGCAGATTTTGGTGAGATCGTGCTTCGTAACCGGCTTTCTCTTCTAGGTCCTCGGCTATTGCTTCTTCTTCGACTTCGGCCAAGACACTAGCTAGTTCTCCGCCCACGCCCGTAGGCTGTGGACCGCCGAAAGACGCAAAGGGTGTAATCTTCCCCGTTCGTAAGAGGAAGTCGCGATGGCTTTCGTTGGGTAACTTCTTATTACCGGGGGCGGCTTTCTCTGAGGTTTGACTTTCTTCATGTCTATCTCGAATGCGACGTTCGAGCTGGGTGATGTCATGCTTGGACAAATCGATCTCGGAGTCCAGTCTTGCTATTTCTTCTCGAATTTTCTGCTTCAGTTCGGGCTTACCAGCGGCCTTTCTGAAACGGTCCTGCTGCACCTGCTTCTGGTATTCTAGCTTGTTGATGTTGTTTTGTGCCTTCTCAATTCGTTTTTCGTCTCTTTTATCTTCGGCGTCGATGAGCGCAAGATTGGCCTGGAAAGTGATATCGCGTTCGAGATCGTCTTGGTCGCGCACCTCGGCGGCGAGATTCTTCAAAGCGGAAGCCTCGTCAAGAGCTGCGATGTCATCGCTCATGCCAGTCTCATTGCCATCCTTGCCGTCTTTATTGGGGCTTGCGGATAGAGAAGGTTCGATCAGCGGGGGCGATGAGGTGCTGGGTTTTTCAGAAGGTGAAGCTTCTGATGGCAAGCTACCACTGGGGCTATTCTCGCCGTTCTCCATTCTGCGACACACTATCCTGTCTTGTTTCAAGGCAAGTTTGTTGTTAGCACGATTGCTTTTGTCACAAGATGGTGTAAGGAATGCCGGAGTTAGTCGAGCCCTCTCTTGTCTTTGTGACCAGCGGGTTGCTGGGCAGGTTCAACAGCAGAGAGAATGTGAGAGATTTATGAATAAAGACTTGAAAGTCATATTGTGCATCGGCGAAGGGTAGACGTAGGCATAGAGTAGGTACTCGATTTCAGAAGTGGTGGCAAGGTCGAAGAGGCAGCGGCGATTGAAGGGACGAAACGTGCTCTTGCCGAATGACGCATTCAATGTACTCTGCTAGGTTAGTGCTGTGGAATCTGCCTACTGACTTGGACAGGCCTATCACTTTTTTAGGTATCGATAAGCTTGTCTGAATTAAATGTGAACTACTACTAGAGGGTTAAACCTGGCGGTGGTCCCTCCTTCACTCGCGGGCTCCTTTGGAGGGGACAAAAACCCTGCTCCAGACAAAAACCATGCTCCAGAAATTTACATACAAAAGTGCCTCTTTCTATACAAAATAATTTACCTCTACAGCAAGTTCGAGATAAAACAGAAAAAGGAAAATAATCGCTACGAGTAGGCGACGAAGGCGATATTTTTTTTATTTTTTGATTCGTACGTAGCGGATAGATTTTGATTTTGATACAA